>JAESUZ010001774.1:0-600000 GCA_017311185.1 Proteles cristata cristata | reverse complement strand
ACTCCTCACTGCCGCGATGGCGTATGTGATGCCCAGAGTCCTGCCAGCCTTTTGGAGGATTGCCTCAGCAGAAAGAAACTGCCATTTCTGGGGTCATGCCTCTTTTCGGGGACAGCCTGCTGCCAGTGACTGATGCCCTAGGTGGCCCTCATTCTCACTGGAGATGACTCTGAAGGGCCGGTTTAGTTCCAGAGCTCCTCATGGGTTCATTTGACATCTTTTTTGGGCTTGCATTATAGTTTGGTGTCTGCCCCCTTCCCGTTCCAAATCCCTTCATCTCTTGTATTAGTCAGCTCAGGCTGACTAACGAAATACCACAGACTGCTGGCTTCAACAACAGAAAGTTGTTACCTCACATTCCAGGAGGCTATATATCCAATGTCAAGGTGCTGGCAGTTTAGTTTCTGGTGGGGCCTCTCATCCTGGCTTCTGACAGCTACCTTCTTGCCATGATTTCACATGGCCTTTCCTCTGTGCTCACATGGAAAGAGAGAGCTCCAATATTTCTTCCCCTTCTGATAAGGACACCAGGCCTGTCAGGTTAGGGTCCTACCAATATGACTTCATTTAACCTTAATTACCTCCTTTAAGGCCCTATATCCAAATACAGTCACATTGAGGGTTAGGTCTTTAATGTAAGAAGCTTGGAGGGACATAATTCTCTTTTCTACAAATGTGGGCCCTAAAATTGTGGAATTACATCCTGTAATAACTTCCTCCTGCAGACATCTGTCTCTGTGTTTGCTTTCTGAGGAACCCGAGCTGCAGAGGCACATGTAGTGCCTAGAACGTAGTAGTCACTCAATTAATATTTAGTGAATGAACTCATATTTGGATTTGAATGTACTGTGAAGGATTACTTAGCACCAGTATTTACTAATGGTCAGAGAGGATAAAAATGCAGCCGTTTTCTTATTATTGGGTTTGTGTCTAAGTATTCATGTGCCCAGATATGACAAATGTCAGCCCAGTGATTGTGGGGCCAAATCTTTTACTTACTGAGTTAGGAAAAGGATCATTAGATGAACCTAGGGCCCAGTTAGGAACGTCTGAAGGGAAGAATGGCGAAAGAATTTCCCTTTGTCAACTGCCTTCTGTAAACCAGTGCTATTCCAGAAGCCTCACTGACACATATTTTCCTACCTACTTCTTACAACTGCCCTGTAAAGCAGGATCTTGGGTCAACTCTCCTTGACAGATAGAGAAACTGAGGCTTCCTTCCCAAGGTCACATGGCCAGCCAACAGCGGAATTAAGACTAAATCTTTGCCTAGCACCGAAGTCCCCGAGAGGAGAGCAGGGCTCCCTGATTCTGCTGCCTTTCATCAGAAGAAACTGCTCTAAGGCCGTGCCCATCACCTCCTGCCTCTCCACGTTGGTAGTGACAGGCCTGCCCACCCCCTCCCTTCCCAGCATGTGTGCACAGGCCCCATCCCAGCTGCTGTTTCCCAGAAGCCTTTGCAAGGCTGAGGAACCAGACCTCTGGGGGGTAAGCCTGACACTGGAAGTTAATGATTATCTGTCGAGACAAAACACTTGTTTACATGTTGCCATCGTCAGAGGCTCCAGCCTTACCTCTGCTGGGCCTCCTGCCAGATGTTTGGAGGGGGTTTTCACAAGCTGTGCAGTTTACTAAATACAAAAGCACTCACATTAAGGCATTTCAGTATTAGGCAGTGCAATTCTGATAATGGGTAATTTGAATTTCTTTATCTGGAGCAAAAGGGACCAAGACATTCTTAGAATTTGCTCAGCTGGGACACACAGATGGTTGCTGGAGACATGGGGATTCTCTTCTTGAACCCCCCACTGAGGAAACAATTTGGTTCAAGGATCCTTTTGGCTTGGTGTCTGGCTCCTGGGGGATGTGGAAGCAAGTCTTCCTGGAAATACCAGAGGAGCTGTCTTAGGAAAGTAACATTTGCACTTGATATTGGAAGATGGTTTTTGTTTTCCAGGTAGTAAGAAGGGATGGGGAAGAGCATTCTGGAGGAGAGAACAGCATGTGCGAAGAACAGAGGCATGGGGGTCTGTCTTGTTGAGGACGGGAAGCAGTCCCCATCACACTCAGCACTGGCTAGCGTCAGGCCTGGTGGCTCTTCACACTGATGGTTCTAGGCTTCACTTGAATACCGCGATTGTTGGAAAAGCCTTAAATAAATTGCCCAGTCCTTCTCTCCAGATCCTAATTTAATTAGTCTGGGATGGGATTCGAGCATCAGAATGTCTGAAAAGTTCTCCAGACTCTTCTAACATACAAAGCAGAAGACCGATCCTTACATCCCAATGGTTCTCTCTGTCCCAGCTGAGATGAAAATATACTGGAGAGAAACTTGGGTCAACTTCTCAAATGTGTTACTCAGTGAGACTGAAGTGCACAATGGGGCTTCCTGAGTGCTCAGCCTTGAGGGCAAACATCTCCCTTCAGACTAGGGAGGCATACGAGGCACCCTCTTTCCTGTCACAGCCCATTAGGGAAAGAATCACTTGCACAAAGGGCTCAACTTTGACCAGATCCCAACCGCATCAATCAAATAGGTAAACAAATATCAATAGGGCCCCCGTGCCTTTACCTACAACTCTCCTTCTGCTGACTTTTCTGGATGAAGAAAAAAAAGTGGTAAATTATTCAAGGTTGGGGAGAGCAGGTTTTGTAACTGTGAATTGTAAGACGGCTGAATAAGAAACTATAGTAGCCTATACATATTTTATCCCTATTTTTTTCACTCCCTCGCAGAAGAAGATTTCAGTTTTCGTTTCTCCCAAGCAGGACTGCTCACTTTGACATTCCCCGGGTGTCTGTAGTACTAGGCAATAATTAAATATCAGGTGCATAAGTTGCTCTTTAATTTGACATGTGTGCTCCAGGCAATAACGGCACGCAGTGCCATGTGGGAGTGTAATTGCTAAGGAATAAAATCTTGTAGCGAGTGAGATCATTGTATCAGGTACGGTGTGACAGCTCATTTGATCATTATGCCCAGGCTAAAGAGTTTGCCTAATTAGTTTCCATTAAAACTCACCCTTTAATCAAGAGTTATTCTTGCATAAAGAATGTCACTCGGTCCAGATGAATGAACAATGGTTTCCCCTCGAGATTGGACTCTCGGCTGCACTGGGATGCCATATGTCTTTCCACACAATCCACACCCAGCCCTCAGCTGGGAAGCTCGAGCTGGAATGGCTGGTGTGAATGGAGAGGAGGAAAGGCATTGGGAGGAGAGAAGTGGGTGCCGCCAGGCCTGGTGGATGGGGTTTAGGGTCTAAGGGAAGCCCCCTGCCAGTCACAGAGACATGGGATTCCAGAGTCTTCCATATATAAAGAGAATGGGGACTACAGAGGGAAAGTGACTTGGTCATGGTCACACAGCAAGTTGTGGCAAAGCTCATGGTGGGACCTAGTTCTTACTTGTGGGCCAAAGTTCTTTCTTCATTGATTGGTGACCTCAATTCTCAAGCTTCTTAGAACCGAGGACATGGGACTCTCCCTCCTGACCCACTTTGAGTGCCGGGTTTTGAGAAAGCAAGAGTGAGAACAAGTGCTGGGTACACTCAGCACTCAGTCTTGTTCCATTTCCTTCTGCTAGTCTCTGGGGCCAACATACCCTCCATTTAAACCCCAGCTCTGTCCCTTATTAGTTGTATGACCTTGGGAAAGTTTCTTAAACTCTTCAAGAGTTAGGTTTTTGGGGGGACCACTGGGTGGCTTAGTTGGTGAAGTATCTGACTCTTGGTCTTGGCTTGGTCATGATCTCATGGTTATTGAGTTTGAGGTGCACATCTGGCTCTGCCCTGACAGCATGGAGCCTGCTTGGGATTCTCTCTCTCTCTGGCTATCCCCCACTCGTGCTCACTCTCTCTCTCTCTTAATAAATATATAAACTTAGAAAAGAGTTTATTTTTTTACCTACAGGGCAGAAGTAATGATACTTACCTCTGGATAAACGGATGCTCCTCTGCATACCTGGAATTCAGAGACAGCTCTTCCCAGTTTGGGTTTCCCCAGTGACTCTAGTACTCCTGTAATCCTGCATCCCAGGGTGGGGTGTGACTCAAAAGAATTTAGACTTTTGACAGTCCAGGTCAAAGGATGGTTTATCTTCGCCAGGTGATTGATAGAACCAATTCGACATCAGATTCAGATCCCATCCAGGGGTAACTGATAGGCCAGCAGTATCTAGTTGGTAGACGATGTCACAACTGGCCTTTCTTTTGGTTTTCCTCTCTGAGCCAGTGATGTCCTAGTTCATCAGTGAGATGTTTCTGTCCTGAGAAAATGTTTGCCAACATCACAAGGGGGATTATTGCCACAACTCCACCCACTCCCATGAATGCCCCTCTCTCCATGCACTGATGGTGGCAAAATTTATCCCCCTTTGGCCTCGTTCTTCTTCCATTGAACCCTGAATGTCCTAGTTATCAGCTGGACACTCCACACTTCAGAACAACCCATCAGCTCCTGAACTCAAGGCTTACCTACTTTTCAGTCTCATTTATGTGTGTGTGTGTGTGTGTGTGTGTGTGTGTGTGTGTGTGTTTTAACAGACTTTGCCAAACACTGAGATTACCAAGCTAAGTAACCTCAGGGCATATGATGCAGTGAAAAAGCATGAGTGCCCCAGTCAGAGGACTGACCTGGGGCAATTCACTTAAGCAGTCTGAGCATGACTTAGTTTCCTTAGATTTAAAAAGGGGGGACATTATACTACAGATCTCCCAAGAATCCTCCCAATTCGACTCTTGCTTGCCCTTCAACATTAGCCTTCATTACTTTTCTTCAAGTAGCCTTTGCTCCAGACACACCAGCCTACCTGCTCCTCCCAAATCACAGCAATTACCTTCGTTCATGCCTCCATGCATCTGCACACATTGGTGTTTTCTGCCTGAAATGTTTTTTCTTTCCATGCCCACCTGGCAAGCTCCTACCATTCTTTATGTCTCAGTTTAAGAACTCTCTTCCTTAAGTTTTTCTTGGGTTTCCCAGACAAAGTTAGGGGCTCTCTTACAGTACTTTTCTACCTATATCCCACATATTCTGTTCTATTTTTAATATCATTTAGCTTTCTTTTTACATATTCTATCATTTTCTCAGTCTGATTTTCTTTAAATGTTCATTTATTTATTTTTGAGAAAGAGAGAGAGAGAGCTCATGCACTTGAACAGGGGAGGGACAGAGAGAGAGGGAAAAAGAGAATCCGAAACAGGCTCCACATTATCAGCACAGAGCCAGCTTTGGGGCCTGATTCCAAACACAGTGAGATTGTGAAACCCAAGCCGAAATTAAGAGTCGGATGCTTAACCTACTGAGCCACCTAGGTGTCCCAGTCTGATTTTCTAATTTACCACTTCATTTTTCTTCAAATTTATTTCACCATGTATCTTATTGTTTACTTCAGTTATTTATATTTTTTACACCTACATTTCCACTTGGTATCTCTTATTGATTTCTTGTTCTTGTTTCATATTGCTAATATTTTCCCTCATATCTCCTTAAGTATATTTGGCCTAGTTATTTTACATTTTTGAATCATTTGTTTCAATAAATCTGCTCGAAGTGTTGTCCTCTGTGTTGCCTCTCTTTATAGTAATTATATCCTCAAATCTAGTTATTTTGGCTGATGAAGTCATGTTTCCCTGAGGCTAACACTCATCTACTTTCTTTGGTAATTCATGCTGTGCTGGGGAAAGAGAGCAAGTTCAAGTGTTTGTCTACATGGGCTCAAAGAGAGGGGAACAGATGAGTCCCAGGGCAGAGTCCTCAGAATCCCATAGTTTTACTTTTAAACCTGTAGGATGAAGAGGCATGGAGAGCTGGTGGTGTCTTCAGGTTGTGTCCACCAGGCGTAGGTTTGAGAGGAGACGACTAGAGGTGTAAAAGCCTAAAGACAGCAGAGAAGATCTAATCTGTTCGCATCAACTCTTTTTTTTAGACTTTTTTTTTTTACAGGAGTTTTATTTTCACAACAAAATTGAGAGGAAGATTTGAGATTTCCCATAAACCTCCTGCCCCCACATATGTGTAGCCTCCTCCATTATTAACATAATTCACCAGCATGGTGCATTTGTTACGACTGTTAACCCTACATGGACACTGTATCATACCCAAAGCCCATAGTTTCCTTTGGGGTTCACTTTTGGCGTGGTACATTCTATGGGTTTGGGCAAATGCATGATGACATATATCCATCATTATAATATCATACCAAGTGTTTTCAATGCCTTGAAAATGTTCTATGTATCCCTTTCCCCTCCCCCTCACCAATGGCATCCAGTGATCTTTTTATTATCTCCATAATTTTGCCTTTTCCAGGTTATCATAGAGTTGGAATCATACAGTATATGGCATTTTCAGACTGACTTCATTCACTTAGCAATATACTTTTAAAGTCATGCCATGCCTTTTCATGCCTTGAAATCTCATTTATGTTTTTAATGTTTATTTATTTTTAAGAGAGAAAGAGAGAGAGTCAGAGTGTAAGAGGGGGGGAGCAGAGAGAGATGGAGACACAGAATCCGAAACAGATTCCAAGCTCAGAGCTGTCAGCACACGAATCATGAGATCACGACCTGAGCCGTAGTCGGACACTCAACTGACTGAGCCACCCAGGAACCCCTTAATCTCAAGTCTTTTTAGTGCTGAATGATATCCCACTGTCTGGATGTACCACAGTTTATTTATCCATTTACCTAATGAAGAACATCTTGCTTACTTCCAGTTTGGGCCAATTAGGAATAAACCTGCTATAAACATCCATGTGGAGGTTTTTGTGAGGACAAAACCTTAGATAAATAACCAAGGTGTGTGGTCGCTCAGTCATATGGTAAGAATATGTTTAGTTTTTTAGTAAATCATCAAACTCACTTCCAAGGTGGCTGTACCATTTTCCATTCCCACCAGCCATGTAGGAGAGTTCCTGTTGCTTCAGATTCTCATTAGCTTTTGATGCTGTCACTGTTTTGGTCTTTGGCCATTCCAATAGGTGTGTCTCATTGTTGTTTTAGTTCATCAACTCTACTGCAGAAGGGTTTTCCCGCTGTCCTGCTGTTGGCTTGGCTGGGATGTGAAGGTCAGGTGATGGTTTGTCCAAGGCAGGGTGGAGGGAAGTGAGAGCAGAACTCCAAAGTTTTCTTCCCACACGTCAGCTGCTGCCACTTCTGGGTGCCCTCGGCTTCAAGCTGCAGATACGCACCTTCCAGACACATGGAAGTTCCAGGCACTGTTTCCAGGAAGTCCATGTTTTGTAGTTATTATTATGGTTGTTAGTTCCTGGAATCTATATCTTCCTCTTACTTCTACAAATTTTTTCAGTGTTCATTTTGGTGGAAGGAGAGAAAATTAGTCAACTACTTTGGCAGAAACCAGAATTTGATGTATCATGATTCTTCTTATGAACTCTATAAAAGCACCTGCCACACTGGTTAGATGGCAGAGTGGTGGGCTCTGAAGTTGGGCTGCTTGAGTTTTAAATTTTACTTTGTAAAAACTTTAAAATAAACTTTATGGAGATATAATTTCCATCAAATAAAATTCACGGATTTTAAGGCTCTGATATGGTGACTTTTGACAAATACATACACCCATGTAGCCACTGCCACAATCTAAATATTGAATATTTCCATCACTCCCAAATTCCCCTGTGCCCCTTCCCTGTCAACCCATTTTGTTCCCTGGCCCCAGGCAAACTCTGATCTGCTATCTCCACCATACATTAGGATTCTTTTCTAAAGTTGCCTATAAATGGAATCCTACTGCACGTGTTCTTTCGTGTCTGGTTTCTTCTGCTCAGCATAAAATTTGTGTGACTCATCCTGGTTGTCATATCAGTAACTTACTGCTCTCTGTTGCCATGTGGTATTCCATCCGGCGAATGCAAGGCAATGTGTTCATCCGTGTTCCTATCGATGGACATGTGGGTAATTTCCTGCTTTCGGCTACTATGAAGCTCCAGTCTATACCATTTTAGCTGTACAACCTTCAGCAATTTACTTCTTTGTGTTTCAGTTTCCCCATGTAAAATGGGGACACTAATAGTTCCTAGCTTATATAATGATCGTGCTGATCAGATGAGTTAATACATGCACAATTCTTAGGCCCTTTGGCACATAGCAAGCACTCCATAAATGTCACTATTTTATTTTTTTAATTTAAATAAAATTGTTTAAGATTATTTATATTGAGAGAGAGAGAGAAAGAGGAGAGTGTATATGCACACAAGCAAGGGTGGGTCAGAGAGAGAGGGAGAGAGAGAATCCAAACCAAGCTCCACACTCTATACAGAGCCCAACATGGGGCTTGATCTCATGACCTTGAGATAATGACCAGAGCTGAAATCAAAAGTTGAACACTCAGCTATCTGAGCCACCCAGGCATCTTATTTTTTTTAATGTTTTTATTTATTTAGGGAAAGAGAGAGAGAACACAAGTAGGGTAAGGGCAGAGAGAGAGGGAGAGAGAGAATTCTAAGCAAGATCCCCGCTGTCAGCACAGAACCCAAGGAAAGGCTTGACCTCCCCAACCATGAGCCAAAATCAAGAGTCAGACACTTAATTGACTGAACTCCCCAGGTGTCCCTATTTTGTAAAAATGTTTTTATTTATTTAGTTTGAGAGAGAAAGAGAGAGAGCACGCATGTGAGCATAAGTTGGGGAGGGGAAAAGAGAGGGAGATAAAGAATCCTAAGCAGGTTCCCTGCTATCAGCACAGAGCCTGACACAGGGCTTAATCTCATGAACCATGAGCCAAAATTGAGAGTAGGATGCTTAACTGACTGGACCACCCAGGAACCCTTAAATGCCACTCTTTTAAAATTGTGTGTTGTACTTTTGTCTTTCCACTTGAGCATGAGTTTTTGAAAATAACTGTTCTATTCTTTATGACCCCAAGCCTAGAACAGTGCCTAGCATTCATTCCTTTCTCATCTCTTCATTCATTTCCCAACTCAGTAAGTCTTTTTTTTTTTTTTAATGTTTTATTTATTTCTAGGAGAGAGAGAGAGACAGCGTGAGCAGGGGAGGGTCAGAGAGAGGAGTCACAGACTCCGAAACAGGCTCCAGGCTCTGAGCTGGCAGTCAGCACAGAGCCCGACACGGGGCTCGAACCCACGAACCGCGAGATCATGACCTAAGCGAAAGTCGGACGCTTAACCGACTAAGCCACCCAGGCGCCCCAACTCAGTAAGTCTTAACTGAGGTTTACTCTATACCACACACCATGCGGGTTGCAGAGTCTGAGAGCCCCCACAGCCACCGAGCTTCAAGCCTAAAGACAGAGACAAAGCAGCCTGCTCCAATACGCATGTCAGGGGAGCCCAGGGGCTCACCTACACCAGACCTGCGAAGGAGCAGGGACGAAAGTGGTGGCTTAACAAAGGTGTACAAGATCAATGAGAATTACCTCCCTTGAGGGCTGTGGGGAGAGAGGGAAGAGTGTGACAGGTACAGGAACAATCCATACAAAGGCTCAGAGCAAGAAGAGGCATGGATAAAAAATGTATAGTGCAAAAGGCTTGATGATAGAGTGAATAACAAAGCTATTGCAATAGGCCAGGAAATAAATATCCAAAATCATGACACAGGAATGGACGTGGGGCTCTGGCAGATGAGAGACCTTGATGAGGCAGAAACTACCAAATAACTGAACGAACGTGGTGGGAAGGGAATAAGGTCAAGGTGCAGGTAGGGTTTTAAGTCCCAGGTGATTGGGACGATGGAATTGGCATTAGAAATGAGATGTTAGGAGGGAGATGGTTTGTTTGTGTGGGTAGTGAGAGGATAACTAATTTTCTGGGTATACTGAGACGGTGTTGGTGAGTTCATCGCATTGAGGTATGCAGGGGAACACAGGGGACGAGTAAGAGATGGAGAAAGGCATGTGAGGGGAGAGAAGCAAGGGCAGCCCCCACACTGAACCCCTGGTGGCAGACTTCCAGGTGAGCTCCACCCATCCGGGCATGTGTGATGAAATGGGCGGGGTGGGGGTGGGTGGGCAGCCGGCTCACCAGCTTCTATTTGCACAAGTTGATTATTTGCATTTGGGAAGGAGCCTGTTTGCAAAGACAAGGTGGAAGAGGCAATGTAACCCTTGTTTCATGTCTACCAAGACTCCTGGCCCAGCCTCAGGGCTTCATGCCTAACACCTGCAGAAAGACAAAGAAACTAGGCTTTAGAAACGAGTTTTTGGGGCTCAGTTATAAGCATCACTGTTTGTAGGTTTAGGAAGTGAAGAATGATAGAATGGTGACAGGGGCCTTTTTAAAAAACACTTTTGGGGTGCCTGAGTGGCTCAGTCGTTTGAGCGACTGACCGGCTCAGGTCATAATCTCATGGTTCAAGAGTTCGAGCTCCATATCAGACTCTGTGCTGACAGCTCAAAGCCTGGAGCCTGCTTTGGATTCTGTGTGTGTGTCTCTCTCTAGGACCCTCTCCAACTCGTGCTCTGTCTCTCTCTTTCAGAAATAACGATTAAAAAAATAAACTTAAAAAAATAATTAGAAATAGTACAGTTGCAAAAATAGCACAAAGAATTCTCATATGATGAGGACTTCAGCTCCTGGTTAAATACGTGTGTGATTTTTGGGCCAATTACGAAGACTTTCCTGGACAGCCGTCACAGGGTGGTCACCACCCCCCACCACACTTCTGCCCAGCCAGTTGAGATCTTTCCCTTACTTCCATTCCTAGCCCGGGCACCTTCATTCCTAGTCAGGGAAATGCTCTTTATCCCAGGAAGGAAGGAGAAACTTGAAGACACTCTTTACACTCTGACTCAGTACCCAGTACTTTCTTACTCCTAACCCTCCCCCCAACCCCAGAGTCCGCAAAACTGCCTGGGACTTGGTTTCAGCAGTGAAATGACCCCCACTTTCTGCACTGATTCACCTGACCTTCAACCAGTGCAATGTTCCACAGGGCAAAATGGAGCAGGGGAAGTCCTGTTTTCTCTGATATCAGCACAGGAAGTGATTAAAAGCTTAACTCTAATCGACTGCTCTGACACCTGGCAGCTCAGCTCTGTCTCCCAGCTCAGCTGAGCACCTGACCATACTTTTCACTCTGCTTCCCAAATGCAGGACTGGCTTCATGGGCAGTCTCCCTGGGCCCCCTGCTCAACAGGGCCCCATGCCCAGAAGGGCCCCATGCTTGGTTTTATTCTCTGCTGTTGCTGTCTTGAAATCTCAGTGATTTTGAGCAAGTGACCCCACATTTTCAGTTTACACTGGACCTACCAAATTAAGTAGACAGTCCTGCTATGAGGCGAACATTTTACAAAGCCATGGTACATCCATCAAAACTGAGAAATTACCATTGGTACAATACTATTAACTACAGACTTTATTTGGATTTTACCAGTTTTTATACTAATGTCCTTTTTCTGTTCCAGAATCCAATTCAGGATGCCATATTATATTTAGTTGTCGTGTTTCCTAGTCTCTTCTAACCTGTGATGGGTTTTTTTTTCTTTGTCTTTGACTTTGAAAGTTTTGAGGAATACTGCACAGTTATTTTGCAGGATGTCTCACAATTTGGGTTGCCTTTATCTTTTCCCTTGATTAGACTGAAGTTATGGGTTTGGGGAAAGAATACCACAGAGGCAAAGTGTTCTCAACACATTACGTCAGGAGGCATATGAGATCAACATGACTCCTCTCTGGTTTAATCCTGGCCACTGGATGATGGTGTTATCTGTCCGGTTCCTCCACTATTAAGTTACCGTATTTCCCGTTCCATACTCTGTTAGAAGTGAGTCATCCAGCCCACACTCAGGAGGGGGGTAATTAAACCCTTCCTCCTGGAGGGAGGAATATCAAACAATTTGTGAACAAATGTTAAAACCACACCAGCAATAAGTAAATACTTGGGAGAGAAACTCCGAGACTACACAAATATCCCATTTTTCTTTAATGTTTCACCTACTATTTTTAGCATTTATCAGTGGATCTTGCCTGCAGCAATTATTACCATGGTGGTGGTGGTGTTTTAAAGGCAATCTTTTATTTCAAGAGGGGCCTCTTAAAATTATGGTGCTAATCTCATTTGTGTATTGATTTGTTCTTTTTACTGAACTAGCAAAGCCTGAAGGCTGCCCTTTGCACTTTGCCTCCACCCTTTAGATTCTCAATGAAACTTTATTCAATTGAGCTGACTTGAATTGATTTTATCAGATGATGCTTAAAGATAGCATCAGGCATAATGGCTGGGCTGCGATTCACACAGTGTGGTCCCTGTACCAGCTGTGTGAGTATCACCTGGGAACTTCAGGAAATGCAAATTAGCAAGCCTCCACTCCAGACCTCTTGAATCAGAAGCGCTAGGGTTGGGGCCCAGCAATCTGTGGTTTAAAAAACCCTCCAGGTGATTCCAATGTCCACGAAAGTTTGAAAGCCACTAACCTAGGGATTCTTTAAAAAGCAACTGCATGTCTATTCTAATTCTTTATAAAGACACAAGTCCCCTTGAAACCATTCTTTCCTATAGTTCTGAATGGCTGTTTTATGGATGAATGAATAAACTGATAAATGTTTTAAATCAATTTAATCAACACATACGGAGTTTCCACTCTATGTCAAGCATTGTGCTCTGTCCTGGAGATGTTACCATCTTGTCCTTGAGAAGTTCATGGTCTGGCATGGGACACGGTATGAAAACATGATTGAAGAACATATGAAGTCTCTAATAGGCATTTGGGCAAAATTCTACAGAAACTCTGCACATAATGCCCACCACATTTTGAGAATCTGTTATATGCCAGGTAGTTTTATGTACAGTATATTAATTAATCCTCACAAAATCTAGGAAGGGAGATACCAGCCCTATTTTATAGACGCGAAACCTGAATTTATGAAAGACAAAGCATTTTGCTTGGAAGTGTCATGAAAGGACCTTGGAAACTCATTCTGCTGACCCTAGGAGTTCTCTTTTCATTGCCGATCTGCCGTGTCTAAAGGGTAACAAATTCCATTTAAGGTGTCGGAGGTGGGTGTGCAGTTTGTGAAAGGGGCTGAGATAAATGGGAGTTTTTCAGGTGGAAAGAAAACGTGGACAAGGAACTCTAGGCAGAGGGAATCTCTTGAGAAAAAGGCACGGAGTTCTGATAATATGGTGTCTGCTGATTCAAGGTAGGTGAAGCCAATGTAGCCAGAACATGGGCTCACAGAAGGTCAGGGAAGTGGGGGCTGGAAGGAAGCCGAAAGGTTGGCTGGGCCAGAGGGGGAGGCCACTCTGGTACCTGGGGATCCACTCCCTGCTGCTTGCTATGGATTCACAGGCTAGGGGACCCAGAGTAAAATTACATGTGAGTCTGGCTAGAGGGAAGTGGTCTAGAAACATGGTTAATAACACAAGCTTTGGCGTCACATGGACCGCGTCTCTTCTACTTATTGTGCAGCCTTGAACTTGCTATTAGCCTCTCCGTCCTTATCTGTAAAACAGTAGTGATCACACCATTGACAGAACATGCACCACGTGTCAGGCAACTTCCTAAGTATTTTACAGGAACTCACTCATTGACTTGTCAAGACTGCTTCATGGAATTAGTAACATCATCATTCCCATCTTACAGAGAGGAAGCAGAGGTTGGAGGATGAAGTCCACAGAGCTATTAAGCAGGGAAGATGGGATTCAAATGTGGGCTGCCTATGTCTGGAGCCCACCTCTTAACTTGTCTGACCTTGTAGGATTTCTGTGAAGATTAACTTAGACACTGTATGAAGAACACTCGGTGCAGTGTTGTCTCCGCAGGGAGCCTCGGCGAATGGTAATGGTGAGTTGCGGTAACTCACAGGGGTTCCAGGTGGCTCTGTGGGGGCTGGGGAGCCCTGTGTTGGAGTAGTAAACTTTCTGTCATCTGTGGAAATCTGTCCCAGTCTACCACATGTTTTAGGATCTCTGTTCATAGGATCCTCAGAGGGCCCTACCTTCCCTAGGAAGGGCCCAGTCTAAGAGGACGTGGGGTGTGAAATCTGAGGACTTATGAAGAGAAGGCAGCGCCATGAAATGACCCAAGAATCAAGAGGTCCTGGTTAAAGGTCTAATTGTGTCCCTAACCCTGTGTGACCTTGGGCAAGGGCCTTCTGCTACCTGGATCTCAAGTTCCTTATTCTTGAGAGGAGGTGGTTGGATTTATCATTTCTCAGTTTTCTCTCACCTTCATTTCTCTTTCTGTGCTTGACTGTCCTTCTCAACAAGGGACTGGTTCCTCGGTTATTTGGGCACATCTTCCTTCCAGGATTATGTGCCAGCCTCATTATACTTAATTAATGCTTAGGAAACATTCCCAGCAAGTCTAAGCCTCTAATCTATAGGAACTACAGGTAGCCATACAAGTGTACAGGCTCCCAAGTCTCATTCACTGGGACTCAAAGAGTTCAGAATTGGGTTGAATTTACACTGCCACTGTGCTGAGTTGTGCATCAAGATTGTTTCTGCAGAATGACCAAGCATATGAAAATAGTGAAAGGGATCAAGAAGAAACCCGTGAACCACCTTAAAATGATCCAATCCCATGATTTGCAAAACACTATTTTTTGTTCTACAAAAATACTAGAAGCCACTTCAAATTCTTGTCTGAAAAAAGAGGAAATAATGGAATCAAATCAGTGGAGTTACTCAAAGTGTTTTTTATTCATTAAGGCAGGTTTTGGAAGGACCTTCATTACCCTGGTTTGGAGTTCCTCTAAATTCTTGGAGGAGATAACAGATTTATCTTCATGGTCTCTGTAACTGCAGTTTTACCTGGAGTGAAACACAGTGACCATCCCTGATGTGAGGGGCAGTTCATGAAACCTGGAAGATGTAAGGCTCTGGCCTCCTAAGAGGACTTTAGGCTTCTTGAATGCCCCCTCCTGGCCACACCGTTTCCCCAGGTCTTTCTTGGCCTCACAGATGGGAGGGCCCAGCCACCCCTTTAGAGGTGGGTGGTAGTGGGAACAATTTTCACCCCATTTATCTCTTCAATATCCGCAGTTTCTGTGTGTTCCTGACAGTGGTGGATGTCATGCTGAGTAATCCTCTTCCTGTTGTGAAGGGACCTAAGCAATTACCAGTGAAGTATTCATGAAAGATCCAGGGGGAAAAGGCCTTTTATCATATCATCTAATACAAGGAAGAAAAAAACACTCTGGAGAAAAATAAGACTTTTTTTTCTCTTTACAGGTAAAGTCATGTTATGTTTTTGAACGTGGGTGTGAATGTATGTTTTAAAAGTCTGATCAGTGTTGATATTCATGAATTAGTTTCACTTTAGGGGCAAGCATCATCACATTACAGAGCTATGGGAGACTAACAGAACGTATGGCCTTTTGACCTTTCTTACACTTCACCCTCACGGTGCTAATATCCCCTGCCCCCCACAGCAGCCAGAGTGGTCTTTTTTTTCCTATTTTTTAAAAAAACGTATTTATTTTGAGAGGGAGAGAGAGAGAGACAGACAGACAGACAGAGGGAGGGATGAGAGAGAGAGGGAAAGAGAGAATCCCAAGCAGGTTCCGTGCTGTCAGTGCACAGTCTGATGCTGGGCTCGAACTCACAAACCGCAAGACCATGCCCTCAGCCGAAACCAAGAGTCAGAAACTTCAACCGACTGAGCCCCCCAGACCCTCCTAAAGTGGTCTTTTGAAATAAAGAACAGATTATATCCTATCCTTTCTTAAAAATCTTCTCATAACATCTCCCTGCACTCAGAATAAAATCCAAACCCGAGCCTTACTGTGGCCTTAAAGCCCTGTGTGGTCTGGCCCCTGACTCCCCAACCCAATCTGGAGCCAGCCTCAGGTGTGCTCGGGCCCACCCTGCACCCTGGTCTGTAAGCACGCTGAGCCTATGCTCCTCTTAGAGCCCTGGCACCCAGTGGTCCTGCTGCCTACACTGGCACCCTCCTTCCTGAGCCTCCCATCCAGTGGCTCTGCTTCACTTTTCCTTGTTTGATGGTCTTCAGAGCTTTTATCACTTTATGAAATTGTCTCACTTGTTCATCTGTTTAATGTCTGCCCTCCCCTCGATGAGAGCATCATGAGAAGGGAATGGTGTCTCTTCTCTCTTATCCAACCTTTCATGACCAGCACCTTGAATGACTGAATGAATAAACATAAAACTGCGCCCATCTGCTGGGCTCTTCTTGGTCTAGTTTTTCCTTTTGTATTCTGATTAAACTTGGAAAGAGATGGGGCACCTGGGTGGCTCAGTCAGCTAGGCTTCCGACTTTGGCTCAGGTCATGATCTCGTGGTTTGTAAGTTGAAGCCCTACATTGGAGTCTGTGCTGACAGCTCAGAGCCTAGAGCCTGCTTTGGATTCTATGTCTCATTCTCTCTCTGCCCCTCCCCCACTTGTGCTCTGTCTCTCAAAAATAAATAAATGTAAAAAAAAATACTTGGGAAGGATTACCAACTGGCAGACCACGTAAGAATGAATGCAATGCGGGTCATGGAAATCTGGCTCAGAAGATGGTTAAGGCTGGACGAACCTGGTTAGAACAGGTATTTAGAACTCTGGGGACTGTGATATGAATTTCTTATCCTTAAGTTTGAGACTTAGATGTCAGAGAGTTTGCTGAAAGGAATATTCACTGGACAGTCATGTTTCATACACATTTTGCTTTCCAAGCTGAATGAATGAACTGTAATACCTCCTGCCTCTATTCTGACACTTCTGTTTCCATTGTACTCCCCTAGTTAAGGTGCATTTTGTCCCTCTTATGAAAGAAATACTGAAGGATCATTTTTCGAAGCAAATGCAACCATGAAAATCCCCTGCTTGCCCCTCATTGGGGATCCTAGCCTGGGGTAATGCAATTGGGCTACCATCAGGTGGAGGTGAAAAGGCATTGGCTGCCCTGTTAATCAACTGTTGATCCTTAGTGGCCATTTTCCTTATAGACATTGACCCTCATTTATGCCTAGCTGTCAAGGATAGTTCACTTATACACCCACCTGCCCCCTCCCAAAGTCTCAGATTTACCAATTCTCACCAATAAGAACAGAGTCGCAAAGAGCAAAGTGTTCCTCATTATCCAATCTAGAAACTAAAGACTTTTCCAGATAAAGGATAACAGAAAAGCTGACGTCATTCTAATCCCAAGATTCTTAGGAAATATTACCAGCCTCATGATACCTATAGGTTTCATGGAGCAAGAACTCAATGTCATGTCTTACTTTGCGATATAGCTTTAGGAAAAAAAGTTTACAGAAGATGCCTCCATGGTATCTGGTGGAGCACTATAGGGAGAGACAAATGAAGCAAGGCTACAAATGTGATTTTTGTCCTTAATCTGAACATTTTTCTTCAGTGAAGTTATTTGATCATTTTTATTTTTAAGAATAGTTTTATTTAATGTTTATTTATGTACTCATTCATGCATTTAAAATTTTTATTTATTTTTATTTATTGAGAGAGAGAGAGAGAGAGAGAGAGAGAGAGAGAGAGAGCAAGCCAGGGAGGGTCAGAGAGAGGGAGAGAGAAATCCCAAGGGGCTCTGCACTGTCAGCACAGACACCGAACCAGGGCTCAAACTCACAAACTGTGAGATCATGACCTGAGCAGAAACCAAGAGCCAGACACTTGACTAAGCCACCCAGTTGATTCTCATTTTCTTTGTGTGAGCTCTTTGACTTTTGTGAAACAGCACTTATCCACGAGCACATAAAAATCTTCCCCATAAATGCAGAACCAAGGGCACCTCTTGTATCTATGGACGTTTTTCCCCCATCTGAGCATCAAGAAAGTTAAACTCAGATTACATAAATACTACATGTTTGTAGAAAGGCATTTACAAAACGGTCAATCAATGGAACACATCTGTGAAGATAATTCATATGTCACAGAAAATTTAGTGTACAGTTACATTGCATGAAAAGAGGGACTTTGTCTTGTTTACTGCTGTATTTCCAGCATCAAGACAGTCTAGCACATAGTAGGAACCAAAACTATTTGTTTTTAAGTTAAATGTTGTGTTTAATGTAGTTTTCTTTACGACATGACTTCTCAGAGTCTTAGTGTTCATGTACATAGTATAGCTCCAAGAGGAGACCCTAGCATGGCTTGTCCCCTCCTCCCCAAACTATTTGACTATGGGTCATTCTAGGAGATACCTCCTGGAACATTGTGTCACATAAGATAATTTGGAAGTGCTGAATTAAAATTCAAAAATAAACAGGTAAAAATTTCTAAGGCAAAAGGGAATTCAGGTGGTGTATTTACTTGAAAACATTAAATCTATAATTTAAGTACCTTTTGTTAACCTATATTTTTTGATCATTGAAAACAAGAAGAATGGAAAAGAGGATGAAGGAGAGAAAAGAGAGAGGAAAGAGACAGAGAGAGACAGAGACTTGAGACAAAAAAGTGGCTGTTCTCTGGATTACAGAAAACAAATTCAGATTTCTCTGGGCCTGGCTAGCAAATAAACTGACAACTACATGCTTCTCATGAAACCCAAAGATAGTAATTGTCTAGAGTGGCTTTACCTTGTATAGTCTTGCTTGAAGTCTATCTTCTCAGTTGGCTGTGACCAACACAGGGGACACTGACAGTTAGATCTTTCCTTTCTTTTACCATGTGGGTCCATCCACCATTCTTTTATACTCTAGGACACACATTAACAGGTCTGGGTTCATTACTACACAGAAAATTA
This sequence comes from Proteles cristata cristata, assembly GCA_017311185.1. Classification (NCBI taxonomy): domain Eukaryota; kingdom Metazoa; phylum Chordata; class Mammalia; order Carnivora; family Hyaenidae; genus Proteles; species Proteles cristata. The sequence continues at coordinate 581,378 of JAESUZ010001774.1, read as the reverse complement.
GGCACAGAGGGTAAGTGGTTAAGACTGCAGATATTGGAGACAGGCTAATGGTTTGACAGTGAGTATCCTGAGTGGTCTTGGACATGTTGCTTAACTTTTCTGTGTTTCAGTTTCCTCTTCTAAAAGTTGGGAATGGTAACAATATTTATCTTGAATTGCTGTCATGGTCAAATAAGATGAAATACATGTACTCATTATAGTAGCTAGCTGTCATTATTATTAACATTGGTAATGGTAACGAAGATGATATTTCTGGGAATTCAGTTAACTCATACCTTATATTTCAATTTATTTTTGTTTGTTAAAGGAGATAGAAGTTTATTGAATATACTGAAAGAAAGACACTTCTCCAAAGAAAACTTATATTTCAATTTAAACATATTTCTGAGGCACCTGGGTGGCTCAATTGGTTAAGCTTCTGACTCTTAGTTTTGGCTCAGGTCATGACCTCACAGTTCATGAGCTCTAGCCATGAGTGGAGCCCTGTGTGGAGTCTCTGTGCTGAGAGTGCAGACCATGCTTGGGATTCTTTCTCTCCTTCTCTTTGTCCCTTCCCCCACTCACACTATAAATAAATAAATAAATGAACAAATATTAATAAAAACATATATTGGGGTGCTTGGGTGGCTCAGTCAGTTAAGTGTCTGACTTCGGCTCAGGTCATGATCTCACAGTTTGTGGGTTTGAGCCCTGCATCGGGCTCTGTGCTGACAGCTCAGAGCCTGGAGCCTGTCTTTGGATTCTGTGTCTCCCTCTCTCTCTGACCCTCTCCTACTCACGCTGTCTCTATCTCTCTCTCAAAAATAAATAAAAGACATTAAAATAAAATTTAAAAAACATATATTTCTGAGAACTCTGCATTTGGTATTTTCTTTTTTTTTTTATTTTACAAATAGTTTATTGTCAACTTAGTGTCCACATAACACTCAGTGCTCATCCCCATAAGTGTCCTCCTCTATGCCCATTCCTCCCTCCCCCCCACATCCATCAGTCCTCAGATTTTGTCAGCATTCAAGAGTCTCTCATGGTTTGCCTCTCCCCCTTTCCCCCACCATTTCCGTCCTTCTTCTACCCCTTGGTCCTCTGTTAAGTTCCTCCTAATCCTCCTATACGTGCACACATATGATATTTGTCTTTCTCTGCCTGACTTATTTCGCTCAGCATAACACCCTCAAGGTCCATCCATGTTGCTACACGTGGCCAGATTTCATTGTTTCTCATTGCCATGTAGTATTCCATGGTATAGATAAACCACATCTTCTTGATCCATTCGTCTGTTGATGGACACTTAGGCTCTTTCCATGTTTTAGCTATTGTGGAGAGTGCTGCTATGAACATTGGGATACATGTGCTCTTATGCATCGGCATTTCTGTATCCCTTGGGTAAATTCCTAGCAGTTCTATTGCTGGGTCATAGGGAAGTTCTATTGTTAGTTTCCTGAGGAACCTCCACACTGTTTTCCAGAGGGGCTGTACCAGTTTACATTCCCACCAACAGTGTAGGAGGGTGCCCGTTTCTCCACATCCTCGCCAGCATCTAGAGTTCTCTGATTGGCTCATTTTAGCCACTCTGACTGGCGTGAGGTGGTATCTCAGTGTGGTTTTGATTTGTATTTTCCTGATGAGGAGCGATGCTGAGCATCGTTTCATGTGTCTGTTGGGCATCTGGATGTCCTCTTTGCAGAAGTGTCTGTTCATATCTTCTGCCCATTTCTTCACTGGGTTGTTTGTTTTTCGGGCGTGTAGTTTGGTGAGTTCCTTATAGATTCTGGATATTAACCCTTTATCTAATATGTCATTTGCAACTATCTTTTCCCATTCCATTTGTTGCCTATTAATTTTCTGGGTTGTTTCCTTGGCTGTGCAGAAGCTTTTAATCTTGATGAGATCCCAATCATTTATTTTTGCTCTTGATTCCCTTGCTTTTGGGGATGTGTCAGGTAAGAAGTTGCTGCGGTGGAGGTCAAGGAGGCTGTTTCCTGCTTTCTCCTCTAAGGTGTTGATAGTTTCCTATCTCACGTTCAGGTCCTTTATCCATTTTGAGTTTATTTTTGTGCATGGTGTGAGAAAATGATCTAGTTTCATTCTTCTGCATGTTGCTGTCCAATTCTCTCAACACCATCTGTTAAAAAGGCTGTCTTTTTTCCATTGGATATTCTTTCCTGCTTTGTCAAAGATCAGTTGGCTGTATAATTTTGGGTCCACTTCTGAGTTCTCAATTCTGTTCCATTGGTCTATATGTCTGTTTTTGTGCCAATACCATATTGTCTTGATGATGACAGCTTTGTAGTAGAGGCTGAAGTCTGGGATGGTGATCCCTCCTGTTTTGGTTTTATTTTTCAGGATTACTTTGGCTATTCGGGGTCTTTTATGATTCCATACAAATTTTTGGATAGTTTGATCTAGTTTTGAGAAGTATACTGATGCAATTTTGATTGGAATTGCATTGAATGCTTTGTGTGTAGAATGTGTAGAATGCTTTGGGTAGTAATGACATCTTAACTATATTTATTCTTCCTATCCATGAGCATGGAATGTTTTTCCATTTCTTTGTGTCTTCTTCAATTTCCTTCATAAGTTTTCTATAGTTTTCATCATACAGATTTCTTGTTTCCTTGGTTAGGTTTATTCCGAGGTATTTTATGGTTTTTTGTGCAATTGTGAATGGGATCAGTTTCTTGATTTCTCTTTCTGTTGCTTCATTGTTGGTGTATAAAAATGCAACCGATTTCTGTACGTTGATTTTGTACCCTGCAACTTGGCTGAATTCTTGGATCAGTTCTAGGAGGCTTCTGGTGGAGTCTGTCGGGTTTTCGATGTAGAGTATCATGTCATCTGCGAAGAGTGAAAGTTTGACTTCCTCTTTGCCAATTCTGATGCCTTTGATTTCCTTTTGGTGTCTGATGGCTGATGCTAGGACTTCCAGCACTATGTTAAACAACAGTGGTGAGAGTGGACATCCCTGTCGTGTTCCAGATCTCAGGGGGAAAGCTCTCAGTTTTTCCCCGTTGAGGATGATGTTAGCTGAAGGCTTCTCATAGATGGCTTTGATGATGTTTAAGTAGGTTCCTTCTATCCCAACTTTCTCGAGAGTCTTTATTAAGAAGGGATGCTGTATTTTGTCAAATGCTTTTTCTGCATCTATTGACAGGATCATATGGTTTTTATCTTTTCTTTTATTGATATGGTGTATCACATTGATTGTTTTGTGAATGTTGAACCAGTCCTGTAACCCAGGAATGAATCCCACTTGATCTTGGTGGATGATTCTTTTTATATGCTGCTGGATTCGATTTGCAAGGATCTCGTTGAGGATTTTTGCATCCGTATTCATCAAGGATATTGGCCTCTAGTTCTCTTTTTTTGCTGGATCTCTGTCTGGCTTGGGAATCAGGGTGATGCTGGCTTCATAAAATGAGTCTGGGAGTTTTCCTTCGCTTTCTATTTTTTGGAATAACTTGAGAAGAATTGGGATTAATTCTGTTTTAAATGTCTGGTAGAATTCCCCAGGGAAGCCATCAGGTCCAGGGCTCTTATTTGTTGGGAGATTTTTGATTACTGATTCTATTTCTTTACTCGTTATGGGTCTGTTCAGGTTTTCTATTTCTTCCCGTGTGAATTTTGGTAGTGAGTGGGTGTTTAGGAATGTGTCCATTTCTTCTAAGTTGTCCAATTTGTTGGCATATAATTTTTCATAGTATTCCCTGATAATTGCTTGTATTTCTCAGGGGTTGGTTGTAATAAGTCCATTTTCATTCATAATTTTGTCTATTTGGGTGCTCTCTCTTTTCTTTTTCATAAGTCTGGCTAGAGGTTTGTCAATTTTATTTACTTTTTCAAAAAACCAACTCTTGGTTCATTGATCTGTTCAATTGTTTCTTTGGTCTCTATGTTGTTTATTTCTGCTCTAATTTTTACTATTTCTCTTCTTCTACTGGGTTTAGGGCGTTCTTGTCGCTCTGCCTATAGTTCCTTTAGGTGAGCTGTTAGATTTTGCACTTGTGCTTTTTCTAATCTCTTGAAATAGGTCTGGAGAGCAATGTACTTTCCTCTTACCACTGCCTTTGCCACATCCCATAGATTTTGAATTGTTGTGTTTTCATTTTCATTTGTTTCCATATATTTTTTAATTTCATCTCTAATTGCCTGATTGGCCCATTCATTCTTTAGAAGGGTGTTCTTTAACCTCCATGTTTTTGGAAGTTTTCCAGACTTCTTCCTGTAACTGATTTCAAGTTTCAAAGCATTGTGACCTGACAGCATGCATGGTATGATCTGTATTCTTTTGTATTTATTGAGGGCTGCTTTATGTCCCAGTATGTGATCTATCTTGGAGAATGTGCCATGCGCACTTGAGAAGAAAGTAAATTCCCTGGCCTCAGGATGTAAAGTTCTAAATAGATCCGTCAGTTCCATCTCGTCCAATGTGTCTTTCAAGTCCGTTATTTCTTTAGTGATTTTCTGTCTGGTTGACCTATCCATTGCTGTAAGTGGAGTATTAAAGTCCCCTGCTATTAGCACATTCTTATCTAGAAGCTTGTTTCTGTTTGTGATTAATTGTTTTAGATATTTAGGTGCTCCCATATTCGGTGCGTAGACATTTTTGATTGTTAGTTCTTCCTGATGGATGGACCCTGTAATTATTATGTAGTGCCCTTCTTCATCTCTTGTGATTGTCTTTATTTTAAAGTCCAGTTTGTCTGATATAAGTATTGCTACTCCGGCTTTCTTTTGATTTCCTGTAGCATGATATATATTTCTCCATCCCCTTACTTTTAATCTGAAGGTATCTTCCCGTCTAAAATGAGTTTCTTGTAGACAGCATATAGATGGATTTTGTTTTTTAATCCATTCTGCTACTCTATGTCTTTTGATTGGAGCATTCAGCCCATTTACATTCAGTGTTATTATTGAAATATGTGGGTTTAGAGTCTTTGTATCTTTTGTAGGGTTCATGTTTGTGGTGGTGTCTCTGGAATCTTTGTTCCTTGCAACCTTTCCTTCAGAGCATCCCCCTCAGGATTTCTTGTAGGGCTGGCTTAGTGGTGACAAATTCTTTCAATTTCTGTTTATTTGGAAAGGTTTTTATCTCTCCTTCTATTTTGAATGACAGGCTTGCTGGATAGAGGATTCTTGGCTGCATATTTTTTCTGTTCATCACATTGAAGATCTCCTGCCATTCCTTTCTGGCCTGCCAAGTTTCAGTAGAGAGGTCTGTCACCACTCTGATAGGTTTCCCTTTGTATGTTAGGGCCCTTTTCTCCCTAGCTGCTTTCAAAATTCTCTTTGTCCTTATATTTTGCCATTTTGACTATGATATGTCATGCAGAAGATCGATTCAAGTTACGTCTGAGGGGAGTCCTCTGAGCCTCTTGAATTTCCACATCTACTTCCTTCCCCAGGTCGGGGAAGTTCTCTGCTATAATTTGTTCCAGAACTCCTTCAGCACCCTTCCCTCTCTCTTCGTCTTCTGGTATTCCTATGATACGGATATTGTTGCATTTGACCGTGTCGCTGAGCTCTTGAATTCTTCTTTCCTGTTCTTGGATCAGTTTGTCTCTTTTTTTGTCAGCTTCTTGTTTTTCTAGAATGGTGTCTTCGAAATCACTTATTCTCCTTTCTGCCTCTTCAATCCGTGCATTGGAGTCCTCTAATTTATTATGTATCTCATTGATCGCATTTTTTAATTCTTCATGCCTATTTTTATTTTCCATTCTGTCTGTAGCCATAGTTTCTTTGATGTCCCCTATGTTTTTATCAAGCCCAGCTATTAATTTTACCATCATTATTCTAAAATCTTGTTCACTTATGCTGCTGATATCTGTTTTGAGCAGTTCATTAGCTGTCATTTCTTCTTGGAGTTTCTTTGGAGGAGAGCTCTTTCGTTTCGTCATTTTAGTTAGCTTTCCGGCTCTTGTTGGTTTTAAAGACCTGTTATGCTCTCTGTTTCTATGAGCGCTGCTATATCCAAGAAGACTCTTTGACTTTCCAGGGCCTATCCTTTCAGAGAGTGTTTTTTGAATGGTATCCCTTGGTCTCTCTTGTTGGGACCTTGGTTATTTTATTTTCCTATTCGTAGTGATATTTGGGACTCTCCACCTTGTGTACTCTAGCTTGTTTCTTGAGGTAGCCCTGGAAAAGAAAACAGACAGACAAACACACAGGGAGCAGGAGCACACAAACGCACAGGCTAATTCAGCTAACATGCAAAGCGAGAGCGAAAATGAAAAAGTTAAGAGAAAAGATGGAGCAGGGAGGGCGAATAATATGGAGTATAAAGTACATAAAAGGGTCAAAAAAGGGGAAAAGAAAAGGAAAAAAGAAGATAACTGATGGAGAAAGAACGGTTTAAAGCATATACCTGGATTTCCCAGCTACAGTTAAATAGCCGTGTATATGCAGTGCTGGTTGAAGAGCATGGAGAAAGAGAGAGAAGGCAGGGCGGGATGAGGCAGAATTGGAAATAGAATGAACAGGCAGAAGGGATAAGAAGCTTTTTTCAAAGAGGTAAAGGGTAGAATATGGTTGGATAGGTGAGAGAAGGATGCTGGAATTATCCAGAGAAACTATATAGTCTAATTACTCCTGAGAGAAAGAGCTGAAAATGTCGGTAGGTGTAGAATTTACATTTACAGAATGGACTCGTTGTGATTGTTTAAGCAAGCTGGTGACGAGAGTTAGTCAGGTCAGTGTTCTGGGGAAAAAAGTGAGAAAAGAGAAAGAAGAAGAAAAAAAGAAAGAGAAAGAAAAGGGGAAAAAAAAGAAAGAAAAAGAAAAAAAAGAGAAAAAACAAAAAAAGGGAAAAAAAAGGGAAAAAGAAAAAGAAAAAAAAGGAAAGGGAGGAGGGCACCTCTCAGGCAGGGATGGGCGTGGCATGATCCAATGCCTCAGGCGGGAGCTCTGCTTTGGCGGTTGTGGGGAGGAGAGTGACGGTGTTCCAGTCCCTTCTTGAACCAAGAGCTGCACCTCACTCTTTTGGGGGTGTAAACTCCCCATATCGGGGGCGCAGCCGAAGTTGGTTGCACTCTTCAACCCAGAGCAGTTCCAATCTCCAAATCCCAGTTTGTGCGCCCCGCTGAATCTGAAGTTGCCTTAGACACAGCTTCCCAGGCAACCCCCTGGGGCAATTCCAGGCTCCCTGCCAAGCTCTGGGGGCGGAGTCAGAATCGCTGCTTCCTTCTCTGGGTCGGGCTGGCACGCATGGGCAGGGGCTTGCCTGCCGGGTGCACAGAGCCCAAGTCCGCTGCAGTGAGGAAAACCGGGTCCCTGTATGGCTCGTCATCCGAAACACGAACACGCAGGCTAATATCCCAGTTTTTAGTTCTCTGCCTTCCCTCTGGAGTTCCAGCCAGCCAGGAGCACGGATGCCCGGTGTCCGCTTGGCTCTTTCAGGGTCCCCAGCCGCCCGGGAGCTACAATGGCAGCAGGCGCGCCACCACTCTGAAGTCCTGCCTCCCGGAACCAGCACAAAGAAGCAGTTTGTGTGCTCAGCTCCCCCCAGGACCAGTTGGCGCGAGGGGACCTGGTGTGCAGGTATTTGGCAAGTATGGTCTTTCTATGCACCAAGCGGAGGTTTTCCCCCCTCCGAGTGGAGATTTTTCTGTTCTGGACTCTCTCCTTTTCCCCTCTCACTCCCCGTAGAGGGTAGAGGGGGATCGCGTCCCACCCTGGAGTCTCTGATCCCGGCCCGATTTTATCTTCCCCAGTTCACACTCACATTAAAAGGTTCTCTCAGTGGATTCTGCATCCTTTTTCTCCCAATCTCTCAGGTTTTGTAAGGTTTCCAATGGCTTCAGATCTTTTCTGTGTGATGTATGGGCGCGAGTGCAAGTACGGAGCTCCTTACTTCTCCGCCATCTTGCCCCCTTCCTGCATTTGGTATTTTCTATGAAGGCATTGGAAGTTCTTTTTTTTTTTTTTTTTTAATGCAAAGTACATACTACAAAATCTACTTGCCTAGGGAAGTTGACATATGCTTGTGAAAGTGGCTGTGCTATGGCAACAGGGGCTGTCTTGCAAAGGGAGACTTTCCCTCTCACTTCCTGTCATTGATTCCTCTCTCTAAAGAAAATAAAACAAATAATGCTCAACCTGGAGGCAAAAAAAAAGGAAGAAAACTTGGACTCTTGTCTCTCAAGCTAGTTGCTTAATATCCCATCTAAATTCTTTTTTTCTACTCAATCTTTATTTTGTTCAAGAAGTTCCAATGCCCAAAGTCCATAACTCCCATTCTCCAAATTCTGCTGTATAGTATGAATGAGGTGCAATGCAGCATGAAAGAATAAGCCTTTTCCACATGTCATTTGTGAAGGCAGAGTAGGCAAAGGTACTCCCACCTGATATATACACTCTTGGCCCCTAGGTCATGATTGCACTTGTCAACTGGCTTCACTATGTCCTAGGAAGTCAGACCATCCACCCGGAGGAAGTCTTTCAATCTGGGACTCTACAAAGAAAATAAACACATTCATAGTTGATCATGTACAAGTGTTGCAGAAATCTGGTCTGGATCACTGGTGGAAGAACCAAGCGGCGTTCCAAGATCTTGGAAGGGAGGAGATTTATTTTACACTGGTGAGCTCAGAGGAGCTCATTCTCCAGAGGTCTGGGCCCCGAACAAAGGTGGTCATTTGCTTATAAAGTTAAAAGAAGCCCACCCATACCACAGAGGTGTTTAAAGTTGATTGGATGTATAGAGATAGGGTGACTTGGGGTCATCGCTACGCAGAGGCAGGGAAAGGAAGTGGGAGTGGGGAACACCCAGCCTGGGCAGTTTGAGCAGTTCACCATTATGACCTATATGACCTCAAGGAGTTCTCCTTTATTTTCTTCATTACAAGGGTTGAATTATATTCAATTTACAAAGCAGGTAGATTAGGCCCAAATTGCATATTTATTCAGCATATATTGTATTCTAGCCCAAATACTTAGATCAATGCCTGGCACATAGTAGGCACTCATAAATACTTTTTGAATAAAGAGATACAGAAGTTAAAGCTTGCTACCATTTGTGAAGTATAAAGAGGGAATCAAACAAAGCAATGGCCCTAAGCTTCCTGTCTAGATAGTTCTTACTGTCCCCATGTGAGTAGTATATAAATATAATGAAAAAGGCCAAACTAAACAGAAACGATTAAGGGAGAACGCTACCATTTCCCCCTTGCACCCTCACACCATCTCCCCAAAGGTCATCACTGAAAACAGTGTATTTAGTGATTATTTCCCCCAAAGCAATTATTTGTGTAAAAGCACACACACAGGGCCGTGTATTTATATAATAGATAACAAACACCAAGGAACAGAGATTTTCGAGGTGGGATCTACCAACAAAGTTGGAAGCCCAGCTCCCTCAGAAACACCTGGTTTGCTTGTTAACAAGATAGATTCCACTAGACATTCTGATTTTGTTTTTCTGGGGAGGCCCCAGAATTTGCATTTCTTCAAGCATTCCAGTGACTGTGTTACAGAATTCTGAAGTGGAAGGATCAGAACTCCTTAAGGAGAAGTTTAAGGTCGTTCTGGTTTAACCCCGGATCCTTCCTTATCATGGTATTGGTGGAACCCTTAGCTAAGCTCAGCAAAGCATATCTCTAGTCTGTTGCCACATATGCCCTCTGACCTTATCAGTCTGCCTCCTTCTTATTCAGTTCTTTTTATCTCTTCTTTCTGATCCATATCATCTACCAAATTAGCTGAATTTGTTGCTTCATTGTAGCTGACACGGCTATCTATTAATTGCAGGTAATGCTCAGTTTTTCTGCCCTCAACTTCTCAGTTTATGTGTAGCTTAGCTTTTCTAGCAGTGGCTGTGGCTCTCCCCGCTCTGGATTGTTCTGCTGCACAGATCCAAGCAATGTAGAATTTCAAATATATTTGCTCTTCTGTAGGGAAGCTTCTGAAAAATGTCTGCTTATCATGGTCATGGGAATAGCTCTGTCCTTCCCTCTCTCCCACTCACTGTAATCAGCTGGGTCCAAGTCCACATCTGGGCTTGAGTCTCTTCTTTGTGATGTGCCACACTGTGCTGGTGGAACTTTCATAGATTTTTCTGGACTTTTAAGGCAGAAGAGGACAACCTCTAGAGTTAGCAATATCTGAAAAATTATCTCCAGTGAGTAGCTGCCATGGGCTCCAAGCGTTACTAAATATGGTCAGAAAGCTGGAGCCCAGGCTTCCCCACTCTCATCCCCGGGCCCCTCCCAACCCCTGTTCAGCTCATTGAGGACAGTCTCTGCTCTGATTGCTTAGACATGAGGGAATGAGCGGGAGGGAAGTGAAGGACGTGACTGCCAACTCAGGCTCACAAAGCATCTGACTTTTACATGCAAACTATTACCACAGAAGGACGTATATCCTACCAAGGGAGTGTGTCCGCCACCAGGATCAACATGACCTCAGAAGAGTGACATAGTTGACTTACACTGGAAGAGGACCGCTCTGATTACTGTGTGGAGCACCGGCTGTAGGAGAGCCAGGGGGAAGCAGGGAGAGCAGCTGGGTGGTATTGTAATAAGACACCGAGGCTGGGGACAGCAGTGGCTGGCATCAGGGTGCTAACAGCAGGGCGGTAAGAAATTGTCAGAGGCAAGCCAGAAACTGCCCGACCCCTAAGGTATGGGACCGCCAGAAGTACACAGCCCATCGATTCACCCAACTCACTTTTCAATTTCCGCCTCAGGCACGTCCACAGATTAACTGAGAACTTCCTCTAACACCGACAGTGTCTAGCCAAGATCGAAACACGTGCTATCCTCAAGTTCCCAAGTGGTTCAGGTCATTTGACTTCACAATGTGCAGTTTTTGAGCTATGTCAGCACGGGCCTGTGGAATGGCACCCTCCAGCAGCAGTGCGGTGGGGCTGGAGACTCAGTTTCTTCCCCTGGTGCCACCCCGACCGGCCGCACACCCTGCACCGGCGGCGTCTCTAGGCCCAGACTCCCTGCTGTAAAATGAGAGGCGTCAAGGAGCGACTTCCTGGGGACTCGTCCACCTTCGACGGGCTGCACCTCTTAGTTTCTTGAGTCCCAGGTTCCTTGGTAAGGATTCTAGGAAGGATGTGGGGCCACTGTTTGGTTTTCTCTTTTTCATTTAGTTTATTTCTTATTTTTATTTCTTATTTTTAAAGGGAGACCAGCATCCCTGAAAACCTGTATGTCAAGTTCAAAAGTGAGTGACTGCATTCAAACTGTGTCACTCTGGAAGCTTCTACTCTGCATTCTTGCTCGGGGAACAGTCAACCCACTTCTACTTGAAACCCCGTGGCGGCGAACTGCTTGGGATACAAAAAGCATTTTCCTTGAATGTTTCATTTGGCTCAGGCCCTGGAGGACGCAGGGAGTCTATGAGCTGGCTTTAGGACATGCCTATTTACACTGCTGGTTTCTCCTTGGATGTGATTGTTAACAATCTGCAGAAGCTTTGGCAAACTTCTTGTCCAGTTTCTGCACCCCACCCCTTCACAAATGGATATTGTGCAGCTCTCGGGGATGCTAACTGCCTCCTCCATGTTGGTGCGTGCCTCCGTCTGCCCAGAAAAGATGCTTGTGGCCTGGTGAGGTAAGATAGCCACGGGGAAACATTAAGGGAGCCTTTCTTGTAGACATTTCTTGGGAAGATTTCTTCTTATCCATTTGAGAGAGGCAATGGGTGGTGTGGCTTGCACCAGAAAACACCTTTATAAATACATTCTGCAAGCTTTGGAGGCCAAGGTCCCCTGAGAGCAGAGGCCATGGCTAATGAAGCATTCTTTACCTGCCACCAAGGCCTGTGTCCCTTGAACATCTCAGAATGGGTTTGTAGCAGCAGTCTAGCTAATGCTGACTAAAGAGTTAGAGGACCAGGAAAGTGTGGTGGCACAGGCTTCTCACCCTCTCCCCCAGACCTCCCCAAAGTTCACACGTTGCCCTTTGGGCCCCAGACCTAAAACCCACCTGCAACCAAAGACCAACTAACATTTAGGTTTTCATTTTCATTTTTTTCATTAAAATGTATTGAATAAATTTGATATGCAGCACTGTTCAAGGTGTGCAGTGTATTACTGTGATACATTTGTATGTTGTAGTATGGTTGCTGAGATAGTGGTATGTATCATGTTACATAATCATAGTATGATACTATTGTCTATATTTACTACACTGTGCATTAGATCTTTATGGCTTGCCTACCAGTAGTTACAAGTTTATACCGTTAAACATCAGCACTCTTATCTCCCCTCCCCCCCATCCACTGGTAACCACCATTTCACTCTGTTTTTTATAGGTTTAACTTTTTCTGATTCTACATATAAGTGATATCATACAGTACTTGTCTTCCAACTAACATTTAATGAGCACTTATGTGCACACACTTCACCTGCGTCACCTCACTGATCCACACCTGTGAACCAGGTGTTATTATTTCATTTGTAGATAAGGATGCTAAGATTTGGAGCTACACCTAAAGTTGTGCAGTTAGTTAATGGCAGAGTGTGGACGGTCTGACTCTGGAGCCTGATTGAGACGCTCCAATCATGCATCACCTAACTGAAGACAGCTGCTGCTAAGCTCCCTCCTGGGTCCACCTTGCAGAGATGGGCCAGGGACCACAGAAGAGAATGAAGCCACGTGAGAGCCAGTGGTTAGGAAGAGATCCAAAGAATGTACAACTGAGTAGGGGAGTTTGGGGGTCAAAGCGACTCTATTTTCAAATGTTTGTCTCATATAGAGCAATTTTTTTTTATAATTAAAAACTTCCCTTCTATCTATTCTAATTCCCCTGATTTTCATTTTTTAATTTTTTCTAGTTCTATTTTCGATTTTAATCCTTTTATTGAGGAATAAATAAGCTGGGGATTTGCTTATTTCATTATTGCTTTCCCCAAAGAAATGGCTCTTGAATTTGTTACTTCAATTCCTAGTCCATTTTCTAATTTATTGCTCTTTTGACTTTATTGGTTGCCTTTTTCTGTTTCCTTAGGATTACTTCAGTTAATTTTTCATTTCTTTAACTCACTGTTTAACTCATTCAGTTTCATTGTTTAATAATAGAAGTTTTTATGAGTATGAGTTTTCTATGTGTGCTCTCTTAGCTCTGTTACTTAGGTTCCAATATGTAGAGATTTCACTATCCTTCATTCATTGGATAACTTGGGTTTATTGAGGACCTATGTTGTGCTGGCTTTTGTGGTAGTGGCTGGACATATGACCCCTGAGAAATCTCTGCCCTCATGGAGTTAATTCAAATGAGGAAAAGAAAACGAGTAAGTGAATAAAATAATGTCACCGAGGATAGGTTCTGTGAAGAAAATGAAGCAGAAGAAAGTGAAGAAAAAGGAGGTTTATTATTATTAAAAAATTTTTTTTAACGTCTGTTCATTTTTGAAAGAGAGAGACAGAGCACAAGTGGGAGAGGGGCAGAGAGAGAAGAAAGAGACACAGAATCTGAAGCAGGTGCCAGGCTCTGAGATATCAGCACTAAGATGGATGTGGGGCTTGAACTCACAGATAATGATCTGAGCCAAAGTTGAATGCTTAACCAACTGAGTCGCCGAGGCTCCCCAAAGCTTTTAAGTTTTAAATGCAACTGAAATGCAATTCATTGGGTTTTTATCTTTTATTTTCTTTTGCGATTTTCATGTTCTAAGAAATGTTTGCCAACACCAAGGTTATAGAGTTTTTCTGCTGTTTTCTTTTAGAAGTTTTTATAGTTTTACTTTTGACATTTATGTATGTGATCCAGTTTGTGTCAAATTTTTATATGTGGCATGAGTTAAGGGTTGAATTGCTTTCTTCTCTTCCTTGCCCTTCCCCTCTTCCTTCATCTCTGGCTTTCCCATTTCCCTTTCCCTTTCCCCTTCTTCACTTCCTCTCTGGCACCTCTTCTTCCTTCTTTGTATCGAAATGTCTGATTGTTCCTCCAGTGAAAAGAAAAAACCTATCCTTCTCCATTAAGATACTTTCACATCTTTGTTAAAAATGAATTGAGGCTGGGGTGCCTGGGTGGCTCAGTCGGGTAAGCCTCCGACTTCAGCTCAGGTCATGATCTTCCAGTTTGAGTTCCAGCCCCACGTCAGGCTCTGTGCTGACAGCTTGGAGCCTGCTTCAGATTCTGTGTCTCCTTCTCTCTCTGCCCCTCCCCTGCTTGTACTCTGTCTCTCTCTCTCAAAAATAAACTAAAAAAAATTTTTTTTAGATTAATTGAGGATATAAGTGAACTCTTTCTGGATTCTCTATTCTATTTCACTGATTTATAGTTCTGCTCTTTTACATTATGTCAATGTCCCAATTACACAATTTTATGATAGGTTTTGTAATCAAGGACTGTAATATTGTTTTTCTTTTTCAAAATTGTTTGGGCTAATTTGGGTTCTTTGCATTTTTGTATGAATTTTAGAATCAACTTGCCTAGATTTATATTAAAAACAAGTTCACATTTTATTGAGACTATTTTGAGTCTACAGATAAATCTCAGGGTAATTTATGTTTTAATGTTATTGAAGCTTCTAATCAATGAGTATGTATAATTTGTCATCAAATTTGGCCTTCTTTAATTTTGCTAAGTAATGTTTTATAGTTTTCTATGCACAGATTTGAACATATTTTGTTTAAGTTACCTCTAAGTTTTCTGGGTTTTGTTGTTACTGTATTACATTGCTTTTAATTTCAATTCCCAATGTTCATTTCTAGTGTATAGCAATATAATTGATTCTTCTTTGAGAGAGAGAATGAGAATTTAGCAGGGAAGGGGCAGAGGGAGAGAGAGATTTTTTAAATGTTTATTCATTTTTGAGAGAGAGAGAACATAAGCCAGGGAGGGGCAAAGAGAGGGAGATGGAAGATCCGAGGCAGGCTCAGCACTGACAGCTGTGAGCCTGATGCAGGGCTCAGACTCATGATTCGTGAGATCATGACCTGAGCCAAAGTTGGACGCTCAACCTACCGAGCCACTCAGGTGCCCCAGGAGAGAGAGAGGCTTAAACAGACTCTACATCCAGGGTAGAGCCCAATGTGGAGCTCAATCCCAAGACTGTTGGATCATAACCTGAGCTGAAATCAAGAGTCAGAAACCCAACCAGCTGAGCCACCCAGGTCCCCCTACAATTGATTTTTTTTGTATATTGATCTTTTATCCTGAAACTTTGCTAAACTCACTTATTATTTTCAGGGGCTTTTTTCCCCCCAGATTCCTTGGGATTGTGTACATAAATAATCATGTCATCTTTTTATAAATATAGTTTTATTTCTTTCTTTTCCATCTGTATGAATTTTATTTGTTTTCCTTTGCACTGGTTAGGAACTCCAAGAAACGAGAGAACAGAAGCTGCAAAGACAGATCTCATGGCTTTATTCCTGACCTTAGGGGGAATGTATTTAGTTTTGTCCATGGAATACTATCCTAGTTTTGGGTGTTTCTATTGAGCTCTCCTTTTATCCTAGTTTACTGAGTACAATGGGCTGAATATTTCTGTCCCCCAAAATTCATGTTGAAATGCAAACCCTAATGCAAAGATGGGGTCTTTAAGAAATGATTAAGTTATGGGGACAGATCCCTCATGAATGCATTTAGTGCCTAAAGAAACTCCCTCTCCTCTTTAACTGTTAGGACACAGGGAGAAGTCTACCTATGAACCAAGAAACAGGCTCTTCCCAGATATTGAACCTGCTGGTGCCTTGATCTTAGACTTCCAGGCCCCCACAACTAATGAGAAATAAATGTTGTTTAAGCCATCAGATCTATGGTATTCTGTTATAGTACTCCAAACAAACTGAAACTGAAGGTATTTTAAAAAATCGTGAATGGTATTGAATTTGGTTAAATCTTTCTATGCATCTATTGAAGTCGTCATACGGTTTTTCTGTTTTAATGTGTCTATATGATGAATTACATTGATTAAGTTTTGAATGTTAAACCTTTATTACACTTTTGGAAATATCTCACTTGGACATGATAGATTGTATATTCTATATATTACTATATTTGATTTGCTAGCTTTTTAAAATTAAGACTTTATTTTTTAATCAATTTAAGTTTCACATCATAATTGAGGGCATAGTACAGAGATTTCTCATATATCTTCTGCCCCAAATATGCATAGCCTCCCTCATTATCAATATTCCTCACTAGAGTGGCACAATTTGTTACAATTGATGAATTCACATTGACATATCATAATCACCCCAAGTTCATAGCTTACTTTAGGATTCACTCTTAGTATTATAAATCCTATGGGTTTTGAAAAATGTATAATGACATGTATCCATCATTATGGCATCACACAGAGTATTTTCTGTAACCTAAAAATCTGTCATGTTCTGCCTATTCATCCTACCCCATCGCCACTACCCATCCCTGCCAAACCCCTGGCAACCACTGATCTTTTTACTGTTCCTATAGTTTGGCCTTGCCCAGGATGTCGTATAGTTGAAACCATACAGTGTGTAGTTTTATCGGGCTGGCTTCTTTCATTTAGTAATATGCGCTTACATTTCCTCCATGTCTTTTCATGGCTTAATAGCTTATTCCTTTTTAGTACCGAGTGATATTCCATTGTCTGGATGTACCACAGTGTATCCATTTACCTAATGAAGGACATCCTGGCTTCTTCCAAGTTTTGGTAACAATAAATAAAGCTGCTACACATGTCCATATATAGCTTTTTGTGTGGACATTAGTTTTCAGCTCCCTGGAGTATGTATCAAGGAGTGTGATTGCCTGATCATATGGTTAGAGTATGTTTAGTTTTGTGAGAAATCAGTAAGCCATCTTCCAAAGTGACTGAACCATTTACATCCCCATGAGCAGCATATGGGAAAATCTGTTGTTTCTCATCCTAGCCAGCATTTGGTGTTGTCAGTGTTCTGGATTTTGCTCATTCTACTATGTATGGAGTGTTATCTCGTGTCATTTTCATTGGCATTTCCCTGATCACGTATGATACAGAGCGTCTTTTCATATGCTTATTTTCCATCTGCTTATCATCTTTGATGAGGTATTTGTTAAAGCCTTCGGCCCATTTTAAAAATCAGGTTGTTTCTTGTCTTATTGTTGAGTTTTAAGAGTTCTTTTACATTTTGAGTAACAGTTCTTTACCAAGTATGTCTTTTGCAAATATTTTTTTACCAGTCTGTGTGGCTTTTCTTTTCATTCTTCTCACATTATCTTTTGCAGACCAGAGTTTTTAATTTTAATCAAATTCAACTTATCAATTTATTTCTTGCAAGGATCATGCCTATAGTGTTGTATCTAAAATGTCATTGTCATACTTAAAGTCATCTAGATTTCCCCCTGTTATCATCTAGGAATTTTATAGTTTGTATTTTACATTTTAGGCTGTAAGCCATTTTGCATTAATTGATTTTTAAATTTAAATCCAAGTTAGTTAACATTGAGAGTAATTTTGATTTCAGGAATAGGATTTAGTGATTCATCACTTACACACAACACCCAGCGCTCATCCCAACAAATGTCCTCCTTAATATCCCTTGCCCATTTAGCCCATCCCAGACCCAACACCCTTCTGGTCACCCTTAGTTTGTTCTCTGTATTTAAGAGTCTCTTATGGTTTGTCTCCCTCTCTGGTTTTATATTATTTTTGCTTCCCTTCCCTTATGTTCATCTGTTTTGTATCTTAAATTCCATATGAATGAAATCATATGCTATTTGTCTTTCTCTGACTTATTTCACTTAGCACAATACACTCTAGTTCCATCCACATTGTTGCAAATGGCAAGATTTCATTTCTTTTGACCACTGAGTAATATTAAATTGTAGATATGGATATACATATATGTATATGCATTGTATATATATATGTACATATATAAATGGTATACATGCACACATATATGTATATACATACCACATCTTCTTTATCCATTTATCAGTCAATGGACATTTGGGCTCTTTCCATACTTTGGCTCTTGTCAATAGTCCTGCTATAAACATTGGGGTGCATGTGCCCCTTTGAAACAGCACACCTGTATCTTTTGGATAAATACCTAGTATTGCAATTGCTGGGTTGTAGGGTAATTCTATTTTTAATTTTTTTGAGAAAACTCCATATCGTTTTCCAGAGTGACTGCACCAGTTTACATTCCCACTAGCAGTGCCAAAGGGTTCCTCTTTCTCTACATCCTCACCAATATCTATTGTTGCCTGAGTTGTTAATTTTAGCCATGCTGACTGATGTGAGGTGGTATTGCACTGTGGTTTTGATTGGTATTTCCCTGATGATGAATGAGTATTGAGCACTTTTTCAGGACTCTTTAGCCATCTGGATGTCTTCTTTAGAAAAGTGTCTATTCATCTCTTTTACCCTTTTCTTCACTGGATTACTTGTTTTTGGGTATTGAGTTTGATAAGTTCTTTATATATTTTAGGTACTAACCCTTTATCTGATACGTTATTTGCAAATATCTTCTCCCATTCTGTAGTTGCCTTTTAGTTTTTCTGATTGTTTCCTTCGCTGTGCAAAAGCTTTTTATGTTGATGAGGTACCAATAGTTTGTTTTTGCTTTTGTTTCCCTTGCTTCCAGAGACATATCAAGTAAGAAGTTGCTGCAGCAGAGATCAAAGAGATTATTTCCTGTTTTCTCTTCTAGGATTTTGATAGCTTCTTGTCTTACATTTAGGTCTTTCATCCATTTTGAGTTATTTTTATGTATGGTGTAAGAAAATGGTCCACATCCATTCTTATGCATGTCACTGTCCAGTTTTCCCAACACCACTAGCTGAAGAGTCTCCTTTTTTCCCACTGGAGATTTTTTCCTGCTTTGTCAAAGATTTTTGACCTTAGGACCAATTTTGTAATTCAACAAAGTTTAATGTCTGTGGGTCCATTTCTGGGTTCTCTATTCTGTTCCATTGATCTATGTGCCTGTTTTTGTTTCTTGATGATTACAGCCTCAAAATTTAGCTTGAAGTCCAGAATTGTGATATCTCCAGCCTTAGTTCTTTTATTAGCTATGGATATTCAGGGTCTATTCTGGTTCCATACAAAGTTTAGGATTATTTGTTCTAGCTCTGTGGAGAATGCTGGTGTTATTTTTGATAGGAATTGCTTTGAATATGTAGATTGCTTTGGGTAGTATTGACATTTTAACAATATTGTTCTTCCAATCCATGAGCATGGAATGTTTTTCCTTTTTTGTTTGTGTGTGTCTGTCTTCTTCAATTTCTTTCATTAACTTTCTATAGTTTTCAGTGTATAGATTCTTCATCTGTTTGGTTAGGTTTATTCCTGGGTATTTTATGGTTTTTTGGTGCAACTGTAAATGGGATTGACTCTTTGATTTCTCTTTCTGCTGCTTCATTTTTGGTGTGTAGAAATGAAAACAATTTCTGTGCATATATCTTGCAACTTTGCTGAATTCATCTATCAGTTCTAGCAGTTTTTTGGTTAAGTCTTTTGGGTCACATTGGATGTGAGAGTGAAAGTTTGCCAGTTTGAATGCCTTTTATTTCTTTGCGGTATCTGACTGAAGAGGCTAGAACTTCTAGCACTATGTTGGATAACAGTGGCGAGACCGAACATCCCTGTTGGGTTCCTTCTGTTAGAAAGAAAGCTCTCAATTTTTCTACATTGAGGATAATACTAGTGGTGGGTCTTTCATATATGGTTTTTATGACCTTGAGGTATGATCCTTCTATCTCTACTTTCTTCAGGTTTTTTATCAAGAAAAGATACTATATTTTGTCAAATACTTTTTCAGCATCTATCAAGATAATGTGGTTCTTGTCCTTTCTTTTATTGATGTGATGTATCACATTGATTGTTTTGCAGATATTGAACCAGCCCTGCACCCCAGGTATAAATCCCACCTGGCCATGGTGAATACTTTTTAAAAATGTGTTGTGGGATCTGGTTTGCTAGTATCTTGTTAAAAATTTTTGCATTTGTGTTCTTCAGGGAAATTGGTCTGTAGTTCTCCTTTTTAGCGGGGTCTTTGGTTTTGGATCAAGGTAATGCTGGTCTCATAGAATGAGTTTGGAAGCTTCCCTTCCATTTCTATTTTTTGGAACAGCTAGGTGTTAATTTTTCTGTAAATGTTTGGTAGAATCCACCTGGAAAGTCATCTGACACTGGACTCCTATTTGTTGGGAGATTTTTGATTCCTGATTCAATTTATATACTGGTTATTGGTCTATTAAAATTTTCTATTTCTTCCTGTTTCACTTTTGGTAGTTTATATGTTTCTGGGAATTTGCCCATTACTTCCAGAATGCCCAATTTGTTGGCAAATAATTGCTCATAATATTGTTTGTATTTCTGTGGTGTTGGATGCGATCTCTCCTCTTTCATTTGTGATTCAATTTATTTGGGTCATTTTCTTTTTCTTTTTGATCAATGTGGCTAGAGTTTTATCAATTTTGTTAATTCTTTCAAAGAACCAGCTGCTAGTTTCATTGATCTGTTCTGGTTTTTGTTTGTTTGCTTGTTTGTTTTTTATTTCGATATCATTGACTTCTGCTCTAAGCTTTATATTTCCCTTCTTCTGTTGGCTTAGAGCTTTATTTGCTGTTCTTTTTCCAGCTCTTTTAGATGTAGGGTTAGATTGGGTATTTGAGATCCTTCTTCCTTCTTGAGGAAGGCCTGGATTGCTATACGCTTTCCTCTTCTGACTGCCTTTGCTGCATCCTAGATGATAGGGGCTGTCTGTTTTCATTTTTATTGACTTCCATGTATTTTTAATTTCCCCTTTAATTTCTTGGTTAACCCATTCATTCTTTAGTAGGATGTTTTTTATCTCCAAGTATTCATGGTCTTTCCAAATTTTGTCTTGTGGTTGATTTTAAGTTTCATAGCATTGTGGTCTGAAAATATGCAAGGTATGATCTCGATCTTTTTGTACTTGTTGAGGGCTGATTGTGTCCAAGTATGTAACCTACTGTGGAGAAATGTTCTATGTGCACTTGAGAAGAATGTGTATTCTGCTCCTTTAGAATGAAATGTTCTGAATATATCTGTTCACTCCATCTGATCCAGTGTGTCATTCAAAGGCTTTGTTTCCTTGTTGATTTTCTGCTTAGATGATCTGTCCATTGCTGTAAGTGGGGGTTTGAAGTGCCATACTATTATTGTATTATTATTAGTGAGTTTCTTCATGTTTGTGATTAATTGGCTTATATATTTGCATGTCTCCACATTGGGTCCATAAATATTTATGGTTGTTAGATCTTGGTGGATAGACCCCTTAATTATGATATAATTCCTTTCTACATCTCTTGTTACAGTCTTTATTTTAAAATATAGATGGTCTGATATAAGTATGGCTACTCCAGCTTTCTTCTGATGACCGTTAGCATAATAGATGGTTCTCTGTCCTCTTACTTTCAATCTGCAGGTGTCTTTAGGTCTAAAATGGATCTTTTTAAAGCAGTATATAGATGAGTCTTGTTTTCTTATCCATTCGGATACTCTATGTTTTAGTGATTTGACATTTAGAGTGAGTACTGAAAGATATGAATTTAGTGCTATTGTGTTGCCTGTAGAGTTGGTGTTTCAGGTGATGTTCTCTGGTCCTTTCTAATCTTTGTTGCTTTGGGTTTTTTGTTTTGTTTTGTTTTATCTTTTCTCCACTCAAAGAGTCCACCTTAAAATTTCTTGTAGGGCTGGTTTAGCTGTCATGAACTCCTTCAGTTTCTGTTTGTCTGGGAAACTCTTTATCTCTCCTTCTATTTTGAATGACAGCCTTACTGGATAAAGAATTCTTTACTGCAAATTTTTTTGATTCAGCACGTTGAATGTTTCCTGCCACTCTTTACTGGCATGCCAAGATTCTGCGGATAGGTCTGCCGTGAACCTGACTTGTCTTCCCTTATAAGTTAAGGACTTTCCCCCCCCCTTATTGCTGTCATAATTCTTTCCTTGTCTATTTATTTTGTGAATTTGACTATGATATGCCTTGGTGATGGTCGGGTTTTGTTGAATCTAGTGAGAGTTCTCTGCACTTCTTGGATTTTGATGTCTGTCTCCTTCCCCAGGTTAAGAAAGTTTTTTGCTATAGTTTGCTCACATAAACCTTCTGCCCCTTTTTCTCTCTCCTCATCATCTAAGACTCCTATGATTTGGATGTTCTCTCTTTTCAGTAAGTCACAGAGTTCTCTAAATCTTGTATTGTGCTCTTTGCCTCTGTTTCCCTTCTTTTTTTTTCTGCTTCATTATTGTCCATAATGTTGTCTTCTGTATTGCTGATTTGATGCACTGCTTCATCTGTTCTTGCCGTCATGGCATCCATTTGAGATTGCATCTCAGTTATAACACTTTAAATTTTGTCCTGACTAGGTTTTCTTTCTTTTATCTCCGGAGAAAGATATTGTATGCTTTCTTCAACCCCTGCTAGTATTCTTATTATTGTGGTTCTAAATCCTAGTTCATGCATCTTGCTTATAACTGTATTGATTAAGCCCCTAATTGTCATTTATTCATGTTCTTTCATTTGGGGTGAATTCCTTAATTTTGCCATTTTGGAAGGAGAAAAAATTAATAAAATTAAAATTAAAATTAAAAAAGTAAAAACAGTACAAAAAGTCAAATAAAGGAAACTAGATCCTAAGTGTGTTTCAGTCTGTTTGTGGAAAGAAGGTTAACAGAATCGAGAAAAAAAGGGAAAGAAAAGAAAGAAAAGAAAAATAAAAGGTAAGAAAAAATTTAAAAATTAAAAAAGTTGACATAATAAATTAGAATAAAAGTAAATATAGTAAATGAAATAGAATGAAAACCAAAAATAAAAAATAAAGTAAAAAACATTAAAAATTAAAAAAGGAAAAGAAAAATATTTTTTTCTCTTTCTGTATCCAGCAAAAAGAAAAGAAAGTGGGAAGGAACAATAAAAATAATTTAAGCAAAGACAGAAGCAAAAAACAAAACAAAACAAAACACCTGAACTAATAGATGAACCAGAAAAGAGAATGAACCTGAATGAAGTTACATCCAGTTTCCCTAGAACTCAAACTATGAAGCACTCTATAGTACATACACTAAGCAAGTGGAGGGACTTGTGATTGTCTTCTAGGGGATATGCTTGCAGGGAGCATTTGGGTGGGACTTGATGTAATGGCTCCATTCTCCACTAGGTGGTGTTGCTTAGCTTCCTGGAGTAGATCAGTGTGGCATGTATGAGTATGCACAGGAAAGGTAGAAATGGCTTTACCCAGATTCCTAGTCTCTGGCATAGGAAATTTGCATTCTCACTGACCTGCGATCAAGTACCCCTCCTTTGTCTCAGGCCTCCACCCACTTCCTGCCTCTACCTTGTCCATGTACAAGTTGTCCACCTGCCAGGTAGCACCTCCCTCTAGAGTTTTATCTCAGATGAGGTTGTGTTTCAAAACCCCACACTTCAGAGACCCCTGCAGCTCGGACCCACACTAACTCTCCGAGGTAGGATCTCACTGAGCAACAGCTTTGTGCTGGCTTGCCCCAGAGAATGTTCATGTGGTCGTACAGTGGCAGAGGTTCAGAGATTGTGGCAAATCACTACACAAAGCTGGCCCTGGGTTTTACTGTTCTCTGGTGTCTTTGTCTTAATACCAGCAAACATGGCTGCCCTCCAGGGTGTGCTGAGACCTTTACTTGTGGGTAGGCCATATGGCCTCTACCAAATGCTTTCCAAGCAGGGGACCCACTTTTCCCCATATGGTACCTGGACCCTGCTGCCTGCTCCTGGGGATTCCCTCTACTTCCTTATCAGCACTGTGCCAGGCACTGAGCTCTGGAACTTCAGACTCTGCACGCCACTGTTTATAGAATCCTGGTGGTATCAAAACCCTATCCTGCAGAACAGATTTCTTGTTCAGTCCCCTGCGAGTGTTTTCATTCTTTCTCACTCTTTCTCTCCAGCTACTTTTGGGGAGTGTTTTTCCTGAACTCTCCCTGTGTGCCACCTCTTCCCCTTTCTCTGTCCTCTCTCCACAAAAACAACTCCCTAACCTCCATACCTTTTCTCTCCTCCAGTTCACCTCTTCAAACTGCATACCTGCCAAGTTCTGTGGCTCAAGTTATACATATTGTTGTGTTAATCCTCAGATCAATTTCCTAGGTGTGCAAAATGCTTTGGGGGCTGATCTTGCTGCATTTCAAGGACAAGACAAGCTGAGGGTCTCCGTGCTGCTCTGCCATCTTCTCTGCTACCCCCAAGTTAATTGTTGTGAAGGATGTAAGGTCTGTGTCTAGATTCTTTTTTTTTTTTTTTTTGCATGTGGATGTCTAGTTGTTCCAGTACCAATTGTTGAAAAGACCATCTTTGCTCCATTGTCTTGCTTTTGCTTCTTAACTAAAGATCGTTTGATTATATATTTATATATCTATAAGTCTATTTCTGGGTTCCCCATTCTCTTATATTGATCTTTTTGTTTATTCTTTCACCAATAGTACACTGTCTTTATTACTATAGTTTTATTGTAAGTGTTAAAATCACTTAGTATCAACCCTCTAATTTTACTCTTCTCCTTTGATATTCAGCTGGCTATTCTGGGTCTTTTACCTCTCCACATGCATTTAGAATCAATTTGTTGATATCCATGAAAAAAACATTCTGGAATTTTTATTAAGATTGCGTTAAGTCTATAGAGCAAATTGGGAAGAATAGACATCTTAAAAATATTGTCTTTTCCTCCATGAACATGGAATATCTTTCTATTTATTTAGTTCTTTGATTTCATTTATTAGAGTTTTGTAGTTTTTCTCATATAAATCTTGTACAAATGTTGTTAGGTTTATACTCATGTTTTCATTTTGGGAGTGTCAATGTAAGTGATTTTGTTTTTTATAATTTCAAATTTCACTTGTATATTACTGGTAGAAAAACGATTAACTTCTGTGTATACAATTTAAATTCAAGTTAGTTAGCATACAGTGTAGTCTTGGCTTCAAGAGTAGAACTCAGTGATTCATCTCTTACATATGCCAGTGCTCATCTCAGAAAGTACCCTCATAGGAATGCCCACCACACATTGAACCCATCCCCCCAAACACCTCCCCTCTAGCAACACTCAGTCCGTTCTCTGTATTTAAGAGTCTCTTATGGTTTGCCTCCCTTTCTGTTTTTATCTTATTTTTCCTTCCCTTCCCCTATATTCGTCTATTGTGTTTCTCAAATTCCACATATGAAGATCATATAATATCTATCTTTCTCTGACTGACTTATTTTGCTGTATCTTACAACCTTGATTTAATTGCTTATTAGTTTCAGGAGGGGTTTTGTAAGTTCTTTTAGATGTTCTACATACATGATCATGTCATCTGCACACACAGTTTTAGTTTTTCCTTGCCAATATGTATGTTTTTAATTTTCTTTTCTTATTTCATTAACTAGAACTTCCAGGACAATGTTAAAATGGAGTGGTTGCTGATATTTTTAAAAAGAATTTGGGTCTATGTTTATGAAGAATATGGATCTGTGCCTTTTTTCTTACAATTTCTTTGTCAGAATTCATTAGCATGAATCACACTCTTCTAATTCTTGTAGTACTTAAAGGACAATTTCTGTATGTTAGATAAAGAGAAAGATCCCTTTAAAGATACAAACAACAAAAGCTCATTCAAAAAACTAAATAATATGAATAACTCAGTATCTATTACATTTACAGATGCTTCTATCAAACATTTAAGGAAAAAATAATGCCAATTCTACACAACTCTATTTTGCCTTCTCTTTTTATTTTTGGATTGTCTTCCTAGAGATTTATTTATTTATTTTCAAAGAGAGATAGAGTGAGTAGGAGAAGGGCAGAAAGAGAGAAGGAGACAGACAATCTCAAGCAGGCTTTACAGCTGTCATCTCAGAGCCCAATGTGGGGCTCAAATTCACAAACTGTGCAATCATGACCTGAGCCTAAACGCAGAGTTGGACACTTAACCGACTGAGCTACCCAGGTGCCCCAAGACTTATCAATTTAATTGAACTTTTCAAACAGTCAACTCTTGATTTTATTGTCTCTCATCTTCCCCTCTGTTTTAGTTCATTATTTCTACTTTTATATTTATTGTGCCTACTTTATGTTTCATTTTTTTTCTAGGTTTCTAAGGTAGAATCTGAGATTATTGGTTTGAGACTATTCTTACTTTTTGATTTAAGCATTTACTGCTATATATTTTCTTCCAAGAAATGTTTTATCTGCATCCCACAGAATGTTGTATATTGTGTTTTAATATTTGTTTGTTTCAAAATATTCTGCATTGACTCAAAAGGAAGATTAATCTTTGCCAATTTGCTCAACTTAAAAAAGAATGAGGAGCCTTTGAAAAATTTTTAAGTATATCATCTAAGAGCAAAATAATCAATGATCAATACAAACTGTTGCCTTTATTAGCTCAAATGTTATAGCCAAAAATGTTTGATAAGTGCTATATTTTATACTCCAGGGCTAAAACTGGAATCTAGTATTTTGAATTAGAATAATCTTCAATTTTTTTAGCATAATGATGACACTAATAAAGGGGAAATTTCGGAAACACAAGCATATGTCTCTCTTAGTGACAGTGAAAGTGACAATGGTAAATGGGAGGAAGACATTAACAATTTGCAAACACTTGTTATTTTTCCAGAGTTAAGATTATATGTGATTCATTTTCAGGGTGGTCTGATTTCAGAGATTACTCTTCTTAAAAATATTTTTAATATTTATTTAATGTTGAGAGAGAGAGAGCAGGATTTGGGGATGGGCAGAGAGAGAGGAGACACAGAATCTGAAGCAGGCTCCAGGCTCTAAGCTGTTAGAACAGAGCCTGATGTGGGGCTTAAACCCACAAACTGCAAGATCATGACCTGAGCTGAAGTCGAACACTTAACCAATTGAGCCACTCAGGTACCCTTCAGGGACTGCTCTTTTCAATATTGATATGGAAATGCAGAAACAAGAGAAGAAAATAGAACAGGATTAAGAACTTTTTGGATAAATCTATGTGCCAGTCCCCTGAAGCAGCTCATGACATAGTTGGTCACAGGTTAATAAAAAATATTCAAAGACTTCTTGTCCTAACCACTGCCTTGCTACTAAAGGATTATTTCCTGTTCTTTGAACTTGGCTTCCTTCTTCCCATATAACTTCTATCCATTATAAATTTAGGGAAAGCAGAAGAATAATTTGAACCATATGACACTTGGAAAAGAAGGGGTTTATTTATTGTAATCACAGAGATACTGACTGGCACAGGAATGTTGTATTTCTCAGCTGGAAGACAGGTCCCAGCTCTGCTCAACAGAGAATCAGAGATTCCCTAATGCCTTTTGCTTCTGTCCTCACTGCATGTTTATCTTAGGGCTAGTGTCTAGCTTCCAGGGAAAGAGAAATTACAGGGCAGAACTTTGTGGTTCTGTGATGTGCGAGATCCAATCTCTGTGGGTGAAGTAAAAGGGAAGTTGAAAGCAGTGTTAGAATTCAAACTTGTAGAAGACAAGTTTATCACCCATACATTTATTTAGTCATTTAACTTAATGAAATCAATACTTATTGAATTCCCACTATGTGCTAAGATCTGTACTGGGTGCTAAGAATCAGCAAGTGACAAAACAGAGGGGACACCTGCCCTCTGGAGGCTATTTCTAATAGGTTATAATAAATAAAAGATGCTGGGGACTAAGTTTGTGCCAGGAATGATTCCAAAAGCTTTACATATATTACCTCATTATCCTCACAAAAGTTTCATAAGGTTATTGATATTCCACATTCTGAATTTTTTTAATGTTTATTTATTTTTGAGAGAGAGAGAGAGAGAGAGAGAGAGTACAAGCAGGAGAGAGGCAGAGAGAGAGAGAGAGAGGCAGAATCTGAAGCAGGCTTCAGGCTCTGAGCTGTCAGCAGAGTCCA
This sequence comes from Proteles cristata cristata, assembly GCA_017311185.1. Taxonomy (NCBI): domain Eukaryota; kingdom Metazoa; phylum Chordata; class Mammalia; order Carnivora; family Hyaenidae; genus Proteles; species Proteles cristata. The sequence goes on along the minus strand of JAESUZ010001774.1, from coordinate 553,592 downwards.
ATGCAGGGCCCAAACCCACGAACCGTGGAGATCAGGACCTGAGCCAAAGTTGGATGCCCAACCGACTGAGCCACCCAGGCACCCCTGATAGTCCACATTCTAGAGGAAACTGAGGGGGGGGAAAAGTTAAGTAGCTTATCCAAAGTCACGTAAGAAAGTTAGGTAACTTACCCAAGTTCACATAGCTAGAATGAGGTAGTGCTGGGACAGAAGCCAGGCAACCTGCTTTCTGAGTTCATGTTGTACCTACTCAACTCCATCCTAAAACACAGAAGAATATAAAGACTCGTCAGACATATCTCCTTCCAGAAGTTCGTTGTCTGGGAGAAAGAATAAGTGAAATTCACTATTATAACAACTAGAAATAAGTGTCACTAGGAAAATACAGAAACAAGTTAAGGTAAGTGTAGAAGGAGAAAGAAGCAAATGTAACTGAAGTTTCTGGGAAGCTTTCACGGAAGAAGTGGCATTTGATTTGGGTCTGGGCATAGGGAAATGAAGAAGAAAGCAAATAAAGGAAAGTAAATAAAAGGCACAGAAATTAGCACACCGAGAGCATACACATCAGCTTTGCTGAAACAGAGAATATGGAACATTCAGGGTATAAAGATGAGCAGAGCTGCAGAATTTCTAAACGAACTGTTGGCAAATTGTGAGCAACCGTGTAGCGGAGGTATTACCACCCATTTACTGTAGGAACCTGCTATTTAAGCATTTGGAAATGAATTATATAGTCATGTCAGATTTCCAGAACACATTTCATGAAAGCCCATACCTATTTCATACTAGAAAAAACAAACAAACAGAAACAACTCCTGTTAGTACTGCAAGTATGTGACACATTCTATAGGAACAGAACGTTTACCCTAAACGAGGAGCAAACAGAAACAGCGAAGTAGCAAACACAGTTTCTCAGTAGCAACATTTTTTCTACTCAGATACACCTGAATGACACAACAAATTGTACTGATGTGTGGATCAATAGGCAAGGACTCTAAATGGGGCCTGACGGCACTTCTAGAGCAGTCTATCAAAATCCCATGGGGAGAGGAATGGGAAAGCTCTACTTCTACTTTCCTCACACCATGGGTTTATTATCCAGCCCCCAGTACTTATGTCCCTTTGGTGGAGAAATAGTGCAATAATCCCAATAAATAAGGGACAATAAAATAATGCCCACTAAAATCCCTTTTATACCACATTGTTTAAAGAGTTCTACCTGTTGAATAAGGAAAGAAAGAACAAGGTATAAATATCAGCAGAGAGGGGTGCCTGAGTGGCTCAGTCAGTTAAGTGTCCGACTTCAGCTCAGGTCATGATTTCATGATTCATGAGTTCGAGCTCAGCAAGTTTGAGGCCTGTGTTGGGTTCTGTGCTGACAGCTCAGAGCCTGGAGCCTGCTTCAGATTCTGTGTCTCCCTCTCTCTCTGTCCCTCCCACACTCGCACTCTGTCTCTCTTTCTCTCTCAAAAATAAATAAACATTAAAAAAATAATAAAAAATAAATATCAGCAGAGAATAGACATAAAGATTTTTTTGAAAATCCAAGTGAACCAACTAAAAGTACCACTTTAATACAAAGGCTCAATAGAAGGTTACTTTAAAAAAAATATTTAAAAATAGATTTCTTTTGTACCAGAAAAAAATGTAGTGAGAAATGATACCATTTCTAAGAGCAAGAAAAAGTTTAAAAGACTAATATTAACAAGAGTAATTTTGCTGCCTTATATCTGAATAAACTTTTAAATAAACATTTAAGTAAATAAAACTTTACTGAGGAGCATAAAAGAAGCCTTGAATAAATGGAAATAAAACAATATACAGGTTTCTGGATGGAAATATTTAGTAGGGAATGGTGCCAACCGTTTTTAATTTAATATGCAAATTTAAAGAGTTCAAATAAATACATAAAGAGAGTTTTCTCTCTGCAACATTATTAAGCTATTTTACAATTCATCTGGAAGAATATATAATAGGGGATTTTTGAAAAATATGAACAACAGTGGCGAACTTTCCCTTCCAACTGGCTACGGACTAAATGTATCTCCCCAAAATTCATATATTGAAATACTAATCCCCAAAGGGATGGAATTAGGAGGTGGGAGATCTGGGGGTGACTAAATCAGGAAGGCAGAACCCTCATGAGTGAGGCTAGTGCCCTTATGAAAGAGATCCCAGAGAACTCTCTTGTCTCTTCTGCCATGTGAAGACATAGCAAAAAGATGGTTGTCTGTAAACCAGGAAGCAGCTCCTTTCTGTCAGCACCTTGATTTTGGACTGCCCAACTTCCAGACAGTGAGAAATAAATTTTACCCAGTCTATGGTATTCTCTTTTCACAGCCTGAACGGACTAAGACACAGTAGAATAATGTCATAATAGTTTCAGTTGTTTGATTCTTATGCAGTAATAGAAGGATGGATCAAATAGAATCCCAGAAACATACTTGAATATACAGAATAACTTGATCTGATGAAGATAACTTTTCAGACCACAGGGTAACAATTGTATTTTTCAGTAGATAATGTAGGGTTAAATATTGGGACAACTGGCTGTTATTTTGGGGACAAAAAATATTTTGAGTGAGGGCCCCTTTGGGTATAATTTTTTTCTCAGCTTACACCATATCTTGATCTACATATCTAATAAGATATGAAGCTGCTTATTTGCTTTGATGAAGACCAAGACATCTAAGGAAAGTGTTTTATATAGCCTCTGGTGGTCCCAGCAGAGGGGAGCCAGACTGAAAACCACACTTGTCCTTTCTGGATGAGCCACCATTTTTATCCTGGCTTCATGAGTGACCGTGGTGTCTTGAGTAATGTTGCCTGTATCATTGGATTTCAAATGCTGGTGTTGGCTCTGAAAGAATTTTTACTCCTTTGTGGCAAAATTCAAAGGTAGGGAAAATAGAGTGATCTTCATGATGCAAAGCTTATTCATGAATTTGCATGTTATCCTTGTGAAGCGGTCATGATAATCTTTGTATCGATCTAACTTAAGTATGGGTGCTGCCAAAGTGAGGATGCAAAGTTTATTCAGTATAAAAAATTATTATTTGAGAGTTTATCTTAGATTTTGGTGTTTACAATGATTTTCTGTAAAATGATGGATGTGGTATTTGGATGTTTATTTTATTTTTATTTTGTTTAATGTTTATTCATTTTTTTGAGAGAGAGACAGAGTGCGAGCAGGGGAGGGAGAGAGGGAAAGAGAGTGAGGGAAACACAGAATTGAAAGCAGGCTCCAGGCTCTGAGCTGTAAGCACAGAGCCTGATGTGAGGCTCGGGGCTCAAATGGGTGAGCTGTGAGATCATGACCTGAGCCAAAGTTGGATGCTTAACTGATTGAGTCACCCAGGTGCCCCTTTATTTTTATTATTAATTATTAATGTACAAAGTTGAAAAAATTAAAATTGAAACTTGCTTCCATCTTAATTATTTATTTTAATGATACACAAATATAGTCTTTTTCTTCAAACTGTGGATGGCAGTGGTGGTCTCTGTTGATACAAACACCAACAACCTTGGATTCTTTGGCAATCACATCCTAAAGCTTTTGCATAAACTTAAGTTTATGTTTGTTCCCTCAGTCGTTGCTATTTAGCTAGATAGTCTCCATATCTATCTATGAGAAGTGGACTTTTCGAACCTGTTGAAAACATTTATTCGTGTCGAGCTGATGCTTGCATATATTTCATTCAGTTACCTAACTACTCTCTCCACTTTTTGTCATCTGCAGGTTTTGGTAGATATTCTGTCTACCTTTGATATAAGATTCTGGGTAAAATATTAAGTAGATTAGGGCCAAGAGCAGAGCCTTATTACTAAGGGTGGCCATAAATACCAGAATTTCTTACAATGGTCCCAATTACAAATACTCTTTTCTAGTTTCTTCAGTTATTGGCACAACAAATAGCCAATGGACCTACCACATTCCACTAGAGATTTTACCTGGGCCTTATTAACTCTCTCAATACAGATGTTCACCAGTTATTTGGCAAATCCCCACATTTCCCTGATTGCGGACATATCATGTATACTTTGTCAAACACTTTACTGAAAATGAGGTATGACTGGCCTGATGACTCAATGAAAAATATTCTCATCAGACTTATTTGGGAAGATTTGCCTTATGGGACCTGGTCATTACTGATTATTTTCTAAGCTCTCAAAACCAATGATTTAACAATTCTTGTTTCACTAGTGATCAAAGTACCCAGACTTTAGTGTTTAGATCTCCCTCTGTCTTTCCTGAAAACCAACACAATCTCACTCATTCATTCATTTATTCAACAAATATTTGTTGAGTCTCCATTATCTATTAGATACTATTCCTGATGCTGGAAATACAAGAATTATCTTTACATGCATTCATCTTGTCTTTAAGCACCTTTCCTTTGGCTATTTATTTATTTGTTTCATGGCTTCTTAAAAATCGTTGTCAGGAAGCACCCAGTCACCTATTCTTTCAGGCCTGGAAACTTAATCTCACTTTGGTTAACAGCTTTGATTCCTCTGCCATCCTCAATTTATATATATTTTTCTGCCCTCTTCTTCCTCTTTTCATCATTATTCAAAAAGGCATATATGCATTTTTTTCTTAACCCCTTTCAGGCTTATAGGCCTCTCCCCTTTCAAAGACAATTAATCTATAAAAAGGGCTGTTTCAGTTGAGTTTGATGTAGTTGGCAAGCGATCTCTTGGGATTGTACACTGTTGGAAGTTGAGGGAATATTCCTGGGAAGAAATATTGGAAGTCCCAGGCACTACTTATTTATTTTTCAGTTGCTCAGTATAGAAGAAAAGGAATAAGAGAGAGGGAATGGAAACAGTCTTATGAATGGATAGAGCCAAAGTTGAGAAGCCGGAAATCTTTCTCTGCGTTCAGTCTTAGTGTGGTCTGTCATCTCCCCTGGTTCTCTACAACACCAGGTCTTTAACGATCACTTAACAGGACAAATAACCACTTTTCCTCCCTGCACTAGTGTGTGGCAAGGAATAGTAGTAATTTACAATACTTGAGTCCAGGCAATTAACTGTGCAGCATTTTATGAAAACGTGATTGTTCTGTAAGTAGGAGCTCCCAGACCACTGGTGTTAGTGACGGGCTTTGCATACTTGCACCAGCTTCTGTCTGGGATGGAGGACTTTTTCTGTTTGTTCCATACCCTTAGCACACTGAACGGGTTGGGTTAGGGCTGATTCCGGTTTTAGCTTTGAGCGTTCATGATGAGATGGATGGTTCATTATGGGTGGATTTCACCAACATTTGCAACTTTTTGAAAAGGAAAAACATGCTGCTTTTCTAGTGCTATTTTTGTTTTGTTTTACTCCCAAATCCTCAACCTTCTCACTGGATAAAATCATAACTGTGTGTGTGTGTGTGTGTGTGCGCGTGCACGTGCGCACGTGCACACACACACACACACGCACACACACACACTCACAGAGCTATTGGGCTTGGAGAACACCATCAATAATGTAACCAAGTCTGGTGCTTTTTAAAAGTCTATTTCTTGCTTATAAATAAATGGTAATTTGTTTAAAAGCATCATTACACACAGTGTTCAGCCAGATCCCATGCATTCGATTATTTTAAATAAATGGACCATAAATGGAACAAGTTCTTTCTAATTTACAAATGATAGGAAACATTTTTCAAGAAAAAAAAAGGAAAAAGTGTAAAATTTGTTCTTAACTACATCTCATTAATGTGGAACTGTTCAATGACCTGTAAAGATTAAAGAATTAGTGAATTGGTGAAATTATCAGAATGAAAAATCTGTATAATTTTGGCTTCAATTTAAAAATCTACTAAACAGTCTAGCGACTTTAGTCTCGGATATTACTTTTTAATATCAGTTTCTACAAACGCACTGGCATCGGAGTTACAAATGAACTGAACGGAAAGCAACAAATAGTACGTTTAAATTCACAGCACAACAGAGGAGCTAAGTGGGAAGGAGGAATGCCTTGGGGGAGAGGGATGGATTATTTTTTTTTTCAATAAAACAACTGAAGACATCTAATTAAGTGACCACTCTGCTAAGTGGAGCAAAAATTAATATACATAAATGCATTTATGTCCAGGCAATGGTGCCTTAATTAAGAAGTCAGTTTCAAATAGAGAACCAGAGACAGCTATTTAACCAACATTGCCAGAACATCTTCTCCTCCTGAAAATCTTTCCTGCGATCACAAATAGGAAAGCGATGGCAGGGAGGGGGTGGGAAGGTCTCACACACTGTATATGACTCAAAAGATGTGGCTGTCTCAGCCACTGAGAGTCTGCTCATAGGCAAAGTGGCTTAGGTACCCTTTCTTCACCCAAACCCACACCTGCCCATGCCTGTCTCTGCCACCTCATTATGAATCATACCTGTCACATGTCTCTATTCTGAACTTCCTCCCACTGGTCTGTTTCTGCTGGGAATCAATTTAAATGGTTTTTTAAAAAAATCTTTCCTGCTGGACCATAATCCTTTGAGGCAACACATTATTTCTGAAGTCTCTCAATGACACCCATCATATCAAGCTCAAGACAGAAGCGCCTGGGATAAATGTCTTTAATCTGGGATTCCAGGCACACCCACGAACTTTGTGGAGGCAATTTTACCTTTTCCTGCCCGGGGAAAGAAGTCCTGGAGACAGGACTCCTGAAGGAGTGGTATCTGGCCAACTGGCACATGCCCTTAGTGGCTCGCATGGCTGATGTGGCCTGTGACCAGGCTTGTTGCAGGAGTCGGGGCCAAGGGAAGCTTGTCATTCTCAGGAAGCTGGATGTCTTGGTGCCACAGAAATGGACACATGTCTAAAGAACAAGGTGCTATTTTAGAGAAGTACACCTCTGTCTACCCTCCTACCAGCTGGAGTCAGCCATGATTATAATGTCCAATTTTGGAAGGGCGGCTGGGTGGCCTTCCCTAACTATGTGCTCAGGTGACCATTGGTGGAATTTGGGTGACAAGAAACATTGTAACCCCAAGTTCCTACTGCTTGTCCTGCAACTACGTGCTCTGAGAAATAGATGATGGGTGGGCAGGTTGCAGGGGTCCTGCTTGAACTGTGCACACTTTATGGGAAGGATTTTCCTTTCTGCTGAAGGGAAAGAAAGACACGTGGGGACTCTTCCCTGCCTCCCCATCTTTACTGAGGTGTAATTAACAAAATTGGATCTGTTTAAGGCATACAACCTGATACCTTGACCTCTTTTCACACATGGTGGACTATATAGGGAAGATGACGGGATCCCAGAGTTTCTACCTTCAGATCCGCATTCAAAAGCTCAACAAACAATTGTGTTTTATTGCCAGGCACTAGCAGGCACTGGGAAATACATACAGACAAATAAAACAAGATTTCTGCCCTCCAGAGGTGTATAATCTAAAGAAAATTCCATTTTGGCCACACGGTTATAAAATATGATCAAGAAACTCTGAGCTGACAGCCCCAGAGTTTGGGTTGGAAATGTCCTCTTGACTATAGGTGCTGGTGAGGATGTGGAGAAGCAGGCACCCTCTTACATTGTTGGTGGGAATGTAAACTGGTGCAGCCTCTCTGGAAAACAGTGTGGAGGTTCCTCAAAAAATTAATAGTAGAACTCCCCTATGACCTAGCAATAACACTGCTAGGAATTTATCCAAGGGACACAAGAGTGCTGATGCATGGGGGCACATGTACCCCAATGTTCACAGCAGCACTCTCAACAATAGTCAAATCATGGAAAGAACTTAAATGTCCATTGACTGATGAATGGATCAAGAAGATGTGGTTTATCTATACAATGGAATACTACATGGCAATGAGAAAGAATGAAATCTGGCCATGTGTAGCAACATGGATGGACCTTGAGGGTGTTATGCTGAGTGAAATAAGTCAGGCAGAGAAGGACAAATACCATATGTTTTCACTCGTATGTGGAACAGGAGAAATTTAACAGCAGACCATAGAGGAAGGGGACAAATTAGTTAAGGAGAGGGAGGGGGACAAACCACAAGAATCTCTTAAATACTGAGAACAAACTGAGGGTTGATGGGGGTGGGGGAGAGGGGAAAATGGTTGATGGGCATGGAGAAGGGCATTTGTTGGGATGAGCACTGGGTGTTATATGGAAACCAACTTGACAATAAACTATATTAAAAACAAAAGAAAGAAGGAGCGCCTGGGTGGCTTAGTGGGTTGAACGTCCGACTTTCGCTTAGGTCATGATCTCGCGGTTCGTGGGTTCGAGCCCCGCGTCGGGCTCTGTGCTGACTGCCAGCTCGGAGCCTGGAGCCTGTTTCAGTCTGTGACTCTCTCTCTCTCTGACTCTCCCCCGTTCATGCTGTCTCTCTCTCTCTCTCCTAGAAAGAAAGAAAGAAAGAAAGAAAGAAAGAAAGAAAGAAAGAAAGAAAGAAAGAAAGAAAGAAAGAAAGAAAGAAATGTCCTCTTCCATTCTAGCTTCCTCTTAACGAAACTGCCCCTGCAGATATGAGCTTTACAGTGAGCACACAGTCACCCCTGCTGTTACCAGGCATCCTGAAGTTGACCTGGTCACTTTTCACCACTCACTTTTGGCTGGTTCTTTAGCCCTTTATGTGTCCAGGTTCTGCCTCTAACTATTCTCCAAATTTCCCTGACTATGCCCTGGCCGTAGCAGGAGCCCAGGAATCATCTGTTGGGCACTTTTTGCCTCTTCTTTTCCCCTGTGTTGGATGTTTTCTATTGCCCTGGATCCCTCACTCTTCCTTCCCCCCAGCTCACTCTATTCTCTGGGCATCTGACCCACTTGAATTGTCTCTGTGGCTGCCTTGCTTCTGGAGGAATGAAAGAGGTTGGGAGGATATGGGGTCAGAGATTGCTTCTCTGCTCCTTCCCTTCTGGATTACTGTGGGTTGGTTGTTTTCCACAGCACGTCTTAGAAGCACTTTCTTTCTTTCTTTTTTTTTTTTTTTTTTTTTGAATTTATTTCTAGGAGACAGCGAGAGAGAGAGCGTGAGCAGGGGAGGGTCAGAGAGATGGAGTCACAGACTGAAACAGGCTCCAGGCTCTGAGCTGGCAGTCAGCACAGAGCCCGACGCGGGGCTCAAACCCACGAACCGCGAGATCATGACCTAAGCGAAAGTCGGACGCTTAACCGACTAAGCCACCCAGGCACCCCAGAAGCACTTTCTTAAACAGCTTTTTGCTTAATCACTCCCTTCCCATCCCCTTACAGCTTAGGTGATAGTGACTCGCAGCTGTTTTTAACCCTAGAGTGCTGTGCTGTTTCCTTCCCTTAAACCCTGCTCTCACCTTTACATATAATTCTTTTGTGAAACTCTCCTTAAATTACCAGCATTATCTCTTGGCTTCCAGGTCCCTGACTGAGGCCACTGTTTCTAGTTCATGCCTTTTGGTAATTTTTCTTAGGCCTTACAAATGGTGATGATGGTTAAGAGGGATATTGTGTGGAGCCTGGATGCTCACATTGGTCTCATGGGAATAGCCAAATGGGCCTGCAATTCACTCAGTGTCAGAGATGCTGCTAAATGTCCTTCAATGCGCAGGACAGCCCTCTCTCCCAAGAATAAAGAATTATTTGGCCCCAAATGGCTATGGAAGAAAGGTTGAGAAACCATGCCCCACCATATTGTTTCTGTTTGAGGGATCAGGAGAAACCCACGGGGTTCTTTAGGGATCGATCGGTAAGGTTCAGGCACACAGAGTGTCCTGGGTGAAAATTTTTCTAAGAGAGACCAAAATCAGAGTAGATGGAGCAGAGGTCCAGGGAATTGACTATTAGAACTAAGAGATGAAACCCACAGGTGCTGAATGTCAGTGCTACTCAGAGCTCCATTGGCACGCGTGCCAAAGTTTAGAGCTCAGACTGGAGCTTGCTAGCCTGCTCCTTCCATACTCCTTGGCTTTGTGCTCTACCTGCCTCCAATTCCCATTTGAGGTTGAGACATGAGTCCATCTATCTCACTGCCGAGTCCACACTCCTTCCGCTGAGGTAGTATGTCTATTCTATTGGCAAAGAGGCGAGGATTTTGATGAGTGTGAAGACGTTGGGTTTCTGTTAACAAGGGAATAGAAGTTCCAGAAGGAAGAAAAAAGAGTGGATACGACATTGAAAGATCTGAAAAGAAAAGAGGAAGCAAAGACACCTTGGACTGACCATGACAGAAGGCTCAGTAATTGAAAGGGCTGGGCAGGAGGAGCATAATTTAGACCCACATAGATGTAATGAATGAATGAGATTGATTTGCCTCAGTATCCTAAATTTGCAAACAGTGCCGTGACGTTACAGAAACTGGGCTCTTTTGGTAACAAAGATACTGTTCTTTGAGAACTTCGTCAGTAGATCCCCAGCTTCTTCCTTGTCCCTGTGGGGAGAATTGTCAGTAATCATGGCCAGGTGGTCAAGGAAGAGGATCAATCAGGCGCTTGGGACCAGCTGACCTAGAAGTGGGCGTGGAGGATGGCTGTAGTGGGAGAGATGTCCACAGACACATGGCTTCCTGTGAGCATACAAGTGCATCCCACATTCTTTGAAATCAGTCAGTGGTCTGTCTGTAATAATTGATGTGCACGGTCCCCTAATCAGGGACCACAGTCCAATGCCAATTGTTTCTTTTACTTTTTAATGGATTCGAACTCCATACCCAAGCTTAGAAAATCAAAGCACTTCTGGAAGATATTTATTAGCGGCCAAATTATAAAAACACATAGCAAACCTTTAGTTTGCATTACAAGTGTTAATATATGCAGAGCCCCGTGAATAGCTCATCTTTCTGCCTCTCTTGTATCTTAAATTTTTCATTACAAATTTCCAGGGCTTCAAAGTAGACTCTCACAGCCAGTGCCTTTTTTCTCCCTTGCATGACAAAGAGCTGTCAAAAACGGTTCCTGGGCTGGCTAGTTTCTTCTCCTTTTTTCTCTCATCTAAATGTCAAACAACTTAGCTTAAATAAAGCCCAGCATTCTTCGTCTGGTGCTTCTCAAAAGAAAAACACCACCACAGAAGGCATCTACAAAGGCCCTAATTAATGTTTCTCATTGATTTGGTTTTAGTGTGATGTATTTTATGAAAAAAATATGAATCCAGAAGGCACTCTCATTAAAATCATTAGCGGCTCAACATTGGCTGCAAACAGCCTGGTGCGTGGTAGGGCTTAGGAACCCAGACTCACACAAACACACAGAACTCACATGTGCCCTTGTACATGCCCATGACATGCCTTCCAGATCACACACAGCACACCTGTGTGTGAACACATAAAAAAATGTGCAAAATATGCACAAAATACCTGCACACACGCATCCATGAATCCTGATGCACATGCAGGCTTACAGATGCCTGACTATTCATGGGGTGCACATGCAAGCACACCACCTGCATGTGATTACCCATGCATGCTCAGAACACAGAATGTGTGTTCACATGTCTTGTGTGCACATGCCTGTACAACAGATATTGATGAATTAGAAGGGAAGAGAATTACCTCCTATGTTCCTTGGGATTATATTTTCAGGAGACGTTGAGAAATACCTGTGCCAGACATTTTTCACATATGATATTGTCTTTCATGAAGATGGTTTCTGCATTTCTTTTTCAGCTGGCCTCCTAATACCATGGGCCAAAGCTATCGGGACCTATCAGGGACATGCAGGTGTTTACCTCTTTTGCGGAGACTGAGTTTTCTTTGGATGGCTGGAATGTTTTCTGAAGCTCTCTCTTCTGACTGGTCTCAGACCCCTCATGATGGGGATGGACCGGAGAAGCAGAGGGATTCTCGATCTCAAAAGGGCAGGAAAGAGAACTCCATGCTCCCAAACTATGGAAGCTGACATTTTGACTCCTTTGATGACAGCCCTTACCAGTGGTGGACGTTGGCAATATCTCACATTTTGTTTTCTTTCTAGAGGTCAATTCTTGGCTAAACAAACTCTGTCTCCGTCCCACGTGCTGTTTTTAAAATGCTCTTTGTTGCTTTCCAGGAGTGGCAATTTTCAAAGAGGACTTCAAAACTTCTAGAGAGACCTGGAGGGAGCTGTCCCTTCAATAGCATCTCTAGGGTGCATGCGCTCTCTGCACATGTAGCCCTTGGGTCTACCCATTTTTCTTGAAGCCAGCAGACTTGGAGGTGGACCTAAGTAGTCCTCCTCCCTGGACAACCTAGTTGGCCAGAGTTCTGCACTAGAATTTGGGGCCATAGCTATTGCTCTTATCGTAGAGCAGATTTGCTCTCGAGTTAAAATGCTTTGCCGTTGTTTCACACACATATATTTCTTTCAAGGATTTTGTAGGGAGGAAGTTTCTTGAGCCAAGGCATGGTTTATATATTTTTAGAACCTACATGTCAAGATGCTATCTCACCCTAAGTGATACGTGAAGCTTGGACTACATGGTGGTAAGTTGACTGCAAATCCTCAGAAATGAGACTCCATGGTTTTCCAAGGTTTTCTCCCCCAAGCTCATGGAGGCACAGGCTCTTTCTCAAGGACCCTTTTCTCCCCTCCCCCAGGATGCCGGCAGGACCACAGTTAGCCCTCTGTACCTTGCACACCCACATCTCCCTGCAGAGAATTTGCTAAGCCCAGGGTAGAAAGCTTTACAATAGAGGGCCATGCTACACACTCCCTCCCCCGAGGGGAAGGGCTTCTGTGTTCAAGGTCAGAGTTCACTCAAATGCCCTCCTAACCTCTGGTCCTCTCTTGAGCTTCCTGCCTCATCCTCACCCATGTGGCACAATCACTAGGCTGGCAATTGTGTCATTTCTGTCTTTTACTTTAAGATGTGAATGACTGTGAAGCCCCCAAGCTTTACATCTGGAAGGAAGAAGGAAGACTGTTCAGCCTCAGTTATAAAACCTGTTCAACAATCTATTTTTACCAAATGTTGGGTTCTTGGGTGCTTGCTGGCCATTAACAATGTGATTGATACTTTGCTTCCTATTTGACTGGTGACCAGTGTTATGCCATCATTCAGAATCCCAGAAAGGTGAAGGGATGAAGGTAACTTGAATACATAGCACATATGAAAACAACATTCAATAGGGAGCCATGGAGATAAAATAAGTAATGGCTACTTTAAGCATGAGACAGAGAGTGTGGGGGATGGGGGAGTAATGTGCCAAAGCCTCTCCAAGTAATTAAAGTACAGCTTTCGTGTGTTGCCATTTGTCAAAACAAAGTAAATATTGGAATCTTAATACTTGCATCCTCTTGGCTAAATATCCTTCTGTGGCTATTGCTCAAATATTGAAAATACTTGTGTAAGTTCTAGTGCAAAACTACCACCGGAGTGATTTATGGAGAGACATAACCTGCCGCCTCTCTGAATTCATGCATCCACCATTACAGTTCATATCAATTTTGCTCTGGTCCCCATTAGCAATATTGTCAAAAAAAATCACAGAAAAATAACGACTCTGCAAGCCAAGAAATTTAGATCCGGATATGAGCCGTAAATCTGTATTAATTTAATAGTTAAAGTGCGTTAATGCTTTGTAATATTTTTTCTTTATAGAGAACACAATAGTGAGGTCATCTGTAATAAAGATGTTAATCCTGAGCCACCTGCTAGTTTGTTTTGCCTCATGGGGCAAGGGGACGTTAATGGATGAAATATGGTTTCAAGCTTCTTAAAATAGTGTTTTATGGCAACCTCTATGCAGGGCTATAAAACACTCACTCTGAGTGATAAAGAGTCTCAAGAAGGGATATACATGCTCCATCATGCTTGATATGACATTAGCTTTGCTTAACTTATCACTGAGCCACAGGCACCCACTGGGCTGGACAGCCAAGGGAGACTAAGAAGAGCCCTAGGGCTCAGAGGGGGCTAGAGTCTGGCCTTTTGAACCAGTGTTTCCAGGGCTCGGCCATGAAAGGTGTCCATCCTGGAATCTATTGGCTATTATTCTCCCTGGCCCTTTGGCTCAGGAAAAGGGTCTATTATTCCATCACTGGATTAAGGATCACTGGATTTCTAGGCAAGTTTTGTCACAAGTACAAGAAAAAAAAAGTCATACTCATCCACTTATCTCTGAAAGTATTTCCCTTTTCACATTGTGAAGAACACCCTTTGTTTGTTTAAGTGTCAGCTGTTTCTTTCTGGAATAAACAAATAAGCCCATGCAGAGCCTTCTCGTTCACTTTTTAAATACTTGCATTTCCTTCTTCCTTTTGGTTTAGAACCAGTAAAGGTCCCCTGCCCTGACACACCCAATGCCCTATTCAGATAGTGCCAATCTCAATGTGGTGGACTTTTACCATTTCCCCCAGAATCACAGAATTAGGGGTAAACACTTCACCTTGGCACTCAAGGTTCTTGGACCATAGCTTGAGCACAGTGAGGGTGCAGGACACTTGCGACTTGTGGAAGAGTAGGCATCTCAGGAAGTGGCTTACATATCTGCCCTATACACACACGAGGAGCCTGTTCTTGGTGTCTGCTCTAAGAGAACACAGACTCTGGGTGTACCACCCAGAGAAGACAGAAAGGCAAAGTTACCTAGAAGGTCATTGTCACTGACCTCTTAGAGGGTTTGTTACACAGACTCGCTTGTCAGTAACTGGAGGTAGCAGGGCAGGGGGTACAGCCCTTAGGTGGAAGGCTAAAGTACACAAATGGAGTACCAGAAGGAAGGGCAAGGGATTCAGAGGCAAGTGAGAGGCGGGCACAGGATGAGGCTCTGTCCCCTCCCTCACAGCTCCCTCCCTGCTGAGAGCAGAGCTCAGGAAACCCAACCAGCAGATAGGTTGCCAAATGGCTTTCAATGTCAGTGTCTAGGAAAGCGAGAACAAAACTAAGATTTTCAAAGGGTATAAGTGGCTTGAGATCCACAGAAGGACGCAAGGCACTAGAACTACTTCTTACTATGCCTATTTTCTGGTTGGGACCAAGACCTGCTCGCCACCTGGTAGGTGATTGTGGGAGAAGAAAGATGCAACCCACAACTCCTGTGTACACCTTTGGTACATCGAGGCTGGACTAGGGCGGACGCAGCTGTCCATCCGTGGTCATAGCGCCTCTGAGTGGCTGAGAAATCCTATCTTAGCCACAGAAGCAACTCACTGGCTGTGTACAGGTGAGAAACCATAATGGTGGAGAGTTCTCCTTACCTGAGAGTTTAAAGTCCTGTCTCCACCTTTGTTGGTAAATACTTCTAAATGTGTGTAAACACAGACCAGTGTGGAGTACATTTTCTGTCTCCACCTTTATTTCAGCTACCATTCACTGTTCATCTATTTGCTAAGCCCCTCAAAAATATTATCTTATGAATCCTGCAAATGCTTTAAATAAATTGCTATTGTTAATCTCTTTTCCCAGGAGGGATGCTGAGGCTCAGGAGGTGACTGAATTCACCCAAGGTCACAGAGATGATCCAGGACAGAGTTACAGTTCCATCCCCTGTCTGCCTGCTGACCACCTCCCACAGCATCCTGTTGCTTTGGTCTTACAGTGCATGATCAATGCATTTGTTGAATGAAGTAGCACTCATGACTATTTACAGTCAGCACTGCCAGAATGGACAGGTTAACACATCAGGTGGACTTCCATCCTCTTCCGTATTTGTCCTCCCCGAGTCTGAATCCCTTGTGTGTTGGCTCTGGGGACTCGAAGGGCCTTGAGGAGAGAAGCTGGTTCTCCTTATGCCTTTTCCTTTCTTGATCTCCAAGGATGGAAGCCTCTAGGAGCGTCTGATTGTGTGTTCCCTTCGAAATTTTAGCTCAGCTCTGGCTGAGAAGCACGCACATTGTGATATCATGGTTCTGTGTCATTTTACCAAGGGTCAGAGAGAGATGGGGACCCTCGGATATCCAGTGTCCACTTTATTAACTCAACCCTCCTAGCCGCCACCAAGTGGAGATTGATTTCCGGGGTCTCTGGGCTGCTGAGGAGAGGACAAGGGCTTATGGGAAGGAACACTCTGTGGACACTACTTTGTGTCAGATACTACGTTAAGCTCTTGATTATTAACTTGGTCTCAGCTCTTGATTATTAACTTGGTCCTCATACGAAGCCTATAATGTGGTCATTTTACCTCTGTTCTGTGATGAGGGAACTGAGGTTCAGGGAGATTTAATCAAAGGTCACTTGTAGAAATTGAGCAGTAGAGTTAATTTTGACCGATTTGACCCTTAAAACACCTGTTTTTCACTGAGTAAACTTGAAACAAGCAACAAAGATACTGGAGGAAACCAACAGAAAGTTATGCATTGTTCAGAGAACACTTGCTGGCGGCTTATCTGATTTTAGCCCCTCGCTGTCCTTGGGCTATTTTACAATGTAACTTGTGGGTCAGTGGTAGCAATGTGAAATCATTCTTGTCAACAGAAATGCAAATGAATTCTGTCCAGCTTAGGTTTAATTAACTCTCCCCCTTCACCCCTCAAAAACAAAACAAAACAAAACAAACCAATTTAAAAGCAATTTGTAAATTTATTTCAACATTCCTTCGCTCTGTCAATTTATGGCTCTTTGATTTCTCCTTTGAAAAGATTGTGACATCTTTTCCAATTCTTCATTTCACACATGTTCATTACACATTTTATATTCAAGTATATATGAAAGTCATGGCTTCGCCTTTTTAGAAAATTATCTTTTAACAGCCATGTGGCCAAAAGGAAGAGTTCAAGATAACGTGGCCACCCAGCAAACCCAGTCTCTACCCAGTTGGGTTTTGTATGTTTAGAGCAGACAAGGAGAATTAAGAAAGAAGAAAGCCCAGCGTCTGTGCCGTCCAAACCAGGCTAGATAGCCTAGTTATTGATTAAACGAATCACATACCACTGCTATTTATAAATCCAGGGCTCCAAAGAGAATGTTTGTTTTTCCTGCTTTTAATTATTGAATATGAGACGCCAGTGTTGTTTTGCCAACAGTGGTACAATAGGTCTCTAATGAAACTCACTGAGCAACTAATAATGAAACCATCAGCAGAAAGAAGTAGAAAGAAGTAACCAGTGCCATGTGAGATATCAATTAACATTCTTCAATGATCACTCCTTTGTTTTGATTGTTTTAAGGAAAGCTGTTTGGGGGTGTTATTCCTTCAGATTTCTCACACAGAACCTCCATCTCTGATGAAACTGTTATGGGGCCTGAGCTCCTGAAGTCAGATATTCCCCAGGTCAAGCTGTCTTTCTTCCACTGACTATAGGATGGCTCAGTTCACTTTCCTGAGTCCAAGTCCTTTCACATGGGAAGAGGAACTGATGATAGTTACCTGGAGAAGTTACTGTGAGGCTAAACTAGGAGCCTAACTTGTGCTTAGTACATAGTGGAGGTTCAACATGTTTTAGTTTTATTTTCTTCCTTCCTGCCCTCCCTCTTTCTTCCCTCCTCCCTTCCTCCCCACTCTCCTTCCCTCCCTTCTCCTTCCCTCCGTTCTCCTTCCCTCCCTTCCCCGTCCCTCCCTTCCCCTTCCCTCCCTTCTCCTTCTTTCCATTCCCCTTCCTCCCCCTCCCCCTTCTCCTGTCCCCTTCTCTGCTCTTCTTCTCCCAAACCCTTTCTTCCCTCCCTCCTCTCTTCTCCTTCCCTCTCTTCCTCCCTCACTCCTTCATCCCTCCTCCTTCCTCCCTTCTTCCCTTTCTCCCTTTCTTCTTTCACCTCTAGTCTGCTTTCATAAGCCTAGTAGTCTCATCAGAGATCCTTACAAGTATTTCAGTCTGTGTACCCATACCTTCCTCTCTAAAACTGCAGTTCAGAAAGGGCTCCCACCAAAAGGATGAGTTTAGATATCCCCACCCAGACCACAGGACCTTGAGGACAGAAGACTGCCCCAGCGGTAATCGATTCAAGAGCTGGGTCAAGCCACTGGGATTCTCTATTGTGAGACTTTGTACTAAGAGAAAGACACAGATGAGATGGTGGGGTCCGAGGCTAAATGGTCACATTGGGTTGGGTCAAGAACTGGTGCTAAGGAGCCAAGGCAGCCTCCTCTATCACTGGAATGGGAGGGTGGGAATTGGGGTATGAGAGGAAGCTGTGGTATGTGAGAAGCAGCCCCAAGCCAGGATGAGAAGCTACGTGGAGAGAGAAAGAAAGTGAGACACACAAATCTGCCAAATGAATTTCTGGCCTTCGTGAAGCCTAGTTGTACTTCCTTTAAGAGTCCTTTTGCTAAAGCAAATACAGAAAGTCCCTGACTGAGCAAACTAGTCCCTCTGGGAATGGGGCAAAGGGAGAGTGAAGGTAATAGGAAGGGGGCATTTTCTTCAAGGATATGAAGATTATAAAAGGTCAGCAGAAAGAGTCGTACTTTATGAGTGGGGTCAGCAAACTTGAGGGTGGAAGGAGCGTGACTGACCCCTGACTTGAGATGCCTGAGGCCAGCACCCAGAGCCGCTATTCTCACGTAAAAGGGTGAGGGTGCCTGTCATTGGGAGGAGGCATTAGCTCAACCGTCTACAAGTTAGGGTGAGGAATCGGCTTCGCTTTGTTAGGAGCTGGGAGGCTAAGATGGCACCTTTCTTGGGAGGCTGGAAGAAGGCTCTTTCCAGTTTCATTTACTTATCCCTAAACTTCTGTTTTACTTTCAGGAATCTATTAATGGCCAACTAAGGGCACAAAGGGTCTCTAAGAGAAGCGCAGAGGGTGGGGGGAGTTGAGGAAAGCAGGGGGAGGGAAAGAAGGCCTACACGGTTTGGAGGGATGTCAAACTTTACCTAGTTTTCACTTTAGGAGAGAGTGCTTTCCTGACCTGCTGCTAAATTAAACTAAATACTGTCAGCTCTGTTCAACAAACCCTTACTGAATTCCTAAAATATGCAAGGCATGCCAGGTGCAGTGGGACACACAGGCATGATTCTCAGCTCTCAAGCAAGAGTATGAAATGGCCACAAATAACTGTAATAGGAGTCAGAATATCATGAACACGAGCTAGTACTGAAATACAGGGGAAATCACACCCAGCTGGGGTGTTCCATGGAGAAAGTGAAACGCCATGGCTCTTGAAGGATAGATGGTGGTCTGACAGGTGCCAAAGGGAGTGTGCAGAAAAGCATTCCAGAAGGAGGAAGCATCATATGGAAGAATATTAAGTCAGAAAATATGGGAATGTATGGAATGCAGGAGTAGTTCTTCTTCGGGCAGAGCACAAGGGCATAGCCTGTGATACGACTAGCCTATTCTGGGTCATCAGTGCCAGTAAGAGGAATTTGTTTTCAATCTGGAGGCAAAGGGAAGGCTTCTTTGAGCAGAGTGCAACGTGATTAGAGGTGAGATTCAGGGAAGCTGACTGGGCAGCTGAGTAGAGCACAGGTTGAGAGATTGGCTATAAGGAAGACAAATGGGTGTCAGTTTGGTGGACAGGAGCAAGTGGTTCCAAAGTGGTTCAAGAAGCTGTTGTGGTGGTGCTGGTGGGGAGATGAGACGGTAAAGGGTCCATCCTTGTTCCAACCAGAGCTATCAGAACAGCTGAGCTTTTACAGTTTTATGAAATGGGGTCAGAGTAAGATTGTATTTGTAAGCAGTTTGGACTGCCAGTTACAATAACAACAATAAAAACAAAACAAAAACAAGAACACCTTCAGAATTCTGGGGTTGGAAGGAGAAAGGATACTGGCTTGCTTGGGAGTTCAAGGTCTAAATCGCTGCTCTCAGCCAACACAGCATTTGCCAAGCTCCTTGCTCATTCTTGTCCTTGGTTTTCTCATTCTTAAGTACAGTAAAACTTTGGTTTGCGAGCATAATTTGTTCCAGTAACATGCTTATAATCCAAAGCACTTGTATATCAAAGTGAATTTCAAGAACCATTGACTCAGTTGTGGTCATGTGACATTTGGCGTTCTGCACTACTCATATTGTGAGCATCGTTAGTTTATCAAGTTAAAATTTATTAGAAATGTTTGCTTGTCTTGGAGAACACTCACAGAACAAGTTACTTGCAATCCGAGGTTTTACTGTATTTGGGTACTAACGCCTAACTTTCTTTAAGTTTATTATTTATTTATTGAGAGCATGAGCAGGGGAGGGACAGAGAGAATGTTGATATTGTTATAAGAACTAAATACAGTAATATGATGAATGGAGAAATTGCTATTAGGTCTGGTATAAAACAGATACTAAATGTCCATTCCCTGTCTCCCTTTCTGTAGGGAGGTGGCTGGGCAGTTATCATTGTCTTTGATGGATGTCATAGGTTCCTGTATATACTTAAATGAAAATAAACACAAGTATTATATTGTGGATAATCCATAACCTAGGCAACATGTGTATCAATCGTGGCCTAATCAGAAAAAAATAAAGAATTTCAAGTGTCTAAGGTAGATTTTTTTTTAAGTTTTAACATTTATTCATTTTTGAGAGACAGAAAGAGACAGAGTGTGAGCAGGGGAGGGTCAGAGAGACAGAGGGAGACACAGCATCCTAAGCAGACTGTCAGCACAGAGCCCAACACATGGCTCAAACTCAGGGACTGTAAGATCATGACCTGAGCTGGAGTCGGACACTTAACCTTCTGAGCCACCCAGCGCCCCAAGGTAGATGGATTTTAATGCAGGAAATTTTGGAGGAGCTGAGAAACCAAACAGAAGACAGTGTAGTGACCAGGGATTAGGAAATTAAGAAGGCACTACTGCTCTGGGCCCAGAGGGACAGAGAGAAGAGGCAGCATTTTGAGTCACCCAGCGAAATGTGCAACTAAGACAGGCCTATCCAGTCTGATCTGGAGCCAAAGAGGAAATGCAACTACTGCAAGAGAAGTCACCCGAGGCAGAGAAACACCTGATCCTCCTTCTTCTGCCCCCCAGTCTCCCTGTGGTGCCTCCCACTGGCTGACTTCATCTGGAAGCTAGATGGTAAGAGAGCCTAGAGAGATAGCTTGGAGGGTCAGGACGCATGTGATACAAGACCAGAGAACCCCTCAACTTCCCCTCCCCACTACCTGCCCCCCCCTCCCCCCCTCGCAACACAGAAGGCAAGAAATAGATCTAAAGGTAAAGGTAAACAGCCTTGGGACAATAGGATGTTGACAGTGGGAAGGAGTAAGCCCCAGGCTGTTAGCCCCTGGGTTAGAGCAAGAAGCAAATGAAGCCTGAGGTATATTAGTCCTTCTTTAGAGAGCCCTACGGATCCCTTAGCAGCATTTGGGCAAAAGCTGGTAATTTATCTGTAGAGTTCAATATGTGGTCCTATCGGGACTGGCTTTTCTCAGCTACAACTGTAAATTTATGTAAGAATGAAATTGAAAAGCTGGTTTTGGGACAGTATGAGACCTCTCTTGGGTATAGAGCTGGTTTTCATGGGAAAAAGACTTACATGGTTAGGGGGCTCCATGGACCAGTTCACTAGCAGCATTCTCTGTTCCGGGAGACTCTGTCCCTTGGAAATGAACATCTAGGAATTCTTCAGATGCATTCTCCGTTTTGTCCTTGGTCTTTGCTATGGGGTCCATGGGAATATGTGAGGGGAGCTCTACAGAGACAGCGGTCTCTGTCCTTGGGGGTGTCCTTAGAGAGTGTGGACTCCAACCCCAGTGGAAGCAGATCACAGTCCAGCATCTGAGTTGGTGCTGCCTCAGTTTCCCTCATCAGATGACTTCCATGGTGTCCAGTCTGGAGAAGGGGACAGTTCCCAGTGACAGTTCCAGGCTGGCTGAAGCAATGCAGATTTGTGCCTGGTCTTTGTCTCACTCTCACTATGCAACCTCAAGCCAGCAGACCGTCTCCATCTCCTCATTATGATGAAGTTGACTTAGGTCCCAGCTATGGATTCTTCCAGCTCTTGTTAATCCAGTGTAGAAATGGTAGAAAGATCTTGGTCAATACCAATGATATCAGCAACTATGACTTATCAAGCATCGATATACTAAGACTTTGTTTCCCATTGTTGCATTGAGTCTTGGTCCAGGAGACTCTTCTAAGTTGTGGGATGTTATTCACAGCTGCCTGTTGTAGACAGTCCCTCTCTTGAAGGCCACTCTCAGCTTCTGGATCCTTCAGAGTACCTCAGGATTTCAGGTTCAGTTGCTTTTTCATACTAAATCCCATGCTTGCTTTATTCAAACATTATAAAATCAGCATGAGATGCAAACCAATTGCTGTCAGGCATCTAGCTTTTTCAAGCACCAACAATGCACACACTCCTTTACCTCACCTGTTGTGTGATTCTGGGTACATTATTCCTTCCTTAGTCTCTACAGGAAGGGCACAGGCCGGGCAGAGAGTATGTCACTAAAGTATTTGCCCATGGTTAACTTTCCTCGTATAGCTTATCAATGAAGAAATGGCAGGAATAAGATGTAAAGTATCTAAAGTTTTGCAAGCCTGAGTGTTGATTTTCAGGCTCCTGAGATTCAGCACATACTCAAGGGTGTGTATTGTCCCCTCTGTCCACCATGTCCAGTTCAGCACCTCATAACAGCCCTAAGTATGTGCTATAATCATCCAATTTTTAGAGATTAAGCAATGAGGCTTAGTAAACTCATTAACTTGCTGAAAGTCCTCTAATCCTTGCTATCATGGCAGATTAATTCCCTGGGTGTTTTGGAAGCTCTGTATGGGCTAGTGGCTGTCTGAGAGCTCCACGTACAGGTTTGCTCCCTCCCTGGCCCATTCCACCACCCAACCACTGCAACGTGGGGTGATGTTAGTCCCAAAGGTAGAAGTCTGGATCCACACTGATGAGGGAAAACAATTCCTGAATGAAATATAGTCTACACAGACTCTGGCCCCAAAGGGAGTAGAATGGATACATGCATGCCAAGCAGCATCAGAACCTCTTTTCTTTTGGCTTTGGTTTCTGGAATGTATTTTTGGGCTCCTCTGAACCTCACAAATGTAAACTTGGCTACTGCTGTGTGTCTTCACTTTCCATGGGTCAACTCATGTAGCCTACCGATGCCTATTTCCATTTTATAGCTGAAACAAGTGAGGCTTAGAGAGGTTTAGTGACTTGGCCAAGCCACCCAGCTTATACGTGGTGTAGGAAGATGTGTACCCAGCTTCTCTGCACTCTGGACAACACTCCACTGACTCCCTTTACAGAGACTTTACTTCTTAAAGGCCACACAAACTCCATGCAGAAGACTTGGAATGAGCACTCCATAACATATCTTAGAATGAACTACATTTCTAGGCAGCCTCCCATACCCTGTATTCCACAAAGGGCAGGGAGGCTCTATGAAAACTTTGGCTTGTCCTATGTGAGTCATTCTTACAGAGGAGGGTAAAGTGTTGCCATGGTAGGGGGGCAAGGGGGTATAATGCTTTATTTTCTGTTTACGAGAGGAACAGTCAGTATTTAGGAGCTCAGTATTGAATATGTCAATGTGAGGAGCCCACGGCTCACCCGAATGGAGATACCAGTAGGCACTCGGGTCTACAGCTGGGGAGACGTACCTTGAGGAGTAGAGCCAGAGGCCCAGCTGAAATGGCCCAGTGAAAGGTCTCCCAGGTCAAGACTGGTCTCCAGCTCATTCATCCAACCTGGCCTGTCCACGTAGTCAGGCTGGATCTGTCTTGTATGTTCAAATGGAGAGCACTGAAGGCAACTACCTGAAAAATAGTTTGGGGCTCTGAGGTCTGGCGCCAGGCAGCCCATGGCGAATCCTCAGCCCCCTGTCCTGGTTCAAGCACATCTCACTCCAGGGCAGCAGCCATCAGTTCAACAGGTCCAGAGAAGGCCTGGTCTGAGTGTGGCCACTGAGATCCAAAGGGAGTGCAGAGCCCACACCACGTCACCCACAGGCCATTCTCTGCACACAGCTCTGGCTTTCTCGGGAAATCAGCTAACAGCTTTTTCTTGGCTTGCCTCAGACTGCTAATGTAATAGTGCTTATTTTCAGAATCTTTGTGAGGCCGGGGGAAAGCATCAGCGTTTCATTGTAAATCCATTATGTCTTCTTTGGTTAGAAATTATCCCTGACAAGCAGTCCCACGGCAAAGAAAAGTCAGTATTATTTTGCAGAATAAAAAGGGGGATTGGCCACTTCTTTTATTATTTTTTTATTATGACTGTCCTCCTTTTGGTTATGACATTCGATGTATTATTTAGCTTAAGTGCTTGATTAAGGAAGACCTGGTGGGGGGTGAAGTAGGAACTGGAAGGAGCA
Organism: Proteles cristata cristata; assembly: GCA_017311185.1. Taxonomy (NCBI): domain Eukaryota; kingdom Metazoa; phylum Chordata; class Mammalia; order Carnivora; family Hyaenidae; genus Proteles; species Proteles cristata. The sequence goes on along the minus strand of JAESUZ010001774.1, from coordinate 529,566 downwards.
ATCGCTCAGACTCTGGGCTTCCTGCTTTTCGTCTTGGTAGCTGGGATGGAAATAAACCACCACGACCCTTTGGGGATCCAGACTTGTACCCTCGGCAAAGAGATCACGTTCTGAGTAAGGGACCTTCTGGACGTTTCTGGGTCAGCAGAACCTTGGTGCCTTTCTTTCATATACCGGAACCCTTGTGTCTTTATTAAATATTAATTTGCTGTCAATAATTAAATGCTGATTATTTGATCTCTAATGGGGTCAGGATTCCCACAGTCCCATATTAGTGTAATAATGCAAAAGTAAAAATTGCCTGTCAGATGGAAAAAAAATGTACTTATTATACTTTCTTTGTTCGGAGTAAAATGGTTTGTCTTAAATTAAAAATTAAAAGCGGAATTTTCTTTAATCTTCGAATTAAATTAGTGCTAATTAGTTCTATTTTCTGTACAACATTCACATGCTAAAATCTCGGCCATTCCTTCAGTGTATTAATGGTGCCCTTTGGCTGTAATCAAGATTGTCTTACATTAAAAATGATACAGTTAACTCAATTATATTAAGATTCATTGTTCTCAAATCACAGGGTTATGACTAGAAGCTGTTGAAACTGTCGGAAGGGCTGAGATTGCCAGGGCACAGAATAAAGTCATCCAACATTTTCATCTCAAAGTCCTAAATGCTGGTGCGAGGCTCACAGAACATCCGAGGCTGCCAGGTATCCCTGGGATGGGTGGTGGGCGCGGCGACTGGATGCAGATTTCATACCCATCCTGTGGAGTGAAAACATTCACTACTCTCCTTTGCAAGAGGAGGAAGAGGAAAGGGAGAAAGTCCAAGCGAGCTCTCATTCTGGGATGACCGCATATTTAGAGATGCCCTGCTTCATTCTCACCCCTCACTGCCTAGGGAAGTGCTGCCTGGATCCTGAGTCAGGCAGTGACCACAGCAACACCACCAGTAAGAATTGTATCTGCTACTACTATTGCTACTACGACAACAACTACTAATACAATGATGACAACGACCACTGCTGCTGCTGCTGCTACTACTTTTTGAGTATTACTATGTGTGTCACGTACCATAACCCAAGTGCTGTGATATCACTTCATTTAAACAATAGCCTTACAGAGAGCTCTTATTAGCTTCATTTGATGCTCAGAGAGCTTCAGCTGAAGCTCAGAGAGGTTGACTGATTTTCCTGACCTCATACAGCTGGTTAAGTGGCACAGTCTGGATTCAAACTCAGGTGTGTTTGAGTCTAGAGTGCACACTCATAACTATGCTCTACTATCACAGAAATTTATTTAAAAATTATTTACTTATTTGTTTGTTTTTGTGGGGGGAGAGAGAAAGTTCACATGCATGCATACACACAAGAGGAGGAAGGAAAGAGGAAGAGAGAGAGAGAGAGAGAGAGAATCTCAAGCAGGCTCCATACCCAGGGTGGAGCCCGATATGGGGCTAGACCTAGGACTCGATAGGGGACTTGATCTAACCATCATGAGATCATGACCTGAGCCGAAATCAAGAGTCAGATACTTAATCTACTGTACCACCCAGGTGCCCCACAGAACTTTATTTTTAAGAGGCATTTTTGTTCCTACAGCTAACAAAATGCTGTGTGTGTGGCGGGCGGGGGGTGGGGTGCACATGCACGCATGCACATATGTGTATTGAAACAGGAAAGGAAGAGAATAAGAGTCTAGAATTTTCCATCAAGGCAGCATACTCACATGCCCGTGACAGAAGAATGATCCTTCTTCCTCTGGGGCATCATGTTTGTATAGAGTTGTGCAGAGTAGAAGGGGGAAGTTTCCACTCCAAGTCCTTACCATTGTATTAAAATGTGGTGTCTGTTGTATTGTCCATATTTCTGAATGAATCTGAAGGGCAAACTCTTACTTTCACGTGGTCAGCCCATATACCACCACATCACACAGGATCAAACCATAACCTGAACTTAGTTGCTAGGCCTTTCTATCCATATTACCCAATGTTGTGATCTCTGTATGCAATGAACCTCAGAGTTTGGAGTTCTATGATCATTTGTTAGAATCTACACTGGTCATAATCTTGAAAAGAGGAAAATTCTCTCAGGATTTATGGCACAGGTATTTAATGCGGAATTTATAACGTGGGTGGCCAAACCAATTGACTGAGCATCACACATATTGTAATCTCTCTCAATCCCCACAACAGCTCAGTGAGGTCAATTATGTCCATTTCATAGACAAGAAAGTGGAATGTGGAAGAGGTAAAAGCACGTCCCAAGGTCTTATGGCTGAAATTCTGTTTTATTCTATAGTCTACACTCTTTCCACAATGCCAGTCACCTGGATTGAGAAACTGTGTGTTTGGATTCTGATGTAGGACAAAATCAGATGAGAACTACAGGCATAGATCAAAGTCTGGTCTGTCATGCAGAGGATTCCATGTCCAAGTAGGGCCGCTAAGGGGAAGGACAGTGTCTCCTCAAGGATGGCATTCACTAAGTTTTAACATCAAAATAGACTGTTTGAAGTATATATGTATTTTGTTATGATTTCACACTTTTCCCAGACTCTTTGAACAACTAATGCAGATTCTGATAAAAGTGTTTCTAGTATATGTCCCCTCTATATCTGTTTTTCAAAATTTCCAGGCCAGAATTCCAGGTATTGACCCCAAGATGCAAGTCTAATTCTGAATAAGAAAGCTGGGATATTGGATACAGAGCGGGTAGAGACTAGCTTAACAGTGGTTCAACAAAAAATGCCTATGGGCTTTGACTGAGTTTGTGGTTCCTCAAAGATGACATTGATAATAATCTGCTACTCATGCATCATTAGTCATTCTATGGTATCTGAAATAAGGGACAAATGTCTGGTCTCTGAGTGAGGAAGTAGAAGAAGGGAAAACACACAAGTCACATACAGAGAAACAGAGAGCAATGTAACAGACTCAGTGACAGAAAGATAGAGTGTGGAAGACAGAGATGAAGATGAGGGAGAGAGAGAGAGAATATGAACCAGGAGTAAAAGAAAGAGGTTGGTTCAGAGACAACTACCTTTGGAGTCTCTTACACTGCAATAATGATAACCAATAAAATATATATGCATTGGTTCTATAGCATAAATGTTTGTGTCTCCTGCTTGCCTCCACCCGAATTCATATGGTGAAATCATAGTCCTCAAAGGTGATGGTATTTGGAGGTAGGACCTTTGGAAGGTGCTTAAGTCATGAGGCCAGAGCCCCCAGGAATTAGAGCAGTGCCTTATAAAAGAGGCTCTAGGGAGATCCCTAACCCCTTCCACCATGTGAGGAGACAGGAAGAAGACAAGAGCTATGATCCAGGAAATAAGCCCTCACCAACCACCATGTTGAATATGCTGACACTTTGATCTGGAAGTTCCCAGCCTCCAGAACTGTGAAGAATAAATTTCTGTTGTGTACAAGCCTCATGGTATAGCGGTATTTTGCTATTATACCCTGAACAGACTAAGACAATTAGTTTCATATTTTCAATGAAAAACCCTTTTTTGTATACACTTATTTAACTGGATTTCTAAATCATCTTTTTTGCATAAATTATTCCCATAACCAGCCCTGATGTTCACTGTTCATTCTATTACAGTGGATCTATAGCTTCACGATACATTCAAAGCAACCTGAGAAAGGAATCCTTCTAGATTTTTCCTGTCTAACTTTCCTAATCTGTTAGAGTTGTCTTGCTTTTCTTTCACAGTCATATATATGTCTAGTGACTCTCTTTCCCAACTTCTCCAAAGTGTTTAACTTCGTTTTTGTAGAAACCAAATCCTTTTCTTATGTTTGTATTTAATCAATTGTATGATACTTTATTAAGTATACAATTGAAAACAAGTAGAATTGGCACAAGGGAACTTGCCCACACACACAGCCAAGCAATGAGAGCAGTGGGGCACAGCATGCCAGCAAGCGGACCTCTGGCACAGGAATTCAGAGTGCGGAGAAATCAGTCCGTATGTTTCAGAGGGACTGGAGAGTGCCTTAATCCAGTGAGTCAGTTAAATGGAGGTCAAATAAAAGCACTTTACACATGGGGCATGGCTGCGACGGGCGCTGGTTGGGGGTCTGAGCCTCTCTTTTCACCATGGCAAATCACATTTTTGTCACGGCTCTCAAAGCAGAGCCTCCAGGCCCTCATTCGGTCACCATTTTCCCTTCTGAATTTTCACCTACACTTTCAATGGCGCATGCTTAAAAGCAGAAACAGATTTCTGAGTTAGAGGGAGTTTTACAATTAGATGCCAAATGTTTTATTTTCAAATCCTGAATTAAATACTTAAGCATTATCTTCAACAGTTAAAAATAATAATAAAATAAAAATGTATGCTTGGAAACCAGAGGGAGTGTCATCTTCAGAAGTTTTAAGACATTTCTGCTGCGTGTAATGTACCTGGGGCCAGATTGAAGGAAGGCGAAAGTCAGATCATCCCCACGTATCCTCCTAAGGAAGTGACATGGTGGCCTGGCAAGAGAGTACTGGGGAGACTTCTGCTATCTCATCTCTTAATTTAGAATGGCAGCGGTTGACTGCCAGGAAGACGTTCACGACAGTCAAGAGGATGGAGCTGCAATCAGCATTTGCTGCAGTACATCACCGATGTATGAATAAGCTGCATAAGGCTCCCACACAGAAAGCTGGTGGGGGGCCAGCACTTCTTTGGCTCAAAGCCAAAGGTCAGGGGCCAGGGGTGCCTGAAACATGCATGAGCCCACATAGAAGCGCGATATGGACTAGTGGCCTTGCAGTACCTTCAGCAAACATCAGAACGTGCAAAGATACATCCTCCCACTGGGAGTGCTCTCAGGTCAGGCCCTCCTTCCAAGGCTCCCAGGCTGCCTCGTCTCTGAACAAATCATACAAAATGACATCTGCCAGACCCACATCTTACACTCTGAAAGGAAAATTCTAACCACATCAGGTGGACAGTGAGACCATCCAAAGGGAATGTCTCCAGCCACTCTCTCTTTTAATAAACATCTGGTCTTGAAAGATTTCATCATTCAAGAATAAGAATATGGAAAACAACAAAAACAGAAAACATCTATTCAAAGCAATCTACAACATCAAAAAGAAAAACATACGTCTGGATGGGTGCAGGAAAAGCAGAAACAGAAGCGAACAGTTTACTTTTCCTATTTTGGATTTTGATAAATTCAATGTGGGAAGACACAAGACTGACAGAAGAAATATGCCTTATTATAAGAAGAAAAAAAATAATAAATCTCAACTTTCAAACTGAAAATAACTAGAGGCAAAATTTATTTTAAAAACAATTAATGGCTTTATACTATTGAAACCTTGAATTTTGAAGGCAAAGAAAATGCCCTGCATTCATCCATGTAGAAAACAGATAAAATCAAATTCCCTAAAACAGATTAGCCTGACCACATTCTTCTCCACCACGAAACTAAAATTCAGATGGCAATGGGTCAGTGACTGCTGCATTCTAAAGAAGAGCATGTAATGAGCCAGAAATTCTGGAAATTCTATATCCAGCTAAGTTATCATTCACTATAGATACAACAGAAATATACTCTCAGACATTCATTTTTCAGGAAGACCAATGGTTTTCAGGTGTTTTGCTTGAAGACTACTGTGTACATGTCTTTGCGTATTTTAACTTGTCATTGAAATTTTGCATCATAAGTGGTAATAGTTACAAATGATTATAGTAAATATATAGTAAATGAATATAATATATATAGTAAATAAAATATAGTAAATGAATATAGTAAATATTGACTTTTTTCTTAAAGTAAGATTTATTGAAGTAAAACATTCATTGAGTGAAATTCCCTTTCTTAGATATATGGTCTGGTGGGTTTTGAGAAATGGATATAGTCATGTAGTCACCATGTCGGTCAAGATAGAGAATATTTTTGTCATCCCCAAAGGTTCCACTTTGTAGTCAACTTCTTCCACCCCAGCCTCTCTCAACTACTGATCTGATTTCTATGTCTATAGTTTTGCCTTTTCCAGAGTGACATGTAAATGAAGGCACATAGTACAGAGCCGTTAGACTCTCATTTCTTCTACCCAGCATGCTGCATTCATGAGCCATCCATGTTGTTACGTGTATCAGGAATTTGTTCTCCTTAATTTCTGAGTACTATGCCATTGTATGGCTATGCTACCACTTGTTTCTTTGTTTACCAGTTGAGGGTATTTGGGGTGTTGCTCTGTTTGTTTTTTGATGATTGTGAATAAAATTTCTATGAACTTTCATATACAGGTCTTTGGACATATGTTCTCATTTCTCTTGGATAAATACTGAGGAGAGGGATGGCAAGATCATACAAATATTTTTAAAATAAACTCTTTACTTCCCTGTTTTGAAATGCACCCAGTGGAACATAAAAATAATAGGGATTTGCTACCTGCTATTGTCTATAATAAAATAAGCTTTTAAAAACTGTTAGAACTTTCGCATCACTTCCTTTCTTCTTTTCCTTACACATTTATTGTATGCCCTTCCAGAGTTATATCCTAATGTAATACATTTTTATGCTTGAGAGTCTTTATTGACTATTATGACTTCTTACTGACTATTAGAACTATATATAAAACTTGCCTGTTGCACTTCTTTGCAGCCAAAAAATGTACATAAATATAAATTTACTTATTTTTATTTCCTAGGAGTATATGGCTTTCAGGGTTAAAAGATTTATTTTGAATTGACTTATCATTATAATAATTATTAGTGTGTACATGATCCCAAAACATGAATATATTAAAACATTTGGGAAAAGATAAACACAAAAAGTAGTTTTACTGGGAAAGTGTCTTAATGAGATGGACAGAAAGTGGTGAGTTTATAGTTTCTTGTCTAAATGAGCTTCCTTAATACCACATATTTCAAAATAACATATGTTTCATGCCCAGAAGTCTTCTATTATTGGGCAATACACCATAGGAAAATATTAGATATGTGAGATGTATGGCTAAAGATGAGTGTAAAATAGTGGTGAGAATAACGTGTCTGGAGCCTCAGTGAGAGGTGAATTCTCAACCAGATAAATTATTTTAAAAAGTGTATATGGAATTTGAAGATTTGGAAAATGATTATATTCACACTGCCTGTACCCATATAGCCCTTGAAAAGTCTTGGACTTCCCCAAAGTAAACATAACCGACTCCAAAGGCCTGTGCCAACCAAAGGAAAGAAAGCACTTACAAATGGAAAATACGTTCTGTGAAAATATTAGTGGTTAAATTTAAACCCAGAATGAAGCCTAAAATTTGGTTATAAAATGAAACTCATATATCATTAGCCTTGATAAAGGCTATTACAGTATTAACGTAACCACAATTTATCTGTTTTAAATCAGCAAAGAACTCAACCGAAATACTAAAATATAAAATTGACAGAGCACAAGAAACCCCCAGGAAACATTATAAAAAGGATTGAAGTACATCAGTTACTATAAGAAATACAAATTGGTTACATGATTATATTGAGTAAAAATCTCAAACTGTGAAAAACAACCTCACCTGTATATGAAAAAAGTGACTGAGAAAGAGGCAAAACAAATGTTTGAATAAAATACAAGTTAAACAAATACAAATAAAAGCAAATCAGAGATTGCAATATTTTTTTTTTAATGTTTTATTTATTTCTAGGAGAGAGAGAGAGAGACAGCGTGAGCAGGGGAGAGTCAGAGAGAGAGGAAGTCACAGACTGAAACAGGCTCCAGGCTCTGAGCTGGCAGTCAGCACAGAGCCCGACGCAGGGCTCGAGCCCACGAACCGCGAGATCATGACCTAAGTGAAAGTCGGACGCTTAACCGACTAAGCCACCCAGGCGCCCCTAGATTGCAATATTTTTAAAAATTAAAATAATCAAGAAAAAATAGGATGAGAAGTGTATTTTTATTTATACAAGTTCTACAACGCAACAAAATTATAATTACCAACCACGTTTAAAATTATACAAAGAAAAAACCTGATTAAGACAAAGAAAGTATGAAACATTTACCAAAATTGATTAAAAATGAATAATAGTGTACAGCATGGTGACTATATTAAATTTTTTTTTTAAGTAGACTTGGGTCAGGTTAGGAATTTCATCCTTGAATATGTAACATCTGGAAAAAAGTGAATGATATATTAAGGTTTAAACTATCATTTTGATAGTCACAATAAAACTTCTGCTATTATGGGGAAATTATAAATAATGAGAATTTATTAAAAAAGAAGTAAAAAACCTGAACAGAAAATAACTGGGGATAAAATTTTAAATCATCTTGCTTTAATTTAAATAAAAACACTGCACCATTATGATTTTTCTGATTGTCTTTCCAGTTGCCAAACAAATTATTCCAGCAAATTATTCTAAAAGATAGAAAATACTGACACATTTCCAAATTGATTTAATTAAGTAATCATAGTTTCAAAGTCAAAGCTTGGATAAGAAGACAAAAAAGTAAGGAAATAGAATGAATATGTTGGATTCACGCAGGTCAGGCACTGTTTGAAACTCTTTAAATATAAGACATACAGGAAGAAAGAAAGATAATAGGTCAGCAGATCAGTAAAGAAGGAAAGGGAGGAGGAAGAAATGTCTAATTAAAATCACTTATAATATAAAAGAAAAATTTCAAAACAAAATACCTACTAATCAAAGTCAGTAACATATTTTAAGGCACATGTTATCATGACTAAGAAAAATCTATTATAAACATGCAAAGATGGTTCAATAGCCATTCCTGACTTGTAAACTCCCGATAGTGGGAAAAGGAGAATTTATCCTTAAAATGACAAAGACACTCTCTCAAAAGGCAACATGGATAACTTTAAAATAACAGAAGAATTTATACCAAAATGAAGACAAGATTCATCACCATTTATTTTTACTATTTTTTTTTTAATGTTTTATTTATTTCCAGGAGAGAGAGACAGCGTGAGCAGGGGAGGGTCAGAGAGAGAGGGAGTCACAGACTGAAACAGGCTCCAGGCTCTGAGCTGGCAGTCAGCACAGAGCCCGACGCGGGCCCGAACCCACGAACCGCGAGATCATGACCTAAGCGAAAGTCGGACGCTTAACCGACTAAGCCACCCAGGCGCCCCTATTTTTACTATTTTTAAAATGCATTTATTCAATCTCTAGTCACTCAATACAATAATGAATACACAGTTGATTGAAAAAGGACATAAATTTTTCATTTTTATATTAAAGATATCTATCTCCCTGATCATCTCATAATCTATTTAAGGAAGTTATTATATCTAGTACTATTAATGCTTTAAAAATGTATAAAAATCAGTGCTTACTCTACATATCAGCAATAAACAGAAAAACAGAAAATATTCCATTTCTCAAAGCAACAAAATACTGACAAAAGTAAGCAAATAAACAGAAATATAGTTAACCAGAAATGTATGAGGCTTTTATTAAGAAAGTAATATGGAGTTCTACTGCTAGCAAGATGATAAACCAAGATATGTGAAATGCCCTTCTGCTGCAAACACTTGGAAATGCTAGATTCTATGTAAGTGGGGAAATATAAATTCTTAGCTAAGCTCTGAAGAAAGAAAGGAAAATCCTTAGAGGCATATAAGACAAAGAGACTGAAAATCATAGTGATAAGTGAATGAACTGATGCTATTGTAAGTGAAGGAATTCAGGATTGTGGATTCCATACACCCTGGCTTTTAACTTGTTTGCAGCCTCAGGTGGTGAGGATTCATAACTAGGCACTTGAGGCAGAGAGAATGGGAATCCTGTAGGAAGCAGACACCCTTTAAAGATATCTCCCTAAATTTAAGAAGCAGAGCAGAAAAAATTAAGCTAGCAACGGGGCACAATGAGAGGAAAGGATAGCTGTCTTTGACTGAGTCCTTACAGGAGAAAATAAATCTCCCCTGAGAAATCTAAATATTAACTTTGCTTCTTGTGTGAACTTGGATTTGAAATTTACACTACCCATGAAGCCTATAACTATGACTTTGAGAAACTGTTCCCCAGTTATCTATGTGATGCCTTGCAAAAGTAAATTCAAAATCTCTCTGAAGAAAACATTCCCACATCTCAGACTACATGATATTATCACCAAGGCCATTGAAGATGAGCTCACAATTCAAAATACACACACACAGACACAGACACAGACACACACACACACACACACACAGACGTTTCAATGTGAGTCATAGTCAGAAAACAGGAAGATTAGAACCCCAATAAACTCAAGTAAAACAATCTGAAAAAGACAATAAAAAGTATACTCAAAATGGATAGAGATGTAAGTACTACACTTAATAAAAGAATAACAAAATATTACGAAGAAAATCTAGGCAGGATTTTTTATTTTAATATCCACTATAACTTAAAAACATGAAAATATAAACTTTGGCATCAAAAACTCTGTTGGCAAAAACAGAAGTTTAGACACTAATGAAAAGAGAATGAGTGTGTTGGATGACAGATCTGGGTAAAATAGCCAAAGAAAAAGAGATGGAAAAGACAAATGAATGTTTAAGAGAGATGGATAATTTAAAAACACAGCAGGCAACTAATAGGCGTTATGGATGGAGAGAATAAAGAAAATGTGGGAGTGGCAAAGGCTAAAGAGATAGTTAATAACAACCATTTTTTTCAGAATTGAGAATTAAATGAAACCTTGAATTTAAGAAGTTCTGATCAGAATGAGTAGAACGAAGCCAGCCTTTCCCTATGGTAATGAAACTGTGGACCACCAAAATCAAGAGGAAGATCTTTTTTTTTTCTTTTTAAATGTTTTATTTATTTCTAGGAGAGAGAGAGAGACAGCGTGAGCAGCGGAGGGTCAGAGAGAGAGGGAGTCACAGACTCTGAAACAGGCTCCAGGCTCTGGGCTGGCAGCACAGAGCCCGACGCGGGGCTCGAACCCACGAACCGCGAGATCATGACCTAAGCGAAAGTTGGACGCTTAACCGACTAAGCCACCCAGGCGCCCCAAGAGGAAGATCTTAAAAGCAATCAGAAAGAAAAGACTTTGGAAAACAAATAAGTGATAATTTGAATGCCAAACCTTTCAACTACAAAAATAAAGGCCAGAAGATAGTGAAATACTGCTTCCAAAATACTGAGAAAAATTATGCATCAACTAAAATTCTATGCACATCTACACTACTATTCAAAAGTAGGCATTGTAAAAATATCTTCATGAAAACCAAAAGCAGAGATTTTGATATATGGTCACAGACATCGGATCTAAGGAAAGATCTAATGAAGAATGAACTTCAGGAAGAAAGCAATTAAATATAGAAGAAAGGAGGGGCGGTGCAGGAAGCAATAATTTCCCTTAAAGGAAATTAGAAGTTATCAATGGAGGTGGGAAAAAAAACCCAAATAAATGGAGAATTATATCAAGGTCGTACATGGGAAGAATCACTGTAAAACTATCAATTCCTTGAAATCAATGCTTAATTACATTCTAATTTAAATAGCTTTAGCTTTATTTAAGATGTGATGTTTTTTCCCTCTTACATTTCTTTGTATATGATTGTTTTCCTCTAGTATACCCAAGACACTCACCTAGTTTTCAGGAAGGAAATGAAAGAGTGCAGCTAGTATTCTCACAACAGTGGGCATTCAAAGAGTTAATATTTGGCTTTCAAGCTGGGACAGCAAAATAGAACAGAAGTACAGAAATTATGAAGACAGAAAAAGATTTCCAACTTTATCAGCCCCTTTAATATGTGAAAAGATGGGCTCATCAGACTAGATGACAGAAGTTTCTCTAGGGGAGGTCTAGCTCTGATAGGTAGAAAAAGAGGAAAGATTTCCCCTTCCATCCTGAGGGCTTTGTGGGGATAAAGAAGAAAGTACTTAAGTTTCTCACGTCCCTGCTCACCCCCTGCAATGCCCAACCTCAAAGTAGGGAAAGGGGGTGTAAGAACACCCAAATGTGTTCCTGAGGACGTCAGCCCAACAGGCACTTTTCTCTAGGCATCCTTGGAAGGTGCACCTTCTAAAAGGCTTTCAGAAAAGCCCTCCATGAGACACCATCCCACAAGGTGCGGGATTGAGGGCATAGCAGGTCAGTGGGAGACAGAAGACGAAGTACAGGCAGTGTGCTCTGCTTGTGCAGCGCGTGCGGGAGGCGCCAGAGGCTCCTTTGTCCTGAGAGCCTCCATGGACTGCAAAAGACCATGGCCGGTCCAAAGATGTTCTGCACACAGGATCGAAAAAGGCTAGAACTGTTTTGATCTCTTACCCTCCCCCCCCACCCCCCGCCTTGTTAGTTTTCCTATTTCATTTGGCATTTATTTATCTGCGTGTTCTACTTTAGTTTTTTGATTGGTCTTATTGGAGCAACTTCTCATAGATGATTTTATCATTCTGACAGGCCCTCCTTCTTGATCTATGACACCCTCAAATACCCTCAGGCAGTTTCCAAGCCCGAACTTCCTGACACTCTGAACCTCTTTCTTCTGCTGAGAAGAATAGGGAAGTAGGATTTTGGAAGTGATATTCCAGACCCCCTAGCCCATCAGACTTGTTCAGTTCATGATGGCCAGTCTTCATTCTCTTTCCTGATCCAGGCCTCCTGCCTGTAAGTCATTCAGGGACAGAACTGTTCCTTGGCTCTTTTCTCCTCACTTTTCTCCTCTGGCTACTGGCACCTCTGTTTGGTGAAGTCCTCCAGGTCAACTGCCCTCATTAGTTAATTTAGTAAATATGTTGCTGCTGGGAGAGGCATAGCCAGGTCTGAGGAGCTTGGAAGGATGGCGGGAACTTGTACGCACGTTTACCATTTTCCCTTGGAAACGGCCGCTCCTGCTCTACCACGTGACCTGTTAGGTTTGCTGAAAGTTCCTGCTACTCAGAGTCAACTGCCTCTGGCATGGCACTTTCCACTTTCTTCAGAACACCACTGAGAGCTGGGTCCAGCCTTTAAAAGTCAAATTAGATTTTCTTCTCTGTGACTTAACGCTGCTGATATTTTTGATATTGCCTGAAAGCAGGGCTGAAGGCACAGGTTCCTTAGCTAATAATGGGCTCGAAGTGGACATGACTTCAGAAGATTTGGATCTAAATCTAAGCCTGCCTTTGCTAAATATGTGGCTTCAAACAAGTGGCTTAATTTCCCTGAAACTTCATTTCTTTATCTGAAAAGAGAGATGCACATACTTTGCTCACAATGTTGCCACTGAATTAAAGGGGCAATGTCTAAGAGAACACAATTCTTAACACACAGTGCTCAATAGATGTTTATTGAGTCTAGTCTAGTTGAAGTTCTAGGGTTTTCTTAGGATCTGTCTTAAAGGTCTGTTTCTTTGTGGTTCCAGTCCGTGCAACTCAATTATCATTTAGTGAATACCTAATACTGAATCCTAGGTACTGTGCACAACATGGAGGTATGGAGATAGGGAAGACTTGGTCCCTGGTTCTGAACTCCAAGTCCTGTGAGAGAGACAGAGTTGTTGTTGTTTTTTTCAATGTTTTTTAAAATTTATTTTTGAGAGAGAGAGAGAGAAAGAGAGAGAGAGAACATGAGCAGGGAAGGGCCAGAGTGAGAGGGAGACACAGAATCTGAAGTCAGCCTCCAGTCTCTGAGCTATCTATCAGCACAGAGCCCTACACGGGGCTCGAACCCATGAACCATGAGATCATGACCTGAGCTGAAGCCGGATGCTCAACCAACTGAGCTACCCAGGTGCCCCGAGAGAGACATTTTTAAGGCACTGATAGTGGGAGGCCTTAATTAGATACGGGAGCTTTGTAATGTGCCTAATTAGCTAGGCTGAACTACATTTCCCAGAATCCTTTTCTTTTATGAACAGTTAAGATGGCCAACCAGAGAAATTCTTGTGGGGAAGCAGCCATTTTGCCGCTCACACCCATTGTCCTTCATCTGCTGGCTCACCTCCTGGGTGTGAAGCAACAGCCAGGCTTCCCACTGCTCCTCCTTCCCAGGATCTTTCAGTTTCAGACTCCTGGGCCAGGAGGGCCCCTCCTGGGCCAAGGTTTTAGCTCCTTGACAAAGGGCCCTTGCTTTTGTGGGACATGCACATCAACTAGGTCAGAGAACTTGAGGTCATAAGAATTGTACTGGTTTTGTTTTGTCCTTGTGGGCTCCAGCTTATGTGCTTAGGTTCTGGTTTGTTCTTTCTCTTTCCCACCGCACATCTGTCTGCCCTTCCTAACTGTCTGCCTTATAGCATTTGAGGTCAGGACAGACGCTCAAACTCCAGTGAGGAGGACAGACATATAGAGACATCTTAGTGAGCTCCTACAAGGTTCTGCTTCTCTGACTGAGCATTGACTTAAACATCAGGCCAAAGTTTGGGACAGGGCCAATGAGAAGAGTTGTCAGAGGGGTGGTTTTCTGCCCACAGTGCCCTATGAAGCTGGCACCCAGGCTCAGTGGAGATTCTGGAGCACAAAGATTCTAATCATTTCAATCAATTTCAATTTAAATCCCTCCCATATTTTCCGACCTTGACTTCTAACTTTATTTTAGTTTTGGAGTGCTTTTTTTCTGGTAGACTCCACACACAGTGTGGAGCCCAGTGCGGGGTTTGAACTCACAATCCTGAGATCAAGACCTGAGCTGAGATCAAGAGTCAGAACCTTAACCAACTGAGCCAGCCCGGCACCCCTATAGAATGCTTTTTTAAAATAAAATCTTATGCAGGTGCTCAATACAAAGGTCAGGTCATAGGGGGTTTGAATTGTGCCTCCCAAAAACAAGCATTGGAGTCCCAACCTCTGGCACCTGTGAATGTAACCTTATTTTTGAAATAGGATCTCTCCAGATATAAACAATTTAAGGTAAGGTCATACTGCATTACAGTGGACCCTAAATGCAATTATTGGTGTTTTATAAGAGAAAAGAGAGTGAGATTTGGATATGTAAGCACAGACACACAGGAAAGAAGGCCAGACAATGACAGAGGCAGAGACTGAATGATGTGTCTACAAGCCAAGGAATGCCAAGAGTTGCTGGCAATTTCCAGAAGCAAAGAGAGGCAGGGAGCAGACTCTCACAGCCTCCAGCCGCAGCCAACATAACCAACACCTTAACTGCAGATGGCTAGCCTCCAGAGATGCAAGATAATACTATCCATTGTTATAAGCCATCCAAATGGTGGTGTTTTGTTATGCCTTTTTAAAAATGGTTTATTTATTTTTGAGAGAGAGAGAGATAGAGGCAGCTTGAGCAGGGGAGGTTCAGAGAGAGAGGGAGACACAGAATCCAAAGCTCCAGGCTCTGAGCTAGCTGTCAGCACAGAGCCGGATGCAGGGCTCAAACCCATGAGTCATGAGATCATGACCTGAGCTGAAGTCAGACACTTAACTGACTGAGCCACCCAGGTACCCCATTGTTATAGCAGTCTTAAGAAACCACAATACATAGGTCAAAGCCAAGCTAAGTTGGGGTAGAGCTCCATCACTTGTTCTCATCTATTCCCCTAAACTCAGATAGTTCTTGAGATACAGATGTGGAAGGCTGGGGCTCCTCAGGAAAAGCTTCAAAGTTTTGTCTTAACATTTTCTGGTTCAACAGTCCCTAGGGTCTGCTGTTGGGCTCACCACAGTGGGGGTCCCTGTGGCCCTGACTCTCCAAGCCCTGCAACACCCTGCAAGGTGAGCCTTTGACTGTTTCTATAAAGTAGGATGATGTGTCAGGCAGCCACGTGTCTAGGGCAGACCTGAGATTCCCAGAGTTAATCAGCCCTCTGAGGACTCCAGACCAGCCGCTCCCCAAGCCTGGTGAGCACCCCAAAGGCATGATTATCTGATGGTTCTTGCACAACCAGCACCAGGGCTTTTTGCTTAATTAATCACAGAAATGTTCCTGCCTCTTCAGACAACAAAATAATGAGCAGGCTTGTGAGAGGTTCAAAGACTGCGGGAAAAACACGCATTCCCCAAGGAAAGGGCCCACTGATACCGGGAGGTCAGAAAAATCCCTGGGATCTATTAGTACTGCTGCCTGCATTTTGTTGCATGCCCCCTTTAATATAAATATAATGATAATGTAAATGTGTGTATAGAGAAGATTAACACATATACCATTTGGATTTTAGAGCCAGAAAATGTTGAGTGTTGAGAACTGTAGAGATCATAGGGTTAACTTGCTCTTTTTATAGATGAAGACACGGAAGCCCCTGCAGATTAAGTGACTTGCCTAGAGCCCTGTGGCTAGAGTATGATAGAGCCGGCCCAGGACCCAGATGTCCTAACTCTACTTTGTATAGGCCAGGATGAAGCATTTTGAGATGGAGGATCAAGATCAAGGACAGAGGTTAGACGAGAACTTGCCAGAGTTAGAGGGCAGATGTCAGATCAGAGCACAGAGCATGTCAGAGGGTGGAGGGAATGATAAGGAAGCAACAAAGTCAGAGGATGGAGGTTAGGTGAGAGATTACAGAACAGTCAGAGGGTGAGGCCAGATTAATTGTCATCACAGTTCATGGTCTGTGCATGAGACTTTGGGTGGTCTAAGTTTAGGTGAGGCATGAGATCTATTTTCAAGGAGTGCAAGACAGTTCAAGAGTTAGGAGAATACATCTTGAATATCATTAAGGGCTGTGTCCGTTCTAAAAGAGTAAATTGAGAAGGGGTTCCCAGGGATGAGGGGGGCCCTTCCAGCTGCAGTGACATTGATGTACGAGGTGTTCAGGTATGAGAAGCCTGGGGCATGGGTGTGTCATGCAGAGTGAACAACTGGAGCAGGGGGTGATGGAAGAAAATTCTGGAGAAGTAGGGAGATTGGGAATTCAGACTGATGGGAGCAGAAGGTATGTAAAGGGAAGGCCAAGCAAGCAAGTACGGAAAGGGGCCACCATTCACATCTACATATAACAGGTGAGAGCCTGAGGGAAGGGGTAGAGACTCACCCCCGGCCTTTCTGCTGAATCCTAGAGCAGCAAGGGAAGTCCCTTCCTCCATAAGCCCACCCTGGCTCCATGGCCGTGAAAATATTCACTAGCAGTCACAAGTGTCCGAGGCTGTGCCCTAGGCTGGCCATTCTCTAGATGTCCCTGGAGGCCACTTCTCATGCCTTCCCAGCTCAGAGGCCTGATGCAAGCCCCCACTCTGTCACGCAAGGCTGTGTAGAGGGTTAGGGTTACACCATGAGTTGCTACTTTTCCTTTACTGGAAGGATGACTTTGCCACTAACAGTGTTTAGCAGTGTTCTGCTTTGGCAACTGTATTCTGGCAGCTGTATGCAGGATGAGTTGGAGGTGGTGAGACTCAAGTTTGTGAGCTAAGCAAAGAAACAACAGAGACAATTCAGGAGGCTGGCATTGGGTCAGTGTATGAGGCAGTAAGGAGAAAAGAAGAGAGGAAACTTCAAGGGAGATTCACAGACTTCATACCTGACAAGACCTTCCCTGACTTCCTATATGATCTCAGCTTATACATCTCACTTCCCTGCCTCATTTGCATAAACAGCCAACATGGCACCTCCGGGGATGCGTATCTGCCGTATGTGTGATTTTGAATTTTGGAGTAAAAATATTTGTAAGAAAGATTAGGCATACTGTCCAAACCATATACTGTTTTTTTCCTAAGTTTATTTATTCATGTTGAGAGAGAGAGAGAGAGCAAGAGAGAGTGAGGGAGGGGCAGAAAGGAAGGGAGAGAGAGAATCCCAAGCAGGCTCCGTGCTATCAGCACAGAATCGTGAGATCATGACCTGAGCTAAACTCAAGAGCTGGATGCTTAACTGTCTGGGGCACCCAGGGGCCCCAAACCATGTATCATTTTAACTGTAAATGAGAAAATATTGAGAAGAAGGATGATTTGACCCCTTTAGAAATGTGTGATATGCCCAGAATTAAGCAAAGGAAGATCTGTCTCTTTCTCCCCAAGGAGGGAGCTGGATGGTGTGGATTGCAAGGCTGTGGGCAGAGACTCTATCTGAGGAGACACGTTCCCAGCAGCTGGGCAATTGGTAGGCCAGGAGTGACCTGATTGGGAACATATAAGAAGCGGCTGCTAATGAACACAGTGTTTGTAAGGCAAAAAACACCTTCACTGAGAAGCCTGCAACATCCCAACCACATAACCCAAAGCGCTCCTGTGTGGCATGGGATGTATCACGGGGCAGGCAGGGAGGCAGGCAGGTAGGTGGGGAATGCTGATTTAAGCCGGAAGGCTGGCAGTCAGCAAGCACAGGCCCCTTCAAGTTTTGCCACTGGCATGAGAGATTGGAGGACCTGGCTTTGTTCCCAGCCAGCCATTAGTTAGTGGTATAAATTCCAGTCTCTTTGAATCTCAGCTCCTACCATTTAAACATTAGAATTCGAAATGGCTTCAGGTAGTATCTAAAGGTTCTTTCAACTTTGAAAGACTATGATTTTTTATCATCAAATATGAAGCAACTCTTAACCGCCATGAAGATGCTGCTCTTTCTAAAATAATTCCTAAAATTTGTTGTAAGTAGATTTTAGGCTGTATCTCCATCATTCTTCCTAACTCCAACTGCTGGGCCTCTGTTCTCGTGACCTAGAAGCAGGTTAGTGATGGGATTGGAACTAAGGCCTTTCGGACATTGTGTTGCCTCATTTATTTATTTTTTTTAATGTTTTATTTATTTTTGAGAGAAAGATAGACACAGCGTGAGTAGGGGAGGGTGAGAGAGAGAGGGAGTTACAGAATCTGAAGACAGGCTCCAGGCTCTGAGCTAGTTGTCAGCACAGAGTCCAAGGCGGGGCTCGAACCCATGAACCGTGAGATCATTACCTGAGCCGAAGTCAGACGCTTAACCGACTGAACCACCCAGGCGCCCCTGTGTTGTCTCATTTAAACAGTGTTGGTGATAAATTTAGTTTTCTGATGTGTTCAGTCCTGGATGCACATTAGACTCTATTGGGAAGGTTCAAGAAAACAGTAATGCCTGGGTCCCATCCCCAAAGTGACTGCCTTAATTGGGCAGGATGTGCCAGGTCTTTCTCCCACCCCCCCTCCTAAGACCTCCTCTTCCTCCTTTTTTTTTCTGTCTTCTTGGGTGATTAGAATGTACAACAAAAGGTTCAAGTTAATGTTACAGCTCACTGGATGTCTAGTAGGTGCATCTGATACCCCCGCTGCACTTCATTAGTGCTAGTGCTGGCCATTTGAAGCCCTGTTGGAGACACCGATGGGGCTTAGTAGGTGAGAGAATGGTGGTTATCTGGCAATGGCTGCCATGCCACTGGACAGGGGAGGGAAGGCCCACAGGACAGGTGATCACCATGTCCGAGTGGAAAAGGGCCTTGGTAAGAGCTCTTACACTCTGGATCTGCTAAATGACAGAATGTAGTAAATTCTGATTGATCATGGTCACACGTCAATTGCAGGCCTTCCCACAAGTTGCATGCAGAGGGGGGTGCTCTATGGCCTCAATACCAGACTCACTTTGTCTTTTCGCATGATACTTGGCACAGCGGTGATTTTAGGAAATTTATTTGTATGATTCTTTGGTTAGGGTTGACTACAAGGTCTGTCAGGAGGAGGACACGTGCTTCCCATTGCATGTGCAGTGCTCAAGGGCTCAGTAAAAGAGGTCAAATGAACGAATGAGCGAAGACATCCTATAGGGGGTCCTGTCGCAGGGACTGGCATTTGAAGCTTCCTTGGAGGATCAGTCATGGGTCAAGGGACAGACTTAATACTTCCTGCCATCTGAGGCACCGAGTGATGCAGCCAGAGGCAAGCTACTGTTCTGGCTCTTCCAGGCACAGCTGAGTCCCTGTTGTAGTGACCACTCTCTTAGAGAAGTCAAAGATGTGACGGAAGACAGGAAGCGGATGCCACCGAGTGCGTATGTGTGTGTGCTGTGGTCACAGGACACCTTGATACTTGCCAAAGTAGCCTTTTCTGAAAGCAAAATGCAATGGGAGAAAAACCTTCAGGAAATGCCTTGCTTCTGCAGCTTTGACCTCCTACACTTCATCAGGAACCTTCTGTGCTTGGGGAGAACAATAGAGGCCACTGTATCCCTCCTCTCGGGCCCCAGGCCTTCAGAGGAAGGCCGCAGGCCATGCTATTGCAGTTCCTTGCAGCTCCGTGAAGGTGGGGAGCAGGAAAATGATTCCCAGGGCAAGTATTGGTTACCTGAGAGTTTTTTTTTTAGCAGCCTCTCTCTCATTTCTGTCCAGGAATGTGGGAAGGAGGGGGTTGGGTTTGCTTGGTCAAAGTACAACATTCAGGCAGTGGTTTTTTGTTTTATGGTGTTTTTTTTTTGTTTTTTTTTTTAATTTACATCCAAGTTAGTTAGCATATAGTGCAACAATGATTTCAGGAGTAGGTTCCTTAATGCCCCTTATCCATTTAGCCCATTCCCTTCCCACAACCCCTCCAGTGACCCTCTGTTTGTTCTCCACATTTAAGAGTCTCAGGGAGTGGTTTTGAGGGAGGCACAGAGAAGGCTTATGAAGTGATAATGGCTTTCCCATCACAGGGTCAAGAAGCCTGGCTCTGGGCCTGCACCCCCATCAAGGTATGGGAAGTGGTGTTTATAAAGCTGTCCTTTCAGTCCCTGGAAGGCATCCCACATTTGTCTGGGAGAATTCTGGGCACCTCATCTCTCTGTAAACATCTGCAAAGCACCTCCTACTGCAAGATTCTTCACTGAAGATTCTTTAAGCAGGACACTCATCCTGGCTATTCAAAGGCATTTAAAGAGCAGGAAGGAGGAGAAAAATAAAGGGGAAGTCATAGCCTCCTGACCCCGAGGAGACACTTTCCATCCCTCAACAGCTGTAGATTCAAATTAAGTGTGGCTCTGGGCACTGCATCCCCCTCTTGCTCGGGGTTGCTGGTGCAAGCAGTTGTGGAGCATCATTTATAAAGCTACTTAAACGCCCTCTTCCTGACAGAGCAAACTAGCCCAAATGGACACTCGTCAGTGAGCCAGGTTGGAGGTATGAGTCCCAGGGAGAGAGTCTAAGCCAGAAACTGCTACGGAGCACTGGGGGAGGAGCCAAAGAAAGGAATAAAATTCAAGTTCAAAGGATTCAGTAAGTCACAAAGGGGAGGGGGACCCATGTCTTACTTAGTGGATGGACCTGGGCTGGAATGAGGGGCAGTCTGAACCAGCAGAGATTTTTAATGAACACCATGTACAACATGTGGGGAGCCTGGTTGGCTACTAGAGGCCAATGGACATGTCCATTTGACTAAAACCCACCAGGATAAATGGATACGTGTGATGGGATCCGTAGTGGGCCAGGAGGCAGGGGTTCAGAGTTTTAATCCTAGCTGTACCCCACTGTACTTGGGGGCCTTGGTCAAATGATCACCACCTTTTCTATACAATGAGGAGAAGGGGAAGATGCAGCCAAAGCCCACTGCCAGCCTAGACATTTTGGATGTGTCCTTTTAGGCTCACTCCAAATTTAATTCTTTTGAGTTTCCACAATCATCTTTTCCTGTTAAAATGATGTCTCTGGGCTTGTCTCCCTCAGTAAGCCAAACCAAACCAAACAAAAACAAAAGCAAAACTAAACACAATAAACATACAACAAATCCTGGACCTCAGAAATGTCTTTGTTGCTCTGGGGAGCGGAAGAGCAACATTTCCCACCATCCGGAGGCATTTTAGAGTCTGCGGTGTATCTGGTGCGCAGGGAGGGTTCACTCCCTGCTAGAGTGTGCGCGACACCCAGGGATGCTGAGAAAAAGATACAAAACCCTGGAGGGAACAAGAGGGGTTCCTAGCAAAGGCAACTGGGGAATGGAGACAGGGGCAATGATCTAGGTTGGAAAAGCCTAAATGTAGCCCCTGAACCAGGGCAAAGCCCGATCTGGGAGATGAGCCAAGGCTGAAATGGAAGCAGGTATCCAGGCCAGAAGCAGGGAAAGTGGAAAGAAGGACAGACTAGAAAGGAAGCAAGTATTTAGATGAGAGATGAGCAGTGCCTGGGCTAGAACCTAGGGGCTGGTACAGAATAATTCACAGCATGAGGCAGAGGTAAGAGACGAGGTTGTCGCCTCAGGCACCTGCACATTTCCTACCAGTCTTTTCGTGAGCTAAGAGTGGCTGGGGTAGCAGGCACCCTGCCACCATCCACTTTGGATTGGCGGGATTTAGGTACAACTGAATAATAATAATCTCTCCGTTTCCTGCGATGCTGAGTCTTCAGTTTGGACATGTGTCCGTGGTCTCACCCAGATCTCTCATCCAGCTGTTGGCCAGTCTGTTTCACTACGTTTCTATTACAATCCCTGCCTTCCATTCCAGCCCTCTTTGCCGAAGCTAAAACACTGATGGCCAAGGTCAGATACTACTCCTTTCCATCAGAGCTGCCCTGCAAACAACTCAGAGTGAATACCTCAAAGCCATGATGAGATGCTAATCCACCTAGAAAGGGAGGAGGAAGTTGGCATGCACTGAGCTAGTACTGAAGCTAGGCGCTTCAAATACATCCTTGTCAATTTGTACTCATTAAGGTACTAAAGAAAGAAAATTATTATTGTATCATTAGTAGCAGACCATATGGTAAGAGATTTACATGCCTTACATTTATTATCTGCAACATCCCTACGAGGTAGAAACAATATGTCAATTTTACAGCTGAAGAAACTGAAGCTTAGAACTGTTGAGCAACTTGCTTCAAGTCAAACAGGATTACATTAGCACACAGCCCTTGGGCTCCATAGTTAATCTTCTGTAGTTCAGAGAGCTTCAGTATTTGTCTGTGATCACACAGCTTAATAAGGGCTAAGGTGCCATTGCCATAGGTGGCCCATCCCAGTCTCAGACGTGAGCTACTGAGGAGCCTCAACGTTGGGGGGTCTGGAATCTGTAAGGCTGCAGAGAGCAGAGCAGAAGTGAGCAGCACCCCCTTGCTGTCCCTGCTGGAGTTGCCCTTATTTCTGTGCCTTACCAAGCCTGGTGTCCCGCACGGAGTCTTGCTGGTCCTTGTCCTCTTACCATGGTCCTCGTACTGGTCTGTGGGGTTTTTCCAACCTCTGCTTCTCACGTCCCCCCACTCGGTGGCCATGCTCAGTGCCGCCTCACTGCCCTCTGCCCTTGCCCACTTTCTGTCGGGGCTCATTCTTCTGTTTTGGTCTCATTGCGTGTGTCTTCTGCTGCGAGTTCCTTAAAAAAATTAATTGATATTAAAAAATTAAAACTCGGGGAGGAGGGTGGAGCCAGATAATTTACCTAGGGCTGCATATTCAAAAATGAGCACATAATTACTGTTTTTAAGCAAGGTGTCAGGAAGCGAGATTGATTTAAATCTGACATCTGTTTACACACAGTGAGCTGTCATTAGATGCCTAGGTAGGGTCAGAACAGCTATGCTCCGTCGCCATGACAGCTTCGTTTGGTTATGGAAATTTGACTCCATGTGTTTCTGCAAGGGGGCAGCAAGATACTTTCCAAATGGCTGCTCTGTCTCCATCCCTCTCTCTCTCAAACAACCACCATCTTCCACACACCTACCACATGCTTGATACTATCCTAAGCACATGCAATAAAATAGGCAGTTTGAGGTAGTGGGAAAGAATGTGGCAGAGTGGTTTAAAGCATGGACTTTGGAGTCTGAAAGATCTGAATCCTGTCTATGCCACTTCCTGGCCAGTACGTCCCGTTAACTCTAGAAGCCTCAATTTCCTTTTTCTACCAAGTGGACATAATTATAATCTGCCCTCATAGGGCAACTGTTAGACTAAAGTGATACGAATTCGGAGCACTTAGCCTGGGACCAGACTGGAGGAGATGTTCAGTATATGGTGACCATGGATAGTACTCATATCAGACAGGATCCTGACCTCAGAGCCCTTGGGATCTGGTCAAGGAAAGGAGAACCACTTACTAAACAATCCGATGGATGTCGGGTGCGCTTTATACGCTGTAGGCATTGGGAGGAAGGAAGCATCAGCTTTCCAGTGGGTTACAGGAAGGTGTCAACGGTGAGAGGAGACTTGAACGCAGCCCTTAGTAAGTTTCTGTGTAGGAGCAAAATGGAACTTATGGGACATGGGCCCTACAGGTAGGACTGCTTAGGGTGTCTTTCCCAAGTGTGTTCTCCATGAAAATTCTTACACAGCTTAAGTGAGCCCTTCTGGAAGGAAACCTCTCTCTTAACTGATCCACGATGGGCCTGTCATTATTCTCATAACATAAGCCTTGCTCTATGTCAGGACCTTACTGGTTTCTATTGTTTTATAATTGACTTGTTATCACTTTTCTCTTGTGGATGCCTTGTCTGTGGATGCATTTTCCTTTTTTTAAAAGTTTATTTATTTTGAGAGAGAAAGAGTAGAGGGGTAGACAGAGAGGGAGAGAAAGAATTGAGAGCGGGCCCCACACTGTTAGCGTGGAGCCTGACGTGGAGACCGAACTCATGAATCATGAGGTCATGGCCTGAGCTGGAACCAAGAGTTAAGACACTAACCGACTGAGTCATCCTCCATCATGTAGGTGGGCCTTACCCAATCAGTTGAAGGCTTTATAGGAAAAAAACCAAAACCAAAAACACACAAAAATGGCTGATATCCCTTTAAAGAAGAGGAAATTCTGCTTCAGACAGCCTTCAAACTCAAGGTGCAAAGTCACCCTTTCCCTGGATCTCCAGCCTATTGGCCTGTTTTGCATATTTTCAACTTGCCAAGTCCCACAATTGTGTGAGCCAATTCCTTAAAATAAAACTAACCTCATGCCTCCAGTTCTATTTTTTCTGGAGCACCCTGACTTTGTAGATAGTATTCATGGCTGAGCCATGAACATAAAGCATTACTTCTCCTTTTCTGCCCCAACTTCGTCTTTTTCCTGGAAGGAATAGTTGTCTTATCTTGTTGTGGACGTAGGCTTAGTTTTCTGTTTACTCATCACTAATTCAACCTTGTGGAAGTTTCCTGAGACAGGCAGCTGCCTGAAGTACCCTCTCAATTTCATCTTCCTGAAGTAGCCTCTACCGACTTCAGGGATAACCTGCACAGTTGCACGGGACCCTTGCTTAGTGTAATGCTCTGCTGCTGTCATCCTTAAATTCTTAATGGCTTTTTAAATAAGAAGCCCCACACTTTCATTTTGCACTGTTCCCTCCAAATTATGTAGCTGATCCGGGTGACCAGAGCTTTCTGATGAATTCCAATCTAGACAGGTGCACAGCCATCATCCTGGTATTACCTAGCCATCTCTCTTCACCAGTCCTAGGGATTACCTTTCTCTCTCTTCTGTTCCCCTGCCAAAATAAAAGCATCTTGAAAGTGGGTCTGTATTTTACTCTTTTTTTTTATCCCAAACACCTACCAGTGTACATTAAGCACAGAGAGAATATATAACATCAAGATAAAATATTTCAGTAGATAGAATAATGGGAGGGATGTAGGAAGACTTTCCAGGAAGGAGAAATAGTATGAAGAAAGCTGGAAGGAGGGGCGGTGGCATCAGGAGATGGGAAACAGTGAGAAAAGCAGCATGACTATGTCAGAGAAGGAACCAGTGGCAAATGATGTAGAAAATTACGTAGGAGCCTAATTGTAGAGAGGCCCTAACACCAGACTAGGAATTTTCTGTAGACTTGTAGACCCCCAAGGACTTATTTCCCCATCTAATGACATCTGATATGTGTAGTTAGAGAACTCCAGCTGGGTAGAGTTTCACACTTTCCTTTTCTTGGCCCTGACATAGGTACTGGAGGAGAATGGGTGGAGGGGAAAACCAACCATTGAAAAAAGGGAGCCCATAAGAGAGTGTTTCCTGTGAATTTTAAAACCCAGCTTCATACAGAAGTGGGAGCAAAGCCATTAGGACTCTGGAAGAGAGCCAGGGGGGCCTGGATAATGCTCAGCCAGACAGAACAACCCCCAAACTGGCAGCCCCATTATCACTAAATTCACACGATTAAAGACTAGCTATCATTAGCACCTCATACATGCCTCTGGTCCTTGTGGCATCCAACACCAGGAAAATGGGGCTTCCCCTCTGAAGATGTTCACACTATGTCACCTATTTCTGGTAAATATGAAGATTAGTAGTCTAATGGGGGACCTCTTGCTGTTTGAACCTGAGACGCAATTTGTGTGGTACAGAATCCTTAAGCTTTCTCCAGGCACACAGAGAAATAAAGGCACCTTTCAGAATCTCTGACAATATGTTCCAAAAGGCATATGAGCATTCTAAAAGGAAGACATTAACAGGATTTGGAAAAGGATTTTACTGATAACTGACAGAAATGCGTCGATTTTCCATACTGAAAGGTATGTGGCAGTATGTTCAGTGTGGCACTCTTCATAATAGCCCAAATCTGGGAACAACCCCAAAGTGTACCAGCCATGGAGCTGATAAATAAATTGTGATATTACTCATCCAACTGGATAGGTACAGCTACAGAAAAAAATAAACCACCATGTATACTAACATGAACGAATCTCACAAACACAACATCGAGCAAAAGAGACCGACATGTAAGAACTATACGGTTCACTTCTATAAAGACAAAGATCTATTTGGACCCTCTGTCCGTTTTTCAATTGGGCTATTTTTTGTTTTGCTTTGTTTTTTGTTGTGCTTCTTTGTTTTTCTCCTATTGAGTTGTATAAGTTCTTTGTATATTTTGAATATTAATCTATATTATCTATGTGGTTTTGAATATTTTCTCCCCGTCCCTAGGGCGCCTCTCTATTTCATTGATGATTTTGTTTGCTGTGTTTTAGTTTAACTTGCTGTTTGTTTGGGTTTTTTTTTGGCCTCTGCTTTTGTTGTCAAATCCAAAAAAGCATTGCCAAGACCAATGTCAAAGGGTTCATCACCTACGTTTTCTTCTAGAAGTTTCAAGTTTCCAGTTTTTATTTTTTTAAGTTTATTTATTTATGTTGACAGAGAGACAGAGACAGAGAGAGAATGAGTGGGGGAGGGGCAGAAAGATAGAGACAAGAGAGAATCCTAAGCAGGCTCCATGCTGTCAGCACAGAGCCAGATGCAGGGCTCAAACTCATGAACCGTGAGATCATGACCTCAGCTGAAAGCAAGAGTTGGACACTTAACTGACTGAAGCACCCAGGTGCCCCATCAAGTTTCCTGTCTTATATTCAAGTCCAGATCCAGTTTGAGTTGATATTTGTGGATGGTGTAAGAAAAAGGTGCAGCTGAATTTCCTTTGCATGGTGTGGATGTCCAATTCTCCCAACACCGTTTATTGAAGAGACTAATTTCCCCCCTGTATAGTGTTACCTCCTTTGTAAAAATTAATTGATCCTATATGAGTTTGTTTCTGGGCTCTCTATTCTGTGACATTGATCTATATGTCTGTTCTTGTGCCAATACCAAATTGTTCTGATTCCTATAGCTTTTTAATACCATTTGATATCAAGAAGTGTGATGTCTTCAGCTTTGTTCTTTTTACTCAGGATTGTTTTGGCTATTACAGGTCTTTTATGGTTCCACACAAGCTTTCGGATTGTTTTCATTAATTCTGTAAAAAATAAAAAAGCCATGAGAAGTTTGATCGGAATTGCATTGAATATGTAGATTGCTTTGGACACTTCAACAATATTAATTCTTCTAATCCACATGTAATCCACATGTAATATCTTCCCATTTATTTGTGTCTTTTTCAATTTCTTTCATTAATGTTCCACAGTTTTTAGCATACAGATCTTTCACCTCCTTGATGAAAGTTATCCCTAGGTCTTTTATTCCTTTTGAAGTCAGTACAAATGGGGTTGTTTTCTTAATTTCTCTTTTCTATACTTCTTTTTAAGTGTTTAGAAGTGAAACTAAATTTTGTATATTGATCTTGTATCCTGCAATTTTACTGAATAGTTATTAGTTCTATCAGTTTTTAGTGGAGTCTTTAGGGTGTTGGGTTTTTTTTTAAGATTTTAGATTTTATTTTTAAGTAATCCCTTACATTCTATGTGGGGCTTGAACTCACAATCCTGAGATCAAGAGTTACATGCTCCACCAACTGTATCAGCCAGGACCTTCACCCACCATTTTTAGGATTTTCCATCTATAATATCATGTCGCCCACAAATAGAGACAATTTTACTTCTTCCCTTCCAATATGGATGGCTTTTATTTATTTTGGTTATTTGTTTGGTTCAACCAACCTGAAGAATAATTAGAGATTGGGATGAAGGTCTTTGAACATGAAGTGTTTACTCGGTTTCTTGGTGTTAACATATTAGAGCACCACAATTTCAGTTAAGCAGGTCTGAAGTCAGGTGGAATTGGAATAAATCACTGAGTATATTTCAACTTCCATTTTCTCATCTGATGTCACCCACTTCACAGGGTTATTGTGAAAATTTAAATATATAAAACATATGAAGCACTAAATTTGGTGAGTAGCACATTACTAAGTCCTCAGCCAATGCAACTTATCCAATTACTGCAGGCTGCCTTTAGTTGTAACTTTATTTATTATAATTACTTTTTTTTTTGAGAGAGAGAGAGAGAGTGAGTTTACATGAGCTAGGGACAGGATCAGAGGGAGAGAGAGAGAATCTTAAGCTGGACATGCTAGTTGTAATTTTAATTTTGTTTTCAGAAAAAATGTCAGGAGCTCAACTGCCTGAGTTTGAATTCTGGGTTCATCATGAGACATTAGATAAGTCACTTCATTTCTCTGTTACTCACTTACCTCATTTGCAAAAGGGAGATACAATAATACTTAGTTTATGTGTTTTTATTAAGGCTCACTAAGCTTTTAAGCAATTCCTGGCATATGTAGCAACAAATAAGGGCCAGAAATTATTTTTGTTGTTCTTTTACTGTCAGGGTTTTCAGAGTCTGTCAGGTATAGTCTTAAATCAAAGAGTAGAATCACAGAGTGGAAGCCAAGAGTTAATTCCTGGGCTGTCCGGTGAGCACAAATGCCACGTGAGGCCCTGACTGAAATGAAGTAGGAGCTGAAGTAAGTGAGTTACCAGGACTCAAAACTTGACAGGAAAGCGGCAAGGATCTGAGCTCCTGGGGGTATGGTTGGTGCACGTCTATGAATGTGTATAGGAAACTTATTTGCTCTGCATCTGTTATAGGTCACACACTGTAGGTCACACACACGTTCCAACCATTGTCAAACTCAATCCCCGCAGTAACTCTAAAAGTTATAATAAAGAAAACAAGCTTCAAAGAGGGAAAGTCAATTGCTTAGGTCAAGTGGTTGGTACATGGAAGACTGAGTTGGAGATACAGATACAACTCTGAAGCCGATAACTATTCCTTCCTACCAGCCTGCCTCCCACAGTGCCAAGAGCTGAGCATTATGGTAATATCTCTCACTTATCAGGAGAGTTGCCAGATCTCATCTTGAAGTATGGATGCATGGGATACAGTTATGTCCACAGACATGCACATGACTTGGACTCTTGTTGACAGGATAAAGCATTTATTAGCGATTATTCACTATGTTTCATGGAGATGGAAAAGCCCAATCACTTCAGAAAGCTCTATATGTTTACCTTGAGGATAGGAGATTGCATCCAGCCATGTTCCAGCAGAATCTAGAGGACAATCTGACCAGACTCCATCCCTCAGCTCTCCGCTTTTCCCAACACCCACCTGTCTTACACTAGGAAGTCACTTCTAAGGTCTTGGTGTATTAGACTTAGATTCCTTCATCACTTGCAAGGCTACACTGCAAAACTAACTTTTCTTGCTCCCCATAAGTTGTAACTCCCTTCTCTTTCAACCCCCATTCTCCTTCCATATAAATAAGTATATTTGGAACCAGAGAAGTTGTGTGATTATTGCTAAAGTCGTGGACAATAGGGATTGGTCGAATGTCCTTCTTGGTAGATAGTTTCCATCTTAGATGGTGGTTTCCCCAGATTTCACTGCAGTTTTTAATTATATGTATGTTTATGGGAGAAGAGTAGGTAAAACAAAGCACATTAGGGCCAGTGTCTTTGGTCTGGTTCTTTTCAGAGAAGACACTCAATTAGCCAAGAGTTGAACATCTTCTGGTCCTCAGTGTCCTAGTGACAGTGACAGCAGCAGACTTGTCAATCAGTCCTCATAGAGGTTTCCATATGAAGCCCCCATCATTCTTTCACTCTAATTCTTTCCTTCCTTCTTTCCTTCTAATTCTCTTCTCCACCTGGGGCTTAGTCAACTTTCCAAAAAAAGCCACAGTGTAATTCATAAGCCTAAATTGATGTTAAGATTCACTGCAGTGTCTAGTTGCCAGTTTAGGTTTTCCAAGAGAAAGAAGAGAAATTATTAAAGAATTATCCAGCTTCGTTGAGACCTGGGCAATTAGTTTCTTGAGTGTAGCAGAGCCATTAAAAGCATCCACTGTTTATTTGCAGAACTAAAAAGCTTTGGCTATTATTTCTTGTTTAACAAACTTTGACCACACTCAGAATGGGGAGCTCCATACAAAAGATGTACAAGCCTGAAAAAAATTAAAAAAAAAAAAACCCTGATTAAATTTTAACCAGCTGCTGGGCAGATAGTTTGCCTGAGGCACATTTGTCAGTTTCAAAGGGTCTTTTTATTAATTTTGCATTTTGTATTTTGTTAGTGGAAAGAGCTCCCTCTTTGGGGACTGCCAAAAGCTATAGGCTGCGAATCTTCAAGCAGCCCAAGGACGCTTCTGAGAATGCCAAGTAGATTTGGATTCCTGAGCATTCCCTATTACATGAGTTTTATCGGTCCTAAAAATATATTAACTTTAGGGGTGAGCTATTTGAATTAACTTTATAGGATCCCTACTGGCTCTGCTTTGGTTAATGTAAATCCCGCTATTTGTATGTAAGACTATGACCTTGCTGTGTGAACTTGAGCAATTGCTTGACCTGTGTGAGACTCAGGTTTCTGTCTACAAAATAATAGGGTGCAGAGTTGATCTTTATGGTCCCAGCCATGGTGAATCAGCTAGTCGATGACTGGCTGGGGAGTTCTGATGCAGCAAAATGTTCATGCATTGTTATTTTTTGTGATAACCACATTTGTATCAATAACTAGAGTTATTAACAATTTCGTATGCCTGGATCTGTGTTAAGGGCTTTACATACATTTTAATATTTATTTTTTCAGAGAAAACTTCTAATTTTGGCACAATTATCATTCCCATATCACAGATGAGGCAACTGCATGTACAAGAGGTAAAGAAATCTACCGAGAGTTAAACACTGCAGTCAGCAGGTGGCTGAGCCAGGATTTGGAAATAAGCCTGCGTAGGGGCACCTGGGTGGCTCAGTTGGTTAAGTGTCTGACTTCGGCTCAGGTCATGATCTCACAGTTCGTGGGTTCAAACCCCGTGTCGGGCTCTGTGCTGACAGCCAGCTCAGAGCCTGGAGCCTGCTTCAGATTCTGTGTCTCCCTTTCTCTCTGACCCTCCCCTGCTCACGTTGTCTCTCTCTCTCAGGAATAAATAAACAACATTAAAAAAAAAAAAAAGGAAATAAGCCTGAGTAATGTCAGAAGCTGTACTATTAAACAGTCGGTTTCCTTGCTCTGGAAATAAAGACTAACTTCTGTTTCTGGGCTAGAAATGTGCCCTGGCTTCATACAAATATTTCCAAAATTCACATCCACTCGGGTTGGATGTGGTGAAAATACTGATGCCAGACTCGAAGCTGTCCTGAAAAGATTCAGACAGGCCTCTTTCGGCTTCAGCAGCTCCTAGCTAGAGGGGGCCGCCTGAAGCATAGAGACAATTTGTGAAAAGGAGGCAGAACTCAGGGGTTAAATGGAAAATACAAACCTCTTCTGTGATGCTGGGAATTTCATAAGTTCCACTCAGGCATCTTCAAACAGCATTAAATACAAAGTAAAAAAGTCTACCCTCAGGCTAGAATTTGTAGACAACTTACCTGCAGGAGAATATGGCTAAATTTCTGCCTGAAGACAAAGAATCAGGGCTTACATTTAAAAAGCAGAAGGAAAAAAGCAATATATATGTATATATTGCTTTTTCTGAATGTATACATTTTGTATTGCAGCTTTTTATATATATTTTATACATAAATGTATAGTTTCACCAGTGAGACTTTTTATGCCAAATCAATACCGGACTGACTTTTGCATTATTTAGTGTCCTTACCTATTGGGAGGGACAAGGTACTATCAGCCTCAATGTGATCATATTTCCCTGGTCTTTAAGTTCCTGCAGAGGATTCTTTCACTTTACTGCTGAAAGCAAATTCTCTGGGATATGCAGCCGTATGATGAATGTGGTTTCTCTATTTGCTGCTTTTCTGGCTTGGGTTCTTCAATCATGATGACCTAGCCTATTGATTAAAAGTGGGGGAAGCAAATTGCACAAAGCTCTTCTATGATACTTGAGGTGGAGGGGTGGAACATGTCCCAAAGGGGATTGTTTGAATCATTTTCAACTCAATTCTCCTGGCCTTTTGCAAGCATACTTGGCCTGTTATTCAGTGTACCATCGATAACAAGGAGTGTTTGCTTCGACTGGTCCAGGAACCTTTAAGAACTTCCATCCCAGTGACAGTTAATGAAATAAAACATACAGTTTTCTTTTTCTTTTCTTTTTTTTTAATGTTTTATTTATTTCTAGGAGAGAGAGACAGCGTGAGCAGGGGAGGGTCAGAGAGAGAGGGAGCCACAGACTGAAACAGGCTCCAGGCTCTGAGCTGGCAGTCAGCACAGAGCCCGACGCGGGGCTCGAACCCACGAACCGCGAGATCATGACCTAAGCGAAAGTCGGAAAGTCGGACGCTTAACCGACTAAGCCACCCAGGCCCCCCAAAACATAGAGTTTTCTAAAAACATTCAAGGGTTATTTTATTTGTAAATACTTATAGACTTAAAAAAAAACTTAGAAAGTAAAGGAAACTTAAAGTATATTGGACTCAAAGTTACAGAAATGTGGGGTTGATTCAGGCTCAGGGAAACAACATAGTTTGTATAAGATTACACAGAATGTGAGGAGCGGAGTCAGGCCTAGAGTCTGGTTTGTCATACTTAACCCAGTTTCTTTTGCACACATATTTGCCCAGAGTTCCAATTTCATTATGTAATACGAGTCTATTACATTGGATTTATGTAAGTTTAGAATTTCTAAATCTTCCTGCTGAACTGAACCTTTATCTTAAGTAGTGATCAGTAATAATTCTTCTATATCTAATCATGCTCCTAGTGTATAAGTTATCTTCAACGGGTAGCAAATAACCTCAAGCTTAAAACAACACCCATTTATTATCTCAGTTTCTATGGACCAGGATCTAGGCATGGTTTTTCTGGATCCACGCTTCACAATCTCCTGCAAGGTTGCTATCAAGATGTCAGTCCGGAGTCTGTGGGCTCCTCTGATGGAGAAGGTCAGCCCATGGTTGTCTGCAGCATTAACTGATTCTTCACGGAAGCTGGATTGAGGGCCTTGGTTACTCATTGGTGGTTGCCTAGAAATTGCTTTCAGTTCCTTGCCATGTGGACCTCTTCAAAGTGGAAGCTTGCTTCCTTAAGGTGTGTGGGCTGGAAAGCAATAGAGAGACTCTACTAAGCAAGGCAGAAGTTATAATCTTTTATAACAGAGTCACGGAAGTGCCATTGCCTCAATGTATTTATTCTATTGTTTAGAAGCAAGTTACTCAAGGAGCGATGACACAAGGTTGGACAAACCAGGGGATGGGGGCCATGTTCAAGGATGCCTAATTCATCTCCTTTATCTAGTAATAATACAGCCACCCTTGCGTACTTCTTTTTAATTTTTTTAAATGTTTATTTATATTTGAGAAAGAGACCTAGACAAAGCAGGGTTAGGAGAGGGACAGAGAGACGGAGACGGACTCTGAAGCAGGCTCCAAGCTCTGAACTGTCAGCACAGAGCCTGACGCAGAGCTGGAACTCATGAGCGGTGAGATCATTTCCTGATCTGAAGTCAGATGCTTAACTGACTAAGCCACCCAGGAGCGCCCCCTCCTTGCTTTCTTTTAGTTAATATGCACTTGATATCTCTTTTTCTATTCTTTTAAACTTTTCAATTCTCATGCTTTAGGTTTGTGTCTTGCAAAGTGCATTTAACTAGATTTTGCTTTGTTATCCAAACTGAGAGCTGCTGTCTTTAAGTGGTGAGTTAAATCTCTTTATGTTGATCAGGGTTATTGATATGTTTGGGCTTGTATTTTCCATTTTATTGTTTTATTTGACTTGTTTTTCTCTATTTCATTTTTCTCCATTTTTCTTTGATTGAGGAATTAAAAGTTTTTATATGAGTATTATTGACATACAATGTTATATTAGCTTCAGGTATATAGCAGAGTGATTCAACATTGTGCTGTGCTCACCACAATCATAGCCATCTATCACCATACAATGCTATTACAATATCATGGACTGTATTCCCTGTGGTGTGCCTTTTATTCTTGTCCTTATTAATTCCATAACTGGAAGCTTGTATCTCCCACTTTCTCATTCATTCTGTGCATCCCCTCTATCCCCTTCCCCTCTGGCAACTATCAGTTTATTCTATGTATTTATAGGTTTGGCTCTGCTGTTTGTTTGTTTGCTTATTCATTTGATTTTTATTTTTTTATTTGTATTTTTTATGTTTATTTATTTATTTTGAGAGAGAGAGAGAGAGCTCACACAGTAGGGGAGGGACAGAGAGAGAGAGAGAGAATTCCCAAGCAGGTTCAGTGCTGTCAGTATAGAGCCTGATGTGGGGCTTGACCCCATGAACCCATGAGATCATGACCTGAGCCAAAACCAAGAGTTGACACTCAACCAACTGAGCCACCCAGGTGTCCCTCATTTGTTTTTTTAGATTCTAAATATGAGTAAAATCATATGGTATTGTCTCTCTCCGTCTGACTTACTTCATTTAGTGTAAAACTTTCTAGGTCCATCCATGTTGTCACAAATGGCAACATTACAATGTCTCATCCTTTCTATTGGCTGTGTCATAGTCTATCATATTATTCTATCTATCTATAGATAGATGTCTGTGTCATATTCTATTTATTTATTTATCCATCCATCTATCTATATATACTGTATTATATACACATATAAATCACATCTGCTTTACCCATTCATAGATGATTGAGAACTTTTTTGATTTTCTGTTTTGATTTTTTTCTCGCTAATAATATAGAAATTATAAATTTTCCTACTCTTGATGATTGTCTGAGATATTGTCCATTCACGCATAGTGAAATTGGAAATTAGTACCATAATTCTCTTTCTGAACAAAATAAGAGCCTGATAACACTTTCCTACTTATATGACATTATTATAGAGTATTTCAGTTCTCCTTTTTATACAGAAACTAGATATCATTATTATTCTTTTAAACAGAAAAGATTTGTTTATTAAACCTAATGTTCAACATTTCTTTTCTCACTGTATCTTCTTGCTTTCCAGAACATCTTTCTGCAATGGTTTTCCTTCTTTTTGTTTAGGATATATGAATATCTTTAAAAAATTGTTTTCAAGTGAATATCTATTGGTGACACATTTCAGTATAAGAACTTTTATTTATTTACATTTTCAAAAGAAGCTATTGCTGCTCACGCAAACCTAGATTACAGGTATTTTCATATAACATTGAAGATAGTCCTTTGTCTTTGAAAATTCATCATTTTAGTCAAGCCATTGTAGGGAGTGTGATGGTTGATTTTATGTGTCAACTTGACTAGACATATGATGTCCAGCTATTTGGCCAGACATTATTCTGGGTGCTTCTGTGAGGGTCTCTGAATGAGATCAACATTTTTTAAAATAAATTTTTATTTATTTATTTTTTTATTGTTTGTTTTTGAGAGAGGGACAGAGCACAAGCAGGGGAGGGGCAGGGAGAGAGAGGGAGACACAGACTACAAAGCAGGCTCCAGGCTCTGAGCTGTCAGCACAGAGCCAGATGTGGGGTTCAAACCCACATTGTGAGATTATGATCTGAGCTGAAGTCGGAAGCTTAACTGGCTGAGCCATGCAGGCACGCCCGAGATGAACATTTAAATCAGTAGACTCAGTAAAGAAGATTGACCTTACTTATGTGGGTGGTCTCATAGAATCAGTTGAAGGTCTGAACGGAACAAAAAGGCTGACCTCTTCTGAGCAGGAGGGGGTCCTTCCTGCCTGGCTGCTGTTGAGCGGGCACATGGATGCCTCTCCTGCTTTTGGACTTGAATTGAAACATCAGCTCATCCTGCATCTCAAGTCTGCCAACCTATGGACTAAGACTTAAACTATTTGCTCTCCTGGGTCTCCAGCTTGCTGACTCCCTGCAGATTGAGTACTTCCTGGATTTCTAGCTTAGCACCAGTGTCTAAAGGTCAGTGGCTCCACTGTTCAGCAGCCCAAGGTACTGACCAGACTACAGAGGTAATATTGGCATTTACTCCAGAAAAACCTTTCCTTCTCTATTCGCTCACAGATCACACTCATGTTTTTTATCTATTTTCTTTTTCCTTTTGAGTAGGGGCGGTCAATGCTTGGAGATCTCTCTTATAACCATGTGAGCCAATTCCTTAAAATAAAGTTCTCTCTCTCTGTGTTGGCTCTGTTTCTCTGGAGAACCCTTAGTTTAACTGTCATTTTTTCTGTCAGTGACCTGATATTGATTTTGATAACCTTTGTTTTTTGTCTTTGGCACTTTGCCGTACCTCGTGTAGATTTATGTTTAGCTTTGTCAGTTGGTAAAAGTGGTGCTTCCTGCGTGTATGGGTTTCTTTCTTTCTTTGATTATGCCTAATCCTCACCCAGTTTTAAAATATTTATTTTCCACCATTTCCTCTATTCTTTCTTTGTGGGGTTCTGATTAAGCATGTTAGATCTTCCATTCTGCCCCCTACTTTTAATTTTCTTGCTCTGTGTGCCGCATCCTGGGTAATTATTTCAGATATATCTTCATTAATTCTCCATTAATTCTCACTTTACCAATTCTCTCTTTAGCTTTATCATATCTGCTATTTATACAATTTATTTTCAACAGTTATCTTCTTCATTTCTATTTTATAACTTCTCTATTCTTCCTGGCTATTTTATAGTGTTTACTTTCTTGCACTTTTTTTCTTGCATTACAAATATTTCTAATGTAGTTCTTAAAGATTTTATCCGGTAACCATAATATCTAAAGCCCTTGACTGACTTAGCCAAGGCTGTCCAGGAATCAGAGGTTATATATAATTGTTTCTTAGGAGCACACGCCTAGAGGTCATGAGTGAGGGCAAAGAGGAGTGAGGCAGGGAGGGGGAAACCGCCTAAGAGAGAACATGTTGCTAGCTAGCTGCCACTAATGCCACTGGTTATTCTATACCATATGACTTGCCTTTTAGCAATAGCCTCTCAGGAAGGCATATAAAACTACTTCCAGGATTATTTATCCAGAAGGAGGTATTGTAGCAGGATTCTCACACAGAGAGTCGTGACATCGAGGCTTTTCTTTCCAGGAAACAACTTTATTCATGCCGGCACCACTCAGTTGGGTTCGAACCCAAAGAACTGAGCCCCAAACGCCATGTGGTGTAGTTTATATATATATATATAATATATATATATTATATATATATTATATATATATATTATACTACATATATTTTCTTTGTCTCACATATGGGTAACACACAAACATGTAGTCTGATTAAGTGGTTTCATGTTACAAGGTCATGAGGGACTTACCCATATAGTCAGGTTGACTTGAGGTTTTTTTTTTCCTTTCTCTAGGAAGGGGACCCCACCATAATATGAGAAAGAATTTGTCCACTGGCTCCTTCTCCCATTGGTCAAAGTTTTGCCCCATGAAGCACTGGCTGCCCCACATTTCTGGCTTCTGCATGCGTAAACACCGAGCTGGATCTTTTCCCTTTGCAGCGGCAGACAGGAAAGCCCTGGGTCAGGAGGGGAGAAGCACAAGGTGCAGGCAGGAGGCGGGTCACTTTCAGGCTGCTCCTGCATGGAGTTGCTGATGCAGAGCTGGACATGAGAGCCTTGACTGGCATGTAAGACAGGTGAGGTCAAGTGCATCAGAATTGCTACCTAAGAGATGTCTGGTGCAGGGTCTAAATCTGGTAGGTGCTGTTTCTGCTGGTCCTGACTCGTGATGGTCTATTTCCTTGTCTAGCTTAAATTAAGGATGCTTTCTTCCAGAACACACACACACACACACACACACACACATACACACACACACACACACACACACACACACACACACACACACACCGAAAACCTATAATTTCTTCCTCTTTGAACTTCTTCCTGGGTTTCCAGGTTAACACAAGTGTCTAAAGGTAAGTGACTCCATTATTAAGTTGGCCCAAGGCATACTGACCAGAATACAGTACTAATACTGGCATTTCCTTCAGAAAAAACTTGCCTACTATATTTGTTTACAGGTCACACTCATATTTTTGATCTTTTTTTTTTTTTCTTTTGAAGGGGAAGGTGGGTGCTTGGAGATTCTCTTACTTTCTGAGAGTCCAGTGATGCACTCAAAAGTATTTTTTATATAGCACATAGTATGCAGTGGGAGAGCTCTTCTGAGTATCGATTGTCCTACCCTTAGAAGCTATTTCTGCTCTTTATCAAAACTGGAAAGGATGAGAATTACAGTGGCCTAACAGGAACTTCAAGAGATGGTAGACTATAGCTTTGATCCCATTCTAGACATGGACTTAAAGGCTGTGTTCGTGTTCTTTTTTTTTTTTTATTTCTAGGAGAGAGAGAGACAGCGTGAGCAGGGGAGGGTCAGAGAGAGAGGGAGACACAGACTCCGAAACAGGCTCCAGGCTCTGAGCTGGCAGTCAGCACAGGGCCCGACGC
This sequence comes from Proteles cristata cristata, assembly GCA_017311185.1. NCBI lineage: Eukaryota > Metazoa > Chordata > Mammalia > Carnivora > Hyaenidae > Proteles > Proteles cristata. The sequence goes on along the minus strand of JAESUZ010001774.1, from coordinate 490,935 downwards.
AGGGCTCGACGCAGGGCTCGAACCCACGAACTGCGAGATCATGACCTAAGTGAAAGTCGGACGCTTAACCGACTAAGCCACCCAGGCGCCCCTGTGTTTGTGTTCTTATATTTGCACCAGGAATATGCTGGACCATTTTCCTTGCTTTCTTGGGGGCCTAAGTTCAGGCTGGCCCTGGGGACAAAAGGACCAAACCCAATTCTCCAAGGATCCTGTAAACTGTGGCCTAGAGCCTGCTGGGACATTAGCCATGCTTGACAATCCTTCTCTGCAGGCTTGGCTCTGAAGCAGGTGTGTTTTCAAGACAACATTGACCACAGGTGTGAGTGACACAGGCAGACAAGTGTGAGATATGAAAAATACAGGCTGCGGCAGCATGACCAGGTGTGTCAAGAGTTCATCTGGCCACTGAACTCCAGGGGGTGGCCTCTTCCTGCTGGAAATGGAGTGGAGTGGGCACAGGGGGAGAGCGCAGATCACACAGTGATGAAATGAGGAAGCTGTTAGATGGAGGAGGTAGAAGCGGGACCTCCCCAGTGCTCCAAATACTCAAGGGGACACTAAAATCTAGAGAAAATTCATGCATGGCGGCTTGACTGAGAACAAACGTGAAAACAAAGATCTGGATAAGAAATTGATTTTGTACGAATAATTGAAGAACGCAGAGGAAACAGGATTAGGCAGAAGTGTTGGAGCTGTAAAGACACTGAAGTCATCATCCAGTCCTGTGCTGTCAGCCCAGGATTCTGACCTTCAGTGGCAGGAGAAACTTTTGTCTCCCAAGAAGGCATACCTTTAAGTAACACCAAATGAGTGACCAGAAAGATTCTTCATTTTCAGATCTATTTCAGTTCTCTTATTTCGGAAGAAGAAAGCTCTAGGGTGTTGTTATTGTCTTTTTCAACACCTCTCTGACAGGTGCTATGTTTCACTTTTTAACAAAAAGAACATTTGGCAGGCAAAAGTACTCACCCAGAATTTAATGACAGTGTTTCAGTTTCAAGGAATATATTTGTTTGGGTTTTGGTTACTTTTTAGGCTTGTTAAGTGATGCACCAGTGTTAACCTTAAAAATAGAACAGTTATCTTATCAGCAACTATAGGTTTATTTGGGAATGGCAATGAATTACAATTCAGGATATACGAGCTATCGCAAAACCATAGGCAAGTTCAACGAAGGAGAGGAACATCTTATGAAGGAGGAGAAAACTGGGAGGGGCTGTTTTAAATGGAAGTACATTGTCAAAAAGCAAGTGTTCAGAAGTAGTAAATTTCTTGTAGATGATATAAGCCTTAGGGCTTATAACTTCCTACTGAAGATTCTTTTGTTAGGGTCTGTAATTGACAATCTTTCCTGTAATTGACAGTAGTCTGGGATTCCTCTTCAGTAGATCCTCTGGACTCTACTTTAGTGAGGTTTCTCTTTATTTATTTTCAGATGAGGTGTATAAAATTTGCTTTTGCAATAAGCTGAAGTCTTCAAAAAAGTCAGCTGATTTAAGGAAAATTATTAAGTAAAAATAATATGGATGATAATTCTATGTAGCACGATTATGAAGGTAGTATGAGGATGACCAAGGATTAGGAACATTAATTAATCTGATATAATTCTCAGATTTTTATGGTTCATGCACAGGAGAAATAAAGAAAGAGGAAATCACCTCCTCGAGGTCACACATACCATTAGTATGGTAACAGAGACAAACATCCCACATCTCCCAACACCCAATCCGTAGCCCTGTCTAGCAACCCAGGCTGCATCTTTCAACTTCAGATGGTTTGGGGGGAAAGATTCTCTCTCCATCTTCTGACTCCCAACTTAGAAAGGACTCTCTTGGCTTTGGAAGTGTTGAAAAATGGAGGTAAAAATCTATGTGAATACAGAATGATGGGTTCTGGGGAAAGAGTTTCTGGACTCTGACTCCAAGACAGAAGAAACCCTCAAGACCTCAGATTCCAGATGGGTTTGTGGGATCTGAGAGCAGAGGGTCCCCACTTCTCTGGCAGAGCTACAGAGAAGCAGCAAGTCCCCAGAGATGAAATGACTGCTTGATTTACCCAGAGAAAGAGGGATTGGCAGGGTGTCCGAGAGACTCCAGAGCCCCAACATGACCTGGAAGTGAAAGAGGGACTTGCCAATGAAGGAGACTGAGCAGATGGGAATGAGGGAAGCTTGGTAATGACCCACAGGGAGAGTAGAGTGACTGAGGACCAGAAGAGGGGAGGATTTCAATGAAGAGTTAAATTATAGGGGAAAAAAGTTACATTGCACAGCTGAATTGATTGGTTGAAATTTACATTTGATTTAAAAAGCAGGAATAAATGTGTGTGTGTGTGTGTGTATGTGTGTGTGTGTGTGTGGGTGTGTGTGTGTGTGTGCGTGCGCACACGTGCATATGCTAAAAGCAGGGAGCAATTAGTTGTTAAATCCATGATTTGGGTGGATTCTTAGAGGATAAATAGGATTCCAAAAGCAGAAAGGTAGAAAGGTTGGGGGAAAAGTAGAAATGTAATCAACAAGGGCTTTTTAAAAAAAAGGTAAACCAAAAGAATAACTTTCCTGAGAGAGGTTCAAACAAAATGCAGTGGGAACTCAAAGCAAGGAGTGACTGATTCTTACTGGAGAGATGAGGACACTTTCTCAGGGAGTGGGTCAGGCTGATGACTTGGACAGGTGAGTAGAGAAACTCCCTAAGTCTCTGTTCAGTCTCTGTGGACACAGATGCCTGAGTTCCTGGGAGATACAAATGACTGTGATGTCATGGGCTGATGCTCCCTATCTTCTGTCCCATTCTGTGGTCTGTGCAGAGAAAGGATGAAATTTTGGACACTGATATGGGGATAGATTATGACGTCATGAGGTATAGGGACTTCCCAGAATTCCACAAGCTAGGGCTCAAATCAGAGGCCGCTGGGAACCCTCATTGCCTCAGCCAGAGAATGGGAACAATAATCCTGCCTCATATGATTGTTGGGAGAAAAAAATTTATGTAATAAAAAACCCAAATTCTGGCAAATAGTGCCTGGAATAGATCCAGGCCCCAGTATGAAACAGGGTTTCTTCCCTTTTCTTCTTGTGAGGAGAGACTTTTTGTCATCTCTGTATCTTTCACTGTGTCAATACAGTGCCTTGAACATATAAGGGGCAATGAAGAATCCCTTGCTTTGACTTCCTCCAGTTTGAAGAATATGTCATTGAAACAGAGGCAAGGAGAATCAGCACTGGGGTATCCGTCAGCTGTTAGAACAGATCAGAGAAAAGTTTTCTATGAAGCAGTGCAGTTTTTCTTTCTTTGGCTGTCAGTCAACACAAAGGTAATCCCAGGAATCAAGGCACTGAAAAGTGAATTTCTGGCTGAACTGATCACAGTAGCCCTGACATCATACAGCCACTGCTTTCCATAATCAATGCCAGAGCTTAGTTTATTCACCTTACGTTCTCTCATGAAATTCCAAACGCCGTACCTGACTGTAACATTTCCCCTAATTGATGCATGTTTGCTCTGGGAATTACATCCTGTTTGATTAATTTGGGGTTTGATTCCCCCCCTCCCGGTGCTATGATTTGCACGGACAGAACTGTTCTTTTGATGCTTTGCATGTGGTGGAAGGAGATGCATCTAGGCACTTGGAGCTGGGTCCTAACACTCGCCACCTGACGCTGGGGAAACTTTTCTGCCAGAAAAGACCAGGAAATGACTGACCTGATGCCTGGTGGTGGGACATTTTCACTGAGTGTTAGGAAGGGAAAGAGAGTTAACTTTCAGATGGGTTAGACAACTTATGTTCAGGAATTAATAGCCACTATGTGTGTTCTATGTGTAAAATGAGGAAGCCGAGACTCAGGGAAATAAAAAGAAACCCAGCCGAGAGTAGAGCTTTTGTTGGTCTCCTGTGTTCCTTTCTCTCCACCACACTTTCAAAAACAATTAGACTAGAATAATTTTGTAAGACTTTGAGGTGTTTTTTTTTTTCTTGAGAAGGAAATTAATTTTTGCTACACAGCTCTTCGATGTATTTATTTGCTTTTTTTTTTTTTCCTATTTGCGGATGTTTTGGCTACAGTTTTGTAATTGTATGGCTTGAAACATGATACGGCAAGTCCTTAAATATTTTCTTAGACATAGCTTTGCTGGAGTTCTCAGAATTAAACATTTTGCTTCCATTTATCTAATGCAAGACAATTAGTTAAGGCAACTCTGTTCTTGGAGACTGCAACTCTGGAGTCCTGGCAGACCCAGGAGAGTATGGCCAAATTAGGACTCCAGGATAGAGAATGATGCCCTGACAGCGGGGCTGTCCTGTCCTGGGTCTTGCTGTCCAGGATTCCCAAACACTGACTCCTTTTCAGACTCTTCTTTCCTGGATTTCTCCAGTAATTACCTAATGCTGCTATTTTATCTTATATGTTTACGTCTCAGCAAGAATGTTCCATCTCTTTCAGCAAGTACGTCTCTTTATCTGCAGGGTAGCAGAAATCCTGTGACTGGGCAAACTACTTAAGCTGGTTTTGCCTCAGTTTCTCCATGTATAAACAAAAGGGACAATCACATTGTGGGACTGGCAAGAGGAGCCTGTAAGCTCATGTGGGCGTTGTGCCCACCACACGTCCACACGTACTACTGAGAGACCATTCAGTAACCCCCCGCCCGGTTCTCTAACAGTTCAAGAGATCCCACATACAAAGATCCCTGTAGATTCAGGGGATGAAGAGATAATGGGTATCTTCTCCCAACCAACAGCAGTCTTCATGTTGAGGATGGGGTGACAGAGGGATAGAGTGGAGCCTCAGAAGGTGGATGGGGAGCCTCCCCCGCCCCAGAGATCTGGAGCTGATGGCACCCGCAGATGGCTCAGAGCAAGGGAGCCTGGACTGGCACTGCCGAGGCCAGGAAGCCAGGGTGAGACCAGATGACCCTTTAACCTCCTGCTGCTGTGTGAGGGCCCTAAAAACTGCTGCAGGAGACTGGGGGCTGTGAGCGGGAAGCAGAGGGGGGCTGTGGTGTGACAGCACACACAAAGGGCTGGTCCTGAGAATTGGCAGGGATTTGCATGATGGCTGCCCCATGCCGGGGACCAGCCAGACCAGCTCTGGCAGGGGAGGGAGACTTGGGCATTCACCTTGCAGGGCCTGGCCCTGTCTGATTTTGGCATTTGCTGCTAAAGACTGATACTTCAGAAAGGGCCTTCTTGATGCTTGGGCTTCCCCACTGCCTGCTCCCCCCATGCTCCAGTTCGTATACCTGCTGTGGTACTCAAGGGGCCGTCAGGCCTCCCTGGTCATGATTAGACTGCTTATAGGGTAAGAAAGAAACTCATCCAGCTTGACCAAGAGCTTAGAAAAAGGAGAAACAACTATGCTTCAGATTGTTTGGGACATTCATGCTCATGCTATGGTCAAGAATAAGTGGTCATGAACTTGAAGATAATATCCCTGCACACCGAGATCTGCAGATTAGCAGGGGCCTCTAGAAAAAGCGTGGAGAGTTCTGTAACTCTGCTCTGAATAAGGACTGGAGCTTAAGGTGGGAGGGAGGAGTAGAGGAGGAAGAACCACTGACTGTGCCCACAGAGCCTCACACCGGGATTTGCGAAGCCAACAGTGAGGTTACCATACATCCTGGTTTGCCTAGGATCATCCCAATTTATGCCTCATTCCTGTATACTTATTTTTTTAATGTTTATTTATGTTTTTAGAGAGAGAGATAGAGTGTGAGCAGGAGAGAGGCAGAGAGAGAGAGAGAGAGAGAGAGAGACGGAGATAGACTCTGAAGCAGGCTCCAGCCTCTGAGCTCAAACTCACAAACCATGAGAACATGACCTGGGTCAAAGTCATATGCTTGACCAACTGTGCCACCCAAGCGCCCCTTCTGTATACTTATTCATAGTGATCTCTTTCACTTTAAAAACTTTCTCATCTTGAAAAATAAAATTATGTTCACCCTGCTAAATATAATCAAGAAGGTATTACAAATAAATATTCTGAAGGAGGTGAAGAACCCAAAATTCTCCAAAAGCTTGGACAATGAAGTCATGCTTCTATTTAGACAAACTCAGGATGGCTGAAAGGGGACTTGCAGCAACCTAGTGAGGGATCGGGGTGAGTGGTCGGGGTTTGTGTGGTGTTTAACCGAAACAAGGACTTGACTTTGTCTGGTATGCATTCATGCCATTGATGCCACTGGTGACCAACCTTTATGATGAAGGTCTGCCCCATTAGACCTCTGGCTTCCTGGACCCTGGTGCCTGAACAATTTTGTTGGCTGGAAAAGGAGACTGGCATGTGTTATCCTCAGGCATTTGGCTTAATGCACCATCCTCCAGGCCTAAACAAGTTAGCCAGAGCATTGTAGTATGGGATGGGGGTGGAGGGTGGTGAGGAGAGATGGGGCAAGATGTGTGTACAGCCACTGCTCCTGCTAAGCTAGGCCGTCAGATCTGCTCACAGCTCATGTGATTTGGGCCATTTGTTTGTCTGGACATCCAAGATAGTCAGGGGTCTCATTTATTAAGATAAGAGGAGAAAGCAAAGTAAGCATTGTTTCACTTAATGTAAATCGAAAGTGCCCAGGGGGAAAGTAAATATATTCAATGGAACTAGAAAGGTCATGTCATGTTCTTGGAGAGGGAGGGGAAAGAGAGGAAGCAATAAGCAATAAGTCACATCTCTTCAAGGCAGGTCGGAGGAAGCCGAGAGGGATAATGGATAATGGAAGAACTCAACCCATTGTTGGTTTCCCTAATGCCTTTTTATTCTGTCAGTTCTATCTGATATTCTATCAGCCAGGCCATCAGCAAGCACATACTGAGGACCGACTGTGTGCCAGCTCTTGGAATGGGCATTAAAGATATTCAAGTCATGGTCCTCTCATCAATGGGGACGATCTCCAGCTGGGAAGATGAGTAGAGGATGCCAGCCCCGTCTTCCCCAGCCTCTCTGTTAACTGTAGACTCAGCCGTGCTCTGTTCCTGATCCAGTGCCCACTGGGCAGGTGATATGAGTGAAGGTTTAGCCCCTCCAGAGCTGCGGGAAAAGGAATTAGGTGTGCTGGCAATAGCATGAGATCCAGTGTGCTTGGGGCTTACCCCAGACCACAGTTTTCTTTAATCAAGGCTACTCCCAACTCCTCCTCAAAGCCCAACATAGCATCAGCTTCCATTTCAGTTTGATAGCATCTGCAGAGGCAATGTGACTCACAGGACAATATGTGGGCTCACCTTCTTGAACTGCTTCACTATTTTTTAATCCATTCTCTAGCGGGAATGATCTCCCTTCATGTGCATGGGTATCTATTTCTACTTGCATCCCCTTCTCCATCCCGAACTTTCACAGATAGATTTTTTCCCCACTCTCTCTGTGAACCAGAGGAGTCAGACGTGTTGATTAAAATTTGATATTATCCTTGCTTTTCTGTAGAGTAATATGATTGCCTGACATACTCGATTTGTTAAGTCCTGCAACTTTTCTTGATTAACTTTTCAGGTTTATATCACGGCCACATCATGTTCTTAATGATTAAAGAAAAATTCGTTTTGGTTACGTTAGGGAAGATATCACTTAACTCTACAAATATATTGCATTTTTCAACATGTCAGGAATTGGGGGACTGGATAGGCTGCAATAAGACTGAAATTATGTTGGCCCCGCTATGATGTTTGGGCCACAAATCTTGGATCCTGGTCCCTCATTCTCTCTGCAGACTACAAGGAGAAGTTTGAACATTGCCTCTATAGTACCCATAACTTCTGAATTCCAAATCAGGACATGGAGCCTACAAGAAAAGACATTGTTTATTCTGATTTTCATAGTTATTTTTATTTAAAATAAAATTAGATTTAATTAAGCAGAGATATTCCTTTATCAAACATGATTGCTATATGCAATCAAAGCATTCCTGGAAAATTCTTTTTCAAGGTTGCTCTTAGGAGATGCATATTCACCACTCTATCTCAGCACACTTGCCTTTCTCTCCCTGGCCATGCAATGTTGCAGTTCCTGAAGGCTCTTTCTATGGTTCCCTTCTTATCCTCATGTTTTACTCTTGAACTAAGCAATCTTATTCACACACATGGCTTCAATTGTCATCTATTTACTGATGTCAAGTTATGGATCTTTTTAAAAAAGTTTTCTAATGATTACCCTGCATCCTAACACCTTCCTATTGGAGGGAAAATTCTATAGTCTAAGTCTTGATAGGGTGGTATGTAAGGCTTCCACAACAGAAGCTGGATGGAAACGGTATAGGGTTCTCCACTGTGTAGCTCCAAGGGGTTCGCATTCCCTTTGTGAAGTCAATGAATAGTTATGCACTGCATAGTTCTAGAGAGCACTAGTTAGTTACACTGTGGTCTAGGGAGAGCTGAGCTCAGGACATGCCATTTGATAAAGACTGAATGTGTCCCTCCAAAATTGAAATGTTGGAATCAATTCCCGTTCTTTTGATATTTGGATTGGGCCTTAGGGAAGTGATTAGATCATGAGAATGGAGCCCTCATGAATGGGATTAGTGCCCTTATAAAAGAGACCCCAGAGAGCTCTATTCCACCATATGAAAATACAAGAAGAATAGAGCCATCTAGGGGCACCTGGCTGGTTCAGTCGGCTGAGGATCCAACTCTTGATCTCGGCTCAGATCATGATACCATGATTGTGTGCTCCAACCCTGCATTGGGCTCTTTGCAGAGTGTGGAGCCTGCTTTAGGTTCTCTGTCTCCCTCCATCTGCCCCTGTCCACAACTCGTGCTCCTTCTCTCTCTAAAAAAAGAAAAAAGAAAAAGAATACAGCCATCTATGAACCAGGAAATGGGCCCTCAGTAGATACCAAATCTGCTGGTACCTTGATTTTGGGCTTCCCAGACTCCAGAATTTTGAGAAAAAAATTCTGTGGTCTATAAACCTGTAAGTTGATAAGTCTATAGTATTGTTATAGCCACCCAGATAAACTAAAATACCATCAACATAAAACATGAATGTGTACTCTGGATTTGAGCAATTCTCTAACCCTAGGCAGATACTCCACCCAACTGCTTCCTGGAACAAGGGTATGGATGCGTGACTTTAACTTGGCTGGTGAAATGCTCCCACCTAGTACTCAACAGAGTGATGCACAGAGGCAAGGCAGTGGAGAATGCAGGGGTGATACTGCATGGCAGCCACACCCAGCAGTGGCAACACCGGCACCTAAGATCTAGCGACAGCAACAGGGTCTACAGCAGTGTTGTCTGGAAGGAGTGGTAACTGGCAGCTATGCCAGTGGTGATATCTTGCCAAGACTGATACTGAAGTACCTTGGCTGTGTTTTCTGCGGCTGGCCTCCTTCACTTCCTGCCCATCCAGCGAGATCAGCTTTATAGCCTTCCTATTGATTCTGTGGCCCCTCTGGTTTATCTTGCAGTGAATTGCTTTATGTCTAAATTAGATAGAATTGGTTTGCAGTTGAGAAACTTGTTATAGAAATTGGTAACAGAAAGAGGCGGATGTGGGTGTATTTGTTTTCTGTTGATGTACAACAGATTCCTACAAACTTAGCAGCTTCAAATAACACATGCCCTTACAGTTTCTATAGGTTAAAAATCTGAGCAAAGCTCATCTGAGTTCTTTGCTTCAGGGTCTTGTTAGGCTGTAATCTAGGTGTTAGTCAAGGCTGAGGTCTCATCAGAGGCTCAACTGGAGAAGATTCTGCTTCTAAGCTTGTATTCAGGTTGTTGACAGACTCACTTCCTTGTAGCTTTGGAACTCATGGAAGATTGCTGCTTCAAGAACAGTGAGAGAGGGAGAAGGAGAGGGGAAGGGAGAAGGTGATAAAGTGAGTTAGTTACAAGTTGTATGCATACATATGTATTTATGTGTATTATACATAATGTACTACAACAGTATAATGATGAAGTGATAGCCCATCATCTTTGCTATATAATGTAGACTTACTCTGAGAGTAGCATCTCATCATCTTTGCCCTGGTCTATTGGTTAGCAGTAAGTCACAACTCTTTACCAACCTAAAGATTACACAAAGGTGTGAACACCAAGTGATCATTGAGGTGTCACCTTAGGATCTGTAACAATCGGGAAGATGCTTTTGGCTAGCAGGCTTGTTTGAGAACAAAGGCATTGAAAACTCTGTTAGTATTCAAGGATGGAAAACCTAGAGACTCACCTCACGTGGAGGCAAAGCAGATAGCACCTGTAGTCATTTGCAGTGATGTGACCACTGAAGGCAAGGCTTTGAAGACCATCTTGCCACTGTTACACAGTAGTACAAAGGACAGTTCATGATTCTGGAGCAGAATGGCCACTTCTGAAAGCATGGGATTGCTTAATGAAAGAGAATCACATATCAAATTTTAAATTTTTGGTTCAGACCTTTTTTTTCTTTTTTTAAAGCATAATCATACAGTGCTCTCACATTTACCTGGGAACATATGATTGTGCTTTAGAAAATTAATCTTGAAAAGTCACAGGGCATAAAACTATATTCAAGATGGCCCCATCAATTGAACACGTATCCACTATTGTGCCACAGTTAAGGCACTGATCAGTGAAGAGTTCAAAGGGCATATGTAGGAAGATTCAGAAAACCTGGAATTGTCCTTACTACCTATCAGCGACTCCTCCCCTGGCCCATCAAGCATCCTTTCCTTCTTGTTCTATGAGGCTATTTCTGCTCTACTTTTAGATTTTGAAAGTGGAAAACTGTCCGTATGTGCCGTCACTGTTTATTAAAGAGTTACTAGAGTTAGATCTTAACATAGCTCCAGGGAATAATTACAAATCCAACCTGGGAGGAGATTTACTGCTCCCCTCCCCAGCACACACACAGACACACACACAAGTCCAGGGTATCTTATCATAAGAAATCCAGAGTCCTATTTTTCTTGCTTCCTCTGACTTATTAAGATTTTAAAAATTAACTGCTCCATAGCAGTGAAAGTGTGAGTGAACAGGCTTCCCCATATACAGGGAAAGGGTGTTTACATTTGCATAAAGCTTCTGGATAATTTGGTAAAATGCATCAAACAATTTTAAAATGTTTATACTCTTTGAATTAGTAATTCCATTTCTAAAAATAAATCCTAAGGATATAATAATGTAAATGTGTAGAGATTTAGCTATAATAATGTTCATCATACTATTAAAATAGCAGAAAATTGGACAAACCTAAATTTCCAACAGATAGACATTAGTTGAATAAATTTTGGTGTGTCTATGCAATTGAAATTCTTTACAGCTTTTAAAATATTATAATATGGAAGAATATTTATCGAGATGGAAAGACTACCATATTTTCAGGATAATCCAACAGGTTATAAATAGCATGCATACTATGATTTCTTACACTTGAGTGTGTGTGTGTGTGTGTGTGTGTGTGTGTGAGAGAGAGAGAGAGAGAGAGAGAGAGAGAGAGAGAGAGAGAGCTTGAACATATTCACACCAAAATGTTCACAGCAGTTATTTTTGAAGGAGGAATTATGAGTGGGTTTTATTTTCTGCTTTTTTCCCTTATGTTTATTTCTAAATATTCCCAAGGAATTTGAATCACTTTTGTGTAAGAAACAAAAGTAATGGTAGCTACCCAAATTCTCATTTCGTGAGATGAATGACCAACCTATTCTTACTCCGATGTTGGGTAGGGTGGGAGGAGAGCCTTTCTGATACTGACTTCATCTAAGATCCTTCCTTTGCAAATGAGGAAATAGAGGTCCACAGAGAGACTCCCGGAATATGTGGAAGAAAAACATTTTAGAACCTCTCTGACCCTATAGTTTCCTTCTCTCAGAGATGACTTCTAGAATGCGAGAGGCAGGGCACCTGCGTGGCTCAGTCGGTTGAGCGTCTGACTTTGGCTCAGGTCATGATCTCACGGTTTGTGAGTTCGGCCCCAAGTCAGGCTCAGAGCCTGGAGCCTGCTTCGGAATCTATGTCTCCCTCTCTCTCTCTCTGTCCCACCCCACTCACACTCTGTGTGCCTCTCTCAAAGATAAGTGTTAAAAAAATTTTTTGTAAGTAAAAAAATAAAATGCAAGAGACCTAATAGAGATAACTTTGGCTGTGGTTTTCAAAGTATGCTTTTAGAACTTGAGGTGTCGGGGCGTGACCTCAGGAACCATGTGGATGGGTGGGATCGGGGTGCGTGTGGGGCCTGGCCCACTTTGATTCCCTATGGTTAGTTCCTTCAAAAGCAGTTCCATTTTGTATTAGGGTTCTCCAGAGAAACAGAGCCAGTAGGATATAAATACACCTAAGAGATTTATTATGACGAATAGGCTTACACAATTATGGAGGCTGGGGAGTTCAGAACCAGGAGAACTGATGGTATTGTTCTAATCTGAGGCCAAAGTCCTGAGAAGCAGGACAGCTGATGACAGGAGTTTCAGTCCACGTCTGAGGGCCTGAGAACCACGTCTGAAGGCCTACTAAATTCCAGTGCAAGCACCACGCCAAAGGCAGGAGAAGACCAATGCCCCAAGGCCAGTTGTGCAGAAAGGTAGAATTCTTTCTTAGCCTTTTATTCTATTCAGGCCCTCAGCAGATTAGAAGAAGGCAGACCCAGGCTGGGGAAAGCCAGCTGCTTTACTCGGTCTACCATTCGAATATTAATCTCTTCCATAACTCTACTGCTTCTCTCTCTCTCTCTCTCTCTTCCTCTCTCTCTCTCTCTCTCTCACATACACACACACCCAAAAATAACATTTAACCAAATATCTGAGCACCCAGTGGCCCAATCAGGTTGACACATAAAATTAACCATAACACATCATTAGTATTTTATCATTTTAATTGTGGAAGAGCACAGTGTTCTTTTGCTTCCATTAGTTAATATGATCTCCAATTTGTATCAGATGGATGCTTTAGATTGACAGTCCTAGTAAATCTAAATAAAATATCATATGGAAATTTATTTGCTCTCATAATTATGAAGCCAAGAGGTGGGGCAGTCTTCAGGGGTTATTCAATCAGGCCTTCGGTTTGATTTCTCTGATACACTCTTAGCTTTTTTCTTCCTCATTTACTGACTTCTTTCTCAGCCTAGTTTTGCTGATGATCTTTTTCTTAGTTACATGGAGGGAAAAACAATGCATTGCCCCTTTACTCACCCTCCCTTTCCCACTGTGCCAACAACCAAATGAACTTTTGATATTCACTTTGATTAGACCATCCCGGAGCTAATCACTGTAGCCCCTGGAATGTCGTTAACCATTTAGTTTAGGGATCATTTTGGAAAAGGGCCTATGGGGTTACCTTGATTGGATTAGACCAGCAGACTATTGTCACAGACCAAATTTATCCTGCTGTTTGTTTTTGTACATAAAGTTTTATTGGAATGAGCCAGACACTTTTGTTAACTTATTGCCTATAGCCATGTCCATGATACAGCAGCAGAGTTGAGTAGTTACAACTATCTGGCTCACAAAGCCTAAAATATTTACTATCTGGCACTTTACAGAGAAGTCTGCTGATCCCTGGCTTAGATGAATCAGGCCCCACTCCAGGAGCTGAGGGAAAGGTAATCCTATCCAAACCTTAAAACTGCTGTAGAACAGGGCAAGTGTCTCCACCTTACAACCTATTAGGATAATTCTGTTTCTGATGTTTGTGTTGACAATCTTCCAAGTCGGCCTTGTGCAGCCTTTCTCACCATCAGGCAGCAGGTGTTCCAAAGTCCTTTCAACCTGCAGTGCTAGTCAGGGTGAAGTTTATCGCTCACCAGGTTCCACTCCTACCCCACCTCCATCTCATTCCTGCCCAGTTGTGCCCTTTTCTTCTCTGGGTCTTCTGTTTTTCTAGGCTGCTCTGTCCAAGTGCTGGGAAGTGCTTGCCGAAAAGAGGCGAGCATGGCCGGAGTCACCCAGCCTTTCGTCCTTGCAGGATGGCCTTAGCCACGTGAAACTACCCCAGAGTCTAGTTGTGCACTGCCAACTTGGCCACCACTTTGTTGCCTATGCTCTCACACATTCACACTGTCCCTGCTGTCCTATGGAGGTGACAGTAATGACTAATGTTTCTTGTGTAGTAAACTAAATATAAATGTGTATGTATGTGTGTATGTATCTATATATAATTATATAACATAATATAGTTAATAAATATGTAAGTATATATAATATAGTTAACATATATAATATATATTATCTCATAATCTTCATAAATCTCTAAATGGTCTTATTCACAGACACCCATATTAGAGATGAAGAAATTGAAACTTAGCAAGAGTTAATAATTTGTCTATAGTCACCGTTTAATAAGGGATCAGGTAGGGACTTGAAACCAGGTCTGACTGAATCCCCAGTGTTGAGTACGTACTTAACTGCTCTACCATATTGCTTCTTTCTGTTTCCATCCACAAAAGCCACTACCTACAAGATGTTCATCTGGATCCTATGTAGTTTCTTCCCGTTTCTCAGTCCCTCAAGGAGCCTAGGGGACTATACTCACATCCTTTTTCTGTTGAGTTCTAGCATTGTCTCCTCACCAGGATCCAGGGATATTAAGGCAAGTAGGCTAAATCTCTTTGAACTAGAACTAGACCATACATCCTTGGAGACCTTAGTTTACAGACAGCCAAATGAGAGACAAACAGTTGACCAGAAGTAGACATAGGGTAAATAAACAGGTCCCCAATATCTATCCTCATGAATATCCCAATATTCCTATCTTCTAGCAGGAGAGAAGCACCAGCCCAGAGGGTCCTGGATAGGATCCCAGTATTCAACCCACAGGCAGATAGCTGAGGCAAGTCAGGTTTCCAGAGAAACAGAACAGATGATATTGATAACATCCATATATCTATACCTATTGGTATAGAATTCATAGGTAGGTATGGGATACCATAATGGTTAAGAGCATGGGTGTCAAGGGGCACTTGGGTGGCTCAGTTGGTTTTTAGTGTCCGGCTTTTGCTTTTGGTGTAGGTCCTGATCTCATGGTTCATGGGCTCAAGCCCCACAAAGGGCTCTGGGCTGACAGTGTGGAGCCTGCTTGGGATTCTCTCTCTCTCTCTCTCTCTCTCTCTCTCGCTCACTCTCTGCCCCTCCCCCACTCTTGTGTACATACACTCTTTCTCTCTCTCTCAAAATTAATAAATAAACTTTAAAAAAGAGAGAGAAGGGGTTTCAAGTTTAGATCTGTTTTTGAATCTGTCTTCTGTTATTCACTGGCAGTGTAAACTGGCAAGATACCTCATTGCTCTCAGTCTTAGTTTCCTTATCTTTAAAATGGGAATAACAAGGCTACCTACCACATAGATGATTGGGAAGACTGAGTGAGGCAAAGCAATCTTTCCCTTGGTGCCAGGCATGAAGAAGTGCTTATTAAATGCTAGCTGCAATTAGAACCTAGTGTCCTCATCTGTTTATCAAGGGCTCCTTCCATTCTCTGGGCGCTGTCTTTGGTTGAGGTTGTCCACACCTACCATCCCCCCCCCAACTAGCTCACCATGGGGTACAGCTTTATACCGCCCTTCAATGTCTCCTCGAATTTTCTGGCCCTGCCTCTGAGCTCAGTCTGGAATTCTGATGACACCAATTGCCCAGCATGGCTTCCATTAACTGCAAGCGTTTGCCCTCTCCTTCTTCAGAAAGATCCTGTGTCCTGGGAAATGAATGTCAAAACACCAGACTTGTTGCAAAGCGCTTTTTTCCCCTTCACTTAAGAGTCCTCAGAGGTCAAAAGAAAATAGATTTAAATGTTTCCCAGTCAAGTGCAGCCCTCACAGGGCTCTACAATGGACCCACGGTGGGAGCTTTTTACACCTTCCTGAGCTTCTACCAGCGAGTTGATCTAATATTGACTTCCCTGGGGTCTGCCTGAAGTCATTGTAGTCAAGAATAGCAGAGTGCATCTTCCATTAGTTGTGATTAGTGGTTAAAACTACTTTTTTTTTTTTTTTGAAGGTGAAGGAAAAGGAGTTTCTCCTTGGAGAAGAAAATTGAGTGGAACATTTGTGTCTTTTTTCCGTGGGTTTGCAAGAAGTGATTTGTGAAGTCAGCTCTCAGTGAAACCCATAACTGAATGGACAACTATCTAAAGATAAGTTCAAAGAGAGGTAGAGAAAAGTAAAGGCTTTGGCCATAAATCATTCAGAGGATTTTTCACACGAGCAGAATAGAAACAAGGCTGCCACTTCCTCAGAATCACAAGCCACAAGCACCAGGAGCAAAAGCCTCCCACCTGGGGTGTTACAGATGGCTAGACTGAGGCTCGGAGAGGAAGGGCCCCTGGGCTGTGTGGCTTTCTCCACTCCTAGGTTGGAACCTTGGCACTGCGCTCAGATGGCTCTGTCACCCTGGAGATGTGAACCTGACATGCGCCACCAACATTTTATGAAGCTGTTTCTCCCTCTGTAAATATGAGAGAGCGTTCATCTCCCTGGGTTTTAGGGAGGGTTACTGAAAACATAAATGGAAACGTGCCTGCGAGAATCTGACACCAGCGCTTCACAGGTTGACAGCGGATGGGTGTTGAATCCAGATAAAGTGTGCGTTTCTTTTTTGCTGGTGGCGAGGGGGATTCTCTAACATTTTGGATTACTTACTTCTCTCCTCTGTGAAATGCATCTTGGTTTTCCTTATTGGATTTTGACAATTCGCAGGTGCTCAGAACATTTGTGGATTGTTTGAGTCCAACGATTATTGCCCCTGTCTCTTCCGGTGTTCACAGCCGGCCTTGGATGTGTTATGTTTGTACGCTGCTGTGTGGTCATATGTAGCACTTACTGCCTGAATCAAAGAAGGTAAAAGATATCTTTCCACATGTGGGTTTTCTACAGCCCTGGTTTCCTCACTACAACCCTGGAAGGTGAGTAGGGCAGATACCTCTCACCTTATTATTCAGGGATGAAACTTGAGACTTAGAAATTGGCTGAACTTGTTTCCGGTCACACCACAGTTAAATGGAAGAGCCAGGGGCTAACATGTGAGTTCTCACATATCTGTCAGGGTTACTGCCACCACAGATGGACCAAGAAACAGAAGCTTGTGTGAGGCCACCCCCGCCTAGTCATCGGTAGCTGTATTCTGAATGTCATTGCCAATGGACAAGACAAGTGAAATATAGACTGTCAAATGTACTTGTCAAGTGTCTTTGTGTGACTGCCCAGGGTATTTGTAAACAAGACAGTTACTTAGGTTAGTCGAACCCAACTCAGAGATGGTATTTTATAGTTTCTAAAATACTTTCAAATGCATTATCTCACTTTATCTTAGAAATCAATCTGAGGGCATGTTTCCTGTTACCATTTCCATTTACTCTCGCAGGTGAGACTTCGCGTGGTAAAATGACTTGTCCAAGAGCACGTGGACACAAAAAGTGTTGGAATCCCTATTTGACTACTGCTCTATCAATTCTATCATCTTTCCACTAAACTAAGCTGCATCCAGCAGTGTATGTGTACATTATTTTTAGTAATAATGGCCAAAACAGTCATTTATTTAATTCTTACAGTGTGCCAAACCCTGTGCTGGATGGAGTGGGATGAAATCATTCATTAAATAAGCCAATACACTAAATATGTACATTGTGCTGCTTAAATAAATAATGCATCATTTTGGGGCACCTGGGTGGCTCAGTTGATTGGGCATCCAACTTCAGCTCAGGTCATGATCTCACGGCTCATGAGTTTAAGCCCCGTGTCGGGCTCTGTGCTGACAGTTCAGAGCCTGGAGCCTGCCTCAGATTCTGTATCTCCCTTTCGCTCTCTCTGCCCCTCTGCTACTGGTACTCTGTCTCTCAAAAATAAATGAACATTAAAAACATTTTTAAAATGATGCATAATTATGTTATTGTAAAAATGAAATAAATAACAACTAATTCTCTCCTTTCATTTCCTGGGTCTTATGTTTTCTTGTTCTTTAGTAGCATCTACTGACTCCTTAATGGCTTGCCTTCTGGTATGTGCTTGAAACCACTGATGCACATTACAAAAAGAGAGCACCTGTTCTGAAAACCCATCCAGGTTCTGCTTCACCCCTCCTTCGACCTCAGACCTCTGTCTCTAACCCTCCCACTTCCCACAATCTCCCTTGTAGCTGTTCAGCTGTGCTATTTCTGTCCATTCCCTTCAAAATGATGGTTTTGGCTTTCATTTGACTCTCTCCTCAAGATGCTGACTCCTGATTGCCTCTCTTGACTCTATTACCTGGATTGATGTCCAAGTGACCCAACTTCTCCAAACCTCATTTTTCCTCATCTCTATATTGGGGGTAATAACACCGACCTCACAGGATTCTAGGGAGGATTAATAGGTCGATATACATAAAGTGTTTAAAATAAGTGCTCAATAAATGCTAGCCATTTAGATTTCTATTATAACCTTCCTGTAAGTGATATTTCTCCTTCACGCCTTCTCGGGATCTTAGACCCAGGCTGGGTGCAGCACACATCCCTGCTTATCTGGGAGGGAATCTGCAAAGGGTCCATGAGTACCATCAGTCAGCCTACAGTTTCCAGAATGAGCCTGTGTTGTGTGGAATTGCTCATACATTGGATAAGTGCCATCTCTTAGCTTCTTATTTTCAAAGTCCACTAGAACTAATCCTGAGTACTTAATGCTTATAGCCCCCAGACCCTCACTTCCCCCTTCCACATTAGAAAAGTTTCCCAGGGGCCTATTTGCTCAGGGCTTTCAGTTCTGGATCTTTTGAACACAGGCAGCCCCTTGTAGACATACAGGACATTCCCTACCTCGGTATGGCTGTCGGGGATAGAGGGGCCGGGTAATGGGGAGTGGACAGCCCTGCTTCCTTATATGGATCGCTTTTTGTTACACACCCGAGTTTATAAGGAAATGCAATTGAAGCTGCCATTATGTTTAAAAAAAAATCAAGACACTCAGTTATGAAACATAGAACATATAATTAACTTTATTGAGCAGAACAAAGCATTTTATAAAAACTCACTCAGACTGAATTAATATAAGGATACTTAGCATAATGTGTATAGTTTAAATTACCGCCTACTAATCATCAAGCAGTTGAGTGGTAAAGTTGTTAGACTTTCAATTTGCAAACAAGTAGAAGAAGGAAGGGCTTATTTTTACTTTCTGATGATTAGATAGAGCATACATTTGCCCAACTGCAGTGTGGGTTCACACAAAAAAGGGTTCGACTCTGAGTCTTGACATCTCAAGCCATGACATTATTCTACATGTCATGGTTCACATCTACTTTGTGTTAGTAGTCAGTCTGACTTCCTAACCCAGGAGCACCTTCTCCTCATACTGAAGATTGCTCAACCCCACTAGGAGCAAAGCACCCCTACCTCTACCCCACATTCTGAGATCATTTCTAATTCCAAATGAGAGATATTTAAGGAACCATAATTTAATAGCTGATATCTATGTGCTTGGATTCAGCTTCTTTCTACCTGCTGACATACCTCCTTATACTTCCAGTCTACGCCCATGGATTTCCATGTGTTTCTGATTCTGGACACACCACTCTAAGATTCTTCCTCCTTCATCTCCGTTCTACCTTATTCATGTGGAAAAGATTCCAGATCCCTGTTCTTTTCAGGGAAGACACACAAGGGATGATAGTGTTACATTTTATCATGTCCTGTTGGAGAGATAGTGGGAAAGATTTGGAATCAAGTGGGTAGAGTCACTGACCAAGTGAACTTACTATAAAATGGACACTGGATTGAAACGTATGTCAACCTCAAATTCAGAATTTGCAGAGCCCCTTTAGGGACTACCAGGAGAAGAGGGATGTGTCCTGGCTTTTAGGAGAAGAATAGCTAATGCTTCTTTCCTTCACATTGTTTCAGTCATCTGGTCTTATTTCACCTGTTTTGATGTTGAAATTTATCATGAATGTATCAGTTAGCTTTTGCTGCATAACAAAATATGCCAAAGTGTAGTGACTTAACACAATAACAGTTTAGTTCATCATTCTAAAGGTCAGCAATGTGAGCTGGACTCAGCTGGGTAGCATCTTTGCTTATCTCAGCAGGCTTACTCATGAGATCAAGGGCAGCTGGTTGGCCAGTTTATACTAGCCTTAACTGGGATGGCAGGGGTGATTGGACTTTTCTTTACATGGTCTAATCTCCTCAAGGTTAGCCTGGGATCTTAGCATGGTCTTACAGTTAGTGACCTTAGCATGGTGATCTTAGTGTTCCAAAAAGCACAAACCAAAAGGACAAAATACAATGAGTAAGTGCTTTTTAAGTGTCTGTCCATATCATATTTGCCAACATCTTATTGGTCAAAAAAGTAACAGGAACAAACTGAGATTTAAGCAGTGGAAACACAGACTCTTTTTCTTGATAAGAAAAACTGTAAAGTCAATACAAAAGGCTGGAGTTGACTGGAGACATTTTTGGTGATATTTTGCAATCTACCAAGATAAACTTGAATAATAAAATAGGGTGCCATATTTTTAAAAGTTTGAGAACTCTGACTAGAGACTAGCAAAGAACTTTCTGAACCATCTCTAAATTTGATTACTCTCCTAATTCCAGACCTCACTAGTCCATTTTCCCCAACATCTCTCTCTTCCTTTCCCAGAATATCTGTTACAGCATGGGGACCCAAAAAATCAAGGCCTATTAGTCAGGTCCAGGCCTGTGACCTAGTTCAGTATAAGCCTCCAATTCATGCATACAGTGGGAAACTTGTTAATTTATAGCTTGCCCCACTTTAAAAGTTCCAATCTTAACTTGAGCCAGATTTTATGTTTTTTTTAAACTGAGGTCTTTGATGTATAGGCAAGAACTTCGCATCTTAAATAAATAACAGGTCAAATTCATATTTAGAGACATGAACCAGGAGCAGCACAGTTTTCATTACTAAGACCTACTTTATGCCGGTTTCTAAATTAGAAGCCCTTCCAGGGAGCCTGCGGGTTCCTTCTTTTCATGACTTTGACTCTACATGAGTGTTCTCAGTGTGCCTGTCCCTCCAGTAACCTGACAATCAGCTTAGCCACACAGAACTCTTTGGAGTTCCCTTAATGCCCCATCTCTTCCTTGTCTCTGAGCTTTTATTTGTGCCTTTTCTTCTGCTTGGAACACCTTCCAAATGCTCTCCTGGGTCACCTTTATCTGGAATTTTTATTTATGTTCTCAAGGCCCTAGTTTGTACATTACCTTCTCCAACAAGTCTTATCGACTTAACAATCAACCAAGCCATGGTTAAAGGCCCTTTCTCTGTGTAACCTTGACATCCTATATTTAACCAGTCAAAGCAACAATAAATTGCTGAAGACCTGTGCCATAATTGCCTCTCTTCTTGACTCTATTCCCCTCTAATCTGTGAGCTTTAAGAGACAGGAACTCATTCACAGTTAGGGTGACAGAGCTTGACATACAGTAGGCAGCTAATAAATATTTGTTGATTGAAATAAATCTCTTTGTTTCAATCGAGTTTCTCTAATTTTCAGGGGAGAGAGCCAATGTAGGAGATAATAATAGTAATAATGTCAGCCAACACGTACTGCTAACTAGACATTTTACTATATGTTCTACTTTGATTATCTCATTTACTCCGCCAAACTCAGTGAGGAAAGAATTACTATGATCCCTAATTTCAAGGTGAGGAAATGGAAGCACAGAGCAATTAACTTACTTAAAGACACATAGTTTTATCAGTTAGGGTCTTCAGACTGTAAGTCAGAAATTCAAACGTAAAATTATTTTTAAAATAAGGATAATTTATTTCCTCATATAACATTGAGTTTCCACAAATGATGGCCCCACAAGAGTGGGAATTAGCAGGTTAACAACTTCATCTAGGACCCAGGCTCTTTCCGGGTCTTTGTTCTACCTTCTGGCTTCTCAGATCTGTCCTCAGACTGACTCATCTTCTGAGAGTCTACTTCTGGGCCCATGTTCACCCGGATCACATCCAGTAGACAAAGAGAAGAGGTAGGTATCTTTCTGTCACCAGGGAGGCCCTTTAGGAGGTCACAAGGTAAACCTCACGGGTATCTCACTGGCCATACTGGGTCACATGCTCATCTTTAACCCAATCAGTGGTTAGAAGGAGATTGCCTCTCAAGCTACACCTGGGAGCCAGGGATAGAGCTGGGAAAGAGCAAGGTAGACACTGTAAAATAATAATAATAATAATAATAATAATAATAATAATAATAATAAATAATAATGATGATAATAATAATTTAAAAAGTCCTGCCAAAAAGAAGAGGCAGGATGGGGAGGATAGAGTTTTGGGTAAACAACTCTCAAGTTGTGCTAAAATTTACAAGCAGTGGAGCCAGTATTCAAAAAGCAGGTAGTCTGACTCCAAAGTCTGTATTTCTATGTAAAATGTAGACTTAGCATGTCAGTTTCTCTAACTACTGTGCTAGGTTTTTAATTGGGACTGATCTGAATCTATACATTAGTTTGAGAATTACTGACATTGGAGCAGAGTTAAATGGCATATTTACCTTTCCTCTCATTTAGTTCCTCTTGAATTTCTCTCAGCAACGTTGGGTGGATTTCTGTGTATAGAATCTATATGTATGAAATTTAATTTTAAATTATGGTTTTTTGATAGGATGCTGTTTATACAGCATTGTTGGTTTTTTATTTTCTTTTAAATGTTTATTTTTTCTACTTTGAGAGACAGAGAGAGAAGGGAAGGGGCAGAGAGAAGGAGAGAGAGAATCCCAAGAAGGCTCTGTGCTTGCCGCCAGTGCAGAGCTGGACAGGGGGCTTGAACCCATGAATCATGCGATTACGACCTGAGTTGAAACCGAGTCCCACACTTAACCAACTGAGCCACTCAGGTGCCCCTAGTGTTGTTGTTTTGTGTTTCAATGTTTAAGTTATTTGTTGCTAGATTGTAGAAATGTCATTGATTTTTATATTTGAGCTAATACCCTGTGACTTTACTAAGGTACTTTAAAAATAATTTTTGAAGATTCCTAGGGATTTTCTTTTTTTTCAATGTTATTTATTTATTTTGAGAAAGGGAGGGGGAGGGAGGGATAGAATCCTAAGCAGCCTAGCTGTCAGCACAGAGCAGGACTCAAATTTACAAACCGTTAGATTATGACCTGAGTTGAAGTTGGACGCTTAACCAACTGAGCCACCCAGGCACCCCTAATATTTATTTATTTTTGAGAGAGAGAGACAGAGAGAGAGAGAGAGATTGAGAAAATGTGAGTAGGGAAGGGGCAAGGAGCAGGGGGGAGGGGACAGGATCCAAAGCACTGACAGCAATGAGCTAGATGTGGGGCTCAAACTCACCATGAGATCATGACCTGAGCCGAAGTCGGGTGCTAAACCAACTGAGCCACCCAGGCACCACAATAAATTATCAAATTTATTGATATAAAGTTTTTAAAAACCTATCATTATCTTTTAATATCTATAGTTGTGTCCCCTCTTTCTTAACATTGGTCATTTGTGTCTTCTCATTTGTTGTTGTTGTTGTTGTTTAGAGAAAATGAGTGTGGATATGGGCAGAGGGGGAGAGAGAGAGAGAATCTTTTTTTCTTTATTTAAAAAAAATTTGCTTAACATTTATTCATTTTTGAGAGTGAAAGAGACAGAGGATGAGTAGGGGAGGGGCAGAGAAGGAGACACAGAATCTGAGGCATGCTCTGGGCTCTGAGCTGTCAGCACAGAGCCTGACTTGGGGCTTCAACTCATGAACCACGAAGTCAGACACTTAACCAACTGAGCCACTCAGGTACCCCAAGAGACAGAGAGAAGAAGAAAGAGAGAGGGAGAAAGAGATTCTTAAGGAGGCTCCATGCTCAGTGTAGAGCCCAACATAGGACTTAATCTCACAACGCTGGGGTCATGACCTGATCTGAAATCAAGAGTCCATCCCTCAAACAACTGAGACACTCAGGAGCCCTACCTTCTCTTGTTTTTTTCTCAATTAGTCTACTGAGAGGTTTATTGATTTAATGATTTTTTCATAGAACCAGCCTTTGGTTTTATTGACTTTATTGATAATTTTTCTGCTTTCAGTGTTGGCGATTTCTACTCTTATCTTCATTATATCCCTCTTGTTGCATGCTTTGAGTCATGCTCTTTTTTGTTGTTTTTTACTAGCTTCTTGAGATTAAAACTTAAATTACTGATTTGAGAACTTTCTTGATTTCTAATTAAAGTATTTGATGCTATTCATTTCCCTCTGAGCAAGGGGTTCGCAAATGTTTTCTGTAAAGAGCCAGATAGTAAATATTTCAGACTTTGCAGGCTATAGTTGGTCCTTGTTAAATAGTCCTTGCCTCCTTCCTCTCTCCCTCCCCTTCTTCTTTTTCTCCCATATCCCCCACCCCCTGCTTCTCCTCCTTCTTCTTGTTTTTTTTTTTCAAAAAATTAAAAAACAAAACAAAACAGGAGCACCTGGGTGGGTCAGTCGGTTGAGTGGCCAACTTTTGGTTTCAGCTCAAGTCATGATCTCATGATTCATGGGTTTGAGCCCCGCATCTGGTTCTGCAGTATCTGTGCAGAGCCTGCTTGGGATTCTGTCTCTCTCCCTCTCTCTGACCCTACCCAGCTCATGCTTTCCTTGTCTCTCTCAAAATAAATAAGTAAACTTTTTTAAAATTGAAAAAACCATTTTTAGCTTCAGGGCTCTACCACCATAGTTTGCTGACCTCTTCACTAAACCGTGCTTTAACTATATACCACAAATATTGATGTGTTGTGTCGTATTTTGATTCAGCTTAAGATATTTTCTAATCATTCTGGAGACTTCCTCTTTGATCCATATGTTATTTAAGGAATAGTTTGTTTGATTTCCAAATGTTCAGCAATTATGCAGATTTCTTGTTATTTATCTCAAATTTAATTTCATTTTTGTTAGGAAGCATGCTTAGCATGATTTTAATTCTTTTAAATCTCTTGGTGCTTGTTTTAGACCAGTTAGATCCAGAATATGGCCTTTCCTGGTGAGCGTTCACATGTGCTTATAAAGAATGTGTATCCTGCTGTTGTTCCTGGAGTGTTCCATACGTAAATGTGGGTTGAAACAAAGTGGTTGATAGTGTCATTCAGGTTTTCTATAACCGCCTTGTAGAATTTTCCGCCTACCAGTTCTACCTGTTACTGAATGAGTGGTGTTGTAGTCAGAGCTACAACTCTGATCTCTGCCTCCTCAATTCAGAGTTGAGCTTTGCTTTGGATTTCTCTCTTTGTGTTTTGACATGGGAACAGCAGGTGGGAAGATGGTGTAATCATAGAGCTAACTTTGTTTCTCATCTCTCAGGGGTCACAGCCTCACACTGTGTTGTCTAATGTCTGAAAATCACTCTTGCATGTATTTCATCTGGTTTTCTAGCTGTGGACAGTGGGAGCACAATTCTTTTTTTTTTTTTAATGTTTATTTTTTGAGAGAGCAGTGGGGAGGGGCAGAGGGGGTGGGTAGAGAGGATCTGAAGCAGGCTCTGTGCTGACAGCAGAGAGTCCAATGCAGGGCTTGAACTCACAAACTGTGAGAACATGACCTGAGCCAAAGTTGGATGCTTAACTGCCTGAGCTTCCCAAGCACTCCAGTGGGAACACAATTCTTACAGTGGTCAGTCCTTCACTGAAGGAAGTGCAAGTCTCCCTGGTCTGCATACCGAAGGATTTTGAGAATGGCTTAGTAAAGAGTGAGGGAGGATGGTCCAAACAAGCAGCACCCCCAGGAGCATGCACTTAAGAGCAGTGCAGTTTAAACCCAGGTCTGTGTTAGATCACAGCTAGGACGTATACTATGTGTGGAGAAGGACATGGTCTTGAGGTCAGAGTGGCCTATTTGGTGATAAAGCCAGAAACAATCACGGCATCTCTAATGATGCTGTCATAGAGATTGTGCACTTTGAAAGAGAAGGGCCATTTCTTGTTTATCTCTTGATACCAGTGCCAAGGCTGTGGGCTGGTGCTCACTAGGCACTAAGCTAACATTTGTTGCTTACAAAAATGGAATGTAAACAAAGAGGAGAACATTTACTCTGTGCTTGAGGCAGATAGTGGAGGTAGAGATGTCATCAGAGTAGATACCTAGGATTCAATATCCAGGGGTCCAAATTGGATCAATGGATTCAAGTGATGACAAAATTCAGCTGGATACTTTCACAGGTTGGTGTCTGTGTTTCTGATTAGACATTTGGAAGATGTACTTGATTAGGAAACAGTGTTTGGTATAAAAGAGTTTGGGAAAGATGGATAGGTCTGCACAGCAGCCAGACTCTGTGTATATAGTTGCAGTTGTCTGTTTTATCCCCTTCTTTAAAGCGGTCTTCCTGGGGTGCCTGGGTATCTCAGTCAGTTAGGCAACCAACTTCAGCTCAGGTCATGATCTTGCAGTTCGTGGGTTCAAGCCCCACGTTGGACTCTGTGCTGACAGCTCAGAGCCTGGAGCCTGTTTCAGATTCTGTGTCTCCCTCTCTCTCTGACCCTCCTCTGCTCACGCTCTGTCTGTCTCTGTCTCTAAAAAATAAATAAACATTAAAAAATTAAAAAAAAAAAACAGTCTTCCTGTAGGTGAGTAAGTACTGGCTGATGCATCCTCTGCCCAGAAATAGGCACAGACAGTTAGCTAGTGACGGAACCACACGCTAAGGGAGGTTAGAGGTACCCCAACTCTAGAAGGTCTCTCTCAGTACTGTGGGGGGTCCTATGACTTCTTCTCAACCCTCTCTCTCATTTCTCTCTTTACTAGAGAACTTCTTGGCTACTTGGCCTGTCATCCTCACCACCTTGCTGTGCTCTGTTAATTGTCATAATTTTCTAAGGTGATATTTGCATAGTACTTTATGAGTCCAGCCCCTGGTGTACTAGCACATCATCACCAATAACTTTGCCAGACATGAAGCTTTTTGGATATTGTTTAACCTGCTCACTTGAAACACCTCTGCCAGCTGGGTCTGCCTCCTGGTTCTCTCATCCTCTTAAAATGATCCCATGGCACGTTCCAGTCCTGTCTGCTTTCCTGTGCCCTGAGTGGTTACATGAAAACATCATACTTCTATCCTGTCCTCGATGGTGAGTTTTGGACCCTAGAGGAAGGCGTAGAGGTCAAAGGAGGCTAAAGGGCAGAAATCAAATAACAGAAGAAACAGGGTCCACACTGGGGAAGAGGAGCTGCTACCAAAACAAGCCAGAAGGGTAGACAAAGAAAAGAAGGTCAAGTATGATGGGTGAATTATAAAAGATTGGGCAAAGTTAGAGCAAGGGTAGGGATGATGAAGGACCAGCATCTGAGATGAAATAGGCTGCATGAGACTTGCCTGCTTTTATCCTCTTCCCAGATGATTAAGAAGCACAACCAACCCCTGTGTCTTGTGCCCATGGGCTGTGAGGTAGCCTTGCTCGGACTCTATAGCCACACCTCCCAGGGTTATTGATGTTCGGCTCCTGTTCCTTTCCTATTTCCAGCTCTGTATGTTTCCTTTCCAGCATCCAATGATTTGGTATCCCCTTTGTATTTCTTTACAATATTTCCCGGTTCTCAACATCTGTGCTCTGTTCTAGCTTTGAGACTGGATCGAAACCTCCCCGCTTATCAGTTGCACAGCTGGCTTTGTTGAGGCTCTCGCCAGACCTATCCAAGCCTCTCTGAACAAAAGTCTGAAGAGCTACTAGCGATAATCATTCAGTAATTGGTTTTTTTTTTTTCGTACTAAATTATGAGCCTGTAACTTGACAGATAGGATTATATGAGGGCAGCTGGGAAGGGTGAAATTGATATGTTACATCCATCTTCCCAAACTTAAATCTTGCAGGAAGTTTGTAGAACAGTCTGTGCTCCTTAAAATACATCCAGTACAGTCTCTAGGATTTCTGCTTCTGGGGTTAAGGTTAACAAAGTTACTGAGTTTTGAGGACACAGCCTCTTCATTAATTGTGGTGTCACTACCCAGAGCCTCTAGGGGAGATTCCGGTTCATCTGATTACTTGTAAATCTGCTCCTAATGAGGGGCACACGGGATGATTGAAGGTCATGTATGCCTTGGGTGGAAACATGATGTGAAGTTAGTTTACAAATTGGAGTCGGCCGCAAATATTTCTTCCTTTCAACCCTTAAGTACGTAGAGGAGGTATCTCACTTTAAAATATGTTGACTATATCTTCTAATTAAACACTGAAAACTACTTTTTAATATATATTCAAAATGATAAAATAATTGCTAAATTATGCAGATTTTTATGGTGGGCTTGAAACAAGCCAATTTTTTAAAATTGGCACCTTTTGCTGATTCGAAGATGTTAATCATAGGGACCCTAATAGGCCTATCAGACTTCTCTAATGTATTCAGATAAAATGAGCAAAATCATTAAATGCCCAAATATTGATTTAAAGTGCTCAAGTGGTAATGAAATTTGGCTCTCTACTTGAGACAGGGCACACTGGTATATACTTTAATTTCAGGGAAACTGCTGGAGTGTGAGAAGGGAGGAGACGAAAAGGGTGGAGAATCTTAAGAAACATGAGATCCCACCAATGGACTAGAATGAACCATTGGCTTCGACAGAGAGAAGGTAATAGTTGAAAGGATCTTGTTAGCCCAATAAAATTACATAAGTACCCAAGTTGAATGCCAACACAGGAGGCCCAGATTGCTTTCAGAAAGGGATGTGGAGAGGGGCGCCTGGGTGGCTTAGTCGGTTAAGCGTCCGACTTTCGCTTAGGTCATGATCTCGCGGTTCGTGGGTTCGAGCCCCGCGTTGGGCTCTGTGCTGACTGCCAGCTCGGAGCCTGGAGCCTGTTTCAGTCTGTGACTCCCTCATTCTCTGACCCTCCCCTGCTCACGCTGTCTCTCTCTCTCTCTCCTAGAAATAAATAAAAAACATTAAAAAAAAAAAAAGAAAAAAGAAAGGGATGCGGAGAGGAGAACATGTCAGACATTGGGTTCTAGTTCCTTCCTTCTAAAGACCAGCATGAAATGAAATTCAGAAAGAATGTCCATCAAAGAAAGGGCAAATCCATGCATACCCATGAGCCCAACACCCGTGTATTTGATTTCTGGTGTTGCCATACCAAATTCCTCCCAAACATTGTGGTGTAAAATTATGGAAATTTGTTCTCTAAGTTTTGGAGAGTGGAAATTTAAAATCATGATGTTGTCAGGGCCACACTCCCTCCAGAGGCTTTAAGGAAGAATCTGTTGCTTTACCAACCTTTGGTGGCTACCAGCTTTCTTGGATGTGACTGCATCACATCAGTCTCTGCCTCTGCCTTCTCTGTGTGTCTGTGTCCTCTCTTCTCTCTATTTTATAAAGATACTTGTCGTTGGCTTTAGGGCCCACTCAGATAACCCAGAATGATCTCAACCTTAACTTGATCATATTTGCAAAGGCCCTTTCCCCACATATGGTAACATCCACAAGTGCTGGGGAATAGGATGTAGATGTATCTTTTTAGGGGCCACCATTCGACCCATTACAACACATTACGCCATTAGTGCACTTTGTGCAAATCCTTTAAGATCCCCGTCTGTGGCACAAAGGTGAACCAATCGGTCTACTTTATGAAAAGTTCAAGGTCAAGGAAGAGCTAAGGTTGCATTCAGAAAGATAGCTGAGGGCTTGTTTCTGGCAGAAGACACAGGTCCTGACGAGGCCTGGTGGGAAGGGGTAGAGATGGTAGCCATCTTGGAGAAGGAGGAAGAGAGAGGGGAGCAGAGAGCAAGGGGTGGGGGGCTGTGGTGACAGAGGAGCCACAGAAGCAGGGCCTCGCAGACCACATGGACTTTAGACATATCTTGAGGATAAGAGGAAGTCACAGAAAACATTAATCTGAGAAGGGATATAAAATGCATTTTAGGTATAAGAAGGAGCCACGGAGGTAGGAAGACCAGTTGGGAACGATATAGTTGAAGTAACCCAGACTGGGAAGGCGGCAGGAGACTACAGGGATGAAGGTGGGTGCCATCATCATTGAGATGGACAAGAGCAAGTCGTTTATTGCATGTGAGGCAAGGAGAGCCCGTGGGAGGAGTCAGAGGACTCCTGCACTGTCAGCTCTGGGAGTGGACTGGTGCCAGCCACCAGTGCTGAAGACACGGTGCAGGGCTGCACACTGTCCCTGCTTCCTGGCCCCCCCACCCCCCTGCCTGATTGTGCTGTAGCTGCTGCCAACCCTGGCCTCAGGTCCTCTCTCAGATGGTCCAGTTATTTGCAAGATCACTTGAACCTGACCTGTCCTTCTGTCTCTGCTTTAAATGTCTCTCTTACTTCTGCCTCCCCAGAATAGAGCTTTAATCCAGGCCAGCTCTGGGTTTCGTTATTTCTTTGTCAGGGTTAATGTCCATGCGGAATTCTGTCCCCCTCCTCTGCCATGAGTTTTGACAGCAAATACCTAGAAAGAGCAGCTGGAAATCAGAAGGCATTGTAAGATCGGGTGATGCCTAGCTCATGAGTCAGATCCTTCCCTGCCTTGGATTTTCCTGTTAAAATGAGCAATAGAATAAATAAAAATAGGGGAAAGCAAGCATTAATGCCAGAAATTAGCAAAAGGTGACAGACATACAAAGTGCTTAAAACAAAAAGTGTTTTGTTGTTTTTAGCTGATGAATCATTTATTTGGACAAGATGAAAACATCTCTACGCTGCTTCCGTTTACGCAGAAAGTGGAGCATTTTAAACATATTAACGTTTCTCTTTTTCAACAGAATTTATTTCAGTCTGTTCTCAAGAATGCTTCTCACTTTAGGATTCACATTTTAGTAACACATCTGTACCCACGACAGCAGGAGGAGCTTACTTCGTTTCTGGATTGTCGTTCATTGTTGTGGTGTCCCTACCAACATGCGGTAAAACCCTCTCGCTTTTCCCTCTCTGTCCTACTTCTGAAGCCAGTGCTGGCTTTTATGCAGGCCACATCCTCAGGGGTGAACACAGATCGCCGACTTCATTCTTAACCCCTTCAGTCAGACATGTGATGTCTCCACCATCTTTCTCATGAACTTTGATTACTCTGTGAACTGTTGAAGTGTCTTGGCCTTCAAACTGAAAAAAACTACTGTTATACATGACAGAGATAATAGATACATTTAAAAAAAATTATGTAAGAGGGGCGCCTGGGTGGCTTAGTCGGTTGGGCGTCCGACTTTCGCTTAGGTCATGATCTCGCGGTTCGTGGGTTCGAGCCCCGCGTCGGGCTCTCTGCTGACTGCCAGCTCGGAGCCTGGAGCCTGTTTCAGTCTGTGACTCCCTCTCTCTCTGACCCTCCCCTGTTCACGCTGTCTCTCTCTCTCCTAGAAATAAATAAAAAACATTTAAAAAAATTATGTAAGAAAAAAATAATTAGGGGGAAAGGGCAAGCAGATCTGGAGGTCCCACAATATCTGGGATAAGGCCACAAAGAGAAAATTGAGAAAACTGAGGAAGAAGAGAGAGAAAAAAATTCATGTTGTAAAGAAATTTATCTTTAGATTAAAGAGGCCCACTGTGCATGAGGCAAATTTAGTAAAAAACAAACATCTGGATTTATTATGATGACTTTAAAAAAAATCAGAAGTAAACAAAGCACAGCAGGGATATAGACAGAAAACCAGTCATGGGAAGAGGAAGAAAACAAAACAAGCTAGCCTGACACTTCCAATAAAATGAAAACTAGAACAAAAGCCCACTAAATTCCAATAGTCAAAAAAAATTACTGCTATGGAGGATAAGAATAAAAAAGAGAATTGTGGATGGAGAATTTATAAAAATTAGAAGTCTTCCATGAAAGGATGCAAGAAAAAAAGTCTTATTTCTGAAACAATTAAGCAGGTAAAGCACTCTCGAACTTTCTCTGAGGAAAAAGCCCAAAATGTGTGTGGGGGTCAGTGGGGTGGCGTTTATAACTTGAACATTTTAAGCCAAGATAGAAGTCATGATATAAAGAACTCGTGAATCAGAATGTCACCGTATAAAATAACCAGTGAACAAAGAAATCAATGAAATATGGATTTGTGTTGTATGTAGAATATATTAATACATGTGTTGACAGGACATCATTTTAAGGTGATATATACTACCAGTAATAATCCAGGTCTGAAATCCGAGGCCATAGTGGGAAAGGGAAATGGGTGGGGAAAGTTTAAACTGTACTCAGTTCTTCATCTAATATAGGCAGATACCAGGAGTGTGGGTCCATGGTCAATGCTGGTGATTTTAAATAAAATGTAACTTGAAAATAATTTCTAGTAGAATAAAAAGTAATGTATTCCTTTCAAATGAGTTTTTGAAAAAGGACAGTAGGGGCGTCTGGGTGGCTCAGTCAGTTAAGTGTCCAACTTCAGCTCAGGTCATGATCTCGGAGTTTATGAGTTCAAGCCCCCCGTCAGGCTATGTGCTGACAGCTCAGGGCCTGGAGCCTGCTTCAGATTCTGTGTCTCCCTCTCTCTCTGCCCCTCCCCTGTTCTCTCTTTCTCTCTCTCTCTCTCCTTCTCTCAAAAATAAATAAACATTAAAAAAATAAATACAAAATAAAAAAGGACATTAGTAGAAAGAGTAATCATCAATCACAGCTTTCCTGTACACATTCACTCTATGAGAACCAGCCCCCTGCCCAGAACCAGCCCGGGAACGGAGCACCTGATCCAGGCACCAGGGTGATATTGAGCCCAGCGTGTGCAGGTTAGACGCTGGCCACAAGCCCAGCATTCTGCTTGGGAATTCGAACAATAAAGCATGGAGACCCTGGTCAAGCACTCCTGCTGAAGTAGCTCGGTGGGTCATCTAAGCCTCAAGGGAGCTGGAAGTGAGAGGTCAGGGGGCCTCGTGTGAACGGTGGTTTGCCGAGAAGCAGAAGAATGGAGAAGGCACACAGATGTACAAGATGAGTGTCTTTGTGGCCACAGATGTCCTCTTTTTATTTCCATAAAAGAGAACTATTTCACCTCTGAGAAAGTATAGAGGTTTCTGTTCCTTACTCATAGGATTCTTTTTTTAAATTTGTTTTTATTACATGTATTTATTTTTGAGAGACAGAATGAGAAAGAGTGTGAGTGGGGGAGGGGCCGAGAGAGAAGGAGACACAGAATCTGAAGCAGGCTCCAGGCTCCCAGCTGTCAGCACGGAGCCCAACACGGTGCTCGAACCCACGACCTGTGAGATCATGACCTGAGCCGAAGTCAGACACCTAACTGACTGAACCACCCAGGCGCCCCACTAATAGGATTCTTATGACAAAGCATCACCCTTTGCAAAAGAAAAACCAAGGAAGTATACATAAAAGCAACAAATATTATAACATTGGTGATGTGAGACTTCAGAGTCCTGACATCAGATATAAATGGGTTAAAATTCCTAACTGAAAAAAAAAAACATGTTAGTAAAAATTCTCAGATCACCCCCTCCAAACTCCTGTGGGAGGTTAAGAACCATTTGATGATAAGATGAACAAAGAAATGACTGGAAATTAAATGGCTCCTGCACTCTGTGGTAGCTCATCCCCACTTCTACTCTTCTCTCTGCTTTTCTGCCACTGTTTGATGCCTTTCTTAGTGTTACGTACTGGCTCTCCTGCTTTAAAAACAATAAACATTTTCCCGGTATGCTTCCTTCTTCCTGTCCCTACTCCTCACTGAATTTGTGTGGTTTCAAGTGAACAAAATCTTAGATGTGAGGCAATGGGTAATCACTGTGAAGCGCAGGGAGAAGAAAAAACTGGGTAACGGTAGGTATATTTTATCTTGGAAACGCAGTGACGACTTTTCCACATATTTGTAAAGTATCGCCTGAGATAGCTCATGGGTTGCCAGTGAACTTGGATAAGGAAGTAACATCTCAAAGGACCTACTAAGAGTAGGCTTCTTGGTTGGTCTTGTAACTATGTGTATCTCTCTCACATTGGTCATTTGGGGAATCTGATAAAAAGTTGGTCGCTGTCTACACTTTGACAGGATTGCTAAAGGATTACTTCTTATCTGTTTGCTTCGTGAGCCTCTTAAATTTTGTTTTCTCTCCATTTCTGTCTTGTTTGCTTTTGTACCAGGTGTCTCTGTGTCTCTGTGTCTTTCTCTCTCTGGCTTTATTTGGATTGATGACCCCTTTGAAGAACATTTACCCAGAATTTGATGAAGAACATGAATAAGAAACTACTCTGTGTCATGAACCTTTGGTGCATTATTTTTTTGTCCAAGTCCTAGAGTGTCAAGCACCACCCTGTGAATGAGGAGGAAGGACTCTCCTTTCACATCTTGCCCCAACCTCTGGGTCACTTCCCATCCAATCCCTCAGCAAGGCCCCTGCTTGCCAGGAGAGGGGGACCAGCCCCATGACATCTGCCACCTGCTAGGTTAAGCAACTTAGATGTCAGTCTTCATAACATTTAACTCCGAAAGTTAGGTTTTATTATCCCCATTTTACCAAGAAGGAAAATGTGACCTAGACACTCAGAATCAGTTGCTCATGGTTGCGCTGCTGTAAAATAGGGGAGTTATGTTTCAAACCCAGACTTGCCTGATTCAAAAGCCTGTATTCTCTATACTCTACCATAAGACATTCATTTCTTTAAGAAGCCACGTGAGAGCATCAAATTAAAACAGAGTCGTTGGTCCTCCCTGCCAATAGGTGCTGTCAGAGGCGAGCCTGCACTGTAGAACTCTGTAGAACAATACATGTTGTACGCATTGGAGTTTAACGTTTCTGGGTTTGTCTTCCTCTCTGGAAGGTGGTAACAGAAAGCCCTACCCGTGTCTCATTTCCTCTGGTACCCCTTGACTCTGCCTAGTGACCGGCACTCAGGAAACACTTGCTGGTGTGTGTATGCCATGGGCTCAATGAGACTTAGGACATGCTGAGAAAGAAATAGCACCTGGCCCCGAGCTTCTGACCTCTCTCCCCTCTAATCACAAGCAAGGCATGACCTACCCCTCACCAGGCAGATAACATTCTTCAAGCAATTAATTATCATGATAGACGCCCCCCTCCCTACTGAGTCTCCTCTCTGCTCATTGGCATATTGTTGAATTATAATGCATAACTAATCAGAGGTGACCGCATACCAGGCTGCTGGGTCTCCTGTGTCAGGACCAACTACAAAACTGGTCATCAGAACGGTTCCTGCTTCCCCCACCAGCTCCCCCTTTCAGTTGTGTGTGTGTGTGTGTGTGTGTGTGTGTGTGCGCGCGCGTGCACTAATTTCAAATCCTTTCCCTGCATCAGTGAGCAGATGAGATCCTCAGCCGGCTTTCATCTTTCAGAAAAATGAATAGTGCGGAGAGAACATTATCAAATGAGCTGTTGAAGAAGTCAGTGAATATGTCATTGAGTGTGACTGCTTCCCGAATGAATTTAGATTTATCTCTGTTATCTTCCCACTCCCTCCCCACCGGCCCCCCTTGCCAGGCTGGCCCTTAGGACAGGCAGGTGCCCACCATGAATCCTGACCGACAGCTGTCTCTCCTGGCTGACAGATCCAATAGGGGCCTCTGAGCTTGTTCAGGAATTGGGTTTGTTAACATTATAAATGAACTCATTGGGCAGCCCTCTTAAACACCTCGCACCTCCTGCTTTTGCAGTTTCCTAGAGGACTCTATTTCCATTAGGCAGACATGGGGACAGGGCCACACTCCCTTGGAAATTGTTTTGTCACCTCGAAAGCTGCTGAATGGCTGTGACAACACAGGAACTAGAGAGCGTCTATTTTTCTCTTATGTGGGTGTTGTATTAAAATCAGGGAACTCCTGTCCTTGTGTCATTCATTCATTCATTTGTTCATTCACCAAAGACTCATATGACTTATTGCATGCTACTCATGTGAGGAATTGGGTCAAGTGTCTACATTGGTCAAAGGAATGGTCGTGGTCCCTGACCTTGTATAGCATATGCTGTAGTTTATGATCTCCATCAGGAAGCAATTTCAATCAGTTCCAGCTTTTCAAAGGAAAAGACTACAACACCAAGAAGAGGTGGTTGTTTAGCTGGAATATCATAATCAGGACATGGTCTTTGGGGTCAGGCAAATCTGCATCAACCCTCTTGGACAGAAAAGAGAAATTATTGCTTCTGGAACAGGAATAGGATGCTATGAATGAGTAGTCACAAAAGAAGGAAACTTAGAAAAATTAAAAGTATAGCAAAAATAATTAAAAATTCAACAAAAGGGTTGGAAGACGAAAGTGAGAAAAGAAAAAGAAAAGGCAAAGCAAAGAGATGGAAACTAGGATAGAAAGGATGAGAAAATTAGAGATTGAAAATAGGAGTGTTGCACCTGGCCAATAGGGAGGAGTTCCAGAGCAAGAAAACAAAGAGGAGAGGAAATTACCCGAGAATTACCGGGCAAACTTTTACAGAATTGACGAATGTATTTCCAGGATTCAGAAACAGAGTGATCATAGATCCTGCCAGAAGGCACATAATTGTGAAATCTCAGGACTCAAGGATAGAGAAGATTCTAAGAGCCACAGGGCTCCTGAGAGAAGGGGAAAGAAGCCATATATTGAAGACTTGAAAGATGTAGGGCATCAAGCATCTCAACAGCCACATGGAGAGCTGGAAGACTGACAGAGATACCTCGAAAATTCTGAGCAAACCTGGCTTCAAATTCTGACCAAGCCAAATGGTCATTGTCTAAACAGAGAGAACAAAGGTGTTTTCAGACAAACCAGGTTGCAAAATTTTTCCCCCTCCCATACACCCCTTTTAGGGGTGCTCCCGGAGAGTGTACTTTGCAGAAGCAAAGGAGCAAAACAAAAGAAAACAACAAAGAAAACATAAGATCCAGGAAATATGGGCTTATATAGGAAACTCTAAGATGCTGAACAAGGGCCTAGAGAAGAGCAGGTATAGCTTGGAAAGGAAGCTGGAAGGCCCCGGGAGGGATGCTTATGAGTGAGAAACAGAACCACACTTTTTCTGATGCATTTATACTGAGAAAAGGACTAGAATTCCGTCTGTGGATGACTGAAGGATATTAAGCACTACAGAAGTATTTGTCTAAGAAATTAAACATACACACGCACACACACTGAGAGAGTGTGGAGCCCACCTTTCAGGATTGGCTCATCCCAGCTTGCAAAATCATCCCATAAAGAGCATATTCCACATGACAGAGATAAGAGGCTGTGTCTCTGCATGCCAGTCAGTCACCTTGGTGGACCTGGGCTGCCCATCTGCAGGACTAGAGTCCTTTTTCCTTTCCCACGCCCCCCAACATGGCCACCTTTCAGAGTGTAGACCCAAAGGGTGTGGGTCCATCAAGGAAATATTACTCTGGAAAGAGAGCATGCCTCAGTGGAGTACCCTGGGACAATTTGACACAGAAGAAACTCCTGGCTTCATTCATTCATTTACAAATAGTTGGACAGTTCTGCTGTGAGCTAGACTTTTTATACTATCTGCTGAGTTGAGGTCACCAGATATTGCCCCCATATCTTGATGGTAAGTGGGGTACATAGGACACAGTGCCCCTAATCATTTTAGCCAACTTGCAGATGGTCAGTGAGGATGCAAAAGGGAGAGGTAGAGGACTCAATGGGGAAGTGACAAAGATGTAGGGAGACAAAGACAGGAACCTTCAGGGATAGGGATGCGCAGAGATATCATTGAGAACGAGACAGAAAGAGAAAACAAGGATTTCGTTAGCAATGCATTCAGTAGTGTAAGAGATAAAAAGGAATATCCAATTAACACACCATATAATTGCTTGCAGACATTCTTCTTTATTTAAAGATGAAATAGCTAAGAGTTCTAATCAAAACTAGGGTCACAGCCTACATATTAAATGAAAGAAATTGATTGGGTTTTTATTATGCCCTGACTACTGCCAATGCGCCTGGATCACAGATTGCCATAAATTTATACTTATAAACTACTAATTGCCCAAGTCATAATGGTAACAATGGGATAATGAAATCATCCTGATCAAGCTGAAGCCAAATTCTGGTTGACAACACAGGAGCTTTGTGAGAGGGGACAGGGAGGAAGGAATTGTGTATACAAACCCAGGATGCTTTATGATAATAAACAGCAGCAGGGAAAGTCCAGCGACCTCAGAAGGTCCCAAGTTCTGTGATCGGCAGTGGGGCGGGGGGTGGGGGGGTGCTTCCTTTCTAACAAATCACTTAAGAAGGGGGGCGGTTACATTGATAATACCAGCGCTTGTATCCTTTATTTGTCTTGAAAAACTAATGACTGACTTAATCACATTTGATTAAAGGAGATGTGTTGATGTAGTCATGTGTTTCTGATTGCATTAGGCTTGATTGAAAGTGGCAGGAAGGGTATGTAATAGTCTAACTGCCCCCTATATCTTGTCATTGGGGCTTGGCAGGCATGACGTGGGAGCATCCTGAGGGAGTCGTTGTGGGGAACAATGTCATCTTTCAAATTGGGGGAGGGGGCCTGGGAAGTGAACTTCAACATGAAATCAGAGCTGAGGAAGGACTCAGAATGAATGTGCAGACACTTCCATCCTTAGAGGGCTGAAGAAAACAAATAAAAGGCAGAAAGTGCACGCACACATAAAAACATTCTTTTTCTAGAACATGTGGCTATTGAGTGACAAGCTGGGAAGGGCTTTAAATATTTTGTTTTGTTTTTCTTTTGTATTAATGTGCACAAGAAGGCAAGCACTTCTATTTAGAAGTTAATAGGGAAACCTAATTTTTAAAGCGAATTTATTGAGAACTTAACTTGCCTTGTTATGAGAAAGATATACATTGATGCCATATATATATATATGTATATATATATATATATATAATCTGATATATATATCAGGACTTTAATTCATAAGTCCTGCTGTGGTATTGTGCAAATACAGATTGCAGGTGGTAGTTCAAGGGCTCGGGACTACCAGCTGACCCAAACCCAGACACAGGGCATGCAGGACTGGGCTTCTGAGCCATTCTTCCTTTTTTTTTTTTTAAATATTTTTTTATTTATTTCTAGGAGAGAGAGAGAGAGAGACAGCATGAGCAGGGGAGAGTCAGAGAGAGAGAGACACACACAGACTCTGAAACAGGCTCCAGGCTCTGAGCTGATAGTCAGCACAGATCCCGACGCGGGGCTCGAACCCACGAACCGTGAGATCATGACCCAAGCAAAAGTCGGACCCTTAACTGACTAAGCCACCCAGGCACCCCTCTGAGCCATTCTTCCACTTAACACTTCCTGGCACTAGGATTCCCATCCACGTCCAGTCCTTCCTATCTTGCCTTGATGACTGCTGGCACTTCTCTTCATTGTATCTCCTCCCTGCCAAATATGTTCTCCAAATACTGCAAGAAGGTAGAATAGAAACTCCCAAGCTTCACAGTGCAACCGAATGCCTGGAGGATTTGTGGAATATTAGATTCCTGGGTCCCCAGTACTCAAGAGTCTTGGGCTACGTCTAGAGTGGGGCCTGGGAATTTGCATTTCTAACAAGACCCTGATGCTGGTGGCCCATGCACTAAGTTTTAAGCACATTGTCTAGAGGAATTTTTGTAACTTCTGCTGGAAGGTGTTTAGTATGTTCTGGTTGTTAATGGAGTAAAGTCTACATGTTTTATCCTTTCACCTCCAATCATTTTCGGAACAAGGCAGAGTTTGAAAACAGACAGACAGACATGCAAGACACGTAACCAGAACCCTGATCCTGCAATTCCAAAGCTCTTCATCATCTAGCCCCAAATGACTCTTTTGATTAAAAATGTTTAATATATGGGCACCTGGATGGCTCAGTCGGTGAAGCATCTGACTCTTGATTTTGGCTCAGGTCATGATCTCATGATGGTGAAATAAAGCCCCAAGTCAGGCTCCATGCTGAGAATGGAACTTGTTTAAAATTCTCTCTCTCCCTCTCCTTCTGTCCCTCTGCCGCTCATGTGTGTATCTGTGTGTGTATGCACACCTTGTCTCTCTCAAAACAATGTTTAATATATACAAAATAAATACACTAAATGTATGGAAAACTTGGAAAGTATAGGAAAGTACAAAGAAGATAATATGAGTATGTTTCCTGGCCAAGAAAAAAGGTCTGGAGAGGTAGATAGGCAACCATTATTACTGATTACTACTTGAGGGTGGCATTATAGATGATTTTCACCATTTATTTGAAATTTTTCTATATTTGTTTTTTAAACTTTTACAATATTCATTTATTTTTGGAAAGACAGAGAGAGAGACAGAGACAGAATGAGTGGGGGAGGGGCAGAGAG
Organism: Proteles cristata cristata; assembly: GCA_017311185.1. Lineage (NCBI taxonomy): Eukaryota > Metazoa > Chordata > Mammalia > Carnivora > Hyaenidae > Proteles > Proteles cristata. The sequence continues at coordinate 450,920 of JAESUZ010001774.1, read as the reverse complement.
AAAGAGGGAGACACAGAATCTGAAGCAGACTCCAGTTTCTGAGCTGTCAGCACAAAGCCTGATGCGGGGCTCAAACCCACGAACCACAAGATCATGACCTGAGCCAAAGTTGGACGCTTAACCCACTGAGCTACTCAGGCACCCCAAATCTTTCCATATTTCTAGATTTTTATGAAAAATGCAATTGCTTTCCAAAAAAAAAAAAGTAGATAAATCATCTATACCCCTCCATCCAAAATGAAAAACAAAGCTTTCTGTTTAAGCCCTCATTCTTGTGCCTTCTCTTCATGCAGCCAGTTTTTCCAAGTGAACAGCACACAAATCCCCAGTTCAACCTGACACCACTGCTCCTCAGCTCTGTCCTGCAGGTCATGTGCATCAATATCAATAATGAATCAGTACTAATTCTCATCCTTTGATGGGGGCATGCCAACCCTCTGGGCTTCTTTCCTGAGAAATTCTGGAAAGTTTTCTGGGCCAGAAGACTGGATCTCCAGCCCCAATTCGCCCATAGTCATGTTGCAACACCTGAGGGGCCTGGGTTCCCCTCACAGACCACACGGGCTTTCGACAAGGCTTCATTTCTGCTCACACTCCAGTTGTGTGAGCAGTTAATTTTTCTGAACTTCAAGCTCCTGCCTATAGAACAGTGTTACAAATTCTTAATGGCGGGGCTGACTAAGAGTTAAGTAACATGTGAAAGTGTCTGATCCGCAGGAAGTATTTGTTAAACATTATTCCCCTGCCCCAGTCTGTTTTGTCGCTCCTGTAATAGAGGGATTCCTACCTACCTCACCTTCAGCCAGGGCTGCAGGGGGTTTGGGTGAGCCCTGCTACATTTTTTTTTTTTTTTTGCCTTCTGAAAATTTTTTCTTTTTAAAAAATTTTTAATGTTTATTTACTTTTAAAAGAGACTCAGTGCAAGTGAGGGAGGGACAGAGAGAGAGAGGGAGACACAGAATCTGAAGCAGGCTCCAGGCTCTGAGCTGTCAGCACAGAGCCTGACACAGGGCTTGAACCCACCAACTGTGAGATCATGACCTGAGCTGAAATCAGATGCTTAATCGACTGTGCCACCCGGGTGCCCAAGACCACGGATTTCTTGATAACAAACAGAATCTACAGAGGTGAGTAGTCAGGTTTCCTGTTCGTATCCCAACTCCCTGCTTCTGTGACTCACTCCCTGCTCAGACTAGTCCCTCACACAATTGTGGGGTGGCCTTGAGCAAGCTGGATCCTCTCTTGAGCTGTCTCCCCGCCATCTGTACCGTGGGTGGATTTGAACTTTTTCCCCAAGTGCTCGCCCCTCATTTAAAACCAGAGCTCTGAGTTCTAACCTTCTCTGAGTCTATGAGTTTGGAAAACTGAGAGATGAAGTCATATAAAAGGAAGAACAGGATAAGACGATTCAAAGAGGGAAGGAAAGGAGGTCGGCAAGAAAAACGAGTGGGAGAGGAGATGAAGGGAAAGGAGAGATGGACAGAAAGATGGGACAAACAAAAAATGGAGCCTTGTGTATCAGCAAAAGAAAGAGGAACCAGGCAGCCCATCCACAGAGAAGATAGACATATATTTTTCTGGAAAGCTATTTTTCACCCTCCCCACACAATAAAGGCAGAGCCATAGTTAGAATTTTTAGTAGCTTCAAGCTAATTTAAACTTCATCGTTCTGTTTGACTAGCATTAAAATATCATATAGATTTTTCTCCAGCGGGTTTGTACATCACCACATAATTGGCACCCTCGATACCTGCTATTACTCTCTCTTCCACAATAGAGATGGTCAGAAAGTTCAGAGGAAAAAAAAGCCCCTTCTGCATCTACTTGATTTCACAACACAGAATGAATGTGAGACATGGATCTGGTTTTAAATAAATTATTAGCACCATATAATTTCTTGTCATATAATCGAGGGTACATTTCATGTGAGAAAAAAAAGAGAAAATAATTTGCAAATAGGTTTCGGCATGAAAACATGCAAGAAGAATACCTAAAACAGAACTTTTGGTGATGAAAAATGTTTTATAAAATATGTGTTTGCTTCCCCTTGTGTTTTTTTTTTCTTTCTTTCCTTATTTTTTTTTCAGGAAGAAAAAAGTCATTTATGCTGCAGATAACTTTCTTTCACACCACCTTGTGTTGTGGGCCCTCACGTGTTCATGTCAGTTTCCTTTTGCTGTTGAAGAATCAGAGATGCTCATGAGGAAGGTATGGTTCATCTGGGAATATGTCGGGTCCGAGGCTGAATCCCTTCTACAGCTTCTCAGACATTTGGTTATATAGTTCCGAGGTCAGGCCATGCACACACTTACCAGGGAAGCATCGGGCTGATAAGCATCAGGCTTCAGTGTGGGGTCTGGGGTTGGACTTAAACCCTAGATTCATCATTTATTTGCTCTGTGACTGTGGGCAAATTGTTTAATTCCTGTGAGTGTTGGATGCCTCATCTATGAAGTGGGGATAACATCCCTAAGCCATAGAGGAGATGTGAGGTTTCAAAGACAGAAGGGCTAAGAAAGCCCTAGCCTGTACCTCGATGGCTGTGAGTGCTCAATTAAGGTGCTGTCTATTCTGCACATGGCATGATACATTTCCTCCTTGACAGATCCTCCGTTCTCCCTTCTGTCTGGGGCTCAACTGAAAACTGCCCCCTCAGGGGACTTCTTCCCACTGACTGTTGTTCTATCTCTGGCAACCACCTAGTGCAAGGCTGTACTCCTGTTTCCACATGATGGAAATTGCCAGACAAGTATCATGTCCCCTTGACTCTTCTAATATCACTGAGCATCCCCAGTGGTAACTGAATGAGTACATGCTGGGTAATGCAGAATATTTCAGGTATCACTAGAAACATGCCAGAAAACCCTTTTTAAAAGTTCACTGTGCATATATAACAGAAATGGATTGGTGGAGAGGGCTGTGAAGATACAATGTCTAGACATGTCTGGCTTCAGCGGACCAGTCTAGGAGGTTGGGTAGAAGCTTCTAGTTGCAAGAAGTATCTGGTTCTTTATCCTAACGCATTTCTCTTGAGTCTGTAACAGCTTCATCCTCCAAGCATTTGCTGCTAATGAATTATGCAACATACCTAAAAACAAACAACTAAGATATACAGTGACTTCTTTAAATGGTTTAATAAATACAGTATTAACCAAATGTTGATAAATAAAGGACTCATTTTTGATCTCATCTCAAGAAAGGGAGACTCATCTGGAAGGAGTAGTGGTGATCAAAATATTGGGGAAAATGACCACCTACCACTCAGAAGCTTCTTAGTGTCTCATGAGGGTCTTTGAGTTCCCCTCCATGGGGATTTTGTGGATGCACCTGATGATTTTACCTCCCTCAGATCTTTCCTGTCTTCTCCAGTCCCACTGCATACAAATGCTTTTTCTCAAAGCCTATCAACTCTCTACTGGATGAACAGAAGGTACATTCTCTCTGCACGCGGGCTCACCTGCTCCTAATCCGTAGGGCTCCAGGATCATTTCAAACCCCAGTGTGTCACTCCTATTTAAAATTCTTCAGTGCGTCCTGATAGCTTCACAAATAAAACACGGCTTCACTATCTTGCGCGCAATACCCTTCATGACCCGATTGCAGCTGATTCTCCTGCCCCCACCCTCCTCCCAGGTGATCTTCTTTCTGACTGCATGCACCTTGCTGGATGGACATTGCTCACGTCATTTATTGTGGTTGAAAAGCCCTCCTGCCCCTTCTCCACTTGGAAACTTTCTTTTTCTCCACATCTCAGTCTAGATGTCACCTCCCTCGGGAGCCCTCCGGGACTTAATGTAGATGCAAGAGCTCCCTTCTCTGCACTCCCACAGCATTTGCTACTGGAACTCAGCACGCCGTAGCATGTGGGTGTTTCTTCTCTATTTGATTTTGAATTTTCAGAGAGCAAAATCTGCCTTTTGCTCATATTTGCTCCCATCTCCGCGTCTCATCCTGCCAGATTTATTTTGGACTGCTACAAAACCAAGGATTTACTGGGGGAATTGAGATCAAGTGGCAAAACAGGGGTTTCATTTATAGAACATCTGTCCTGGTAGGCAAGGTATTTGAAGCCTGGGGTTCCCATTCTCATTTAATTTTCCCCACGCCCATGAAGTAGTAAGTTAACCAGAGAGGCTGGGGTGGGGTCAGCGGAGTGAGGGATGACCTCTTGTCACAGAATGGGCTAGTGGTCAATCTTGTTCGAGAAACCTGGTGTCCTGAATTTCCTGCCTTGGTGTCCTTCTGGGTTCTCCCTTGTTTCCGGATTCTCTCTTCTTCAATTTAGTTTCTCTTCCTTCTAGACTTTCCATCAGTGGCCCTCCTCTCTTTCTCTTTTCTCATTTTCTTCCTCTCTTCTCTTTTTTCCTAATTTTTCTCTCCACTAAATGTTTCCTTTCCTCCATTCCATCTTCATCCCAATTTCTATTTCCAGTCCTTTCCCTTCAATTTTCTTTTACTTTTCCCAGCCCAATGGTATTTCCCTAGGGAAGCAGACTTAATCTGCTATCAGTCTTTCCTGCTTTGTGCCCAGTCTCCACCCCCCGACCCCCAATTTCTTCGGCTGTGTATGAGCCTCTGGTCACTGTACCCCTCAACCTGACACCCGTTTCCAGTGCACATATGCCCTCTTGAGGTCGGGATAGGTGCACAGCTGTCCAGGCTGCCCACCAAGGAATTTCTTTTGAGCAAAGAGAAGAGCTCAAAGACCATTGAGGTTGGCTTTCCAACTAATCTCTCCAACTAATATTTCATATATATATGTATACATATACATATAAAGTACTAATGCACTTTGTATCATAGTTATAATCTCATAACTGTTATTTCACTGACTCTTGAAACAATTCCTGTGAACAAAGTAGCAAAGAAATCAAGTCTTTTCAACAGACGCCTGCCTCTTTCAGCATTTGAAATGCAGTCTGTTCATGAGAGTGACCTCTCCCATGCTTAGAGATACTCCCAATCCTTTGATTTCCCAAATTACCCTTACTTCTTTGGCTTAAAGTTTTAGGTTTGGTGACCAATAATTGAAAGATCTACCTGACTCATACCTTCACTCCCCTTCTTGGGTAATCCCATGGATTGTTAAGGGGCTTTATTTAGACCATCAGAAGTCCATTCTTGGAGGCTGGTCTGTGGCCCAATGGTCATATTCACGATAATCATGGAGCAGAGGCACCTGCCCTATGGTGGCCCAGTTTCCTTTGGTTTAATGTTTCACCACTTGGTGACCCAATTATATAGGGAACTCTTTTCATTTAGGCAGCATTCCTAAATGCCACTTTCTTGAGTTTCCTTATCATATTTATCTTTTAATTCTCTATGTGTGGAGTTTATATTACTATGGTGCACACACACATGCATTCCTTTTCTCCTCAGAAAGTAAGCATAGGGGCTCTGATAGCCTGCGGGCTCTCAGCACTCCCAGTAAAACCAAAAGCCCATTCAGCAGATGGGGCCTCTTTTCATTATAGGCTCTAGACCTCTGGTCGTCAGTGTCTAGTATTAACAATGGCCATAGGCTAGTCTGAGTTCTAGTCTAAGCTTGGCCTCTAACTCAGTGGAACTTGGGCATATTTTTTCACCTCTACAGATTTCAGTATTTTCATCTGTAGCACTAGAATAATTATATCTGCCTTGATTAATTCCCAGGGTAAATGTGAAGATCCAAAGATATGTGAATATATTTCAAAAAATTATAAAGTAACCTACAAATGCATGATGTTCATATTATTAAATTTAATGCTAATCAAAGCAATTGGCTAAGAACTAAAATGATACAGAGAAATGAACCATTTTAATAAGTGGTCAGATGTTAACACTACCAGCTAATCCCTAAAGTTTTGACTTTGTGAAAGTATTTTGGGTATAGTGTCTGATACTGAGCCAGTAGTTAGATTTTAGCAGAAACAACTAGGTAGATATTTTAGCAGAAACAACTAGGTAGATATTAAAGAAATATGAAATCAGGATGTGCATCTTTTGTGCTGTTTTCTTATCAGCCAGGTAAGTATATACCTACAATAACACATAGTCTCTGTCATGCACACACAGACACAAATGATAAAATATTACCCAATTAAGATATATAACAGAAAGGTTTTTTTTTTCCTAGCTAAGGTTAGGAAGGAACTTACCAAGTTTCTACCATGTACCAAAGATGCGTTGATCGTGTGAAACGTATTGCATCATTTGGTTTCCACTACTATACCATTAGGTGGGCATTATTGCCCCCATTTTACAGATGAAGAAATTGAGACTTTGAAACATATGGTTTGCTTCTAGTCACACTGTTAATGGAAGACAGAACTGGGATTCATATCCATGACTGTTTCTAAAATCTCTATACTTTCCACCACTCCATTGTTTCCCAAATGCCCATCTTGTACTGGTGTCTACCCATTTACCTCAGAAGACCCTTTGGGGCAGGGTAAAAATATGGACTTCTGGAATCTATACTTGAAAATTCTGACAGATGCCTTTAAATATGTATGCTTAACAAACACCCCAGGAAATTATGAAGGGCCCTGTGGTTTAGCCCTACCTGACACTGTGGAATTTAATATGCCATACAAGGAAGGATTGAAAGTGGTAGTAACCTCTGGAAAGGGTAAAAAATTGGTGAGGGCATCTGAGAAATCAGACAGACAGTTGCATAGACATCGACACACACACACACACACACACACACACACACACACACACACACACACACTTTCCTTTCCCTACTAAAAAATGTAAGTTCTACTTACATTCCAATCCAAATCCAAAGGGAAGGGATTTTTCTGTTTTTTACTTGTACTCCAAGCATGTAGGACAGTGTCTAACATATGACAGGTCACAATAAATATTTGCTAAATGGATGAATGAATTAATTACTTTACTTGGTAAATAGATGTATATGCAGATAGACTAGAAAGGCAAGTAAAAGGCCCTGGTTCTATGTGTGCTTTTTCTGTGTAAGAGTTTTGAAATGGGTTAATGCCTGGTGCAGATGTTCCAATTCAACAATGTGCACAGCTCTGTAATCCTTCTCCTGAAATTGTTAATGAAAGTTGCAGACAAACACACCACAGTTCAGTTCAGAATTGGGCTCCTCAGCCCCTTTGGTTCATTTCCTCCCAAATTCATGAATTCAGGAAGAGCTTGTCAACTCTCGGAATGAGATGACTATGGCAAAACAAATTTATGAATCCAATCAGAAATGAACAGAAGTGATTCCACTGGTTTGATGAATGTGCCCCAACAAATCCCTGCCTCCCTCTGAAGCCGGGGGCTTAGAGGAAGTTTGAAGAGAGGACATGAGAAATCTATTCGTGATGCACGATGGATCCCGAGTGAATGGGCCTGGAGGTGGGGAAGGCAGCAGGCTGCATCCATCAGCATCGCCAACATCTGTGCTCCCTTCCAGCCACTCCACCGAGGCCCACTGACCACGGTCTGTCACTAGACCTAGTGCTCAGATGTTCCGCTTGAACACAGTGTTCATAACACTGGCGTCAGGGTGAGCCCTCGCATTACAGGGGAAGATGTAACTGGGGCAGAGGAAGCGTATAGGACAAGGCGAGCCAACGGCCTCAGCGATGGCTACCAGGTTACTGAAGGAATCAGGATTCCAGAGCACAGAACTCCATCTGTCAGGGACCTTATTCTTACCCCCAATCCCCTCAGGATCAGAAGTGGTGTTGCCATGTGCCTGAATTCATTTCACCCCAACTCAAGCATGCAGATTTTCCCTCACCTGGCTGGTGCCATTCAGAAATCATCATCTCAGCCTCATCCTCACTATTAGACAGGAACCAGAACCACCTATATTTCACAAATGGAGAAGCTAATGTTTAACACAGTGAAATATCCAATCAGACTGTATAGTTGGCAAGAGGGGGAGCAGAGATTCTGCCTTCCCTAGAGCGAGCCTGAGCCCCCACTCACCACGAATGACCATTCTTTGAACTTGAGCAACTACGGGAACCCCAACCCCACTCCTTCAGGCTGGACTTTTACCACTTCTTCCTGATTTCTACTAGTTTCTCTTATTTCAGCACGGGCACTCAAGTGACTCTTACTGGTTAGTCTTAGAGTCCTTGTTCTGCAATTCTGCCCAAGCCTAGGACTTTGTTCTTTGTCTACACCTATGATTTACCTTAACAGCCAGAGGCTCTTTTAGGCTCCCGGCCATGTGGTTCAATAGTTTTTCATGCAGCTCTTTAGTATTTCTGCATCACGGAAAAGTGAAGGGGAGGGAGAGAACCCTTTGATATTGCTGCATCCTGACACAGGGGAAGTTCTAGCATCCCTAGCAGGGAGGTGATGGGGTCTCTGAGAAAAGCTCAGCTTCAAAGAGAGTTCTCAGAAACAGTTGCAGAGTTCGAATCCTGACATAACTGCAGTGTTAACTGGACACATTACTCAACTTCTTCGGTCTTGTGGTGCCACATCTGCAAAATGAGGAAAACCGTTCCTCCAACACAGAACACAGGGTTACCGTAAGGAGGAATTTTGGGTGGGGTACATACCCCATTGACTGGTGCTTAGAGGGCTCACTATCATTAATTCCCTTAAACCAATGTTATGAAAGCGACGGTTTCTAGAGAGCTCCTCACTGAAAAATAGTCTCAGTAAACACTAGGTTGGCTCTTCTCTGCTAGACTGATCCTGCTGCCCCAGAACCTAACCCTAAAGAGTATCCTCCTCATCCTTCACCTGAACCTCAGGTGTGCCAAGACCATGGAGCTTAATGATCTTTGGCCAAACTCTTGTTTGGGGAACGTGGATGCTTCTTTCCATGAGTACTTAAAAGCCACATCCCGTGGCCCTAGAAGGAAGGCCCTTCCTCTTAGTGCCACTGTGCTCAGATTATAACATCATGGATGTCTGCCAGCTCTTGCCCTGGCTTACTTTTGGGATCTGCATTGGCTGGACTCTCTTGGCTACTTGGTTCAGAATAGATGGGAGGCTCAGAACAGAGAACCCAAAGAAGCTTCTGTCACGAGAGCTCTCAGCCAGTCTAACAAGAAGGAAAGTGGGGAGAAGGGGCGTGTTTTGGGTCAGGTTCTGTATTCCTATAATGTAGGTGGTGGGAATTATAGGAATTATACCTACCTTATGCCCCAAAGCTCTCACAACAAGGCTGTGTGGTGGGTATTGTTTCCCCATTTTTACTGAAGTGGAAATTCAGAGACCTTAAGTGGCATGCTAAAGGTCACACAGGTTTTGAAGGTACATCTGTCAGAAGGTAAGGCTTGGGCTTTCCCCTTTACCATGATGCCCCATGTGGGGAAGGATGACAGGAAAGTGAGGGGACAGAGAAGAAAGGGACACTGGATTCTGTTTCGAGGGCAATGAGAGTACAGCAGCGTGAGATCTGAGGTTCTGAACATCAGACTCAGGTCTTAGATGCCCGTTTGAAATGCCTCTGAGTCTTTGTTTTCTCCTGCCAAGATTTCTGGAAGTTGATTGTCAGGTGAGACTTGGCCACCTGGTCTCCTCTGCTTGGAACCAGGGAAGGTCATCTCATAATTAACTTTGTGACACAATCCATTGAAATGAGAAGGGTATTCCTCAATTGTTTCGTGGTGCAGAACAAACGCCTCATTAATCAGAAACACATCAACCTGAGCCCAAGCACTAATAATGTGAGAGAGAATAATGAGTTGGCATCACCTGGGACACAACTGCAGCCACACGCTCATTCTTCAAAGGGGCCCACGGTGCTTGGATTTGCAAGATACACAGTCACAGGAGAGCCGAGGAGAAAGACTGGGGGAGAAATCAGAGGGGGAGACCCAGAGAGAGGGGGAGAGGCCTAGTAGCCTTTCTTCCAGGATGTTGGGGGCGGGGGGGGGGGTGATGTGAAGGAAGGCACAGAATTTCAAGGATTGTGATCCTGGGGCTAAGAAGTAGAGTGAGGAACCAGACTGGCTTGGGGTATGGGATCTTTCAGAAGCAAAAATGCTGTCTCACAGAGCTGCATACTCATGGACTCTTGGTTATCAGCATAGCCTCCCCGGGGCCCATCCAGACAAGAACACAGAGAAGGAGACGGGACTTCTAGCTCAGGTTCTGGTTGCAAATCGCACAAGCTATTACTTTATGTGTTCCTTCCCATTCATGTATTCACTCATCCCTTCGTCCAGTCAATCAACAGTCACTGTGAACAGTCTTGACATTAACTGGAGAGAGAGGTGAATGTGGTGACCCTGCTTATCTCATATTGATCAAAAGTTCCTATTGACCATTGAGTCATCATAGTCCTCTTACATGTTCTCTCACATGAGAATGATGTCATCCCAATATCCAAACTAAACAAACCCAATTTTAGCTACTTTTGATTTATAAAACTGAAAATAAGTTATTATATAATTGGTGCACTCTATTGCAAGCCAAAACCATTTTGAGAAACAGACATGACATTTTGTTGGTGAGAACAAGGGGTCCTAGGTAATTAAGAAAAGAACCCAGAATCTTCTGAAATAGCCCAGTCTTTCATTGGTGAACATGGTGGGTGCCAGAGCCTTCTAAGAAGGAAGTTTTGTCTAAAGTCAACACAGTTGTTCTGAGACAAAGAAGGAATTGAAACTAGAGTCCTGACTTCTGGCTCCATGAACTTTCTGCCCCATCATATCATGGAAGCTTCTGGTGCTAGAAAGTAGGTGATCTTCCTGGTCATTACTGGGCTGGCCTAAACCCTACGGAGACAGGGCAACTTTCCCAAGTAAAGTATACCCAACCACTTGTTGGGGTCCCCTGTGTCTGCTGACTATACTGGAAGCTGTTCTGAGCTTCTGCACCCCTGGATCTTTGCACCCTTCCTCATGCTCTGTCCAAGCCTGCTTCAGAATGAAGCCATCCTTCCCCCCACCTCAGAACTCAGGCTCCAAGAACATGGAGCTCAGGAAAGGCCTTGGGGACTTTGACAGAAAGGGTTGTGAGGCTGACAAGAAAATCTTATAGAATGTGAAATAGCTTACAGTCAGTAGAGGAGACTCTTCAACTGAAAAAAGATTTATTATCTTAGTTAGAGACTCTTTTTTTCTCCACAGACAGTGTCTTTTACTTAGGTAGCTATTTCACTATATAAATACAAATACAACTGCTGGTTTTAATTTATCAAGTAAAGGCTATTAGGAGTTAAAAATTAATTGGCTGATGGGGGTGGGGGAGATGGGAAGGGGGATGATGGGCATGGAGGCGGGCACTTGTGGGGATGAGACTGGGTGTTATATGGAAACCAACTTGACAATAAACTATTACAAATTTATTTTATTTTTAAAAATGCAAAAAGTTTTTTTTTCTATTTTAATTCAAAGGTCTAACATGCAGTCAGATTTCATCCTCCAAATATCACATATGGGGGAGAAAGCTGGGGAAAGGACTTGTTCATTTTTGTTGTTGTTGAAATGATGGGTAGAGTTGAGCAAATGGAAAGATTTAAGTTGTATCTTCACTCAGAGAGGGATTCTTCTTTCAGTGACCTGGAGGGAATGTGGTTGAATGCTGATTCCATATTTAGTACCATATGGGGGCTAAGTCTTCTTTTACTTCGAGAGCCAAGCTTATTGAAGGAATGGTCCTGGGATAGGACCCAATACAGTCAACACTTCTCAGGCCTTACTCGCAACCCTTGACTCTTGGGCACTCTTTCCTGCTTATACCCTTTTCTTCTGACCCCTTTAGTATTATTAAATAATTGAGTCTGTAAATGCGTGCATGTATGTGTTTGTCTGCACGTGTGCATGCATGTATGTGCATGCATGTTCCTGATGCTTTCCAACCTCTCCCATTCTCTTCCTTTAAGGCCCTAGGGCCATTTCATACTTGTTTCTCCATCCTCAATTAAAACCTTTCAATTTCTACCCATCTCCCTTAATGTACAGACTCCTTAAAAATGGTGCTTTTTTTTTCATGGTCTGTTTCCTGCCTATTTCTTTGGTTTTGTCTTTGATCTCGACCCACGGTCTTCTTGAAATCTTTGTTCAGCATTTTGAACACACTTTTTATCTTTTGCACTATACTTTTACACATATAAGACAGGTTTATAGATGAGGAAACCAAGACTCCAAAAGGTGAGGTAATTTACCTAAGGTCACATGATTATTAGGAGAAAGCCAGAATTCTATTTTGGGCAGCCTGCTTTCCCTCTTTGGAGTCTTAGGGGATCATATAAGAATGCAGGGCAGAGAGATTTCACTAATCAGGCTCCCACCCAATACAGGAAAGCTCTCCCCAGTTACTTTGTCCTGTCGGTAGGTGAAATAGAGTCAACCCAGTGCTGGGAAAGATGACAGGCTCACTGGTGCCACCTGGTGGTGACAATACTTCAGGGCAGGGGCTCAGGATTTCTTAGTGCTTCGCTCAAGTGCAAGAGCACCCATCCCACCCCTTCTTTCTCTCCTCCTCCGTCTCCTCCTCTTTACCTTCTTCCTCTTCTCTTCCATCTTCTTCCATCTCTGTTTTAATCTTCTTTTTTCTTCTCTATCTTCCTTCCTCTTTTCTCTTCCTCTTTTTAAACATCTTCTTTTTCTTTCCTCTCAGGCCCCTGCAGGGCAGCGTGCTTGATCCCGACTTTCACGGGTCTTGGCATCTCACATGTTTCAACAGGGACTCAGCAGCCCCCTCTTTCCTCCTTTGTCTCACCTCCCCAGTGCTGCACACACTGTCTGATCTCCTCCTGCAGTGCTATGCCACCTGAGGCCTGAGGATCTGAACCGGGACACGCGTTTGCACCAGAACTCCAGCAAGTCCCTTCAGTGCCGAAGGGACAGCCTTTGCTGTCTCGCCTTCTAGGAGGGATGGCTCAAACTACTTGGCTGGACGGAGGTGACAATTACATGAGACAAGACGCTATCGAAACTATCACAGCACCTTGCTCAGCTACCCTGAGTCCTCAAACCACAGTGCCTGCGACCCTTGCTACTTCCTGAGGGTTACCATCTTCCACGTGCCCCAGCACGCAGCCTAGGTGCCACAGGTGCCCTCACTGCCATCCCGCCTACACAGCATTCTGATCATGAATTTGTACCCTAGTCCACATCCTACCTGGAAAGTAGGATGTCATTTGTCATTTGTCATTTGTCACCGTCAGAAGCCAGCTCCTGTGTGAGCTCGGCAGGAGGCCCCTCTCGGGTCTCCTGCACATCCGTGTCCCCTCTGACATCCTAGTCTCTACTCTGTGCTGTGGTGAAGGCTTTACTAGAGTCAGTTAAGTGCAAGCAACAGACAGAGAAAGATTGTCCTTTTAAATTCTCTGTGGCACTAACCTAGCTCAGAGCATAGAGGTGACAATGAATACTTGACTTATCGATTGTCTGAAGCTCCCCAGTGCTCAGGTTTAGGTCTTGGACAGGAGGGGAGTGAGGCCTCAAGTTCCATGAGCCATGTACACACCCCACAATGTTCTTCTGCAGAGACACAGCACCGTGCAGAATGGGATCAGACAGAACTGGCTTTGAGCCCCAGCTCTGCTACTTCCTGGCTGTGTGATCCCAGGCATAGGACTTAACTCCTTTGATTCTCAGTGTTTTTCTCTGTAAAGTGGGACTACTCAGAGTATCTACATCACAGGGCTGTTGTGAGGATTAAAAGAGAGACTAGCTCTTCGGTTCTCAATGTTAGCAATATGTTATTTTTAGCTCCAGTGTCTCTGTTTGTTTCCAAATGATTCATCTGTCATGATTCCCTTCCTCATAGTGAGTCTGTGGTCTGTCAGATGGATGGGAGAACTGAGGAGTCTAAGTCTGGATGGTTTAAGAAGACAAAGGTATATTCACAAGGGCAGTGGACTTTCTTCACTTCAGCCATTTAGTGGCATCTTTGCTGCTCTTTAATGTGAGGGACGTTTTGGCTTGCCCTCTCCTCCCTATTTTCCCTTAACAAGTTATGGGTATAACAGTTACCATCATTGCTCATCTGCTCCTACCCTATCTTTGCATGGCCCACATTAAAATGGCATTAGCAGAATTGCCACTTTCATGTTGAAAGGTGTTCTGAGTACGGAAATCCACCATCGGTGGGGTGGGAGTGGACCCCCCACACCACCCAGCGATTCTCTGACACCAGCTGGAAGTCGTACAATTCAACTCAATTCTGACACTATCAGCCCAGAGATAGCATTCGATTCCACGGGTTGAGGGCTCAGTCCCACAAGACAGCCCTCCACTGCAGACACCAGTTACAAGTCCAAGTTGTTACCTGCATTTCTGGCCAATGGGCTATAAATCACAGGTTCCCACAATACCCTCTTTGGGTTCAATTAATTTGCTCTTAGAACAGCTCACAGAACTCAGGAAACCTGTTTACACACCAGATTACTGGTTTATTACAAAGGACATTAAAGGACACAGATCAACAGCCAGGTGAAGAGGTACATAGGGCAAGGTTCTGAACAAAGGGACTTCTGTCCTCTTAGAATTTGGAACTCAATAGGGTGAGGAAGCATTCTAGTTTCCCAGTGTGGAAACTCTCCAAGCCCCCCTTTCTGGGGTTTTAATGGAGACTTTATGACACAAGCATGGTTGATTAAATCACCGACATTGGTCATTACTTCAACTTCCAGCCTTCCTCCCTGCCCCGGAAATCAGGGGATGGGGCTGAAAGTTCTGACCCTCTAATCATGGCTGGTTCTCCTGGACACCAGCCCCCATCCTTAGGAGCTTTCCAAATTCATCTGATGAATGTAAACCCAGCTCTGGTGGACAGGGGCTGTTATGAAAAACAAGACACCCATTTCACCTTTATGACTCTGAATATCTTTTCCAGGAACTGAGGACAAGAGACCAAATATGATCACAGAAGATGTTCCCACTGCTCCTATGACTCAGGAAATTCCAAGGGTTTTAGGAGCCATGAGCCTGAAACTGTGAAGACCAAATATACACAAGAAATACATACGTTTGGTCACTTATTTCTTATGGATCATGGCATCATCAGTTGGGTGGGCCTCTGGCGAAGACTGCAGCGTAAGAGAACCCAAGCTCGCCTTGTCATCCCATGGATACGATGAGATAACTCTCGTGTCAATGTAAATAACTCAGAAAATGACCGAGGACTGGCAAAACAGACTCCACAATTAACTGTAGAGAAGAGGAAGGGTCAGAGAGGGCAGGAAGGGCAGAGATGCAGTGAGGAGCTAAACCCTTTGGGTCTGGTCTCTGCAAGGAGGGGGCAGCAGTCTTGGGGAGGGGGGAGAATCTATTACACCAGGGAGCCTGCATGCAGAAGATGAACCCCCACAGCATTTGGCTTTATAAATCACAGTATCACACATGCAGTCCTGAGACCAAAAGTGGGCTGAGGTGGAGGCTGAGTGGGGAGAGAGCAGCTCTGATACGGAGCAGGCACAGAGGACAAGCCAAAATGCCAGCTGGTGTCAAAGCAGAAGTGGCAGCCACAGAGGGAGGTGGGGTAAGAAACGGCCACCATCAAACTATCGATCAAAGCAAGTGGAGTGGCTGATACCCCAGTGGGAAGGAAGGTATGGCCCCAGGTGTTCTCTTCAATGCTCTTTGGGCCCCAGACTACAATTCCAGCTAGAGTTTTTAAAATTCATTTTATTTTTTAATTGTTTATTTAGTTTTAGAGAGAGACCACGTGTGTGAGAAGGAGGATGGGCAGAGAGAGAATCCCACGCAGGTTCTGTACCACCAGAGCAAAACCGGATGTGGGTTTCGAAACCATGAACTCAGATCATAACCTGAGCCGAAATTGAGTTGGACGTGGAACCGACCGAGCCACTCAGGCACCCCTGCCTAAAAATCTACTCCTGGTAGATTTTTATATTCATTTGCCCCATGAGAAGGAAAAGGGAATTCTTAATTGAATGCTCGCTATATGTTTGGCACATCGATAGATGTATTATTTCACTTAATCCTCAATAAAGCTATTGTGAAATAGCCTTACTTCAGGGGGCTCTGCCCTCATCTTCTACCCTCTGCTTTGCCTCACCACACTGACCTCCATTCTGTGGTCAAACATTCCAATCTCACTCCCACCTCAGGGCCTTTACACTTGCTGTTTCTTCTGCCTGGAACGTTTTTATGCCGATGTCTGCATGGCTTACCTTCTTCTTCCTGCATTTCTGTACTCACATATGCCATCTTCTGAGAGGGGCCCAAAGCATACCTCCCCACAGACTTCATAACCCCTTCTCGGTTTTCCTTTTAACCTCCTTGGTAGTTCCAGCTATGTGTATGTACACGTACATAAACACACATGCAGATGTACTACATTATATACATGTATGTATGTATATACATATATATACATGTATGTATGTATATACATACATATATATATGAATTCTGTATATGTAGTACATTTATTTTATTTCTTTATTCTGCTTTTATATTTTGTCATCCTCCACTACAACCTAAGCCCCTTTCTCCCAGGTGGTTCAGTAGGTTAAGCATCCAACTTCGGCTCAGGTCATGATCTTGCAGTTTGTGGGTTCGAGCCCTGTGTCAGGCTGATTGTTCAGAGCCTGGAGCCTGCTTCAGATTCTATGTCTCCCTCTCTCTCTCTGCCCCTCCCACTTGTGCTCTGTTTCTCTCTTTCTCTCTCTCAAAAGCAAATAAACATTAAAAAAAATAAAAGAAACTAATCCTCTTTGAGGCAGATCATAATTATGTGGCCGGCACTTAGAACAACACTTAGCATACAGCAAATACTCAACACATGTTGAAGGACTGAATGAAGGGATGAACGGGGATGATTTTTGTCACTCCACCGTTGAGGATATGAAGGCTCGGAGACATGAAATCCAATGGCTTGTGATCATCCAGCCAGTGAGTGCCTGAGCCAGGATCACAGCCCACTCTGACCAATTTCAGAGCAGCCCTGAGCACTGCCCACACCTCTCTCACCCAGGGCAATGACATGGAGGCAGCAGGGATGGTGGAGGACTGTAGCAGGTTGAAGATAAAGTGAGAAGGAGAAGTTGAGATGTTCCCATAAGACAAGGTTGAAAAACTAGAAATGAGTGCTTAGAATGGACTCCTACGAAGTAGGCTGGGAGGGAGAGCTGGGGCAGCTAATGCACAGTTCGTTTTCAGATCAAATCCAGACATGGCCAGATACAAGGCTAATCGTTACCTTATCCCACATCATCCTCCTTGTGAGTTAGATATCATGAGTCAGCCTCATTTTATAGGTGCTCTTGGCATTTGGAATACTTTTCCCTGGCCACACGATCTGGGTCTGAGCCCCTCATCCCTTCCCCTCCCTGCCTTTCTCCTGGTGCCTGAAACCTCTGAGTTGGGAGAGTGGTGTTCAGGCCACGCTCACCTGGTAAAAAGGTCAACCTTCTTTTCTGTCACAAGCCCACCCTGCCCGTACAGGGCACAGGTTGCCAGCCAGGCTCTGGGCTCTGAGCATGCATCTCTGTTGGGTCAGCCAGCTTCTGCCCGCCTGGGTCCCTGCTGGGCCAGTCAGCTTCTTTTCTCCAGCAGCCAGAAGTAAAGGGGAACTCCCACAGAAGGAAATGGAGGTGTTTTATCCTGTGAAAAATCACAGAAGCCCTACTTTGAATTCCTCCCACACAGGAGGGTGTGGAGATGCTGGAGCCATTACTATGTATCCGGCTCCAGGGCGAGACAAGGTAGCGACCTTGACCCTGGGGAGCAGGTCCACCATGAAAAATGACCTCGGCTGGGTCCTTGCTAAGTAAGCACTTAGAATCGTTTGGATGGGACTGGATGGAAGTCTGTTTGTTCTGACTGAAGAAAGTGTTTATGAAGCTAACAAGAAATATAAACAAGAACTGGAGGGGAACTTTAATGCTTCTAATGTGCTTGATATGCTAATTACAAATTACGCTCATTGCTCATCTTTTTGTGTTAAAGCAGGTCCCCTCAGGAATTTACATGTTAGCTAGTTGCAATGAGTGCTTGAAAGATATTAGATGGGATTTCTTAAAAAAATATGTTATAATTTAGGGAAGCGTTTCCATCTATTTACTCATTCATCCATTATTGAATCAACATTTACTGAATTCTTACTTTTTGACAGGGATTGTGCAGGATGGCGGAGGGTGGGGGTAGGCAGTTGGGGGGTGAAATAGAGGAAGCCCCTGGCCCCAGGAACTTCTGTCTGGGCCCAGGGAAGTTGCTCTCTTTGGACCGAGATGGTGCAGCCTGCCACAATTTCAGGAGCTAAGTGAGGACATCTCAGAAACCCCATTAAAGGAAGTCCAGTATCCATGTTCTGCCAGTCTGCAGGATTTAGTGTGCTGGGCCACATGCTACCTGGCGTCCGGGTCCTTATAAGCCTTACTTGCAATGCCGGAGAGATCTAGGTTCAAAGCTTAACCCTGCCACTTGGTAG
Source organism: Proteles cristata cristata (assembly GCA_017311185.1). Classification (NCBI taxonomy): domain Eukaryota; kingdom Metazoa; phylum Chordata; class Mammalia; order Carnivora; family Hyaenidae; genus Proteles; species Proteles cristata. Next base: position 432,602 of record JAESUZ010001774.1, on the reverse strand, counting down.
CTATGTGACACGGACACGTGTCACATAACCTTAATGAGCCTCAGAGGATTTATTTGCAAAACAGGGATACTAATTTGAACTTCGTGGGACATTATGGATCAAATGAGATCATGGACATAAAATGCTTATCACAGCAGAGGAAATAATAGCATGTGATGGCCAGTATCTCTGAAGTATAAGAAATCTTGCAATATTCGAGCTTTGGTGTTACTTCCTTTAGCACATAACACGTGTGTGCAAGTATAGAAAAGACTTACATATTTGTCTGTCAATGCACGTGTATGTCTTTGCTACACACAGATACATAAGCCCATGAACCTGCAAGACTGGTATAAACATATTCCTAGGTGAACACACATTTTCATACACACATGCACTTCATAGTGACATGCTTTCAGATACCTTAGTCCTCCCTCGAATTCTAAATTTTTTAATGTTTTTATTTATTTCTGAGAGAGAGAGAGAGAGAGAGAGAGCTTGAGCAGGGGAGGGTCAGAGAGAGAGAGAGATACAGAATCTGAAACAGGCTCCAGGCTCTGAGCTGGCTGTCAGCACAGAGCTTGATGTAGGACTCAAACCCACGAACTGTGAGATCATGACCTGAGCCGAAGTCGGACGTTTAACTGACTGAGCCACCTAGACACCCCATAGTCCTCCCCCAAATTCTAAATACAAAGAACACCTGGACAAGTCACTTTTAGATCCTCTTTGTTTGGGACACCTGGGTGGCTCAGTCAGTTAAGTGTCTTACTTCAGCTCAGGTCATGATCTTGCAGTTTCTGAGTTCAAGCTCCATGTTGGGCTCTGTGCTGACAGCATGGAGCCTGGAGCCTGCTTGGGATTCTGTGTCTCCTTCTGTCTCTTCCCCTCCCCTGCTCATGCTCTGTGTGTATGTCTCTCTCTCAAAAATAAACATTTAAAAAATTAAAACAGAAAAAAAATGCTCATTGTTTTTGGTTTCCCATTTCTCTATTTATCTGCATTGATTTCATTTTATCCTCATTGTTCATTATCTTTCTCGACTCCACACTAGGCTCCACCCCTGTGGGGAAAGATTCTACAAAAGATTCTTCTGTCATAGAAGTATAAGGTTCTGAATTTACTGGACTCGGAATTTTTACTCCTGGTTTTTCAGGCTTCTATTTGGAGATGCCACCTGGGATCTCTCTTTCCCTTGCATGAACTCTAGGATCTAACTTTGTGCTTTGAGGAATTTATTAGCTTAATCATTGTTCCCTGATCAATTTGGTGGCTCTCATCAACATGTCCTTTCATCCCTAAAATGCCTCTGGGCTTCTCTAGAATATTTGTACTCCAAGATGGGAAGCTGTCCCCCTCAACCCTGAAACTTACAGAATGGTTTTCCCTCAGAACTCCACCCTGAGCAATACCCATGCATGGATGGAATTGCATGCATTTGCTTTCAGAGGCATGCATGTAGGCTTTCATGTACCCTTTTAAATTGTATCTTTTTATTACCCTTTTGCCTCATTCCTTTAAGTTCATGTGGTGGAAGGCGGCCCTTTGGTGACACACCTCTTCCTACGTAAGATAGAATGTAATTCTTACAACCAACCCATTGAACATCTGAGTAGATATAGTAGTTCTAGTTCTAAGCTACAGGGTGAAGCTTGGCCATAGGAATCAGAGGACAAGAAAGGTGCCCTAATCTTCTCAGTATTTCAGCAAATATTTATTAAGAACCTGCAAGCAGACCACATGCTAGGTATGAACATTGGGGCGAGAAAGAGACACAACTCAGATAATGCTTACAATCAAATGAAGGATATAGGCATTAAACACAACAGCACACTAAAAATTCTTCAAGTACAATTATGATAAATGTTAAGAAGGGCAAACGTGGGTTCTGTGGGAGTGTAAACTAGGGAGTCTTGACCCTATGAGATTTGTCGTCGGGTGGGAGGGATGTTACTTGAGGGAACTTCCCTGAGGGAGTGACATTTTAAGCTAAGAACTGAAGGATAAACAGAAGTTGGCCAGTGGAGAAAGTGAGGAGAACATTCCAGAAAGAGAAAGTATCACATGCAAAGATCTTAATTCACTAGATGAGTGGTCTATCTATGGAGGGGACAGAAACCAAAGTGCTTTGAACATGGTGAGTAAGGAAGAGTAGTGTGAGCACTGGGGGACTGGGGACGGGGGTGGTCACAGGACTATGGAAGCCTTCACAGAACACTCTGATACTTTCCCGGTTTATCCTGACTCTTCCTGGTGCCCTAGCCATGACTAATGGTGAAGAAAGACCCAGACACGCTCAGAGCAAAGAATGAGTGCTTGGATGCAAAGGTCCATCAGGATGATAAAAGATAAATATTTCGCATTGGCTTTTGGGCTTGTATAAAATTGTTTCCCCTCTAGATGGCTATTTTCAAATAACTAAATGTTTCCCTGTGTCAAAGAGCCACATTAGTGTATCACGTTGAAAGGACCTTTTTTAAAAAAAAAATTTATATTTTTGTCATGATAAGTGCACTTCTTAATCCCCATCCTCCATATTTCTTTCTCTATTTTTCTTTGCTTTTTAATTTTTTTTTAGGTTCCACATATGAGTGAGATCATATATTTGTCTTTGACCTAGTTTGCTTAACTTTACACTCTCTAGCTCTATTCATGTTGTTGCAAATGGGAAAATTTCATTCTTTTTATGGCTGAATAATATTCCAATATATCACCTCTTCTCTATCCATTAGCTATCAACGGACACTTGGGCTGCTTCCGTAACTAGGTTATTATAAATAATGCTGCAATAAACATAGGGATGCTGTATCCCTTTGAATGAGTGATTTCTTTTTCTAAGTACCCAGTAGTGGAATTACTGGATCATAGGGTAGTTACATTTTTCACTTTTTGAGGAATCTCCATACTGTTTGCCACAGTGGCTGCACCAGTTTGCATTCTCACCAACAGTGCACAAAGATTCCTTTTGCTCCACATCCTCAACACTTGTTGTTTCTTGTGTTTTTTTATTTTAGCCATTCGGACAGGTGTGAGGTGATATCTCATTGTAGTTTTCATTTGAATTTCCCTTATGATGAGTGATGTCGAACATTTTTCATGTGTCTGTTGGCCATCTATATGTCTTCTTTGGAGAAATGTCTGTTCATGTCTTCTGCCCATTTTTAACTGGGTTATTTGTTTTGGGGATATTGAGTTGTATCAATATTTTGGATACTAACCCTTTATTGGATATGTCATTTGCAAATATCTTCTCCCATTCCGTAGGTTTTTGCTGTGCAGAACTTTTTATTTTGATCTAGTCTCAATAGATTATTTTTGCTTTTATTTCCCTTGACTAAGGAGACAGATCTAGAAAACACTGTTGTGGCCAATGTCAGAGAGATTACTGCCTGTCTCTCTTCAGGTCTCACATTTGGGTCTTCAATCCTTTTAATCTATTTTTGTGCGGAATAAAGGAAAGTGGTTCAAGGTCATTCTTTTGCATGTGGCTGCCCAGTTTTTCGAACATCATTTGCTGAGGAGACTTTTTTCCATTGTATATTCATTTATCCTTTGTTGAAGATTATTTGATCATATAATTGTGGGTTTATTTCTGAGTTTTCTGTCTTTTTTTGTTGATCTATGTGTCTATTTTTATGCCATTACCACACTGTTTTGATTACTAATTCTTTGTAATATAATTTGAAATCTGGAATTGTGATACCTCCAGTTTAATGTTTCTTTTTCGAGATTTGCTTTGGCTATTTGGGATCTTTTGTAGTTCCATATAAACTTTAGAATTGTTAGTTCTAGTTCTGTGAAAATGGCTGTTGGTATTTTGATGGGAAATGCAGTAAATGTGTAGATTGGTTTAGGCAGTATATATGTTTTAACAATGTTTGTTCTTCCAATCCATGACCATGGAATGCCTTTCCATTTCTTTGCATCATCTTCAATTTCTTTCATCAGTGTTTTATAGTCTTCAAAGTACAGGTCTTTCACCTCTTTGGTTAAATTTATTCCTATATAAATAGAAATAAATTTTGTTTTTGGTGTAATTGTCAATGGGATTGTTTTTTTGAATGCACTTTCTGCTGCTTCATTATTCATGTATAGGAATGCGACAGAGTTCTGTATATTGATTTTGTGTCCTGCTACTTTACTGAATTCGTTTATCAGTTCTAGTAGCTTTTTGGTGGAGTCCTTAGGGTCTTCTATAGGTAGTATAATGTCATCTGCAACTAATGAGAGTTTTACTTCTTCCTTACCAATTTGGATTTTTTTTTTTTCTGCGTGTTGTTTGATTGCTGTGGCTAGGACTTTCAGTACTATGTTGAATAAAAGTGCTTATAGTAGGCATCTCCTGACCTTAGGCAAAAAACTGTTTTCCCCCATTAAGTATGATGTCACCTGTGGATTTTTCCTATAAGGCCTATATTATGTTAAAGTATGTTCCCTCTGGACCCACTCTGCAGGGTTTTGTATCACACATCAATGTTGCACTTTGTCAAATGCTTTTTCTGCATCTATTGAAATGATTATATGGTTTTAATCCTTTTTCTTATTGATGTGTCATGTATCATGTTGATTATTTTGTGAATATTGAATCACCCTTGCATCCCAGAAATAAATCTCACTTGATTGTGGTACATGATTTTCTTTTAATGTATTGTTGGACTCAGTTAGGTAGCATTTAGCTGAGAATTTTTGCATCTATACACATGAAAGATATTGGCCTTTAGTTCTCTGTTCAAAATCACTTTCTGAAAAGGCTTCTTTTGATCTCAAACTCCACCACAGGGCAGAGGCACCAATAAGTCAAATCTTTTATTTCAGGTTAATGTGTATGTTTAATCCTAGTTATATCAGTACAACTGTGAGGCATTTTACATAGTTTTATCTCTGGCCCTGTTGATTTAATTGGCATAGAAATCTCTAACCTGATTTATTTTCTAACATTCTACAAACTGAAAACGTTTGTTAATGAAGGTTTTAACTACTTGTGTGTGTAAATAATAATCCTTAAAATTTACATTATTTGAATGATAACAATGATGGAAAACAAGCCTGAAAAATTGAAATGCATTTTCAGGAGTTGGCTGCTTTACAAAAATCCATGGGTTCTTTGAATATGACAGGCCAGTTGACCTTCTCATGCAAATGCTGAAGAGATTGACAGAACCATGAGAAACAATAGAACATCAAACCTACATAGAATATGACCATCTCAGAGTCCAAGCTCCCAGGAAGCTCTTTCCTTCTGTCAGCAAAAATGAGGTCTTCGTCACAAGCCAGTGATTGTAGAAGCCACCTTAGATGGAACAAAGCCTGATCTGTATCCACTCTTCAGCCATTATGCCAGATCTCATTGCCCATTGAGGTGTCATCATTTTTAACTTTAAGAACTGATAACCTTTATCAAGAGACCTCAACTTCTTGGACGGGCCAGGAGAGATTAGTTGAAATTTACAGAAAGTTCAAATTACCAAGCTATTCTGCAAATGCAATTTGATTATTCAGATTATAGATCAAAATGGGAATGACTCCTGAAAAATGAATTCTGTAACCTCTTCCCTTTTCTCCCCTGAGCTCCCCCAGCCTCCTGGCTCACCTTTGTCTCAGCCCATACTATTTTGCATATGAAGTTTGGTTCATCTATACATCAGTCAAGAAAAAAATGACACCCTCAGAGTTTGTCGGAAGCAAGCATTTACAAAGATGTGGGCAGGGCTTAGGGAAACCAAGAAGAGCTAGTACAATAACCCCAGAGCTGCCAATGATGGGGAGGTTTTACCACGCCCGGCTGAAGGGGCAAGGAAAGGGAGTGACCTGATAGGAGTTTGACCTCTGATAAGGGGACTCAGCCAACCCATGGTGTCTCTGCTCGGAAGGAGCTGGGAATAAATATCTTGTTCCCTTTGCCTTTCCAGCCTCTGATCTCCCGTGTCTTGCATCGACTGGACCCAACTAGAAGCCAGTAGGCAAGGGAACACATTGAAGTTTGGTCATCTTTCAGAGCATAGAATGGAGTCAAGAAGAGAAGCACATGAATCTCAGGATGTGGAGGTGGAGCATGAGTGAATGGAACTTCCAGCAAAAACTGCTGCCTCCCCAACACCCCCCCCCCCCAACTAGGCTATGAAAGCCTTTTCTATGGCGGATGCGTTTTTCATTTAGTAGCCCCAGCTCCAAACTCCAGCCCTGACAAATAGAAAGGACTTAATAAATTCGGAGTAAATGAATGGATGTGGGGATGGTGAATGGATGGATGATTAAATGACTGAATGAATAACCAAAGGATTGAATGAATAACAGTGGGATAACAAAGATCTCCCTACTGGAGTTCTTTAGATGATCTGCTCTGGTAACTACCTACGAACAATTTGTAATTAACACATCAAATTCTTCTAAAGGCCCTGAAAGACTTTGTCTCTTCTGCAGCTTAAGCTGTCTGCACAGAGGCTTGTGTACAGGATGAAATTGCTTCCTTCATAGCAGAGATAAAGCACCTCCCATCTTCTATTCCAAAGACCTCAAATTCTGAATTAGGAGAGACATGAATTAATGAGTTCTTCGTGTAACAAGAAAAACCTCTTTTAATAACTGGGAGTTAAACAGAGTTTGGATCCCTGCTGATCTTATTGGCAAAATTAAATAAAAGTGACATTCTGCTGGCCCAAGCAAATTAGCAGCCAGCCTGTGTAAAGGCTCAGTTAACCCGAGACATTGTGTGATGTATTACCCATTGTTTGACGTACTTTCATAAGAGCAAGACGAAGTGTCCCATCCTTTAGACTCTGGTAATGTGCTTCATTGTTAAATTCAATAGGAAAAGCGATTCATACTGTGGTATGATTGAAAAGAAAATTGAATCCTTTTGATGTTATAAATGTGTCTATTACTGCGTGTGCACACAAATTTTCCATGGAAATTATGGTGAAAGTAGTGATTCTCCTCGAAAAATGCATTAGTGTTGACACGTTCAATTTTATCTGCATCAGAATATAAATACCCTTTAACCATGGTCAAATTGTGTGGAATGTATATACCACATCTGCATAAGTCACTTGTCTATCCATCTATCGGGGAGGGGTGGGGGGAGGGAAGCATGGAGCTCCCAGAGCTATCCTGGTCCTCCATTTGCAATTTTAAAAATATATATTATGGAAAGCACTGGTGCAGGGGTTTGTGAGGGCCTTTCTAATTTAAAAAATAGTTTCATAAGGAAAAGGTCTGTAATTTCACATCCTTGTTACACAAAGCAAGTTTGAAAGCTTCCAGAGACCCAGTGAGCTGTGTCATGCTAGCGTTGGCCATTATTGGCCATCCACCACCATAGTGGTCATGAAAACTTCTTATAAGGAAGTGGGTGATGTCAGGGACAGACTGCTCAGCTCGGCTCTGTGGTTGCAAAGCCCTTTGCCTGCAAGCCAAACGGGGACTGTAAAATGCCCGGGGCCTCTAGCCTCCCTTTTCCTAAAACCTGCCCCTTTTCTGCCTCCGTCCTGCTCTGTACTTCTCTAGATGTCACACTCAAGGAGCACTTCTCTCTGGGCTTCGGTTTCCTCTTCTGCAAATCAAAGTGGGTGGTCTCCATGTCCTTCAAAGTTAAGTGTCTGTTGCTGTTTGAACACATGCTCTTCTTTGCTTTGATCCCTATATCAGCCAGGATCTTTTTGATCACAGACAGTACAAAACTCAACACACAATGGCTGGGGGACAATGCTTCCCTATCATTTCCCTCTGCCAAAAAAAAAAAAAAAAAAAAAACCCCCCCCCAAAAACCCAGGGGCAAATCTAGCAACGAATATTATCAGTTCTCGGTTCCTCTCTGACTCTTGGCTTCTCCATTGGTGTTGAGTCCATTTGTGGACTCCCTTCGTGATCCCTTTCCCTTTTGGCAGGATGGCTGCACTCTTTGTTCACATCTTTCCTACTCCAAATTCACTGGCACAAAACTTATGAATGTATTTTTGAGTAATGTCTACCTGACCCAAATCAGGTCAGTGCTCTCACCTAAACCAGACACTGCAGGCAGGGATAGGCACTGCTCTGATTCACTAGGCTGGGGTCACATCCACCCTTGGAGCTGTAGGTGAAGTGAATCCAATCCGTGGTATATGGAATAAGAGTTGGGAGGGGAAATCATGTGCAGAAAAAACATGTTCCTGTTATTACAAGAAAGGTTGGGGGAGTATGGGTGGCTCAGTTGGTTAAGTTTCCAACCCTTGGTTTCAGCTCAGGTCATGATCTCATGGTTTCATGAGTTCGAGCCCCATGTCAGGCTCTGTATGGACAGCTCAGAGGCTGCTTGGGATTCTCTCTCTCCCTCTCTCTCTGCCCCTCCCTGCTCATGCTGTCTTTGTCTCTTTCAAAATTAAATAAACTTATGATTGCTGTCCTTCTCTGCTTGACTTGGAACTTAACGGAGGATCGTGGGGGAGAAGGGGGGAAACGGGGAGAGGGAGGGAGGCAAACCATGAGAGACTCTTGAATGTTGCGAACAAACTGAGGGCGGATGGAGGTGGGAGAGAGGGGAAGGGGGGTAATGGGCATGGGGGAGGGCACTTGTGGGGATGAGCACTGAGTGTGGTATGGAAACCAACATGACAATAAACTATTAAAAAATAAAAAAATAAACTTAAAAAATAAATAAAATCATAAACAGACAAACAAACACATAAATAAAAGAAGGGTACCTATGCAGTGGAAAGGGATGGGAGACAAATCCCCTCTAACATGCTTATACAAGCAATTCCTGCTGCCTGAGATCCTTTCTTTTCCTTGTCACTGTGGTAAATTCTTGCTTACCCTTCAAGGTCAAGTTCAAAAAATACTTTCACTGAGCCCTCCAAAATCCCTATCTGATTTCTTTACTCTGTCAGTACTGAAACATACCTGTGTTCCAGAACCTATAATATTCAACCCATCTCGCCAACAAATACTCACTGAATACCTATTAAGTACCAAGCACTGTAGCCCTTACCTCCACAAAGGAGTTGGAACACCAGGATCTATTTGCTTACTGCATGCCGTGCTGAGAGGGAAATATGAGATCAAGTTAGGGAAGAGGGTAGTGGAAGGGTTGGCAGGGAAATAGACAAAACTAGCAGGAAAAGGTAGCAGAATGACTGGCTCTTCTAGGTAGGCACTGGTAGCTCAAGACCACTCAAGGTATATTTCTTGAGCATCTACTATGTATACTACTATCTACTACTGATAGATCAGTGAGATAAACACACAAAGGTACTTATCTTTGTGGAGGGAATCTGGAGGAGGGAGATCCAGGCCAAAGAAATAGCCAGTGCAAAGGTCCTGGGCAGGAGTGTTTTTGAATTATTAACAGATCAGCAAAATGATTAGTATGGCTGAGAGGGAGTGTAGAAGGAGGTGACATCAGAAAGATACCAGGGCCAGATCGTGGAGGGGCTGACAGGCCATCATAAGGACTTTGGCTTTTACTGTTTAGCCCAACCATCCATGTCATGAAGCAATCCTGATCTGGACAAAAATGCCTCATCAGCCTGTGAAGACAATGGAGCTGAGATTAGACTTGATCTTGCGTTCCCACCAGATTTTCCACCCGGGGTGTAAGAATGGACTCCTGCCTCAGTTTCCCTATTGGTTATTCTTACTGATCAGCTAGCTTTGCTAAGACCCTGACATCGTTGACATAGCTATAGCTCCTAAGCGGTGATGGGGGAGTCGCTGGGTACAGGTGGCGGTAGGGGAGGTGGAGGAAGGGTGGTAGAGGCGTGAGTAGACTTTAATGTCTGTGAGTCAGAGTGCCCAGTTTGAACCACGGCTCTGCCACTTTGCCATTCTTGTAGCTCCAGGTAGTTATTTATTGGTTGTAAGCCTCATTTTCCTCATTTGTGAAATGGGAGCAAGGATATCTGTTCCTTCATGCGCCGTATGAGAGTTTGTGCAAACTCATGGCATAGAATAATCCCTCATTAAATAATCACTATTATTATCCTGGATATTATTTTGCAAATCCTCTCTACCTGCAGTAGAAAGATAATTCTTTATCCTTCCACACACTGGCTGGACCTGTTTTCTCAGAGCCATGCAGTTGTTGCATACTTGAACTACCAACATCACCAGTCACCTAGGTTTGGCTGCCTTTTGTTACCCTTCTTCCAGTCTTCCCTGAGAGCTGATTTTGTACCCTATTGACTTTAAAAATTATTTTGAAGTTTACTTATTTATTTTGAGAGAAAGGAGAGTGAGCAGGGGAGGGGCAGAGAGAGAGGGAGACAGAGAATCCCAGGCAGACTGTGCTGGCCGCATGGAATCCCACGTGGGGCTCAAAGCCACAAACCGTGAGATCAAGACCCGAGCAGAAACCAAGAGTTGGATGCTTGACGAACTGAGCCACCCAGGTGCCCCTAGATCCTACTGGGTTTTTAAAGCTTGTTGGAGATATGCTCAATGTTACCATGTATATTTAGACACAGAATATTTGGCTGCTGGTCACTTGTGAGGAACAATTTTGGAATTGTCTTATTTATGCCCATGTTGTTTCCATCCTGTCTCACCCCACATTCCTTCTGCCAGCTTGGCCAGACCCAGCAGAAATCATAGCCTAGCTTGAGCAGAATCATGACACCTGCCTGCCACATTCTTCCCCATTCAGAAAGCAGTTTCTTCAGCTGCTACTTAGGTAGCCAAATTCATCCTTGGACTCCCTGTAATAGATGCTGTCTCTCATTCACCTTCAGGACAGAACTGACCAGTACAGTGGCCCTTTCTTAGAGCAGATCTCCCTTGGGGGCATTTATCTGCTTCTCTCTCCTTTCTGTCTCTTTCCCCATGTGGAAGTCCCCTCCCCTCTTCCCCATGTGCCATGTGACCATTGCCTTGTAAATTGTTCAGAATCCAAGTCTGGGTGGGATATTTACCCAGAGTGAATTATGGCTGGATACATTCCTATGTCAACATGTGCCACGCTCATTTCTTATAAAGTAGTTCATTATTCTGTGGGGCATAAATAGCATTACCAGATTGATATGATTAAAGCTAGTGAGTCATTAATTAGCATCTAATTAAAAGAGATGAGTTACATGCCCATGTACAGTAGCTAATGTTATGTTTTCCTTGAGAAAGAAATGATTAAGTGTACAGCAATTGTGTTTCAAAGAAACTACACCAAACCATATGTGCAATTCTCTAGGGATGCAGGGACAATGTCTGCCCTGGGGCATCAGAAAATTAAGTTTGCTATTCCCCAAAGATGTGGCTGCCAGCCTAGGCTAGAATCTTTCTGGTCACAGGAAGCTGGCTTGAGCTTTGCATTATATCCAGAAATATCAACAGGGAAGCCATCAAGATAGCTTTTTGGGGCCGCAGCCCAGGCACCAATGCTGTGTGTCCTTCTGTTTAACATTCTACTAGGATTACCAACTCACACTGCCAAGTGTTCTGACATTCTTTAACATAATTCTCACAGTACACATATCTCCATTTTATAAACCAGAAAACTAAACCTCAGACAGGACTCACTCTGGCTGATTTGATAAGACCGGAGAATCTCTGGAGAAGCCCCAGGACACATTCCATCATCCCAGCCAGACATTCAGGGCCTTCTGAAAGTGAATTTGATTTTTTTCACGTAGCCTTCCCTCTCCCTCTTCCCTTACTGCATCTTTTTTCTCTAGCTGAATCGTCCTATGCCATGTTTCCTCTAATGTCCTAATTCTGCTCACAGCCAACTGAGGAGGACCTCAGTCTATGCTCCATGGGTCCACCACGGTGCTGAACTTCTGGAAGCAGACAGATTCTAATTTCATCCAGTAGTGTTAAAGGCGTGTATGTTATTTTTAATGCTACTAACTGTTCCCTTTTGAACCTAGTATTTAATGGTGACCCATTTAAAGTTTTCTTCTAAAGTTTCTAATCTTATGTACCCAGTACAATGATGACTAACCCAACCCTGTTGTTAAGCCCATCTATTGAGTTCTTAATTTCAATTATTTATTTTGTTCTTGATTCTATAGTTTCAATTGTATCTTTTTTCACGGGTTCCATTTCTCTGGAAACTTTTTTAGCTGAGTGTTGCATATTTAATAGATAGTTTTTATTTTATTAAGAGAGTTGTGCTAATTTTATTTCTTTGTAAGTTTTGAAGCTATGATGTTAGGTACGCACATATTTGGAATTTTTATATCTTCATGGAGAAATTTGTCATTTGTCACTATGAATTATTTATGCTTATTTCAAGTATGTTTGCCTTAAAATTTTCCTCATCTGATATTACTGTCTGATACTACCTTGTCTGATATTACTCTCTTCTTTTTTGAGGTATAAATGATATAGGGTGAGATGCACTTCAAAGAGTTTTAAAAAACTCATACGCCTATGTACATCATACCTTTATCAATATACAAAAATTTGCATCCCTCCAGAGAGTTTACCAATATTGCTTCCAAGTCAATATTTAAAAATCTTTTATTGTAATAAAAAGAGTTGAGTTGCATATTCATGTACTTTTTGCTTATTTATATATATCAAACAGTGTGTATAGTATATACTATGTACTCTTTTGTGTCCAGCATATTTTACTTAGGGTGATATCTGTGAATTCATCCACATTGTTGCAAATATAAAGGATTTGCTTCTTTTTTGTTTCTGAAGAGTATTTCATTATACAAATATGCCACAATTTATTTGTGCACCCACCAGTTGATAGACGTTTGTGCTGTTTTCAGTTTGGGAATATGACTAAAGCTTCTACGAACATTCTTATTCAAGCATTTGTATGGACCTAAATTGCCACTTCTTTTGAGCAAATGCCTAGAAAAGGAATTTCTAAGTCATAGGATACGTGTATTTTTAACTTCATATGAAAGTGCCAAACTATTTTTCTGTAGCATCTTACACTTCTACAAGAAATACATGAGAGTTCTGGTTGCTTAACATTCTCACGTTGAGGAAATTCCCTTCTGTTTCCAGTTTGCGAAAAGATTTTATCATGAATGTACATTGAAGATTTCAAATGCTTTTTCTGCAGCTGTTGAAATTATCATATTATTTTTCTTCTTTAGTTGGTGCATGAATCTCATTTAGTCTCTCGATTAATATTTTATTTTATTTTTTAATCTTTATTTTTTTTTTGAGAGAGAGAGAGAGAGAGGCAGAGAACATGTGAGCAATTGGGGGAGGGCAGAGAGAGAGAGGGAGAGAGAAAATCCCAAATAGGCTCCACACCACCAGCACAGAGCCCAACATGGGGCTCGATTTCACAAACCTGGAGATAATGACCTGAGCTGATATGAAAAGTCAGACAATTAACTGACTGAGCCACCCAGGTGCCCCTAGTCTGTCAATATTTTAATGTTAACCAACCTTGTATTCCCAGAACAAATCTCACATGGTCATGATATATAACCTGTTTTATATATTATTGGTTTTAAAATATATTGATTTGCTAATATTTTATTAAGAAATTTTGTGTCTTTGTTATGTAATTTTTCCCCTTATAGTGCCTTTTCCTGGTTTTGGTATCAAGATTATCTTGACCTTATAAAATGACTTGAAGAATATTCCCTTTTTATCCATTTTCTTTTTTTTTTTTTACAAATAGTTTATTGTCAAATTAGTTTCCACATAACACCCAGTGCTCATCCCCACAAGTGTCCTCCTCCATGCCCATCCCCCTCCCCCCACATCCATCAGTCCTCAGTTTTTGTCAGCATTCAAGAGTCTCTCATGGTTTGCCTCTCTCCCTTTCCCCCACCATTTCCGCCCTTCTTCTCCCCCTTGTTCCTTCGTTAAGTTCCTCCTAATCCTCCTATACGTGCAAACATATGATATTTGTCCTTCTCTGCCTGACTTATTTCGCTCAGCATAACCCCCTCAAGGTCCCTCCATGTTGCTACACATGGCCAGATTTCATTGTTTCTCATTGCCATGGAGTATTCCATGGTATAGATAAACCACATCTTCTTGACCCATTCGTCTGTTTATGGACACTTAGGCTCTTTCCATGTTTTAGCTATTGTGGAGAGTGCTGCTATGAACATTCCTTTTTATCCATTTTCTAGAGAGTTTGGGTAGAATTGACATTATTTTCTAAGAAATATGCTAAAATTTACTAGTGAAGCCACTGATTATGGTGTTCTTTTTTTTTTTGACAATTTTGATATATAATTTTGATAATTATATTATCAATTACAGGTTCCATTTATTTAACAGACATGGGGACTACACAGATATATATCATTCCTTCTGTTAGTTTTGACAATGTTCATCCTTCAAAGAATTTGTCTCATTTATCCAAAATGTAAATTTATTGGCATAAAATTTTTCACGATATGACCTTATTCCTTTACTAGGAACAACAGCAGGATCTATAGTAATGTCCTCTCTGTCACATCTGATATTGGCATAATTGTGATTCCTTTTTTCTTTTTTGGATCAGTGTAATTTGAAGCTTATCCTTTTTTTGTTTGTTTTAATTCACACACCCCCACCCGCCAACCAAATACCAGCTTTGATTCCATTGGTCATCTCTGCTGTTTGTTTGTTTTACATTTCATTGATTGGTGCTCTTTATTATTTCCTTTCTTCTTAATTTGGTTTAGTTTGTTCTTTTTGTAGCTTCCTTAGGAAGGAGCTTAGATTGTTGATCTGGTTTTCTTTTAAGTTAGTTTGATTAAGGTCGAATTTAAAATAGAATAAAATGTCCCCATGTGAAGGAGAGGGGTAGAATTCAATGAGTTATGAAGTGTATAATCATTTTGGTCACCACCACAACAACAACCCATATTTTTTTTTTCATCTACCCAAGAGCTTCCTCATACATTTCCTCTTTTCAGAAAATCCCCTAATTGAAGGCTACTACTATTGTGATCACTTTCCACAATATGGAAATGTTTTCTTCATTCAACATAATTTTGTGATTTATCCATGTTATTGTATGAATCAGTACTTTATAGTATTCCACTTTATAAATATACTAAAATTTATTTTTTGCTCACCTATTGAACATTTGGGACATTATTAATAAAGCTGATTTTTTGAAGATTCTATATATAAGATATACATATCATGATATTTGTCTTTGACTTATTTCACTTAGGATGATGCCTTCAGAGTTCACCCATGTTGTCACAAATAGCAAAATTTCATTCTTTTCTATGACTAAATAATATTCCACTTTATATGTTTATCATATACATTATTTCCATATTTATAGATAGAAATATTTCAAATTATTATATAAAAATAATTATAAATTGGGGTGTCTGGGTGGCTGAGTCAGTTGAGTAGCCAATTCTTGATTTGGGTTCTGGTCATGATCCCAGGATTGTGGGATTAAGCCCTACATCGGGTCTGTGCTGAGCATGTGGACGGCTTAAGATTCTTGCTCTCCCTCTGTCTCTTTTCCCCACTCATGCGCTCTCTTTCTAAGAAAAAATTTACAAATTATAAACATAAAATACAAATATATACGTAATATATTATTATATATTATATATTTTTAAAATATATATTATTTATGTATACTATATATATGTACTCCACACTCAATATCTTTATCCATTCATTTACCGATGGACACTTAAGATTGTTTCTGTCTCTGGGTACTGTAAGTGATGCTGCGATGAACATGGGGGTTCATATATCTTTTCAAATTAGTACTTTTGTTTTCTTCAAATAAATACCCAAAAATGGAATTGCTAGATCATAGGGTAGTTCAAGTCTTCATTTTTTGAGGAATCTAAATACTTTTTTTTCCACAGTGACTATACCAGTTTTCATTCCCACCCACAGTGCATGAGAGTTCCTTTGTCTCCATGTACGTCCCAACACTAGTTGTTTTTGTCCTTTTGTTAATAGCCTTTCTGACAGGTGAGATGATATCTTACTGTGTTTTTAATTTGCATTTCCCTGATGATTAATGATGCTGAGCATCTTTTCATGTACCTCCTGGCCATTGTATGTCTTGGGAAAATTGTTTATTCAGATCTGCCTCTTTGATTGGATTGTTTGTCCTTTTGCTATTGAGTTGTATAAGTTCTTTATATAGTTTGGATATTAGCCTGTTATCAGATAAATGATTTGCAACTATCCTTTCCAGTTCATCTGGTTGTTTTTTCATTTTTTTGATGACTTCCTTTGCTATGCAGAAGCTTTTAGTTTGAGAAAGTCCCACTTGTTCATTTTTGGTTTTGTTGCGTAGGCTTTTGGTGTCAGATTTAAAAAATCATTGTCAAGATATTATCAAGAAACTTACCGCCCATATCTTTTCTAGTTTTATGGTTTCAGATCTTATGTACACATCTTTAATCCATTCTGACTTAATTTTTGTGCACGGTGTAAGACAGTGGTTCATTTCATTTTTTCCATGTGGCTGTCCAGTTTTCCAAACTGGAAGAAACTATTCTTTCTCCATTGTGTATTCTTATCTCCATTGTCATAAATTAATTGATTATACATCCATGGGTTTATTTCTCTGCTTTCTTTTCTGTTCCATTGATCTATGTATGTTTTTAATGCCAGTATCATACTGTTTTAATTACTGTAGCTTTGTAATACAGTTTGAAATCAGAGGAGTGGGATGTCTCCAACTTTGTTTGAATGAAGCTGATTTAACCTGCCATGTAAAAAATAACACTTTATGAATATGTGATTTTTAAAAAAATTTTTTTATTTTTTTTACAAATAGTTTATTGTCAAGTTGGTTTCCATATAACACCCAGTGCTCATCCCCACAAGTGCCCTCCTCCATGCCCATCTCCCCCCTCCCCCCCACACCCATGAGTCCTCAGTTTGTTCTCAGCATTCAAGAGTCTCTCATGGTTTGCCTCTCTCCCTTTCCCCCACCATTTCCCCCTTCTTCTCCCCCATGGTCCTCGTTAAGTTCCTCCTAATCCTCCTATACGTGCAAACATATGACATTTGTCCTTCTCTGCCTGACTTATTTCGCTCAGCATAACACCCTCAAGGTCCATCCATGTTGCTACACATGGCCAGATTTCATTGTTTCTCATTGCCATGTAGTATTCCATGGTATAGATAAATCACATCTTCTTGATCCATTCGTCCGTTGATGGACACTTAGGCTCTTTCCATGTTTTAGCTATTGTGGAGAGTGCTGCTATGAACATTGGGGTACATGTGCTCCTATGTCTCAGCATTTCTGTATCCCTTGGGTAAATTCCTAGAAGTGCAATTGCTGGGTCATAGGGGAGTTCTATTGTTAGTTTCCTGAGGAACCTCCACACTGTTTTCCAGAGGAGCTGTACCAGTTTACATTCCCATCAACAGTGTAGGAGGGTGCCCGTTTCTCCACATCCTCACCAGCATCTAGAGTTCTCTGTTTTGCTCATTTTAGCCACTCTGACTGGCGTGAGGTGGTATCTCAGTGTGGTTTTGATTTGTATTTCCCTGATGCTGAGGGATGCTGAGCATCGTTCATGAATATATGGTTTAATTTATTTTAGGTAAATATTAAAAAGAACTACTGTGCAATATAAGTGTATGCACAGCTTCATAAGAAAATGAAAAACATTTTCTAAAGTTATGGTACTATTCTGTACTCAACTCGATATGAAAGTTATAGCTGTCTATATCTTTGTTTTTCATGGGTTTTTAAATTTTAGCCATTATTGTGAGTGTCTGTTACTATCCTATTGTGAGTTTAGTTTGCATTTTCCCCATGACTAATGCTGACCATCTTGTGTTTATTGCCCATTTACCTCTCTTTACCTCCTTTCTCATTGGGTTATTTATATTACTATGACTAACTTGTGAGATTTATTTTTTTCTAAGATTTCTTTGTTTACTCTGGATACCAGTATTTCATCAGACATATGTTTTGTGAATATTTTCTTCCAGTCCGTGACATGCTTTATCATTTTCTTAATGGTTCTATTGAAGAGTGTAAGTCTCTAATTTTAGTAAAATCTAGTTTACCCATTATTTCTTTTATGATTTGTACTTTATGTGTCCTAAGTTATCTTTGTTTGCCATAAAACCCCCAAAATTATGTTATGCTTTATTTTAAAACTTTAATATATTTTAGCCTTATGGTTAAGTCTGTGATCCATTTTGAGTTAATTTTTGTGTTAGCATAAATGAATTTTTTTTTCTGTTTCTGTTTTTGTTTTTGTTTTTCTTACCACATGATTACCCAGCTGTTCAAATTCCATTTGTTGAAAAGACTATTTTTTCCATTTAATTATGCTGGTGTTTCTGTAAAAATTCAACTACTCTCTCCATGGGTATATTTTGGGGCTGTAGTCTGTTTTATTCATTTATTTATTTATTTTTATGAAAAGAGGTCTTAATTATTAGGTCTTAATTATTGAGAATTTGTAGTAGGTCTTGAAATTAGATGGTATAAACCTTTCAAATTGTTCTTCATTATCAGATTTCTTTTGATCTTTCTTTTGGTTTCATTGGTTTTTTCCTATTGTTTGTTCATTTTCTACTACTCTATTTTTCATTCTTATTATCATAGACTTCCTTTACTTCGAGTTTAATTCATTCTTTCTACCTACTTGAGGTGGAAGCTGAGATAATTGATTTTCAATGTTTTTTTTTTATTTTCTAAAATACACAAAACTGAAATTTTCTCCCTAAGCACTGCTTAAATTAGTTGAACACACTGATTTTATTGTTTTATTTTCATTATTGTTTACTTAAAAATATTTTCTAACTTTCCTTGTGATTTCTTCTTTGGCTTTTGTGTTATTTAGAAATACGTTGCTTAATTTCCAAATATTTGAGATTTTTTTTAGATATCTTCTTTTTATAATTCAACTTTTCTGTAACCCAATAGCATATTGCACAGAATTTCAATCTTTTTAAATTTGCTTAGACTTTATTCATGGTCCAGTATTTCATATATGTTGGTGATTGTTCCATATCCTTGGGAAAAAAAATGTCTTCTGCAACTAATGAGAATAGTGGCATATAAACATTAATTAGGCTATTTTGATTGATACTGCTTTTCAAATCTTCTATATTCTTACTACTTTCTGTCTTACTCAATTAGTGATGTTTGGAGGAATGTTAGAATTTTCAACTATAATTGTGGATTTTCATATTTTTTCTTTTAATTCTCACAGATTGTGTTTTATGCATTTTGAAGCTCTGTTATTACATGCATACTCATTTAGACTTGTTACACTTTCTTGCTGAATTGGCACTTTTATCACTATGTCCCTCTTCATATCTGATGATAACCCTTTGTTGTAATTTCAGCTCTGTCTTATATTAATATAGCCACTTCAGCTTCTTATGATTAGCGTTTGCATGGCATATCATTTTCCATCTTTTATTCTTGTCTTCTTGTTTTTATATTAAAATGTGTATATTGTTGGATATTGCTTTCATATTCAGTCTGTCAATCTCTGCCTTTTAATTAAGGTGTTAATGTCATTTATATTTAATATAAACATTAATATCATTGCATTTAAATCTATCTTGTAATTTTTTTCCTATTTATCACATCTGTATTTATGACCACTTTTCCTGTTTTAGTTGTGGTTTTTGAACTAATTGGAGATTATTTTTAAACTCCACCTTATCTTTACTTTCTTTTTAATAGCTATAATTCTTTGTTTTATTATGAATATTTTAGTGGTTGCATTAGGGATAACAATATCTTTTGTTAATTTATCATAATTTACCATAAATTAATATATCACTTCTTATATAAGGTACTAACCTTGCAAGAATACCTTCAATCAATCCCCATATTTTATGATGTTGTCGTACATTTTATTTCTACATATATTATTATCCCACAATATATGATTACATTTGCTTTAAAAGTGAATTATATCTTAAAGGAATTAAGTAGGAAAAAAGTCTTATAATTACCTATCTGTTTACCATTTCCAACACTCCTTATTCTCTCATGCAGATTTGATTTTCCATCTGGTGTCATTTTCCTTCATTCTCAGGAACTTTAACATCCTTGGTAGTGCAGGTCTGATGGTGGTAAATTCTCTCAGGATTAGATTATTGGAAAATGTTTCCATTATGTTCTTACTTTTGAAATATATTTTGTCTGGGTATAGAATTCTACATTGACAGCTTTTCTTTTTAGCATTTTAAAGGTGTTTACCTTCTATCTTGCATTGTTTCTGATGAGAAGTCAGTGCACATGTTTATTCTGAGTGCCTTTATTGTGTGTATGTGTGTGCGTGTGCATGCATGCACGTGCACGCATGTGTGTGAAATGTGTTCTAATTGTGGGTGATAGAGCCTCTCGAATCTGGGGTTAATAGCTTTGCTCAGTTTTGGAAAATTCTCATCTGGCATTACTTTAAATATTGATTCTTCCAACTTTTTTCTTTCCTCTCCTTTTGAAGCTACAAATTCTTTCATACTAGATCTTTTCAAATTGTGTATATATCTCTTACATTGTGTCATTAACTTTCATTTTCACCTCTTTCTCTCTGTGCTTCACTCCACATATTCTATGGATCTCTTTTAATTCGTAATTTGTTTTTTGGGGTTTTTTTTTCTTTTATAGTTAATAGTTAATACATTGCAAATATCTCTGTTGAGCTCTTAATTTCAATGCTTCTCAGCCTTTTGACTAAAATCAAGTGAGTTCTTATTTTCAGTTCCTGCGTTTTTCAGCTCTAGAATTTCTATTTAATGATTTGAAATAAATTCCAGATCAATTTCCACACCTTTTCATTGAATTCTTAAACATATAAGTCATACACAATTTTTTAAAAGGCCATGTTCACTAATCCCAAATAACTAGATCATTGATAAGCATGTCTCTATTGTTGTTTTTCTTGATTTTTAGTGATTTAGTCCTGTTTCCTGAAATGCAATTTAATTTCTACTTGACATTAGACATATTTTTAAAATAAGAATGGTTTTAAAATAAAATAAAAAACCTTTGGATTCATTATCTTTTTTCACTGATTTTTTTCTTTCTGGAATGCTGTGAGCAAATTCTTTTTTTCCCACCACATATTGAAATTATTTGGGGGTAGGTTTCAGGAATTGCAAGGCCTCTATTATTTACTGGCTTTCTTAAGTGTAGCTCTTCAGGGCTTTCTCAACTGAAATCCTCAGGTATCAGTACTAAGTCTGAACTCCAGATTTCGTGTTTCCAGGGGCATAATACTGCTGAAACTCTGCTTATCATTTTAGTCTCTTAACAATCACTTTCTCTTACTTCCTTGTTTTGGGACTTTTTCTGGGGGAGAATATGTATGGCTTAAGATCTAGCAAATGCTTTGAGGGGGAATTCAGTTTCACGTCTCTGATGTTCTTTTTATTTCTGGGATCTTGAGCCCTCAATCCTGGTTATCTTGATAGTCTGACTCTAATTTTTGTCTTCTAGCACAGTGAGGCTGCCATCACCTTTAGGGTGTCACTACCTACTCAGTGTCTCTGTCCCACACTCTGGATTAGAAAAGACCCCAAGAGGAAAAAGCAATGATGAATATGGGGCCTCAATGTGTTTCTCTACTCCCTGAAGTCTTATACCCTTAGGTCCTGCCTGCTTCGATTGTTCTCATATGTCTTCAAACGATTGGATTTTTTTGGCACTTACCCAGTTTTTATAGTTGGTTTTTGTGGCCCAATTTGTCTAATACAAGGCATTCTGTCATAGCCAGAAGTAGAAGTCACCACTTTTATTTTTTTGTCAAAAAAATATGTCTGATCTTATACTATGAGTGTATCTATAATTTATTTACTTCCTTCAATGAAGATGGACAATACATCTTTTCCCCTCCTTATTTTACCCACTACCATTAGTTTTAATTGATGTGAGATGATAATTTTACCCAGTTAATTGTTCTTAATTTCATGAATTAAGAGTCTTCTCTTTCCAGAATTATTTATGACACTTTCATTCTGTTTTGTAACCATATTTACCACAGTTATTTAGAATAAATTATGTGCTTAAATGCTTTCAGTTGCTCATTACCAGTTCTTCCACACCATGACTTTACTATTTATGAGTTTTAAATTTTGATTCTTTTTTTTTTCAGCTGGCTGAAGTAGATCTTCGAGTAATTTTTCAGGAAGAATGTATGAGTCAAATAATTTGTGAGTCCTTGCATAACTGAGATCATTGGTCTGTTGACTTCATATATGAACCAGTTTTCAGGTATTCAATCATTTACCTGAAAAAAATCAAATGCTTAACCTCAGCAAAATATGATGCTAGATGCTAGGAATACAGCAGTATGCAAAATGTACATGGTTGTCAATTTTATGGATTTTATACTGTAGTGGAAAGAACAGATATTAACAGTTGATGCCACAATTAACTGCTGTTGATCATGGTGACAAAGGAAAGTAAGAGATTTCTCTCAGGAGAAGAGCAAAGGGATACAGGAGAGGTTTCTCTGGAAGAGTTACAATTAAAGATCCAACAAATGAATGAATGATCTATCTCGGGTGATTGGGAAGGGGTGATAAGCTCCAGACAGAAGGCACAGGGTGGGCGGAGGATGGTGTAGCGTGTGGCTGGTGAAATAGGCAAAGAAAGGTGACACAGACCTTGGAAGACCTCATTCAAGGTTAGAGTTTTTTGTTAGGGTCAAATCACAGAGAAAGGATTGAGCAGAGATGTGGCATGATCACCCTCAAGTTTTAAAAAGTCGTGGGGGCACCTGGGTGGCTCAGTCGCTTAAGCATCCAACTTCGACTTCAACTCATGATCTTGTGGTTCGTGAGTCTGAGTCTTGCGTCAGGCTATGTGCTAATAGCTCAGAACCTAGAGCCTGCTTCAGATTCTGTGTCTTCCTGTCTCTCTGCCTTTCCCCTGTTCACACTCTCTCTCTCAAAAAACAAACATTAAAAACAATTTTTTTTTTTAGTTATACTGATTGTGTTGTGTAGAATGACTCTGAGAAGGCCAAGAGGATAAATTTGGGCCGACCAAAGTGGCTGTTTGCTGTTGCCAAGTTTCCAGAGAGCACTGACATTTTTAAAAAAAATTTTAATGTGTTTTTAATTTATTTCTAGGAGAGAGAGAGAGAGAGGAGAGAGACAACGTGAGCAGGGGAGGGTCAGAGAGAGAGGGAGTCACAGACTGAAACAGGCTCCAGGCTCTGAGCTGGCAGTCAGCACAGAGCCCAACGCGGGGCTCGAACCCACGAACCGCGAGATCATGACCTAAGCGAAAGTCGGAGGCTTAACCGACTAAGCCACCCAGGCGCCCCAGGGAGTGCTGACATTTGCTCGGATCAGACTGGCGGCAGGGGATCATAAGAGGTGGATCTATTTAAGACAGTATTGGGGATAATCCTTTCCTCTTCTGTTCCTCACCACCACCTCCCAGCGGCGTCAACATCCGATCCATTAGCAAAGTCTGTCTGCTTACCTTTGAGAGATACCCAGTGCAGTCACTTCCAACCCACCCCTCCGCTTTCCCCCTAGTCCCAGCCCCCATCATCTCTTGTCTGGATGATGGCAGTAGCCTCCTACCTACTCTTCCTTTTTTTACCCTTGGTTTCCTTCATAGTCTGATCCTTTTCTTTTTAATGTTTATTTATATTTGAGAGGAGACAGAGAGAGACAGAGAGAGACAGTGCACGAGCTGGGGAGGGCAGAGAGAGCAGGAGACAGAATCTGAAGCAGACTCCAGGCTCCAAGCTGTCAGCACAGAGCCCGACGTGGGGTTCAAATTCGCAAACTGTGAGATGATGACCTGAGCTGAAGTCAGAGGCTTCACTGACTGGGCCACCCAGGCAGCCCCACAGTCTGATCCTCTTAAAATATTCATCAGATGAGGCCATTTCTCTCAAAACTCTCCAACAATTTCCCTTTCACTTACACTGAGTGAAAGCCGAAGTTCTAACAATGGCCCACAAAACAAGACATGACTTCGCCTTGTTATTTCTGGTATCTGCTGCCACCCTCTGTTTTGCTCATTTTAGCCTAACTACACCGACTTCCTGCATGTTCCCCGGCCATGCCCAGGGCCTTTGCATTTGCCATTCCCTTTGTGAGGAACACTCTTCCCCTAAATCTTTGCGTGGCTTTCTCCCTTATATTATTCCAGGCTCTCCTCACATGTCTCAACTGAAGAGAGATCCTCCCGACCATCCTATAAGAACATCTGGTCCACTGTCAGTCTGTGCTCTCTTACCCTGCTTTAGCATCCTTCATAGCGCTGACATGTGAGTAGCTTTGTATTTTTTGTATATTGTGTTTTCCTCGACTACAATCTGAGCTTTTTGAGGGCAGACATCTTGTTATGTTCATCGTTTCGTGGTCAGAAATATCCATGATGTGAATGATTTGGTTGAAGGTGGCAGCAGGAAAGACACGGTACTGAGGACGATGCCTGCGTTCCTGGCTTTGGCAGTCGGGACACTGGGAGCCATTCACTGTGACGGGGAAGTTGGAGGAAGCAGAGTTTGGGAGAGATCAGGAGTACGGGATTGGACAGGCTGAGCATAAGGTAGCCATCATGCCTCAAGCAGGGGTGTCTGGTAACCAGATGGACACACGGGCTTGAGAATGGTACCAATATGCGGCCAGGGGCTTGAAGATGGTACGTATATGGGGGTTCTCAGGCCTAGGGTGGTCAACTCATCCCAATGTGCTTTAGAACTTAGTACTTTTTCTAATTTTAGCACTGAAAAGTAGGGCCTACTGTGAAATCTCTCAGTCCTGGACAAAGCATGCCAGTGGGTCACTGTAAGTCATGGGCTGAAGTCATGGCATGGGCATGAATGAGATCATGGAGAGAATGTGCAGAGTGAGAAAGGATGCCAGCCTAGGCTTGAGCCCCACGGAGCTCCAGTGATAAAGGTGGGCTGGGCGTGCCCCATCTGCTGTTGGGCTATGGGGCTCCCTGTGGGGTGGAAGGCGTGATGCATGCTACCTGCCCAATCACCTTTGTTATAAGTGAAAAAAATGTTTAAAGGCTGAATATGTGAGGCACAAAGGGGACTGTGAGAGAAGCAGATGTTAAAGTTTAGTAGATGTAAAAGTTAAGTTAAATTTTCAAATATTGTGTCATTCCTGTCCCCTGCTCCCAACCTTTCAAAGGTTTCCTCTCTCAAGATAAATATTTAAAATTCTTACTTGCAAGACTCTGCATCCTCTCCTCATACCACTGCCTCTACCCCACCCAACCTCAACACCTATTTCTCTTTCCTTTCCTCTCAGCTCCAGCCACACCCACCTCCTTAACCTTCCCAGGGCCTTTGCTACCACAGGGCCTTTGCATATCTCTACCTATTATGCTCTTTTCTTGATACTTGCAATGCTGGTAGAGGAAGGAACTGGGATCAAGAGAGATTTTTTTTCTGTCTTTTTAAAGCTCTCTCTCCCTGCTCTTTTTTCTTTCTTTCTTTCTTTCTTTCTTTCTTTCTTTCTTTCTTTCTTTCTTTCTTTCTTTCTTTCTTTCTGTATTACAAGTTTCTCTAATCTTAGCCATGATGGAGGGTATGCAGTGGTATCTCATTATGGTCTTAATTTGCATCTCTAAAATGGGTAGTAATCATTTTCTTAATGTTTTATGCAAAGTTTTTCCATATTCTGTATACTAATCTTTTGTCATGTATATATTGCAAATATTTTCTTCTACTCTGTGGCTTTCCTTTTTCCCTTTTAATGATATCTTTGTTAAAGTCTCAATTTAAAAGTATTCCAGTGTACAAATCTTCTTCATGCTTTGTGCTGTATGTGTCTTACTAAAAGATTTTTTTTTCCTTCCCAAGGTTATGAAGATATGCCTCTATAATTTTTTTCTCAAAGTTTCATTGCTTTACTTTTTACATTTACATCTACACTATCTGGAAATCCATCTATCCCTTCAGTGTACTACAGTGTCGTTATTCTTACAAGTCAAGTGGCCATGTATATATAGTTCTAGTTTTAGATGTTCTCTTCTGTTCCACTGGTTTCTTTGTCTGTCTTTGGGCTATTACCACACTACTCTATTGTAGTTCTATAATAAGCCTTAATATCTGGCAGTGTACTTCCTCCAAGAATGGCTTCCTCAAGTCATTCATGAGTCGGGGTATTGAAGGTGTGCATAGTAACTACCCATCCAGCTGCCTCTCAGGTCAGATGTAAGCTAAGCAGATACGGCCCAGAGCACCAAAATGTGTGCTCAACTTAGGTCGATCCCATGCCCCCAAGTGGGAAATTCAAACTCCTTCCCCAGGCCTACAAGGCCCACATTCCTGTCCCTTCCTGTGTCCCTAATATCATCTCTCCACTTTCCTAACTCATTACGTCCCAGAGGAATAGTAGGCTTTTCTGCTCCTTTGAAAACAGACATCCTAGGCACCCCTGCACGTAACCATTCTTCCTTTCTGGATCTTTCTTCTCTGAATCATCACAAAGTTAGATCCTTCTTGGTTTTCGGATGTCGGCGCAAATGCCCCTTTCACAAGAGAGAGTCTCCAGACCACCTGCCATAGGTGAGCTTTCCTGCTCCCTCCCATGCTTGCCCACACTCTCTTGCATCACCCTGTGCATTTGTAAGACCTACAAATATCTGAAACAACATCCATCTGTTTAATTGTTTATTTGGTGTATTATAGTTCTTCCTTCCTCTTCCTCTGAGATGTAACTTCCAGGGGCTTCAGAACTTGGTCAGTCTTTTGCATCATTGCTAGATGCTTAGCTACTAGAATGGTGTGTGGCACAGGGAGGGGGCTCGATAAGTGTTGGTGGACGGAGTTTTCTTTCCATTAGCTTATTGGTCTCAATATCCTCTGGAGACCTAGATTTCTTCCTCTTCTTTTTGATATATTTGAAAATAGCCATCTCTTCTCCCTGGAATTTTCTCTTCTTAAAATTGAATTTCTTGGGGCACCTGGGTGGCTCAGTCAGTTAAGTGCCCGACTCTTGATTTTGGCTCAGGTCATGATCTCACAGTTCATGAGGTAGAGTCCCTCATTGGGCTCCACACTATCAGCACAGATTGAGATTCTCTGTTCCCCGCCCCTCCCCTGCTCATGTGCACACGCTCCCTCTCAACATAAATAAACAAACATTTAAAAATTAAAAAGTTTAAAAATTGGATTTCTTTAATTGCCTCTACTTATTCTACACTAATGTCTCTGCTCTCTGGCTTAGATGTCACTCCACCAACACTTTGGGTCCTACCATGCGCCTTCTCTCTGTGAAGTTGTCCCTGCTATATATACAGAAATACACTTTGCCTTGCCTAATGCTGCCCATGGGCAGGAGACTGGGGAAATCTTTGCTGCATGAAAGGCTCAATGGAAACTGTTACAACCAGAGGCTCCGTGGGTGCTCAGGCTTTGGAGGACGAAGGGCTCAAGCATGGCTTCTCTGGCCAGATTTATTGCTCTCCCTTTCAAAGCCTCCCCTCACACATACTCCCAGGGCCTTTGTAAATCACTTGGGGTTATTCCTTCACTTACACATTTTTTATGACTGTCCTTTTAGGACCACATAAATCAGATGTCAAATCAGGTTATTAGCAGGGGCTATTTTTTTTCTCTCCTGTCAACAACCTGGTATTTTAATTCACTTTGGACTTTTCTATTTCTATTTGTAACCCTTCTCTGAGATGTTGGAAGCTGGCAGAAAGATTTGTTCTGAAGGAAAATGGGGGGCAGTTAAACCCCATATCAGCCAACAAATGTGGAGTCTCGGAAAGATAAGAAGGTGGAGTAAAGAAACTTCCACCTTTGTCATTGAAAGATGGCCTTAATCTCTGGGTTATCATGAGGCTTTCCTAATTACTAGGGGGAAAAAAATGAAGGATTTCCCCCAGGCCCACAGAACTGGAGAAATGTCACCTTTGGGATGGGGATGAAAAGTCATTCCATAATTCAAAACATATTTGAGTGAACTGGTGAGAGAATGTGAAGAGGGAGGAAGTTAGTCTCTGGGCTTTCTAATCTGTTACACAGGTCGACCAGTCTTCCACAACTTTGTTATTAAATTTTTTAAAAGTTCACTTATTTATTTATTGAGAGAGAGAGAGAGAGAGAGAGAGAACACAGGCAAGGGAGGTCAGGAAGAGAGGGAGAGAGAGAATCCCAAGCAGGATCCGCACTATCAGTGCAGAGCCCAATGAGGGGATGGAACTCACCAACTGCAAGATCATGCATGACCTGAGCCGAATCCAAGAGTTGGCCACTCAACCAACTGAGCCACCCAGGCGCCCCTGTTATTAATTTTAACATCTGGTAACCTGAGATCTCTCGCATATTCCTACTTTTTGAAAGGGTCTTGGTAATTTTCTTCAAATCAACTTTTAAAATTTCTATGATAAAATTTCTATGATAAAATGCAGCAGTGTTAGGTGTAGCATTCGATGAGCTTTGACATACACATATATGTGGAACTCCCATCCCTACAAATCATACACTCATTCTATATTAACATAAATAACACATTTTTATGAAAAAGAATTCTATTTTCTAAAACAAAATGAAAACCAGAATTGTAAATTTACACGTTTTTGTAAATTTCTTCAATGTCTAGTTAATAGAGATGGCTGGGTTCTCCTCTCGGTTTCTGCATTCTGGCTGTTACAATATCACACATCATGCCTTTGCAAGATTACAGTGTACTCTTCTGAGACAATGTGGATTCGAATGCAAATAATATCATAGTATCGCAAACATAGCTTTTACCTTTCAGACTCCTTGAAAGAGGCTCAGGGACCTGCCTGGACTCTCTGGACAGCACTTTGAGAAACACTTTTAAGGGCAAATGTATCAGCCACGAAAAAAAGAGTTTCATTTCTCTTGATTGAATTTTTGTATCATTTATTTATTTTTTCTTGTCCTTTTGGCCCGAGACCTCCATTCTGATGTGTAGCAGAAGGAATGAGAACAGCCAGCATTGCCTTAGTCCCAAACTTGGTGAAAAGTTGCTACTATATTACCAATTTAGTGTGATGGTAGGAGCTTTGTAGATGCTCCTTAGCAGAGTAAGGAAGCTTCCTGTCCCATAGTTTTGTGAAGGTTTTCAGGGGTTTTGCCTGTTTTATTTTGATTTTGCCAAGAATCAGCTTTGCATCTCTGGGATAAACCCCATTTCATAAATGTCATTTATTTTATATTTATATTGCTGGACTAAGTTTGCTAATATTTTGTAGTGTATTTTGCACTGATATTTGTAAGATTTATTGGCCTCTAACTTTCTTTCTTTGCAATATCTTTGTCAGGCTTTTTTATCAGCACTTATGTTAGCCTCATAAACTGACTCGAGAAACCCCCTTCTCTTTTATTTTCCAATTTAGTTTGATTAGATTGCTCTTATTTCTCATTTAAGCGTTTTGATAGAATTCACCAGTGAAATAACCTGGCTCTCTTTGTGTGAAGGCCTTTTATTATAAATTTAAGTTTTTTAATAGATAGAGACTTTTCAATTTTTCAATTTTTATTTCGTGAGGGAGTTTTGGCAAATAGGGTTTTTCATAAAATGAGTCCTTTTCTTCTATGCTGTCGAATGTTTTCATATGAAGTTGCTTATCATGGTCTCTTACTATCCTTTTACTGTCTATCATATCTGCAAGAATATCCACTCAAGAGTTACTGATAATTTGCATTTTCTTCACTGCCATTTTTATTCAGTTTTGAAGGAATTGGTAAATATTAATAATACTTTCTAAGAAACAAATTTGGGCTTTGGTAATATCTCTATCTCAGTTGATAGTTTTTAACCATTAGATCTAATTTGCTTGGGTTTTTTTTATTGTTGTTGTTCCTTGGTTCTTAATTTGAACACTTAGTGAATTGATTTCAAATCTTTTCTAATATAAACATTTCTAATGCATACATTTATTTATATTACTTGCATTCAATATAAAATAGTTTTTATTCCCTTTTAATTTCTTCTTTGACCAATGGATCATTTAAAACTGTATTATTTAGATTTCAAATATTTTTTTTACATATCTGATTGCTATTTTCTAATTCAAAGCACTTGTAGTCAGAGAATGTCTCTGTAAGATTTAACTTTTAATGAAAGCATCTTGTCTATTTTGATGAATATTATATATATATTTCTGCAGAGATTATTGGTTAATTTTAAACTTTAAGTGTGTATGGTTAAACTTTACAGGTAACTACTAAAATTCAAAATGGAATGTATGTCTTAGATACCAGAAAAAGTAAGGAAAATGGTAATCCCAACAGAAAGCAAGAATAGAAAAACTGAAACAAAACAAAACAACTGTTGATAAATAAAAATCATAAGAGAATGAAAATAGATTAAAATGTATCAAAGTTACAATAAATGTATACAAACTTTATTCTCCCATGAAAGATGGTGGATATCAGATTTAAAGAACAAAACAAAATTCAGTTTTATGCTATATATAAGAAATAATAGCTAAAATATAAAATATGGAAGCTGAAAATAAAGGGAAAAGAAAAATATATTTGGCAGATGTCAACAAATGACACCTAACCTTTATAGTTGCATACTAACAGACAAAATGGCATTAATGTAAAAACCAATATTAGGGAGAAAGAGAGTTACTGTGTAAGGATAAAATAAAAACAATTCTGGTAAAATGCAAATATTTAAAATTCAGTCTTAATAACTGTAGCCTCCAAATAAATTATGCCATAATTGAAAAGAAATACAGATGAGTTGATGATTTGCAAAGGTAGTGAGAGATGTTAATTCATCTCTCTCAGGAATTCAAAGATGAAACCACCAAAAATTCTAAGGATTAAAACAACACAATGAACAGACTATATTTAATTCTTTTTTTAAATTATTATTTTTTTGAGACAGAGAGAGACACCCAGAGACAGAGCATGAGCAGGGGAGGGGCAGAGAGAGAGGGAAACACAGAACCTGAAGCAGGCTCTAGGCTCTGAGCTGTCAGCACAGAGCCTGATGTAGGGCTTGAACCCATGAACAGTGAGATCATGACCTGAGCAGAAGTTAGACATTTAACAGACCAAGCCACCCAGACACCTTCAGACTATATCTAATTCTTATGCAGAACTCTGAATTGAACTATTAGAGCAGTGGTCTGCAAACTTGGGTGGCAAAGAATTTCCCCAGAGACCTTGTTACAACCCAGTGTGCTTCCCACCCCACCCCTTGAGCTTCTGGTTCAGTAGTTCTGGAGTGGGGCCTGAGATTTTGTTTTTTAACAAGCTATGGTTAATGCTGCTGGTCTGGGGACCACATTTTAGGAACCATTGCAGTATGGAATACATTCCTTTCAGCCCCCCCTGAAATATTTGCAAAAGTTGGGCATGTGTTGGTCCACAAAACAAATCTGAAAGCAAATTCTGAGAAGTCAAATGTCATCCATAGCATGTACTCTGACCTCAATATTAATCAATTACAAATTAATTTACAAAAGATAACCCAAACCACCTACAGGAATAGCATTAAATAAACACACACACACACACATACACACACACTAAAAAAATAACCCATATGTCATAAAGTAAATCATAATAAGAATCAGAAAATATTTAGAACTGAGTGGTGCAAAATAAGCTATCTGCCAAAAGTAAATTATAAATTATAGGATAAACAAAATAAAAATATACTAAATCGAAAACTTTTCTGGCAGGGAAAAAACAATGAGAAAGAAAAGGCATAAATGAAAGATGCCATGAATGAAAAAGAAGACTGAACAAGAGATACAGTAAAGATGTCAGAAATCAGGAGGAAACACAATGACTCTTACATGGCAAAACATTTGAACACAAGGTCAATGCGGCCCGACCATGCTACATTAGACTTACTGGGGACTTTTAAAAGATAGTGATTCCTGGAGCCCGTCCAGATGAAATAACTCAGGATCTCAGGGCAGGACAGGTCATCAGATCCAGCAGGGAATTCTACTAGGCAACCAGGGTCCAAAGCCATGGCCCTAAGCAGTTCAGGCTCATTAGAAAAGTTCCTTTGTGCTGAGGTGTTAGCCCTCTGACATAGCAGTCATGGAAGGGCCCCCTTTTCTCCATCCGAGACATGAGGAGCAGACCTCATATAACAATAAAATCTGTCATATGCCCTCTCTCCCTCATCCCTACTATGGTCAAATCTAATGTCACCATGAGAGATAAACAGCCCTAAGATCACACCCACACAAGAGAGCATCATTTCCCAGCCATGGTCCTGGGACTCTTTTCCTCTGAGTCAACAGACTCAGACTCTATTCTCTCCTGGGTGATCCCGATTTATTTTTGGAATCAGAATTGGGAAGACAAGTAGTACTTTCTTCAAAATAAGTTCAGTGAACACTGTATATGTGATATAGAAGACGAGAAGTGTAAGATAGACAAATCCCAAAGACCTTACAGTCTAATCCCGAAGAACTTATGGTATGAAGCATTCTCATGCACACAAATGCACACGTGCATGCTTACACACACCCACACACATGTTGGATTGTGTAAGACAGTCTTCAACTAAAGAGGAGCTTGAGTGCTGGTATTAGTCAGAGAGGAAGTGTAGAAAACAGAAACCATTGTGGCTATTTTCAGAAAAGAAGGGTTTAATAACACCTTACAAACACCTTACAAAAGGGTGTTTGTAAAATTACTAGAAGGTCTGAAGGAGCAGGCTCCAGCTTAGGCCCCCAGAGATTGATTCTGGAGTGCCAATGCCAAATTATTCATTGAAAGAACTCCTGATGGCTACATCGTTTGGCAGGAAGGGAAATAAGGAAATCCCTGGGTCAACTGCTGGCCCTGAGATCACACCCACATGGCGTGTGATTTGTGTCATGAGACTCAGCCAGAAGGGTGTGTTCAAAGCCATGCTGAGGCTTCTATGTCCACTCCAGAATACACAAACAAACAAGCAAACAAACAAGAAGCTTCCCATACTTTTTCCCTGAGTTAACTCACGTCCAAGTTTCTAGTCTTGCAAGAGTGCATTTTATCATTGGAACCTAAGTTAAAGTCGAAGCTTCACTGCACGGCAGTCTGGGGCATACCGTTGTTCGCTTTCCACAGTACAGGGAGGTCTACCAGGAGGAGGCTGAGCCAGACAATCTCCCTCAGGGGAGATGGGGTGTCCGCAGACAAAGAGAACAACATGTGAACCAAACCCTCCATACCTTCCTTTCGCACTGCCCCTCAGGAGAGAACATGTAACTAACTGGCCATGAGGACCTTACGTTTTCTACTGTCTGATAATACTTCACATGTGTCTCCTCTTTCAGTTTGCCACTAGTACCTTAGCTCAAACCTTCGTGTGGTGTTGGACAGGCCAATGCGAGAGCCTTCCGACGAGTCTTTCTGTGTATAGTTGTATTACTATAAACCGTCTTGCGTGGTATTTCCACATGAATCTTTTAAAAACCTAGTTCCTTTGTCGATAGGTTTATCTAATTGTTGTAATTTCATGATGCTGTCAGCATTGTCCTCATTTCCCTAATGCTATCTATTCACAGCTCTTGGCATGTAGTAGGTATTCAAAATTATTGTTTAAAGAATGAACAGTAACAGCGTTTGCCAAGTGTGATAGGTGTACAGAGTGATTTAAGGTGGTACCTGAGTGGATTATTTTTATTTTAACCAACATATCATTACATTCTATATATTAAAATATATTTTAAATATATAAAAATATGTATAAATATATATATAAATAATCATTACATTATCTATATTAAAAGTATGAGCAGGGGTGCCAGTTAAGCATCCAACTCTTGATTTTGACTCAGGTCATGATCTCACAATTCGTGAGTTCGAGCCCACGTCAGGCACTCTTCTGTCAGCACAGAGCCTGCTTAGGATGCTCTCTCTGCCTCTCCCTGCTCATGCTCTCTCTCTCTCAAAATAAATAAATAAACATTTAAAAAATATAACTAGCATACCAAGCCTATGATATTATAGATATCCTTTAGGATGAGACTAAACAGTGAACCCATGTTTTTTTTTTTTTTAAAGGACATTAGAGGAAACACGAGAACCAAATATCATAAAAATTCATGATGAGAAATGTGCATAACCAATGTTGGAAACAACTGCAATGTCACTCACTCTTCAGCTGAAAGATGTGTGAGGCATCTGTCACTTGACGGTGACAGCCACCTCCTGAATGGAAATCCTCTCTCACCTGATCCCCAGCTACCTGTTCGGCCTCTGTTTTTGTCATTCCCCTTCCATTCTCCAAACTGTTCCGCGACCACATGAAATTCAGCTCCCCCAAGGTCATTTCCATATACCTGCTTTTCTCTGCACATGTGGTTGTCTGCCTGAAATATTCTCTACTGCTTCTCTATGGAATAGGGAAGCTACTATTCATCCTTCAAAACCCAACTCAGATGTCAGCATTGCAACTGTAGTGACATAAATAGAGATGCCATACATGGACACAAGGTTTGTCCCAGAGAGGTAAGTTCCTCATGATCCAGGGAGAGGCCTTCCCACTTAGAGATGCCAAAATGGAATTGTTGCTGCTCTCGCAGAGTTGACTGAATTCGGAAGGAATGACTCACCTGAGCTCAACAGACTTTCGCGATTCATCATTAGATTTCCATCCATACCCATATATGTTATTGCGAAGGCTCTGTCTTTCTCAGCGCCTCTGGCATTGCCCTTATGAGGATGAGGCACCAGTCTCTCAAAGGCCCTACACTGCGCGTCACAGCATGGCCTCATGTGTGCACTGGCCGTCCCTGAAAAGGCTTAGAGGCTTCCATAGGTATCCACACTTAGAACTGGCATTTCACAGCCAGAACAATACTGTTTTTCTTTCGCTAATTTTTTCACAGAATGCACAGTGCTTAATTGTAAAGAAATTGGAAAGTATAAAAAAATGGCAAGAAACAGAAAAAGAAATCACTCATAATCCCACTACCTAAAGGCAAAAGATACTAATGTTTTGGCACATTTCCCCCTAGTCTCTTTCCTATGCCTCTGACCCCCAGTCTTACATATTGTATTTATATCCTTCTTTATTCACTTACCGTTACTGTTCCATGTTATTAAAAGTTCCGTTCAAACATTAATTGCATGAATTAGCCATACCTTAACCACCAGCTATTTCAACAACTTCCAGGATTTTTATTACACGTGATGCTGCAGTGAACGTTTTTGTGCATGAATCTATGTCTGCATTTTAGATTCTTTCCTTAGAACTGATACCTAGATGTGAAATCACTGGTTCATAAATTATGAATAGTTTAAGGTCAAACTAGGAATACTCCTGTCTCTTGACTTTTATTTCAGGGATTTTTTTCCACTTTAACAAACTATTATGTTTTTTTATTTTTGTCAAAATCCATGTGAAAAAAAATGGGAGATTTCTTTTCCCAGACTGGAACAATATCTTCAGACGCACACAGTTAGAGCCACTGAACTTCCGGAGCAGTCTCTTTAGAATCCCACGCAATGTACTTTCTGAGACCCTCTTGTCCTGATCTGGAAAAACCTGGGGTCCAAGCTATTGGTTAGCATCTTGACTGGCCTTTAGGGTTAACACCTTCATGGGATTCTGCCATTTTTCTGCTTATTTTCTCAGGTAAAATCCTGAAGGAAACCTTACAGTCTGGGCAAGGATAGAAACTTTTTAACTGCTGTGCAAATATTCCAGAGCCTTTATTTCCTGGTTTCCACTGACCCCATTGGAAAGAGCTCATTCCAGTTGGATGCAGTCACCATAGGAACTTGTTCTTTCGTTTCTGGGACATAGGGCGGCACAGTCACGTAGCTGGTTCTGTGCTGACTTTGTGCAGGTCAGGACAGACCCTTCCTCTGTCTGGACATGTGCTTGGGGAGTCGGCTGCATCTTTGTGAAAGAAGCCATGTGCACCTTCCTCCAGGTGGCTGGAGCCCTCACTGGGCTCTCGGGTGGACATGTCAGGATCAGGCCAATATGCACCGGTCAGTGGGACCTACTCTTAATAGTCCTAATGACACGAGTGACTGGCAGTAAGCTCTTGAGGTGATGTCTCTGGGAAACAAAGAACAACTGGCTATGGAAGAAAGAAATAAAATGGCAAAGATGAGGGAGATAAGGTCCTTCCTTCTGTTTCTGTGCCAGAGAGGATTCTGCTGGGATTGGGAAGGCAGATGTAGGCAGGGAGCGCTTTGCCCTTCTCCCCCCGAGACTGCCAGTAGGTACATCTCCTTTCGAGAAGGTTTTCCTTGGTGCTGGGGAGCCCCACCCTGCCCTTGTGCACACTGGGGCAGAATTAATACCTCTCTCCCAGCTGCTCTTAATCAACGAGTGATGAGGCGAGAACTGCAGTCCAAGTAGCCAGGGCTCAGGTGAGAGAACTGCCAAGGCCAACCCCCCGGGGTTCTCTCACAGAGAGCCCAGTTCCCCACAGTGACAACTCACTGGGTACTACTCCTTGGCCTCTTCCATTCTTTGCCTCACCTCCTCCTTATTTGTGTTTTTGGGATACTACTTGTATTAGTTTTCTAGGGTGACCATAACCAATGCCAAGGGCTGGGTGGCTTAAGCAACAGAAATTTATTTTTGCACAGTTCTGGAACCTAGGAGTCCAAGTTCCTGCTGCTGATAGGGTTGATTTCTCCTGATGCCTCTCTCCTTGGTTTGCAGATGGCCGCCTTCTCACTGTGTCTTCACCTGGCCTTTCCTCTGGGTGTGAGCATCCCTGGTGCCTCTATGCATGTCCTGATCTCCAGTCAGATTGGATTAGGGCTCATTTTAACAGCCTCTTAACTACCTCTTTAAAGGCTCCATCTATTACAGAGGTATTTTGAGGTGCTGGGGGTTAGGATTTAAACTTATGAGTTGGGGGAACACAACTCAGTCCATAATAAATAGCCACCCTAATAAGATGTCTGTTCCTGGAGCACCTGGGTGGCTCAGTGAGTTAAACGTTGGACTTCAGCTCAGGTCATGATCTCATGGCTTGTGAGTCTGAGCACCGCATCGGGCTCTATGGGGACAGCTCAGAGCCTGATTCAGAGTCTGTGTCTCCCTCTCTCTCTGCCCCTCCCTGGCTCGTGCTGTCTCTCTAGCAAAAAAAAATAAATAAACAGTAAAAAATATAAAAATAAAAAGATGTCTGTTCTCGAATGCTTTCCCAAAATACGACTGTGGAGGAAGCAGTCGCTCTGAGTCAGTGACTACGGAAGGCTTATCCTCTAAGCCTTTGGGTTAGAGGATAGTGGGCAGAGTTCCAAGCACCTTGCTGGGCTGAGCCAAGGATCAGAAAGGAAGTCCATGTTGACAGTG
This sequence comes from Proteles cristata cristata, assembly GCA_017311185.1. Classification (NCBI taxonomy): domain Eukaryota; kingdom Metazoa; phylum Chordata; class Mammalia; order Carnivora; family Hyaenidae; genus Proteles; species Proteles cristata. Next base: position 395,558 of record JAESUZ010001774.1, on the reverse strand, counting down.
TCCCATAACCCTTGTCACTCTAAAGCAAGCTGAGTGGAGAATTTACCATCTCTGTACACTGAAATACTGTCAAATAATGTTCATGTTGATTATAAATCTTCCTACTATAATTGTATTGCAGCAGCTCTTGCAAGGTATGTGCTGGAGGAAGATCACTGTCTGCTTTGGTGTAATATGTATTTCCAGTAAAAAATATCTCTTCAACAAAGCAGGATAGTTCACAATGTCTTCAGCTAAGCTCTTTTGAGATCAGCAATGGACACCACGGACAGAGCAGGTAGGCAGTGTTCCTGTACTTGGATAGTCTTTTAAATATTGGGTTGGACTCATTAAATAAAGAAAGTTGAGTCTCTCCTGGAAGATCCAAGACTTGTTGTTTTCACAATAAGTGGGAAGCCAGTGGAACCCAAGGCAAGTCCACACAAATGGCAAAAATGTACCAAGGAAGCCAAAAAGGGGTCAGAACTCTGGAGCCCAAGGGGCTCACTCTGGCAGCAGCCCGTGAGTCGAGTAATCTGGGTGCTCAGATTACTTACCTTCCTGTTTCTCAGGTCCCTGACCCTGAGCCCTGGAGCCCTGGAGGTCAGGCTGAGGTACCATCCTTGCCATCAATGAGCTCATGACCCTGGGCAGTCCTTTCTCCTCTCTTCGGCTCCTTTGCAGATTTCATTTGCATTTCCCCAGACCTGTTTTCATTTCCATCAGCCTGGGCCCCCGCAGTTGGTGGGGGCCTGGGCTGGAGCCGCTGCATAGTCAAGTCACCCCCTCGATATTGCTTCTGCTTGGGCCTGCCTGGGCTTGCTCTGGCAGCACAATCCCGAGTGTCATTCAGGCAATTAAATAAGGTATTTTATTTTATTCAAGGGGACTGTATCGTGCCTATTTCAGGAGCTATTTGACGGGAACAGGGGCAAAAAAATGTCCCTTGAAAATGGCATCCCATCTGTAGCCCAATGTGAAAGGATCACAGAATTAGCTTTTCTTTAACACTATTATATTCTTTCAATAGGGTGTAAAGTTTTAGGAGATGAACTTTCATGCTCCATGTCACGGGAGCAGATTGATTTTGCATGTGTGACAGAGCAGGACCCTGAGACTCCAGCCATGGGGGGGACAAGGGGGAGCAGAAACACAGGATTCTTAAGGGAGTCAAATGTCTTTTCAAGGCTGCATCTGCTTAAAAACTTTCCCTGCCTTCCTTGTGTCTGTTTTCCCTAATTCGTTCGTTTTTCTTTTAACTCTCACTTGCAGAGGAACTTGGGGCGACCGTTCCCACTTCTTGTCCAGAAGTCCACTTCTTTATTAAAATGTAGATGAAACTATGAGTCTCCGCACGTCGAGTGCCAGCTCCAAGTGTGGGCCGTTCCAAGTGATTTTCCTTTCTTGCTTTCAGTTTCCTTGGGAATGAATCTTCTGGTCTTGGCTTAGACTCATCCACCTGGGAGACTGGGGTCCCAGACCTCCCTGTGCTTGAATTCACAGAGAGTGATCTGTGAGTTCACAGCCTCAGCAACTAACTACGAGGTCATGGCTGGAACACAGGAATCATTTATACTGCATCCTTGACTCCTCTCTGCCCTTCATCTTTCCCGGGATGCCAAATTAACTTGTAGACTCAAAATTAAAGGGTTTTGATATGATTCCCATGCTTGGAACTTGGAAAAAGCCAGAAGATGATAGCTAGAATGGTATTTGTTAACTAACCCTTATAAAAAAGGGAACAGCATACAATAGTTTATTTATAGCAATAAAAATTTTCTTGCAAAAACAAAGCAACCAAACAAAAAATTCCGGGGGTATGGAGAATTAACAGTAGTAAGTCATAAAATTAGCTATCAGAATAACAAAGGAGGCAACATTCCAATTGGTTTTAGAAACAAACTCTGGTACTATTTGTAATCACTTAGTCATCAGACATAAAAATCTTAAGGGTTTGTTTTCCTTGCTTTCCAGAGAATTACAGAGCATATCTTAATATTGTTAGCATTTGGTATCCAAAGGCCTCTATGTCCTAATAAATGTATATTCATATGAAGCAAACCTCTGAAACAAATGATTCATGGGGAGATGAAGCCTAGATATGAGTGTAACTCTACTGTTCTTCAGGTGTTCACTGCAGAGAAGCACATAGTTGGAGAACTTCCTGGTACCTGGAATCCAGTAGGATCACTGGAAAGTGAAAAGACCTCAAAGGCATTCTGAGAGGACCATTTTGAACATAAGAAAAGGCCAGAACATATAAGCTAAGGTGGTGATTCAGAAAGAAAAATAAATTTCCTTTTCTCTTCTGTTTTTCTCTTATTTTCCCTATGTGTGGAGGGAGTATAATTGAATTCAATGTGTGTGTAGAATAACTCTACTGCCTCACTGCTTCTGGTGGGTTAGACACACTTGGAGGCCCCAGTGCTCTAGAAATCTGAGGGTCCCTCCCCTAATGCCCCAGATGTGCCACCAACATTGACGTAACTGATCACACTTGGGAACTGCTGACCCGTCAAGAAGAAACAATGTTGAGACCTTATTTAAGGCAAAGCATTATTAGGGTTTCAAGAAGATGTCACCATGTTCAAAGAGATTACAATTAATTTAAGGAGATAAGGCATAGTCTTGTGGAAAATTAATATCAAAAACTAATCAAGAGGAGTTTGAAATACTAGTACAAAGAGTGCCAGAAAGGGGTAGATAGGGCCCTCTGCCTTTCCGACCAGCCAGAGTAACAGAATCAACAAGATGGCCCACGTTCTTCAGGAGATCTGCCTTCAAGTCCAGATTTGGTCCCATCCCATCACTTATTGGCTGCTAGCTAGCTTGCCTGTTCTGGGGCTGCTGGTATATTAACATTTATGAGCCTGCTTCTTTAGATACAAAATGAGTTTATATTACACATAGGATTATTACCCTATGGATATTATCATAGGATTATTGAGGATAGCTAAAATAGTATATGTAAAGTCCCTGGTGTAAAGTATGAGACATAATACATATTCAAAAATAAATGTTATTCGCTTTCTTCCATCTACCCACATGTTGTCTTCAAAGCTTTAAGACCACAGAGACTTTATGCGGAATTAAAACCCTGAGAAATAACAGACCAGAGTCCAGCTACCAGAAATTTTGCAGCTCCTTATAGTCGCGAGATGGAAAATCCTGAGTTTTAAAATGCACGTTCTATCCAGCTCTCGGTAGAACCCAACTTCCACCCATCCCCACTTCACACTCGGTATTTGTACACCTTCAGCTGGGTTGAGGCCCAGAAGAAGTACACCTGACAACTGAGTCAGAGACCTGAGTGCCATCACAGGCATCTAGTCCTATGGGACTGGAGGATGGGGACAGTTCTGGGCAATGTGGTGCCCCCCATAAGAGGATGGGATCTTTTCTGAATTCCCATGAGAGAAGTGGGCTCTGCACCCCTTCACTGGCCCTGACTCAACCACCAGCATGAGACTGGGCCTCCTGGGCTATTTTAGCTTGACCTCTGCACATTAGCACTGCCTCCAGATCCATGGCCTTCCTCAATAGCCACTCTCTTGCCCTCATTCTTTCCAGCAATCTTCCTCACGGTTGATTCCCTGTCTGACCATATCCTTCTCTCAGTTTTCTGAGCTCCAGTTAAGTCCCAGCTAAAGAACACGTTCCTCACTAATACTTAGGTCATGGTGACAGCACTGTGATCGATGGGGTGGAATGAGCCATGTACCCTCTGGAAGATGTCTCTATTTCCTTAGGTCCATTTGTGAAAATGAGTGGCCATCATAGCTTGAGAAAGAGCATTGGAAACGATGATAATCGCCAGGCTGAATGGAGAAAGGAAACCAGCATGTAGCTAATAAATCCACTAAACCAGTCTTCTATGTAGAGCCCTCCCGAGGGTTCCCATGGCACTTGGTGGGAAATCTGAGCTCCTTCCCATGGCCTGCGAGGCCCTGTCTGAACTGCTTCTGCTGCCCACTCCAAACCCATCTGCCACTTGCTCTCTCCTATCACTTGGCTTTGGTCACACTGGCCTTCTTCCTGTTTCTTGGCCACCTTTGTCTCCCTCACAGCTCAGAGCATTCCCTTATTGGTTGTTTTCCCTGAAGCACACATTCCCTGGACTCTCTCAGTGGGGGGCTTCCCTGTTATTCAAGTCTCCACTCAAATGTCATGTCTCTTCAAAGAAAACTTTCCTGACCACTCTGTCACTTCCTAAGCCATTACCTTGATGTATCCTCATCATAGCACTTACCCTCCTAAAATGATCTCGTTTATAGTTGTTTTTCTTATTTCACATGTCTCCTCTGCTAGAATGTCATCACAATGAAGGCTGACACTTGTTCACTTTTGTCGTTCCCATTCTTAGAAAGGTGACTGGCACCTAGAAGAGTCTTCCAAACCAGAATCTGGATGGACATTTCACACTGTTCTAGAAGCACATCTGGTTACATTATAAATGGGTTGACACTGAAAGGGCAAATGGAACCACAGCCAGAAGAGATGTCAGCAAAGATGTCAAGTGGGGGATTATGCAAGGTAATAAGATTCCGGCCACTTGGACTGGACTTGGGGTCTTGAATGGACCGGAAGGGCCACAGGATCCCTTACTCTGAGTTAGGGATTCTGGTGGTTCAGCCAACAGGAAGATTTGAATTAGGCTATTGGAATAGAAAGAATCTATTGGAACTAAGAGAAAGAAACAAGGTTGAATCTTGGAATGAATAAGCCTGCCTAGAAGAGGAAAAGCAAGGTTTGTCATAGGCAAGACAAAGAATCGGCAATCAGCCCTGAATGTACAGGTCTCCAAATCCGATGGCAAGTGGCAGTGTTTTAGTGAGGGGAAGCAATACAGAACCTCATCGGTTTTGACTTAGAAAATGGTGACTTGAGGGACACCTGGGTGGCTTAGTAGGTTAAGCGTCCGACTTTCGCTTAGGTCATGATCTCATGGTTCGTGGGTTCAAGCCCCACGTCGGGCTCTGTGCTGACTGTCAGCTCAGAGCCTGGAGCCAGTTTCAGAGACTGTGACTCCCTCTCTCTCTGACCCTCCCCTGCTCACGCTGTCTCTCTTTCTCTCCTAGAAATAAATAAAAAACATTAAAAAAAAAAAAGAAAATGGTGACTTGATTGAGGGTGGGGAATGAAGGCTAAGGGAACCCATGTGCCAGTAAGGAGCCTGAGAGGGCAAACACATGGGGGTGGAAGTTGACCGCTTCTACCAGCCAGCTACTGCAAGAGTTAATTGGCTCCCGTTTCCTAGAGGCGGCGAAGATGAATAGCTGTGTGCTGTGATTACTCTTCCTTTTAAAGTGTCCTGTGTCTCCACATTACAGGCAACACTTTCTGGAGTAAGTAAATCATGCCCAGCATTCATCTCCCACATACAGACAAATAGAAAATCAACATTTCTCCATGGTAAAAGGTCCTGCTGATTATCTGCTGCTGGTGGGAACCCCTAACACCACTCCTTTTCTCCAAGGGAATAAAAGGCTCAGAAGGCACAGCTTCCTGAGGTTCAATGTAGGCATGCCTAGGGGCGACTGCCTAAAACAGAAACTTACCATCCTGAAATGGGATTAATGATGCCAGCTCTGGGGAGTTTTAACTGGATCTGGTGGGAGATTCTGCTGCAGTATCTGTAGTGGATCTTCATTCAAACTTTACAAGCGCAAAAGTACTGTGTGGGTAAACAGAGCACGAATTAAAGACTGCATACTTCCTTAACTAGAGAGCTTAAACATATACCATATTTACTTGCTTTTAATTTACCTGTTCATATAGGTTTCTTAGACTGTATAGAGTCTGGCTATGTGTTAACTTTAGAATCCTATACAGCCCATAGACCTGTGTGGAGGAAACAATGTCATAGATATTGCACCATTTCTGGCCCCAACCTGTGACCCCACGTCTCCAGCACCTCTGCATCTCACCTGGTTATTCAGGGAATTCTGGGAGGGTCTTAAGCAACACTCACAAGTAAGTTCACTCTCACTGGGCGTGGCCCTGGCTTCCCATGCCCCTCCCAGCGCCCTTGCGGCTCTTCCAGATCCCACAGAGCCCACCATCACACATGGCAGCCTAAGTATGGTGAAGGGTGAGATGCCAGATGCCGTTCAGTGTGTTGTTGTGGAGGGTGCTTCTTCACCTCTTTTCTCTTGTCCTCCGTGGAGGGTACTGATAGAAACAGTGATAATGATCATTGCAATGACAGCAGTCAATGATTAAATACTGGTTACTATGCTCCAGGTACTATGCTAAGTGCTTTACACGTTAATTCATTTGCTCCTTATAACAACCCTATAAGGTAAATGCTATTTTACTAAAGGGGAGACTAAGGAACAAAGAAGGTAAATCACCTAAAACTACTAAGTGACACAGTAAGCGTTCTTACACAGTATTCTACAGAATTACAGTGGAATAGATGGTTTTCTTACACACACACATACACACACGAAGAGAAAGATATTCTGAGATTATCACACATGTATGCACACACAGTACATATATAGAGAAATGATATCATACTATAAAATTTCTTTTAATGCAATATTTTTATTTCTTATTTTTGGGGGGCATGATAGTACGTAATGAATATGTCTCCTGCTCTTTTGTTTTAAAGTTTATTTATTTATCTTGAGAGAGAGAAAGAGAGAGAGAGAATGCAAGCAGGGGAGGGTCAGAGAGAGAGGGAGAGAGAATTCCAAGCAGGCTCCACACTGTTAGTGGGGAGCCCAACGTGGGGCTCGAACCCCTGAAGTGAGAGATCATGACCTGAACTGAAACCAAGAGTCGACATTTCACCAACAGAGCCACTCAGGCACCCCTCTTCCTATCTTTTTAAACTGCTGCACTGTACTCCATTGTGTGAGTATACCATAACGTATTTAATGCATACTTTATTTTCCACATTAATAGGGCTTTCTAATTTTTCCTCTTCTGTTAATGCTTAAATGAACCTCTTTGGATCTGTATCTTTAGACACTTGTCCTGTTATTTCCCTAAGATTACATTCTAGAAATTGCCTTCCCGCCCTGAAGGGGATGCACATTTTCAATTTTGATAATATATTGCCCAACTGCTTTCTACAAAGTTTGTTGTATCAATTTGAATTTACACCAGAGCATAGCATATAAGAATGCTGTTTACTCATGCCCTAGCCAGCATTGGATACTGTCGATATTTTTCATCACTTTTAACCTAATAGGCAACAAATGACACCTCAGTGATATTTTAATTTCTGTTTCCTTGATAGCTAGTGAGGTTGGCACTTCTTTCATCCTGAAAACATATGTGTCTGTTCTATAATTTCCTGACCTGTCTTTAGGCCATTTTCTATTGGAATATCCTCTTTATCTTACTAATTTGAATGAGTCCTGAAAAGATTGAGGAGCCTAAACCCTTTGTTTGCAGTATCTCTTGCAAATAATTTTCATAGTTTGTGTTTTAATACTGTTTTATGGTGTATGGATAGAGGAGTGGATCAGGGCTTATTTTTGCTATTCACAAGTCATGAAATTTCAGGTGGTCAAACACATTATTAAGCTTTTCCTTTCAGCCAATAATTCCACACATTTTAAGTGTTTCACTACCACAAGATTACATGAACACTTATTTATATATGCTGGTATTTTAATGCTTTCTATTTTCCAGTCAAAACTTTGAAACATCCAGGATTTATTTTAGTATAAATTATGGTGTAAGACTCAAACCTGTGTTTTCAAATGCTTTTCTACTCACCCCCAATCATATTTTACTGAATAATCCATTTAATAAATAGTTGATTCTTTCCCTAATATTTTAAACTGACATCATTAATATATACCAAATTATTATACATACTTAACTCAGCTTCTGGATTTTCTTTTTTAGTTTTATGGGTCTGTCTGACTACTTTGGTACCATACCACAGTGATAATTTAATTTCCAATAGGGCAAGTCAATCTCATTACTCATTTTTCTTGTTCTTTTCATGACTATTCTAACACAATTATTCTTCCAAATGAACTTTAGAATCATTTGGTCAAGTTCCAAACAAAAATCTCATCAAATTTTAATTGGGATTGCATTAAATTTATAAATTAATTTGAGGAGAAATGACATCTTTAAAATATTGAAGCTTCTAATCCAGAAGCATGGAATGTCTCCTGATTTATTAACATCTTTTATGTCCCTAAGTTAAGTTTGTAATATTTCTCAGCTAGATCTGTCATATTTCTTATTAAGATTGGTTCTTGTCGTTTTACATTTTTGTTGCCTTTGTTAATCTGATTTTGAAATGTATTTCCACATAGTTATTTCTACTGTTAGAGAGAAGCTAATGATTTTTCAGTTACTTTAGTAACTACAAACTATGAAATGCTTTTATTACTTCTGTTTTTAGGTGATTCCCATTTGTATTTCTAGGTAGACAGCCTTAATCATTAGTAACATTAATTTTGTTGCCTCCTTCATAATATTTATGGGACTTACTTTGGTTGAATCATTGTTTTGACACATACCCTAATATGGGGACCCTTTTGGAGCAGGGGAAAGTTTTGGGAAAAAAATACGGTTCTAATAAAATATACAATAATCATTCTCTTTATTCATTTTTATTGTCTTTAACAGACTCAGCTGACCATTAAGCTTTCCCTAACTTCCATCCTAATTATGGGAGATTGACTTCCCCCTGTATTTTATTCTTGAATTATTTTTAAATGTTAACAACGAGAGACAGAAAGTGCAATACATTGGGATTGAAATGGTTTAAATTGTGGACTCTGAAGCCCAACAGCCTAGGTTCAAATACTGCCTGTTACTTATTAGTTGTCATTATTTTGGGCTCATTATTTCAGTACCTGGATGTGGTTCCCTAATCTGTGAAATGGGGAAAATAATAGTGCTCACCTAATTCAGTTGTTATAAGGGATCACATGCACACACACACACACACACACACACACACACAATAACAATGCCAGTCAAATAGTAAGCTATCAATAAATATATCTCAATTGTAAAAAAGTTTGCTAGTTTGCTTATTTCCCAAATCTTGCTACTTGTTACCCATCTAGAAGGCAATCTCAGCATGTCTCCATATCAGAAAACATGAGCAAAGAAGAATCCAACTCCAGAATCACTGATGATTCATGTACATATTCAGTGCAGTTTAATGGAAAAACAAAGCTGTAAAACATTCTTGAAATTCTCTTAAATTTCCTTTCCTTTTCCAGGGTTCTTTCTGAAGCTGCCACCTTTCTCTTTGTCTCGGTCTCCCCATCTCTAAACCTCTCTTTGCTGTCTCCAAAGCCAATATTTATTCTACGTTTTGTAGTAGTAAATATCCTGAGACAACTGTGAGACGTTTAACCCCACTGAGCTACGTATGTCCCATTCGATCTTAAGTTGAAACCCTACTATAACCCTACCACTTCCTAGCCCTCGTCTTCTGCCCTCTTCCTCCTTCCCTCCACATCTAATATACAGCCAAGCAAATAAGGTTAACTCCTCAAATGTCTACAAATATAGAAGACATCATGTTCTGCATTTCAAGTGGGAAATGATATGCACCACTATTAACCAATCCAATATATACATATATACACACTGAATTTATGTACTTGGATATGGAAAATACGACTCTAGCAAATAATGTGAAATGTAGATCATTTATGGGAATTATCAGAGAATGAGAACACCATTCAAAAATACTGATGTTCCAGGCAGAGAAGGACAAATACCATATGTTTGCACATATAGGAGGATTAGGAGGAACTTGACAGAGGACCAAGGGGGAGAAGAAGGGGGGAAATGGTGGGGGAGAGGGAGGGAGGCAAACCATGAGAGACTCTTGAATGCTGAGAACAAACTGAGAACTGATGGGTGTGGGGAGGAGGGAGGGTGATGCGTATGGAGGAGGGTACTTGTGGGGATGAGCACTGGGTGTTATATGGAAACTAACTTGACAATAAACTATTTGTAAAAAAAAAATACTGATGTTCCTTTTGGAGATGCAAAGGACAACTGGTTATTTATGATTCTCATTCTGGTAGTGTCTAGCCACCAACCCACCCCTCAGGTGAAAGAGTGCTGGTTTGAGTTTTGGATCACAATAAAAAATCATGTATATAAGGAGGGTATCAGTACAGCTCTGTATTTTCTGTATTTTTTATTGGGTTATTCAGTTGCAACATGATGTTTAATTATAGAGGTGATGGTAAGCGTTGATGTCACATCCTTGATATGAATGTTTCCTGCTGTCATGCTAGATACCAGCTCTTGGTTTCAGAGAAGATTTTTCTTTGCATATGAAGGATATTTATTTTTCTTACTAAGGCCAAATTTTTAAAGGCAGAAATGGTTGTTGAGTTTCTTCATATGCTTTTTAATGACTACTGATAACGATTATATGGCTTTGTGATTGTTGACTTATTAACATGTCAATATTAATTAACTTTGTTATTCCAATTTTTTTTCAGAGAGAGAGAGAGAGAGAGAAAGCATGAGTAGGGGAGAATGGCAGAGTGAGAGAGAGAGAATCTTAAGCAGGCTGCATGCTCAGCACAGAGCTCACCAAGGAGCTTGATCCCATGAATCTGGGATCATGACCTGAGCCAATATCAAGAGTCAGACACTCAACTGACTGAGCCACCCAGTTGCCCCTGTTATCTTTTTTGTTTATTTATTTATTTTGAGAGAGAGAGAGAGAGAGAGAGAGAGTGTGCATGAGCCCTGGAGGACAGAGAGAGAGGGAGAAAGAATCCCAACCAGGCTCCATGCTATTAGTTCAAAGCTGGACACAGTGCTCAATCCCACGACCCATAAGATTATGACCTGACCCTAAATCATGAGCCTGATATTTAACTGACTGAGCCACCCAAGTGCCCTTGTTATTCCAAATATTTTTGAATTCTCAATTAGAATTTACTTGATCATTCATTAAACATCACATCTGTCTCGAATGGCTATGAATTCTTACATTCATTCATTTTGTAATGTTTTGTAGGATTTTTAAAATCTGTATTCATACATATAGTTGTTCTGTAAGATTATATGGCTATATATTTGTGGTGCACTTACTAATTTTGTCAAATACCTGTCACTAAATACATGCCAGCTTGATTAAGTGAATGGAGATGTTTTCTGTACTTTTCAGTGTTTGGGAGAGAAGTGATATATTTGTAATAGTCTATTTTCAGTATGAAAATATGATGTTTAAGACACAGAAATACCTGGGACTTTAAAGTTTGATAGACCATACCCAAGGAACTACTGGCTCCAGGAGTCTCAACTTCTACCATAAAGATTTATCTGCTTTATTTAATAAGCTTTATTTTTAATAACAATTTTAGACTTAAGAAAAATTGCTAAGATACTGCAGACAGTTCCCATTTAGCCCATACTGTTTCTCTATTAACACCTTACATTTTTATGATACATTTGTTACTATTAATGAACTGATATTGATATATTATTATTAACTAAAGTTCATAGTTCATTCACATTTCCTTAGTTTTTACCTAATGTTCTTTTTCTGTTTTAGAATCCCATCCAGAGGGTGCCTGGGTGGCTCAGTTGGTTAAGTGTCTGACTTCAACTCAGGTCATGACCTTGCAGTTCATGAGTTTGAGCCCTGTATTGGACTCTGTGTTGACAATTCAGAGCCTGAAGCCTGCTTCAGATTCTGTGTCTCCCTCTCTCACTATCCCTCCTCCACGCTCCCTCTCTCTCTCAAAAATAAATAAACATTTTTTAAAAATTAGAAAAAAATTCTACAGAATCCCATCCAGGACACCATGTTACATCCTATCATCATATCTTCTTCAGCTCTTCTTGGCTGTGACAGTTTCTCAGATTTTCCTTGTTTTTGATGACCTTGACATCTTTGAAAATAGTGATCAGACATTTCGTAGAACGTACCTCTATTGGGATTGATCAGATGCTTTTCTCATGAGTAGACTGGGGTTATGGATTTCAGGGAAGATGGAATACCAAAGATAAAGTATAGCTTTCATTATATTATATCAGGGGTACATATACTATCAACATGACTTACTACTGCTGTTAACTGCGATCACCTGGCAGAGGTAGTGTTTGTCAGATTCCTCTACTGTAAAGTTATTTTTTTTTCCTTGTCCCACGCTGCACTCTTTGGAAAGAAGTCCTATGTGAAGTCCATACTTAAAGTATGGACAGTTACAGTCTACCTCCATGAGGATGGAACATCTACATAAATTATGGTAATTCTTCTGAAAGAACGATGTCTATCCCTCATTCATTCATTCATTCATTCATTACATTTATTTTATACTTTGGGTTATCATAAATTTTTTATTTTCCTGCTTAAATTATTCCGGCCGTAGTATCAGCTTTTCCAATTGACCCCTGTGTCCCTTTGATTCATCTGATCATCGAGGGTTTTTTTCTTTTTGCTTTTGTTTTAGCATTCCCGTCCTTTTCCGTACTACAAAATGCTCCAAGGTAATCTTGTATATTTCCTGCTCAGTCCTAGAATCAACCACTTATCCAAAGAGCCCCGATTTTTTTCACTGTTAATGTTATCAAATGCCAAGTTTTAGGTAACGGGTGTGCTTGTTGCTACTGGGATGTCATTGCTTCTAGGCCCTTTTGCTGACACAGCAAGGGAATATATGTGTGTATAACAATGTATGTATATGCATATATCTATAACATTATCACTTGAATCATTCTAGCTTCCTTCCCTTGCTTATCTGTAAACCATGACATTGAAACACTTGGGTCTTACACCTGCCGTCCATTACTTAATTGTTCACTTCTCATACATATGCATAATAGTCCCAGAATTGTTCACCCATCCACGATGGAGAAGAATTTTATTGACTAGAGAACAATATTATACACAGTTTCTTTTGCCTTTATTCTTAACAAACTCCACTCATTTCCAAAGTTTCTTAGGCCAGTGTCTTTTCTCCCCATTCCTTTAATGGAGGTTGTCTCATAGATTTGTAAATCAAATTGTTTTTTCACATTCTACATTCCCCCTGGGATTCCCCAACCTCCTAAGTGATTTTCAGTTTGCATACATTAAGATTCACTCTTTGTGCTGTAAAGTTCTATGTGTTTTGACAAATGCGTAGTTTCAGATATGCAAAATTACAGTATCATACACAATAATTTTGCTGCCCTAAAATACATTCTGTACTTCTCCAATCCCATCTTACCTCTTTATCCCCGCCCCTGGCAAACACTTTTCTTTTGACTAATGCTATAGGTTTTTTTTTTTTCTTCTTCCATTCACATAGCTGGAGCAATACATATGGTCTCTTTGGCTTATCAGTTTACTTTTATATTTCACCCATATCTTTTCATGGCTTTATCAAGGTCCTTTTATTGATGAATCATATTTTATCATATGTATGTACCACAGCTTGTTTATTCATTTACTGATTGAAGGATATCTTGGTTACTTCCAGTTTTTCGTGATTATGAATAAAACTACTATACATATTTGTGTGCAGGAGAGAGTCTTGTCTTGTTCCCGATCTTAGGGGAAAACCATCCAGATGCTCACCATTAAATACGATGTCATCTGTAAGGTTTTGTTGCTTGACATTATTTGATGTTCCTTATCAAATTGAGGAATTTCCTTCTCTTCTAGTCCTAGCTTGCTGAGTTTTGTTTTTAATTATGAATGGGAATTAGAATTTGTTAAATTATTTTTCTGCATCAGTTGATATGATTATATGATTTTGTTTTTTAGCTTGTTGATGTGATGTATTATGTTGATTGATTGCCTCAGCCTTACACCCGGAATAAACCCCACTTGGTCATCATGTGTAAGTCTTTGTACACAAAGTTGGATTTGATGTATTAATATTTTATTGAGGAGTTTGACATCTATGTTTATGAGAGAGAAGATGGTCTTGTAGTTTTCTTTCTTACAGTGTCTTTGTCTTGTTTTAGTCTTTTTTTTTTTTTTTTTATTTCTAGGAGAGAGAGAGAGACAGCGTGAGCAGGGGAGGGTCAGAGAGAGAGGGAGTCACAGACTGAAACAGGCTCCAGGCTCTGAGCTGCAGTCAGCACAGAGCCCGACGCGGGGCTTGAACCCACAAACCGCGAGATCATGACCTAAGCGAAAGTCGGACGCCTAACCGACTAAGCCACCCAGGCGCCCCTGTTTTAGTCTTAAGATAATGCTGGCCTCATGGAATGAGTTGTGAAATACTCCTTCTCAAAGAAATTATGAAGAATTGATGTCATTTCTTCCTTAAATGATTAGCAGACTTCACCAACAAAGCAATCTGAGTTTGGTGGCTTCACTTTTGGAAGTTTTATTACTTATTCATTCAGTTTCTTAATACACATAGACTTATTCAGGTAATCTATTTCTGTTTGTATTAATTTTTGTAGTTTGCATTTTCCAAGGAATTATTCCATTTCTTTTTTTAAATGTTTATTTATTTTTGAGAGAAAGAGACAGAATGTGAGCAGGAGAAGGGCAGAGAGAGACACACACACAGAATCCGAAGCAGGCTCCAGGCTCTGAGCTATCAGCACAGAGCCCAGTGCAGGACTCGAACCCATAAACTGTGAGATCATGACCTGAGCTGAAGTTGCTCAACCAACTGAGCCACCCAGGCACCCAGGTATTATTCCATTTCATATGAAATTTGTGGGCATAGTGTTGTTCATATTGTTCCTTTATTATCTTTTTATTGTCCATGATAGCAGTAGTAATAAATTCTCTTTGACTTTTGATATTTTCTCTCTCTTTATTAACTTGGTTATTATAGCTAGAGGTTTTTCAGTTTTATTGATATTTGTGGTTTGTTGATTTTTTCTATTGTTTTGTTGTTTTCAATTTTATTGCACTCTCCTCCATTTATTATTATTCCCTTTCTTCTACTTGCTTTAGGCTTAAATTGGCTCTTTTTATCTTGTTTCCTAAAGTAGAAGCTTAGAAAATTGATTTTAGATCCTTCTCATTTTCTAATATATGGATTTAATTCTGCAAAATCATACTCTAAGCACTCCTTTTGCTACACAACACACATTTGTTAAGTTGAATTTTCCTTTTCAGTTAGTTCAGAATAGTTTTTACATTTCTCTTGAGACCTCTTCTTTTACTCCTGTATGCTGTTCAGAAGTATGCTGTTTAATCGATACATGTCTGAGAGTTTTCCAGCTATCTCTCTGTCATTGATTTCTAGTTTAATTCTATTGTAATCTGAGAACATATAAATGTAGTCTACCTTTGTGAATGTTGTAGATGAGTTTGAGATGGATGTGTATTTTGCTGAATGGCATATTCTCCAACTGTCAATTATACCAAGCTGATTGATAGCACTTTTAGGTCAACTATATCCTCGCTGATTTTCCTGCCTGATTCTTCTAGTATTTCCTAGAAGGTGGGTGTTGAAGTCTTCAATTATAATAGCAGGCCAGTATATTTCTCTTTGCTTTCCATCAGTTTTGTCTTACATATTTTTGATGCTCTGGTATTCGGTACATACATGTTAGGGATTGTTGTATCTGTTTGAAGAGCTGACACCTTTATTATTATATAATGTTTCTTCTTATCCCTGATAATTTTCTTTGATCTAGAATCTGCTTTGCCTCTAATTAATAGAGCTACTCTAGCTTTGTTTTGATCAGTTGTTAGCATGGTATATCTTTATTCATCTTTTTTATTTTTCTTAATTTAAATTCAAATTAGTTAACATACAGTGTAGTCTTGGCTTCAAGAGTAGAACACAGTGATTCATCTCTTACATAAGACATTCACTGCTCATCCTGAAACGTGCCCTCCTTAATGCCCATCTCCCATTTAACCCACCCCCCTACCTACCTCCCGTCTGACAACCTTCAGTTTGTTCTCTGTGTTTAAGAGTCTCTCATGGTTTGCCTCCCTCTCTGTTTTTATCTTATTTTCCTTTCCTCTATGTTCAGTTGTTGCATGTCTCAAGTTCCAAATATGAGTGAAATAATATACCTGTCTTTATATCTGACTGATATATTTTGCTTAGCATAATACTTTCTAGTTCCATTCACATTGTTGAAAATGGCAAGATTTCATTATTTTTCGTCACTCAGTAGTATTCCATTATATATATACCACATCTTCTTTACCTATTCATCCATCGATGGACATTTGGGCTCTTTCCGTAATGTGGCTGTTGTTGATAGTGTTGCTACAAACATTGGGGTGCATGTGCCCCTTTGAATCAGCATTTTTGTATCCTTTGGATAAATTCTTAGTAAGTGCAATTGCTTGGTTATGGGGTAGTTTTATTTTTAATTTTTGGAGGAACCTACATACTGTTCTCCAGAGTGGCTGCCCCAGTTTGCATTCCCACCAGCAGTGCGAAAGTGTTTCCCTTTCTTTGCATCGCTGCTGACATCTGCTGTTACCAGAGTTGTTAATTTTAATCATTCTGACAGGTGTGAGCTGGTATCCATTGTGGTTTTGATTTCTTTTTCCTTGATGATGAGTGATGTTGAGCATCTTTTCATGGGTCTGTTAGTCATCTGGATGTCTTCTTTCATCCCTTTACTTTTAACCTATCTGAGTGTTTACATTTAAAATTGGCTTCTTATAGACAACATATAGTTAGGTCCTGTTTTTAATTTACTCTAACATCTCTGTCTTTTAATTCATGATCATTCACATTTGAAGTGATTATTGATATAGTTAGATTAATGTCTACTGTGTTTGTAATTGTTTCTGTTCATTGTACTCGTTCTTTTCCCCTCTCTTTTTCTGCCTTCACTTGTCTTATTTGAGCACTTTATACAATTTGATTGTATCTCTTCTCTTAGTATATCAATTATATAAAAAAATTTTTTCATGATATCTCATACCACGTCACATATAGTATGGATAAATATTAGCTGAATATTCTTCAATTCCTCCTTCCTGCCGCTGAAGATATTACATTCATTCATTTCACTTATTCTCATTCTGTAACCAGAATGAGACACTATTGTTACTTTAAACAAATTATTTTTTTTGATTAATTAGGGTAAGAAAAAGATTTAATTTTACCTTCATTTATTCCTTCTCTTGTACTCTTCTTTTCCTTATACAGATCCAAGTTTCTGGCCTATATTGTTGGCCTTTTCGCTGAAGAACATTCCATGTTTCTTGGAGGGCAGGTTGGTGGCATTGAATTCTCTCAATTTTGTTTGTCTGAGGGGTGCCTGGGTGGCTCAGTCAGCTAAGAATCCGACTTCAGCTCAGGTCATGATCACACAGTTCGTGGGTTCGAGCCCCACGTGGGGCTCTGTGCTGACAGCTAGCTCGGAGCCTGGAGCCTGCTTCTGACTGTGTCTCCCTCTCTCCACCCTCCTCTGCTTATGCTGTCTCTCTCTCACTCTCAGAAATAAATACAACATTAAAAAAATTTTTTTTTCTTTGAGAAAGTTTTTATTCTTCCTTCACTTTTGAATGACTATTTTGCTGGCTATAGAATCCTGATGTTGGGGGAGTTTCTTTCAAGATTTTAAATATTCCAGAGTGTCTGAGTGGCTCAGTCAGTTGAGTGTCTGACTTCGACTCAGGTCATGATCTTACGGTTTGTGAGTTCGAGCCCCACATCAGACTCGATGTCAGCTCTGTGCTGACAGCTTGGAGCCTGGAGTCTGCTTTGGATTCTGTGTCTCCCTGTTCCTCTGCTCTTCCCATGCTCACACTCTGTATCTCTCTGTCTCAAAAATAAATAGGCATTAAGAATATATATTCCACTTCATTCTCTTCTTGCTTGCATGATTTCTGATAAGACCTATCAATGTCAAGTTTCCTTGTGTTGCATTATTATGGGATGGATAGTTTCAAATGTAGAAAATTTGCTTGAGATTTTATTGGTGGGCTAGGATATAAACATTTTTCTGAAAATGCCATAAATTTTGGCATTTTGGACATGATGTATTTTCTGTTTGTAGTACATATAATTCTTCATTTAGATAGTTAATGCAACTTCCTAAACTTTTTACTTCATCCACCTGCTAAGTACTTGTGCTGTGTAAAAATGAGATGCATCTTTGAATCTCTCAATATAATTGTACTTTCGTCAACTGCTTTTTATAATTTTCATAGCTTTTAAAAATATTGTAATGCTATGCTATTTAGGAGATTAAAATTAGTAATTATGACTTTATTTTAGATTATGTAGTCTAGTCAATATTAACTAACATTCTACTTCTTTTTTTCTTTGTGTGTTACAAGAATTTTAACTTTGAATTCTACCATAGTACTATAGACACTTCTTTTTAAAAATGTTTTAATGTTTATTATTTGTTTTGGAGAGAGAGAGAGAGAGAGAATAAGTTGGGGAAGGTTAGGGAGAGAAAGAGACACAGAATCCAAAGCAGGCGCTAGGCTCTGAGCTGTCAAACAGAGCCTGATGTGGAGTTCAAACCCATGAACAGTGAGATCATGATCTGATCTGAAGTTGGATGCTTAACCAACTGAGCCACCCAGGCACCCCTATAGATATTTCAGACTTTGCATTTCCTTAGTGTATCTCTACCCCTGAGACCCTTTCTAGATCAACTTAGTTTTAGAACATTACCTATAAATGGTAGGTAGACAGCTTTGCAATTTTTACATATTATTAAGTTTTCTTTTTAATTTTTTTGTCATTAGGAAACTACCCACTCTATTTTATTCTAATAAGAATTACCTGGGTGTTTTTCCTCAAAGCATATTGAATTTTTATTTCTCCATCACAGTGAAGCACATAAGAATTATCTATCAATTTTCCTCTGCCCCACACGTCCACAAACTTTAGTAGCCATGAGGACAGGATTGACTCTAGTGTCTTCCACAAGGTCTAGCATATAAATAAAGACATCACCTAAAACATAACAAAATGGTATAAACCCCATCCCTCCCCCACTTTCTGTTTCACAAAGGTACTCCCAACATATTTTAGCTCATTTTATTTTATTTTTTAATACTTTATTTATTTTTGAAAGAGAGAACACGAAAGGGGAGGAGAGAAGAAAGAAGAGGACCGAGGACCCTAAGCAGGTTCCCAGCTGAAGCAGTGAGCACCATGTGGGGCTCAAACTCATGAACCAGGAGATCATGACCTGAGCTGAAGTCGGACACTGAGGAACCCTAAAATATCTAAAAGATAATTTTTAAAATGCACTCCATACCTCTAAAGAGTATGTTTATACTGTTGTTTGAATTTCCAATGGAATTTAACCAGTCCTGTTTAAATCTCTTCTTAACACAATCCGCTCAGCTCCCATAAGTGACTGACTGCTGGTTCCTGTGAGGTTAGAGTGACGTCATCGTGACAGAAGTGGACAGTCCTCGCTGCTGCTTAGGGTCCTGCCCTCCTCAGTCAGCTGTGTCCGTTACTCTCCTCCAGCTACTTCTCAGCTTCCCAAATTTTATGGCTTCTCTTCTCCTATTTTTCTTTGCCATTTTTAATTTTCATCTTTAAACATCATTTGACTCTCATTTTAGTGAGATTTCAAGAAGAGGTAAAACCAAAAACATGTGTTCAACTTGCCATGTTTTAAAATCAGAGATCCTCAGATTAGTTTTTTTTCCCTCAAAATTCACATGTTATCAACATGTATCTTAGGCGTGTCTCCTTTTATGGGTTCTACAAGGTGCTCAATTTGGGATTTGGTTCCACAGATCTAGAGCTTTCCTTAGTGTGGGGAAATCTTCTATTACTTCTTTGCTCTTCCACCGGCTACATTTCACTTTTGGAATTTTTTATAAATGATATCTTAGTCTGTTTGAGCTGCTGTAACAAAACACCATAGCCCAGGTGGCTTATAAACAACAGAAAATTATTTCTTACAGCTCTGGAAGCTGGGAAGTCCAAGATCACGCCATTGGCAGGTTTTTTAAAATTTATTTTTATTAAAAATTTTTTAGGGGAGCCTGGGTGGCTTAGTCGGTTAAGAGTCCGACTTTCGCCTAGGTCATGATCTCGCGGTTCGTGGGTTCGAGCTCCGCCTCGGGCTCTGTGCTGACTGCCATCTCCGAGCCTGGAGCCTGTTTCGGAGTCTGTGACTCCCTCCCTCTCTGAACCTCCCCTGCTCACGCGGTCTCTCTCTCTCTCTCCTAGAAATAAATAAAACATTAAAAAAAAATTTTTTTTTTAATGCTTATTCATTTTTTTGAAAGAAAGACACAGAGCTTGAGTGGAGGAGGGGCAGAGAGACAGAGAGACACAGAATGGGCTGTCAGCACAAAGCCCAATGTGGGGCTTGAACTCAGGAACCGTGAGATCATGACCTGAGCTGAAGTTGGACGTTTAACCGGTGAGCCACCCAGGTGCTCCGGCATTGGCAAATACAATACCTTTTGAGAACTCACTTCTAGTTCATAAGTGACCATCTCTGCACTGTCTTAACATGGCAGAAGGACAAAGGAGTTCTAAGGCTGTCTTTCACAAGGACACTGATTCTATTCATGAGAGCTTTGCCTTCTTACCTAATCACCTCCCAGAGTCCTCACCTCCTGATACCATCACATTGGGGATTAGGTTTCAACATATGATTTGGGGAGGGACATAAACATCCAGCCTAAAGCAATGTTTGCTTCTATCCTTTGCTTTCATCATCTTTTTCTCAATATTTCCATCTGTTTTAACTTATCCTTAATTCTGGGACAATATCTCTATTCAATGACAACTTAATTTTCTGCAATATGTAAACAACTATCCACTGATTTGTTGTGTTTTTGTTTTTTGGGTTTTTTTGGTTAGGTTCAAAAACCATATTTTTCATCTAGAAGCTCTTTTTCTATCTCAGGTAATTGGGGGGGGGTAGATAAATTAATGATCCTCTTAAATATCAATAAGGGCATGGATTGTAGATAATTTAAAGTTCCTTCTTGATTGATGGAATGTATTTATTTCCAAAGGGAATATTAATTCTAATTGGTAAGGAGGATCATCTTATATGTGAACCAGTACATCTTTGTCTATGCCTATGATAGTTCCTTAATCTATTGATTTTTAGAGTCATGAAGTTTACCTGGAAGAGTGTGGTACTCTCTTAGGAAGCCATGGAGAAAGAGGAAGTTGCACAAAATTATAGCTAAGAGCAAAACTGTAATGGAGACAGAATGGGAAAACCGAAGGAGGCTCAAATCATGCCTCTACTCAGCAGAAATCCACTCTAGACTAGCCCTGAACCTGACTGCTCTTGAACATCCCTGACCCATGTCGTGTACTTATCTGAACCCCTTCTCTCCTTCACGGCTCAGCAGCCGGCCTTGTCCGTTCTTTGATTCTTTCTCTACAAGTGTGTGCCAAGGATTAATGCAAATTCTCAGCTTTCCTGTTAGTTTTCCAGGATGACTCAAGGCTACAACGTATCTCCAATTTCACTACCGAGGTTTGTATTCAGTATTGGTTACAACAGTCACTACAAAATTTTAATTAGCATGTGCATAGGCCAGTTCACGTCTTCTCATTTAATTCTAGGACTAGAGAATATCTGAATATCTTGTCATTGGAAATGGATGCTTACTGATTTTCTTATTAAATGAATTGTGTAAAACAGGAGTGAAAGCCTTTGCAGTCTACAGAAAGCCATACAGGTCTGATGATTTTTCAGTGCAAGTGATACTAAGACTTTGTGTTTTTTTGTTTATTGTTGCTCAGAAATTCACTAACATTGTATCTGCTTCTGAAGATAAAATAGTCCAAACCCCTAATCCCTTTCCTCAAACCTTTAGGACCAAATGTACTCAGAATTTCATTAAAAAATATTTTAGAAAGTTAATAAAGGACATATACCATGTGTAACATAACACTTCCCATAGGTTTGGGGCAGCACATCATGATTGAGCACATGAAAATGTAGGAATACTCACTCAAAATAGGATAAATAAAGAAGACTCACTTCCCCCAGACCAGGTTAGGTTTTGCCACGGAAGGAGCTGTAAAAACAAAAAAAGTTTTTCGGAGCTTTTATGGCCAAGAGATTATGAACCCTTCCTTGCTTTGTCCAGTTTTATTCTATTCGTTAGTTAGATGCAGGGATGAAATCTCATCTAGAAGGTGGAAATAAACGAAGGAGGCAGCTGAGCCTCCCAACAAAAGATCAAGATTAAAATCCTCTTCGAGACATCATTCTGCTTGTTTGCATTACTGTTTCTTTCCAGAAACATAGTTTAGGATAACACTGTTGATTATAGTCCAAGGATATGGGGCACCCTGATGTGTGACTGGGAACAGGAGATCCATCTCATGTTGAGATGAAGAAGTGGGACTTTTGAGTCTACAGTGATTTCTTTAGGGCTGCACCTTGTCTTTTCTTCAACACTCCCAAAATAATCCTCTTTTGTAATAGTTCTAGTTCTTATGTTAGGAGAGCTTGGTTCAATTCCTTGCCATTCCTGGGGAATGTGTCCCAACAATCCTCATTAAAGTTGCTATTTACAGGTCAGAGGGTGGGGAAATGATTACACATATTTAAGAACCCCAAATGCCGATTGTTGAATTCTCTCTGGAGCTGGAGGAGGCGGAGAAAAAGTTGGGAAGGCAGGTAGGCAGGAGGGATATTTCCCAGTCTCATTCATTGCTTTCTCCAGATAAGTGAACAATGCCCCAAAAAGTTCAAGATTAAGCTCTGTGGTTAGTGTTCTCAAGTCAGGTATAGAAAGTACTGAGCTGCCAGCTTGTCCCCTTATCTGCTCAACTCTCCTTCCCCAAGTAGTTTCCTAATTTTTTTTTTCCTGAGTGATTGACAGACATGGGGCAATGAGGGGAACCTTATTCTCTTGGGAAGTCTCATTGGCGCCAATGCAAGTAAAGTTTAAAGAAATGGAGTGGCTCCGGGCTCTGTCTTCCAGAAATGAGCTAAGTATTGGAACCTCACTTCTACCATTTCAGTTATCGCACCTGACCCCTTCTTAGCGGTCTCAATAATTTCTACCATCTCCAATATTCACACCTCAGAACCAGGAGTCCTGGGAGCCATTTCTCATTCTTGCTGGAAGAGGCAAAAAAGAGGAATTGGAAATCAAAGAGAAACTCATCAGTGTCCTCTTGCAATACAACGTGGCTAAGGCATGAGGGAGGGACCCACGGAGGGTCGGATGCACAGAGACCCAAGAGCTGAGCCAGACATGCCCCGCGGCTGTGTGTGGCAACTGCTGGGCGCTCAGCTCTCTTGTCCCTGCTCGGCCCTTGCTCTGGTTGTTGCTTGGTCTCCCAACTTTGAAATCTGGCCCCGGGACTGCTGGACCTAAACCTGTGCTGCGGTTTGTGGCGTTGGCACCTCAGATCTCCCCTGAGATCATCAGACTCTCCCCTCTCGGGAAGCCCTTCGCTTCCAGCACCAGCCCTGCCCATTGGAGGCCGAGGGAGAGCTGGTGGAGAGCAGAGAAGGCAAGTGTTCCCTCAACCAGCCTCTCCAAAGGCAGAACCTTTTCTGTTCCCCTTCCCGCCCCCCACCCATTAGGACGGGAGGATGTGGCTGTGCCTCCACCTGGAGCCCATTGCTCCTGGGACCTGCCTCTTCCAATGACCTAAGTTGCACCTGATCTCAGAAGGGGAAGGAGGTGATGAGAGGATGCTCTTCCCGCTATGGCTACAAAACAGAGCCCCAATGCCTTCCCCTTCCCACCAAAGACAGTGTAGCTCTAAGAGGCGCCCTCACACCTGCCTGCATCTTAATTAATATCATCCCACCATCTATCAACAGCAAGTCAACATGCTTCACACCAGGGGAGGAAAACAATCCTCGCCTTGTCAGCCCTGCTTCTCCAGGAGCAGCTGAGGGTCTCAACCCCCCCGCCCCACTCTCCACCACCTCCTTTTCCCTGGGGGCTGTTGACAGGGTGCAGTACAGCCTGCCATGAAGATGGCTCTGGCATCAAAAGGTGGCAGCACGAGAACGTGGCAGAAGGAGCCAGAGCTGTCCAGTGGTCAGGCGCAGGCACTTGATACCAGCTCCATGCCCAGGGCTCTCTGACCACTGGAGCAATGGCGTGCAATGGGACCTTCTGTCCCCTTCCTATCAGAGAGTGCACCGGGGTTTGGAGAAGTACAGGGACTGCTGAGGTCACCCGATTACTGCAGGGCCAGGCTGGGCATCTGAATGCAGACCTGGCCTAGGGATCCCTCAGGCTGTCTCCGCCTCTCTTCCCCAGCACCCCACAACAGCAGTCGGGGAAAGGACTGGTCCGAGTGCTTTTGTGGGCAGCAGAAGTGGTGGTGGCAGGGCCTTCCCTTCCCTACATCCATCACAGCTGTACCCTTGGGTCATTGCTCAGCACATAGGAAGTCAGAGTGTCATCTCAGGTGATCGACACCTTTTTTCTGAGAGAGGAGATAATTGCCCTGCCTGTAGCAGCAGGGTGAGAAGAGCTCTCTCTGTTTTGAGTTTACTTTTGTGTACGGTGTGAGAAAATGATCTAGTTTCATTCTTCTGCATGTTGCTGTCCAGTTCTCCCAGCACCATCTGTTAAAGAGGCTGTCTTGTTTCCGTTGGATATTCTTTCCTGCTTTGTCAAAGATGAGTTGGCTGTATACTTTTGGGTCCAATTCTGAGTTCTCAGTTCTACTCCATTGGTCTATGAGTCTGTTTCTGGGGATGAGCACTGGGTGTTATATGGAAACCAACTTGACAATAAACTATTTGTGAAAAAAAAAAGATGAAGAAGAAGAAGAGCTCTCTCTGTCTGTTAGTTGGAGACAGGAGATAAAAATAGGCAGGACTACCCATAGGTGGTTGCAGTGGGGAAGCTTCTTTGTACTTAGAGGATATGCATGCACATATGCACACCCACAGGAGTGTGTGGGGGTTGGAACAATGTGTGACTGTGACTAGGAGTATTTCTACTGGTGTCTTTCCATGCACAGGTGTAACAGCATGCACTGTATATGAAAGTAGGTGACCACTCTAGCCTGGAGATGACATTATAGAACAGGGTGGCTACCAGACCTCTCTGAGCCCCACGTTCTGCATCTGGAAAAGGGCACTGAAGCGATTCAACAGTGCGATGTATGGACATCCCACTGTGGCACTTGGCATATGGGAAGCACTAAGAAATTATAGGTAGGAACCAGTGCTAAATCCACCTGATGACCTTCATCTCTTCCAAGAAGATAAGAAGACTTTGTCAAATGTTTTTGTTGTGATCCAGATTCACTTGTTCTCCTGTATTTCCATAATCTACCAGCCTAGGAAGCAGTGACCGAAGGGAGTTAGTCTTGCCCTTCATGGTCAGTTCTTAGGGGAAGAAGGGAATCCTGACTAAGTCTTAGAGATCACGGGCTCCCTTTTAGGGGTTCACAAAGGCCATGCCTTTACTGGGAGGGCAGGGGGTAAATACTGAAGGCTGTGAAATGCTTCTGAAGCCTGTAAGAAAGAACCTCACCCCACCCCTTGCCCTTCACAAGGATGTAAAGAGAAGTTTTTGAGTTGATCTTCCTCTCCAGCTCTTGTCAGTGGGACCCTAGATTCTGGAAAATCCTCATCTGTCTTTAGCTGGCTTCTATCATGCTTATTAAAGAAAACCCTGCTCAGCTGGGTTCTCAGCTACTTAGTAACAATTGTCCAATTTCCATGCTCACTTCCTTTTATTGCAGAATGGGCTGAGCAGGTGTCCTCCGCCGTGCCTCTGCTCCTCGCGGGATAACGCCTCCCTTTGTGCGCAGCCAGCAGGGGTGGCCTTCGGGGGATACTGCTACCTTGGACTCTAGGAACTGAGGCTTCGCCACCCTGGGAACTCTCTCCTGAGTGACTCCGATGGAAGGGCTGGACATTTCCCAGAGGACAAAATCCAAGAAAGTGAGTGTAAACGGGATCCCCCAAAAGACAGAGGTTGGAAATAACAATAGGGGCATAGATTATGAGTCAGGACTTCAAAAGTCAGAAAGAGGGACTCCACTGTGTCCTGGAGAACATCTCGAGGTTTCCTGATCTGGGTAAATATGGTCACCTCTCTCTTCAAAGTCCCTGAGCGTTCTAGATTTATTAGATCATAACACTGATTGCCCCATCACCTTTGAAGAGAGAATTTTGGTTTCTCAAACTTTGCAATGCCCTCCCTCTTCTTTCTCTAGTCTTTTTTTTTTTTCCCCCTTTCATGGATCCTTTCTGGTCTAGCTCCTTGGAAACAGCTTCTCAGTGCAAGAGAATAAAAATGCTTCTTGGGGTGGGGAGATTATCAGGGTGTCCCCTTGGCCAAGCCAGAGCCCAGGATGTCAAAGGACAAGCATGTCCTAGTCGGTACGGGAATACGGAGTAGAGAAGAGACTGAAAGTGGTGGAAACAAGAACAAAACTCCTTCTCTTTCTGCTTTGTCCTCAACCCAGAGGCCTCTCCAGTGTGGATGATGGTGGTGGGAGCGAGGGCGGGAGCGGGGTTGGCACACTGTCGGGGAGACACTGGCAATGGTGACAGCGACAAAAGTGGCATTGGGAATGGCCTACATCTCAGCGCTCCTAAGGGTCTACTGGCCTGTAGGAGCCAGAAACAGGCTGGAAGCAGAGAGCACAGGGGACTTCATGGATCCAAGGAATCACTGGTTTCATTTCTCCGTGTCCCAATGCCTCTGTCCCAATAATACCTACACAACCACTCTCCCCACAAGGCCCCCAAAGCTTGATGTAGTTGAGTAGTGGGATTCTGGTTTTTGTGGTTTTTTTTGGACTAAAAGCAATTTCCATTTTATGCCTTTTGTCTCTTCATCCAAGCAAACGCCGGTGGGATCTGGCAACCTGAGTTCAATAGCCAGTCCTTTTGGTCTTTCAAAGGCTATGAATGTAATAAGAGCACTCAACCCTTCTGAAGATATGCAAATCCGTGCATTTAAAAGATTTACATTCATCCTTCACAGGCCCTGAAATATAAATATGAAATACCCAGAACCTTGTCACTTCAGTAATAATTAAGCTGATGGCCTATTATGTTCGATTGCAAATCAATATAGTATCTTTTGGTGCCACTTGAGTTCTCGAGGGTTGGCGCGGGGCCAGCTCCAGTTATACAATTAAATCGCTGCAGCTGCCTGGGGAACTTCGCTGCCGTTCCCATTCAGGAAGAATAGGCGGGTAACAATGGTGACCAGCCTCCCTGCAGTAATTGTGTACGAGGACACATTTCCAATGGGGTTTTTGTTCAGCAGGTGCTGTTATTTTAGTTTAATTTGAATTCTGAAATATGGAGGAGAGAAGGAGACTAATCTTAACAGCATCTAACCTACAGCTGTTCGAAAGAGGCCAGCAAACAGCATATGTTGCTTCGATGAAAATCATAATTGCTCATTCTCCCTGGGCTGTTGGCCCACCAACGTGGAGCCTCTGAAATTAGCCGGCATTTTTCTGGCATTTTCCTCCGTGGCGAGGCCTCTGCAGAGCTTGGGAAGAGCTATTCTAGAGTGGCTCGCCCAGCAGGAGGCTTTTGCTGCAGCGTCTCTTCCTTCTTCATGGTCTTGAGATGTGCGCCCCTTGCTGCATGAAATGCATCCCTCAGGTGGCTCCCAGGCTTGGGGCGGTGGGGAGCAGTTGGAGACAGCAGACTGCCTTGGAGGAAGCTGGGGGCGCCCCCCACTCCACACTGCCTAGCGGGCACAGTGACCCACTTGCTGTGGGCAAGAAGAAAGCCTAAACAGCAAGAATCAGTGTAGACTCTGATTGCAATGAGAAATAACATCCTCAGGGCACGCTCCCATCCACAAAACTTTTGCAGATGTTTGGGGTTTTATTTACATCTTCACAACACTCCTTGGAAGAAGATGACGACAGATAGTCCTCTTTTATAGAGAGAAAGCTGAGATGCAGGGAGGTCACAAGGCAAATCCAAAGGAAAAACTGCGGGAACTGGACTGTAAGTCGCGGAACTTAAAATTTCATGTCCTTTTCCTGCACCAGCTCCCTCCTTTCTTTTTTTGTGTAGTCCAGTGGCTTCCTTCAGCTTCCCGGCTGGTTAGGGGTCCTGAGAGATCGGCTTCCTTCTGCATATAAATCTCTGGGAATGAGCACAATGAGGTCAAGACCAGATTCTTCCAGGCTCTATTGAAAACTGATGTTTGCAGGATTTGGGACCGGGTTTAGGAAGGGTCAGAGGTGTGGCATACAAACCCGAGCCTCTCGTTTCCTTCCCTCCGTCTTCCTCCGTCCTTTCTTCCCTCTGTTTTTCCTTTCCTCCTTCCTTCCTTCTCTTTTTCTCTCCCTCTCTCCTGCATTTCCTGGATTCCTACTCTAAGGCAGACACTGGACAGGCACTGTGGAGGATGCAAAGATGAAAAAGATGAGTTCCTGGGGTCCACAAACCTGGTCCAGAAGCAGATGAAGCCCTACAAGATAGCAAAATAGCCTGATTGTGGCCCGAAGAGCAGGATGCACAAAGTGGAGGGGAAGGTTTCACAGGGGAGGTGACCATTTGGATGGATGATGGAGAATGTGTACATCTCGCAAGTGGAGAAAAGGGGATGGGGGCTCCAGACCTGGCACGAGTCACTGGTCCCAGGCTGTCACGGGCCATTTGTTGATAGAGAATGAGGGGGTTCAGGGCTTAGGGAGTGGACTGACTCAGCCTCGCCCCATTAGAGGCATCAGGTTCAGGGCTGGCAGCCCCAGGATGAATGTTTGGTGCAAGGTGTGACCTGGAGAAGGCATGTATAGCATGGACTCGGCCCCGATTTCTATCGTCAGCCCCTCCTGGCCCAAAGGAAGAGGATTTGCCAGCTTGCCTGAATGTGGCTGGAGTAGGAGCCGCAGATCAGATGCTGCTGCCATCAGGAGAAATGTGGACAGTCCCTTGAGGCTCTGGGATCTGAGGCTCACAGTGGGTCTCAACTCTCCCAGGGCTCCTTCACCCTCCCTGTCATTTCTACAGCCTAACCTTCATACTCATCTCATTCTTGTTCTGGAATGTTTGTGGCCACAAGGCATAGAGGGATCCCTGAAACCACACCAGGCTCAGCTCCAGACACATGCATGTCTCAGGGACCTGCCCCCTGGGTTTCAGAGTGGTTATAAATCCCATGATTAGGAACTTGGCTTTGGAATCATACAGCTTTAGATGCTACAGCAGATCTGGGGAAAAGTAGGAAATGTTAAAAGGCATGGACTTTGAGGTCAGACTGCCTGGGGCTAGAGCCTGATTTTGTCACTTCCAGCTATGTATCACTTAATTATCTCATCTGCAAATGGGAGACAATCTCTAAATGATAGGGTTATTGTGATGTTTAAAGGAATTAATGTATTTAAAATATTAACACAGGGCTTGGCATTCAGAGCCCAATAATTTTTGGCTGCTAAAAGTGATGTAGAAGTGGTAATAGCAGTGGGGAAGTAATAATGTAGTGGTAGTAATAAGCAGTGGTAAAGGTAGTAATGCAGTAATAGTACATTGCTATAGGAATGTCATTACCATTACAATAGTAATGGCAATGGTACTAGTAATAGAAGAAGTGTTAATAACATAGGAAAGTTTCTACACCTCATCTTAACTGAAAACTGGGTGGATAATATCTCCCAGCTGTGATGATGTTAACAAATATTCCAATGTCACAGCCGTTTACTGAGCATTCTGTGCCTCCGTGAAATTGCCTACAGCCCGAGTCTGCCACATGGAATTTCACCTCATGTTAGATAAGTTTAAATGTGAAACACTCTCCTGGGTTAGGGAAGCCATTTTCCTCCATGATTTCTTTATAGACAAAGCAATGGCCTTACAGGGGAGGGAGGCCAGACTGCTATAGTGTAAGTGGTACGGTATCAGTCAAAGGCAGGCGTGATATTGTCCTTTTCACCACTGAGTCCCCATAGCCGAGCATCATGCATGGCTTAGCTAGTGTTTAAGTAAGTAATACATTTGCTTAATGAATGTCTGTTGAATGCAGGATGTACGAATGGGCTGCCTGCCTAAGCAAAAGACTATGGAGATCCTAGAAGGGTCTCTAACCACAGAAATTGATGACTGCTTGGCTCTTAGCCTTTGGTTAGAACAGAAGGGAAAGGAACTCCTTTCTTGGGGGCCCAAGGGCTGCCTTGGATGAGAGCTCTGGGGTGCATTTGTGAATAAGGAGAAAATCTGCTGTGGAACAGCCCCTCTGCCTCTGTGTTTTTACTTTAAGTAAGCCAGACAGACCCAGGACATGTGTGCGTGGGAATTTATTTTGGCAGCTCAAGTGAGGAAGGGAAGCCAAGAGCCTGAAGCTATTCAGCGAAACACCACATGTTAATCTCAATCTATCCTGGGTAATCCCAGCAAACATTTTGATCTCAGGAAAGGGTAATCCAAGATCAAGCAGCTTCTGTGAGAGGCTCGTTCTCCGTGTGGCTTGGTGATACAGGAGGATATGAGGTTTGGGGAAGAAACAGGCTGTCCATGCAGGCTTGATCAGGCTCAAAGCTTACTCTACTCTCCAGATTATTATGTTAGGAGAGGATGGGTCCCCTGACTTGTCAATGGCTGAGGTGACTGGTGTCTTTCTCGAAATCTCAGAGTGTGGGCATTGGAACGCATTGCCAAGTAGAAGAAGAAAAAAAGTAACGATTCAAAGGATGAGGCAGCCTCTAAGAAAATAGCAAAGGTGACGCCTTGCACTAATACTCACTCTGCTGGGTGCTGGCAGGGTGGGGTCATGAAGACCTGGCTTCTGAGAGCAGGCTGTCTACACTCACTAGGGGCAACCATCTCAAGTCTCTGTGTCACATCCCAAAGGCTTCCGTGTGGCATCCAGAGGTGGACCCTGGCAGCTCTGAGAAGAGACTAAGGAGAAGCCGACCTTCTGCTGATCAGTCCATACCAGCAGGTTAGGCCACTTTTTGTCATCTTGCCAACACCCCACCCCCACTTTCTTTCTATTCCAGGACTTCTGGCACATCCATAAGACTCTTCAGAAAGAAAAGAAATGAGAATATTCGTTCAACACCAATATAGATGTGTCCTAGTAGAGAGGCTTTATGCTGCAGGCATGGTAAGTTGAACATTCTCAACTCCTTCTGCTTTGCCAGCTTCCCGCCTGAGGTAGTTTTATGACAAAACTCTAGGTGTGATAAGTAAGTAGAGCTGGTTGTGAGATTCCTCTGAAAGCTTTCAATTTCCTGACAGAGACACTGCTTCTCCTGACCATTTCCTGCTCGGCTACAGATGTGGCAGAAGGAGTTCCTACAGCCACTTGGCCACCATGAGTGGAAGGAGAAGAGACTTGCATGGACACCATTCCACAAAGAGCTGCTAACTAGCGGTTGCTTGCCTCTAGATACCTCTTTGTGTGAGAAAATTAAGCTTGTCTGTGTTTAAGACACGAGAGCCAAATATTTCCATCACTCAAAGCCAAAAGCATTCCTGACATAGCATGTGATCTTATAGGATCCTCACAACTACCTAGGAGATAGGTATCTTTACCCCTCTTCTACACATGAGAAGATTAAAGTCGGGAGAGGCTGACCACACAAGTCCTTCATCACGTCATTGGTAGAATCAAGATCTGAATTCAGGTTTCTCACTTCATACTCATAGACCTAGACTGAATGAATAAGAAGTTAAGATATTATATCTATTAGACATCATATATAGTATCTACATTATGTATAACTTTTTTTTTTTTTTTTTTTTTATTTTTAGGAGAGAGAGAGAGACAGCGTGAGCAGGGAGGGTCAGAGAGAGAGGGAGTCACAGACTGAAACAGGCTCCAGGCTCCTAGCTGGCAGTCAGCACAGAGCCCGACGCGGGGCTCGAACCCACGAATCGCGAGATCATGACCTAAGCAAAAGTTGGACGCTTAACCGACTAAGCCACCCAGGCGCCCCAATATGTATAACTTCTTATATATATATTTCTCTACAACATGCACTTGCATATTTATTTACATTTACATATATTTTTAACTTGCTCACAAAGGAGACTTCATTGCTGTAGAAATCAGGACCACCTTGTGAGTGAGGCGAGCACGCACACCATTGAGGGCTAGCAAGGGACAGACATCCACGGACCTACCCCACTGCCCTTGAGCTAGGCTGCTGGACAGTTCCATCTGGACTTCCGTCTTAACCACACTTAACAGGTCCACAGACGCGTTGGCATTTGGGGACTTCGGGTCATCTTCACTATTGGCGACTGTCCACCTGTGGCTGCATCAGCTTCTCCTTCCTGAAGCTCTATCTTCAGAGCTACCCTCTTTGACTGTGAGGACAGATTCTCAGTAGGAGTGGCTGTCTTGTGCAACGGCAGAGGGGCAGTCAAGCAAAGAGGAGGGGACTGAGCTGGAGGGAAGCATTCTCACATGAGGAGAGGCGCACTGAAATGCAGAGTCTGAGATGGGAGAAGCATCTGAGCAGAAGCAGGGTGGCTTTCTATTCCTGCTGCCTCTCCTCTCCCCTCCTCCTCCTTATCACACCAAAGAGCTATTGCTTGGTCCCCTCCAATGTCTCATGCCTCTTAGTACCTCCTTCTCTTGTCCCTTACTCCTGGCACGTGGATTCAAGGACAGCCTCCCCCTGGGCTCGATGATCACAGTCTCTCCTCTTCTAACCAAGCAGCATCCTGGTGGTGTGGGAGAAGACCTGGGCTTGCTGGAATCAGGAGTGTGAAGTTCTAAGCCGGACTCATCTTTGCTTCCCAACCATGTGACCAAACCCCTTTAAGTCTCACTTAACTGATCTATAAAATGGGAAGATAATACCATCATTGCTCTTAGGATTGAGATAATGGATATTTTTGAAAGAGACTTCAAATTTGGTGGGGGTTTGGGTAGGAAGAGAGCAAAGGAGTAGGTGGGCTTCAGCGGTGTCATCCAAGCTTCAACAAAAGCAACTCCTCTTCTATCTCTTTTGCATATTGAGATTTTGGGGAATTATCCATGTGAAAAAAAATATGGTTCCCTGTAAAAAAAAAAAAATCACATTGGGAACCACCAATTTATGTCAAGAGCTTAGTACATATTAGGCACTTAATAAATACTGCTTTTCTCCCCAACCTCTTTTTCAAAGGATGGCAATTACCATTTCCAATGGCTTTTGCCTCATGCACTTTTAAAAGTTAAAAAAAAAAATACACTAAATGCTTGCCACTTGCATCTAATTATGTGGATGGTTGGTCCAGTGATTCTGTGTGTTGAGATCACAACTCCGGTGCTTATCTCTTAATCCATCAGTTTCAAATGACCATCCAGGGACTCATTTTTCTTTGGTGTGACTTCTTTCTGCAGCCAAAAATTTCTGGACCTGCCTGAACTCCCGTCTCCATGCAGCTCCCCTTTCACTTAGCTGACCTGATAAATGGCCAGCAAGGTCTGGTTTCAGCAATGGGCACATTTCACTAGAAAACAATTAAAGTGACTGAAGCCTGCTGAGATCTAATAAATATTCACTCATCCGCCTGAACAGATGCCAGTTACAGCAGAAGAAAAATACAGCTCCTGGAGTCAGGGAATTTGCTCTGGTCTAGAGCTTCCAGCACAGGTGTCAAAAGAAACAGGACGAAGTGAAGATAATCTTGCAAGCGGAAGGACATCAGGGAACAAAGAAAGATGGGGTGCAGGTTTCTGTCCATGTGAAAGTGATACAAATCGGTTCCCTCCGCTAGCAGAAATGGTGACTTGGATGTTTATGCTCCTTTTTAAGGGTTGCATAGTACATCTTCGGGCTCCTCTGCAGTGCCCAGAACAGGACCTTAAGAGTCAGGGACATTTATCAAGCAAGACTTAGAGCGGAGGTGCAGGAGACGTGGAGATACTCTATACTCTTGTGATCCCATGGAGGGCTGACAGCTCTGAGCAAAGTCCAGGAAGATCTATGTAGAGCAGGGGCAAAAACCAAGCATTCTGGAATGTTACAAGGGAAATCACCTCTGCCTGGAGGGGATTAAGGAAACTATATGGCAGAAGTTGCATTAAAAGTGGGTCCTGGGATGTGGTGGAGGTGGGGTCAGGGCATTTGAGGAAGAGGGGAATCATGTGAACAAATGCTGGGAGGTAGGAGGCTGTGGGCTGTGCTCAGGGTCTTCAGAGATTCTGTGGGCTGGAGATGGAAGACCTAGCTCTAGTCCAAGCCTCCATCTGCCCGTGAGGAAACTGAGTGTCAGAGAAGGAAAGTTACGTGTCCAAATTCACACAGCTGGTTAAAGGCTTTTAATAAGTTGCAAAGCGACACTTAACCAACCCATGAAACACAATACGAGATAAACTACAGTTGATCAATAATTGACTAAAAGAAACTCTTGAGTTCAGAGGAGATAGGTGACAGCAGAAACCTCCCTGGAGAAGGTGGGAGGGAAGCTTCTCAGGAAAAAGAGCAGAAGAGAAGAAGGAGAGAAAGAGACCTTCTCACTGTGGGACCCTGCGTTGGGTCAGGCAGCATCTACACCTAATTGAGAAAAAGATGAATTGCAGTTCCTATTTTTGTTGGATGATTATGTGCCACCTCTAATCTTTGAAAAGATCCTTCTGAGTAGGAGTAATTATTCCAGTTCTGCATATGAGAAAACAGAGGGTCACAGAGGTTAAACACCTTACCAAATCTACCCTGCTGGCAAGAGTCAGAGCCAGGAAATAAAAAGTGACCTGCTTCCTTGATTACGTTGATCCCCAGTGTGTTTGGCTTGGATTGGATTGGTTTGCTTTGGTCTGTTTTGTCTGCTAACAAATGAGAACACAGATTCAGAGTAGTTAAGTAATTTGCCCAAGGTCACACAGCAAAGATGCGGCAGACCCTAAGGACAGAGCTGATGTTTATATGTTTTGTTTTGTTTGTGTTTTTGAACACGTTCTTTTGCCAGCTTGGGTTTGGCAATGGGCAAAACGCAAGGGGAGAGTGTGAGGGCATAGAATGGAAGCTGGCCACAAGAGCGCTCCCTGCAGGATGCTGTGGCAACCTACCTCCTGTCCGTCAGACTCTATGGAGCAGAAGTGTACAAAGCCTTGATCTTGGCTCCACCTCCCGTTCTCAGCCAATATCTTTTCTTCCCAGGGCGCCTCCAGGTATCCTTTGCTCCCTGTATGTTGTGTCTTGAGTGATGAAAAATTGGACGTCTTAAATTTCCTCTCTCTCCGCTGATCTTGCAAAGAGTTTCTTACCAAGTCTCCAGCTCCCTACTTCTGGGCAAGTCAATTCTTCTCTCTGAGCCTCAGCTTCCTCCTCTCTAAGATGGAAGGGTCCATCTCTACTTCAAGAATCGTGTGAGTACCAAGGGAAACAATGTCAAGGGTTAAGAATAATATCTGGCAAGGGGCGCCTGGGTGGCTTAGTCGGTTAAGCGTCCGACTTTCGCTTAGGTCATGATCTCGCGGTTCGTGGGTTCGAGCCCCGCGTCGGGCACTGTGCTGACTGCCAGCTCAGAGCCTGGAGCCTGTTTCAGTCTGTGACTCCCTCTCTCTCTGACCCTCCCCTGCTCACGCTGTCTCTCTCTCTCTCTCCTAGAAATAAATAAAACATTAAAAAAAAAAAAGAATATTATCTGGCACATATTTTGCAGCGGGTACATAGATGTCCTCCTAATGATATCATCAGTGGATGGTGTGGTTGCAACATTACTATTTTCCTCTCGCCTACTCGTTCGATCCCCAGCCCTCAGGATCTACCAAGCCTGAATCAGCCAGACGGCATCTCTGCTGTCCTTTTCCTGCTGATGTAGGCTGCCTACAACGTTCCTTTTTGCTACATGGCAGGAAGCTGGAGTGCAGGGATGGGGGAAGGCAGGGGTGGAGTTTAGCCAGCAGGGTGGCCAGGGGCTTCCTGGCAGTAACTCATGGAAGTGATGCTGAGGTCTGGGGTAGGGGAGCAGAGAAAGGAAGAAGGCTTGCCCCAGGAATGAAGAGAAAGGAGGGCTTGGTCATGGTCACCCAAGACTCCCTGGGGAAACCAGGGAGTGGTTTCTTCTTCTGAGAAGAAATCAAAGTCTCTTTTCTCTCCACTCTCCTCATTCCTGCCTTGCCTTCCTTTGCCAGCTCTGGGCTCCAGCTGGTCTGGGAGGCAGCTCACCTCTGCCTGGTCATTAACAGTTCATTTGCTTAAATACCCATCATCATTACTGCCGATGGCTCCTCAGGGCACCATTGCATCCCAGGAACTGCGGCAGACATTCTCCTCTGACTGATGGCCCCATGCTCGGCCCTGCCACCTGCTAATGACTCCTGGGCTGACAGCCCAGCTTGGGGGCAACGGGATGTGGAACACTGAAGGAGGTCTGCCTTTCTCCTTGTGAGTTCCTCTGACCCTCGCCGTCCTGGAAAGGGCTGGGCTCTGAAAGTGACGACACCCCAGATCCTCGAGGAGTGGGCTGAGAACCTCAGAGAGGAAAAGCCTGAGAGGGAACAGAAGGCATCCTCTGTGCCCTCCCTGGAAAAAAATCACCTCCTGAGAGCCCTTCTCTGCCCATGCTGCGGGCATCTGCTTTTCTCTTGCTTGCAGGATACTTCTCTCTTCTTTTTTTTTTTTAATATTTTTATTTATTTCTAGGAGAGAGAGAGATAGACAGTGTGAACAAGGGAGGGTCAGAGAGAGAGGGAGTCACAGACTCTGAAACAGGCTCCAGGCTCTGAGCTGGCAGTCAGCACAGAGCCCGACGCGGGGCTCGAACCCACGAACCGCGAGATCATGACCTAAGCGAAAGTCGGACGCTTAACCGACTAAGCCACCCAGGCGCCCCAGGATACTTCTCTTAAGTATGCGGGTAAGTGTCAATCCGAGAGGAAGGAAACTCCTCGGACTGGAACACCACATCTCGGCAGGTCAGTTAGCAATCCTCTCCTTTCTCCTCATCCCTGCACTCCCAGGTTGGTGAGACTGAGCCCCGTTTTATAGATGAAAATCCTGAGGGTCACAAAGTCTGAGTGACGTTCCCAAAGTCTCACAGCCAGGACCTGGCAGAAATGGGGTGTTCCAACTCATTTTGGTCTGAATCCTATGGCCGTGCTGTTTTCCTCTGCCCCTGAAATTTCAAAGTGGGGGAACCCTGGGGCATTGGGAAAATTCAGAAGCTGACAGTAATGGACCCATGGAGCAGACGCCCTGGGTATGGAAGCATTTTCTCTTTAAGAAATGTTGTTCCCTTCTGGAGATATTTTATGGTTTTGTTTATTTGAGGGAAATTCCACTAATTTTCTCTTCCTGGCTCGCTGACCCCTGCCCTCTTCTGCTTTCTGTATTACCTCGTAGGAGGGGCTGCTCTTAGTTCCCATAAAGACTAACTGTTCTGAGAATCAGGCGCTTTTTAAAATGCTTCGTGTGCATCAGGTCCTTGGATCTTCGCAGCCACCTTATGAAGTAGGCCTTCTTATGATACCCATTTACAGATGAGGGAATTAAGGACAGAGAGGCTTCATAACTTGATCAAGGTTGAGGAAAGTACTGAGCTTGAACCCTCAGAGGTCAAGGTGAGAGGGCTGCCCTCAGGGCATCTTTCCTGTGCCTCTTTGATGGTTTGAGTTGCTTAAACCGGCCATAGTTGCAGCTGCAGTGTGAGGAGTTGGAGATCAGATGCTGTGGAATGAAGCAGGTTTCGAATGGGACCCTGGAAATGCTTTGCGGGGGGGTTGGGGCTGCAGTCTGGGCCCCTCCCTTGGTGACGGTGGGGAGAGGGCATCTTGCTGGGCAGGCAGAGCCAAGGGAGAGGCAGGAGTGATGCTCACACCAATGGCCACAGGCAGGAGGGGCAGGACCAGGAGAAGCTCTGTGATGGGTTTTTAAAGCCGCTGGAAGTTCAGTCAGCAGGGCAGGTGGTCAGACTCAGTGGAGGCCTGGCGGTCTGGGCTGCATTCTGGACCCCAAATCAGAAGTGCATCCAGAGGGAGGCCTCGGGTCCCAAGGGTGAATGTCTGGTCTGGCTCCCACCCAGGCAGGGTGCATCACCCCTCCTCTCCCTGCCCAGCACACTGCCCACAGCCCGTTGTCATACTTGCTTCTTTGTCCAGGCAGTCCTGTCCATGCCATCCCTCAATGCAGGATTCTTCAGAGCCTCCCCAAGGCCACGCCTTACATGCCAAACTCTCTAAAATGATTTGCAAGATTCTCTATAATCCAGCCTTAGGTTGCACCTCCACCCTCACTGGTCTCCACTCCTGGGAAGTTTTGTTCCACCGACACAACACAACTTAAATCCACATGACAACAAGCTTCTTCTTGTCCTCATACCAGGAATATACGGATGTCTCACGCTGCGATTATCTGCTCTTCTCCACCCAGAGCCCCGCCGCTCCCTATTGCCTCCCCTTCACACCGACTCCCGATTGCCCTTGTCTGGCGAGCTCCTCTTTATTCTCCAGCTCAGATGTTGCTGCTGTGGACGGCCGGCCTCACATGGCCCTGCCCCTGTCCCAAAGGCCAGGTCAAGTTTAAATGCCCTTGTTGTGTTTTCCTCTCTGCAACCAATGTCCCTGAGTGCAGCACTTGCCCTCTGGAATATGACCCCTTATTTGTCCGTGATGGACCTCACACTGAGCACCATGAGGGCAGGCACTCTGACTGTCTTTGTCATGGTTGTGTCACCAGTGTCTGACACACGGTAAGGGGGCAGGCGATATTGCTATGTGATTGAGTGGCCGCCATGTTTTTGTTTATTTCTGTTTCTTTCCCAGGGTGGCTCAGAGATCATGTCGGAGTCATTGTCAGGACTGAAGAGTCTCCCAACTCCTGGCCTGGAGTGAAATGGACGGTGAGTCAGGCGCAGGTCATGGCCACTAGAACCAGTTTGTGCTGTGCCCCAAGGTCACTGTCAGGCTGCAGCTGGGGAGGCCATGCTAAGTCACCTCATGTCCCCAACAACAGCTACTTAAAATATCTCTAGCTGAGGATGGGCCCGGCCCCTGAACCTTGTTGGGAGCTGACCTGTAATTGGTACCTGTGACCCCTTTGGGGAAAGACTGGGACCATGGGATTGGGACTGAGCCAGAGTGGGCAGGGGGTCTCAAAGAGGGAGAGGTCCACGAGCGAGAGAAGGCAGCCAGGGCAAGGAGAGGGAGGTGTGTTGTGCAGTCACAGGCTGACAGCGGGTGACTGAGAAGCTCAGCCTTCCTCTTGACTTCCCAAGGGAGAGGCTGGGTCGGAGCGAGCCTCAGAGGAGAGGTCCCTGGAGAAGCCCAGTCGCAGCAAAGGTACGTGAGGCCCCAAAAGGAACAGGGATGCTGCCTAAAGTGAGTCAAGGGGTGAAAGGGGATCCGTGGTCAGGCTCTGGCTCTATCACCTGGCCACGGCGAGCCGGGCAAGCTGCCTCCCATTTTTGAACTTTGCTTTGCTTCTCCACTGAGTAAGGATGTTGAGCCTCCTTAGTCTGCACCTAAACCTCACCTGTGTTTGCACCAGGTTATCCACTCAGCCTTATCAAACACGGACCTGCATAGGGAGAAGGAGCATAGTCCCTGGGGTCAAGTTACCATGGTCTGAACTCTGATCTTGCTGCTTGCTCCATGTGGGACCTCGTTCTTCTCTGTGACTAGGCTTTTCCACCTGTAAAATGGGGATAGTGCTTGTACTGATCTCATCAGACTATTAAGAGGGTTAGACTAGCCAGGGCAAGTGTGGTAGAACCTGGGATGTATTATGTGCTCAGTAAATGTTGGCTACTGTTACTCAGTCAGAGCTCTTTAGTTTTCATGAAAACACCCAATTGATTTTTGTTTTGGCTTCACCGTCGCCCTCCCCCACCTCTATTTATACCCATTAAACCTACCTCTATTTAACCAGTCTTTAAGGGTGTCTATTTGAGTTCTCCAGAGAAATGGCACCAATATGATGCGTATGTATCTATCTATATATTATATATACATATATAATATATATTTATAAAATATACATAGACACACACATATAAAGAGGTTTATTATAAGAAATGGGCTCATGTAGCTATGGAGACCGGAAAGTTCCCAATATCTGCAGGGTGAGTTGATGAGCTGGAGACGCAGGAGACCAAATGGTACGGTTTTAGTCTGAAGACAAGAAAAAGACATCCCGGTGGGAAAGCACTCAGGCAGGAGAAACTCTCCGTTACTCAAGGCAGGGCCAGGCTTTTTGTTCTGAGCCTTCAGTGGATTAGATGAGGCCCATCCACATCAGGGAGAGCAATTTGCTTAAGTCAGGCTACTGATTTCAATGTTAATCCCTTTCAAAAGCACACTCACAGAAACATCCAGAATAATGTTTGAGCAAACATTTGGGCACCCTTGGTCCAGTGGAGTCTTTATATAAAATGTACCATCACAGGTGGTTCAAAGCCGACCTGCTCCCTGAGAGACTTATTACCCTGGGATCTCGAACCCTCCTTCCTCTGAACTCCAGGAAGATCCTTCTCGTGGTTTTATTTGTCGTGGCCATTAGTCAGGCATGACCTTGCATTATAAAGAGGGACCCATACTTACCGACCGCTTACTGTGTGCCAACCCCAGGGGGTAGTTATTATTTTTCCCATTTTAAGATGAAGAAACTGGGGTCTAAAGGGCTTAAGAAACTTACAGAAGGTACACCTGGGCAGTGGGAGACCAGGATCCGAATCTAGGTCTCTTTGACGCCTAACACATGTTCTTGTCGGTATATCCAGCTGTCTCCTTACCTGATCATATTTAAATAATTCCTCCATGTGTGTTTTCCCTTTCTCATTGGATTGTAAGATGCTAACAGGGAGAGATATATACTTCTCTGGATCTTTCACGGAACTCAGCATGGTAGCTAACTCTTGCTAAAAATGAAGATACATCTGGTTTTAATCTTTTTCTTTTTTTTAAAGAAAATGTCATATGGGTATGAAAAAGGACCAAGGAACCTTTGGGCTGATGTTAAGGCTGTATTACTTTTTCCAGTTGCTGTGTACTCTGTCTTTGGTTTTCAGCTGGAGTAGGTCCTTTCCCCGGGAGAATGAGAAGCCCCATCTTTACTGTCTCTCCCTTGCAGTCATTTGCTCTTATTTCCAGCTCTGCTTCCTTGGTCATTTCCTTCAGGGCCTCCACCTCCCCCTCGAGGCTCACTCTTGTCCTATCTCTAGTCTCCATCTTTTCCTGTTCCTGCGTCATCCTAATTGGGGCAAGAAATGCTTAACTTGCCCTTTCCCTGTCCATCCCAGACACAAACACTCAGCTGCTTGTGTCCCCATGTTCTCTGGCTCCTGGGTTCAGGCTGCTATTCAATTTGGAAGCACAGTGTGTTTTCATAGTATATGAGGTGGCTCCTCCTTATTCAAAGAGCCTCCTTTCCTGCTAGGACTCAGTTTGAGTAGATTTCTGTTTTTGCACCTATGAGATCCCTGCCTAAAACACCTCAAAGACTCAGAGGGTTAGTCTAAATTCCACTTGATTTTAAAGATCCCTTAAAAACTAACTTTATGGTTAGAATAAAACTCATTTGATTTACTTTGTTAAAGTCACCATGGACGATTTAAGGATTTTTTTTTTT
This sequence comes from Proteles cristata cristata, assembly GCA_017311185.1. Taxonomy (NCBI): domain Eukaryota; kingdom Metazoa; phylum Chordata; class Mammalia; order Carnivora; family Hyaenidae; genus Proteles; species Proteles cristata. The sequence continues at coordinate 354,306 of JAESUZ010001774.1, read as the reverse complement.
TTCAGAAATAAAGCCATCACACTCTGTCCAAGGGCATTGCAAATAGGTCAGTGTGGCTGGAACAGAATATGCAAAGTGAACTGGTACAAGATAAACAGAGAGGAATAAGAGGGCAACAGTGGGAGTAGCAGATTATCTGGAGTTTTATAGTCAGTAAAAGTTTTGACTTCATTTTTTTATTCTAAAATGCTTAAATATTTATTTAATATTTCTTCTGAAGGAGATGAAGAGCCATGGGAAGATTTGGGCAGAGGAATAACATGATCCAAGTAAAGTTTTAGCAAATCTTTCCAGCTGGTACATTGAGAAAACTATGGGACTATTGCGAAAATCTGGGCAAAGGGCAAGGGCGGTTTGGGTAGTAGAGTGGATGAGGTCAAAGTGATAAAATGTGGCAACGATGATAACATCTGATGGATTGGACCATGTCTGCTTTGTGAGGGCCGAAGCGCGATGTGTGAGATCCCATAGGCCTGTCCCAAACAGAAACTACTACAACTTTATAAATCTTGAAGTTGGTAACAGGGGTCTACGATGACAGAACATTGTGTGTGTGTGTGTGTGTGTGTGTGTGTGTGTGTGTGAGAAAGGGTTGAAAATATTTATGAAGATTCCAGGTCCCTTCTTGGGAAGAAAGGATTAAGAACTAAGCCCCTGCATGGGATGGGTCATGAAAAGAAATCAGTGGGCACATGACTGTAGGGATGGCACTGGACCGAGCGGTAGCCTGGCGATCCTCCTTGAGAGGCTTGTGCCCTCAGGGAGTGGTTTAATAAGTGGATGTAGAGGGGGAAGCCCAGCCAGATGTGCTCCGAATGGGCTGAGCAGGTCTTAAAAGTCAGGGATCATCTCCCCCGGCCCCTTATTGAGCCACGGGGCCCTGGGCAGCATCTGCTCCAGCATCCACGGCAAACCTTGTAGCAGGATGTTCAGCCCCACGACATCCGGCTCAGCTGGCAGTGACAGTGCATCTCAGCAGGGGAAGGAGTGGCCAGCAGCAGAGAGTGGGCATCTGGTCAGATTGCCCCCACGTCTGCAGGGACGGTGGGCCTCCACTTACACTCCTTTAACGCCGAAAGGCTAACACGAAACAAATCTCCCTCCATCCTGCCAAGTGCGATGTAATGGCAGAGCTGTCAGGAAAGACACTTGGCAGAACGTGTCCTTCCACTTGGCACAATATAATTTGCACCACCTCTACAAACTTTCCCTAACTATTTCCTAAAAATAGTGCTTCAATTAGAAACTGACACAACTTCTGTTGGGGAAGGTGTGAACAGCCGTGAAACACTCAGTGCGAGAAGGAACAGGTGAGACCCCAGTAGTTCATCAAATGCCAAATGATATACTATAATGTATGGTAATTGGTTATTATTAAAATAGTCTATTGCTTATCACACAGTAGCTAAATGGCCTTTCAGTTGCTCTATAATTACCCGGTGATGGGTGATCTGTTTTCTTCTTTGGGAGCTGGGTACCAAAGGTATCAGAGCAGAATCTGTCACAACAGAGGAAAAGAGCACAGAGAGGGGAGGGTTTCTGCCAAGGTGGGGCCGAGCCAAGTTCTTTCAAATATCCCAGCAGGGCCAAACGCTCAGAGGGGTCCCCATGGGGCCAGGAAGCAGAGGATGCAGTTCAGCCTCTGCAGGCATCCCCTCTGACTTGCTTCGTTTCCGACCTGTCCTTGAGCCTACCTCTTCTGAGGTTTTCTAAAGGTTTTTCCTGCGATGGAGATAAGACACATCTGTGTGGGGTGAGAAGAGGGTAGGGGTGCCAGTCCCTGCCCCTGCTCCTTAACTGAATCCCAGATGGAAGCCCACGCCTCGCATGAGGATGCTGACACTGGGTCTCTGGGCTTGAGAAGTAAGCTTGGTGGATGTCAAAGAAGACCTGGTTCAGACACCCCAGGGCAGTGGAGAGAGCAGGGGTATCAGAGATGGAGACTCAATCCAGGCTAGCATGATAGATGAGGAGAAGGCAGGTTCAAAGGGATCCAAGAGATGGAGGTTGCTGAGCAGTCATGGGTGTCCTCTCTCAGTCCTTGGATTAGAGAGAGAGAGCCAGAGAGGAGGAATTTGTCCAGAGTCTAGAGCTGGGGTGAGGGCTCTGGTCCTCTGAGCCCATCTGTACAGTCCTGAATCTCAGAAAGCTGCCAACAGGTCTGTGCTGAGGCTGGGAGCTCAGGAAATAGGAAGGACACAAGGTCTGCCTTCCCCTCCTCACCCCTCCCTGTGCCCTTATAGGCATCATCCTGGCTGTGGGGCAAGGTGAGAGGAGGGAACAGATTTGTGGAAAGAAGCACAAGGCATCCCCAAATCCAGCTGGTGGGGGGGAGGGCAGTGGGAGTTCCTGTGGCTTCTAGGCTGGTTCATCTCTTCCTGACCCAGTGGCCAGAGCTAGGGTTGGAGTGGACCGACCTCGGTGAGTCGGATGCACACATATCAGGAGAAAATTACTCCAGAAAAGTCTACCATCTCTTGCTTTTACTGGCTCTTTTACGTGCTGTGGTAGCCAGTTTTTCAATGGACTGTCACACATACTCTAGGTGCCTAATGAATGTTTGTTGAATGAATTTATGAATGAACAGGATAAAGAGCTGTTTCGCATCACAAAGAGCCATCTCTATTTCCATAGTTCTAAAGCTTAAGATCTGGACTTGCTTTGGAAAGTCTTGCTGGTTCTTATCAGGAAGAACCAGCATGTGTCTCTGTACCCCGTGTATATGTGTGTATTGCCAAATTGCACCGTATGTATCTGTTGAGGGCTCTCTCTCCCCCTCTACTCAGTTAGTTTCTCCTCCTTGACATCCCCAGGAGTGAGCACATCCTTGGCATAGTGTAGATGTTCAGAAACAGTTTGTAGAAGGATTGGGTGTTCAAAGCCACACACACACACACACACACACACACACACAATCTAAACTCTGAACAAAGGTAGAGGTATTTAGGTTTTTTATTTAATTTGTTTGTTTGCTTGTTTGTCTTTGGCTACAAAGTTTCCTTCATTCCTCATGCCAACCAGGATCTTGACTTTTTGAAGAAATTTACTTTATCCTTGTTGTTTGCAATATTGATGGAAAGGTAAACCCGGATGCCTGATCTTCCACCTTGGAAACCAAAGGGGCCCCTGAGTTCTTCCCAGCCACACCCAGGGGTAAGTGAGTGGCCATGCCTGGCCAGTTGGTGATCTCTCAGAGTGCCTGGCTTTTCGAGCAAATGATAGACAAAAGAGGTGGTCAGAGTTCACTTATCCTCACAGCAACCTGATCTAGTTGCTCTTGCCTGGAGAAACTCCTGGTGGTTCCTAATTCCGCAATTTTTTTTTTTTTTTTTTTGCTTCCGAGACTGGTTCTCCACGTTTTCCCTGGATTTATTAAGGATTTATCGTTCCAAGAAATCCCCTTACACTTACACCAGCAAGGCGTGGTTTTATTGCTGGCAATCAAAGTCTTCTGACCAATATCATCACAAATTCACTCCTGAGTCTGAGTGGATGCCCAAGAGGGGGCCTGGACTGTCTGGAATAAGTAAATTATGTTCAGTGGGTCCTCATTTATAGCTGCCACTCAGAGATGTTCCTGAAGATCCTTACTGTTTTCACAAATAGCATCAAAGCTCAAGGGTTTAGAAGCAAGTCCAGATTCTCCCTTGGCTCGTGTGAGATTTGGAGGATTCAAATACAGGTTCTGGAACCTTCCAACTGCATTTGGGTGGACATTTAGACTCTGGGATGCCCCAAACCTGCCAGCCTAGAGGACCTCAAATCTTTGCCAAAAGGGGGAGTGCCAGACTGGTTGGATATATCCACCTTCCAAGAGAGCATTCTCCTGGCCTCCGCCCTGGGTATGGAGTGGTTGGTGACTGTTAGAGTTAAGAGAATTCCGAGGTGGGTGTGAGATCATGACCTGAGCCGAAGTCAGATGCTTAACAGACTGAGCCATCCAGGCTCCTCTATTTCTTTTTAATTTTTACTTATTTATTTATTTTATTTTAGAGAAAGTGCAAGCAGGGAGAGGGGGAGAGAGAGAGAGACAGAGGATGAAAGAGAGAATCCCAGGCAGGCTCCATGCTCAGCATGAGCTCCCATGACCCTGGGATCATGACCCAAGCTGAAATCAAGAATCAGACACCCAACCAACTGAGCCACCCAGGTGCCCCAAAAGTATGTTTCTTTGGACTGAAGATCCAGGGCAACTATACCTACAAGAAATAAGACAACTCATCTTTTGGTTGATGCAAGCACCACAGGGAAAGATGAACCTTTGCTCACAGATGGATACAAGCAGGTCCTCCCCTAGTCTGTAGGCCCATGGTCTCTGATGCACATTGCTCCAGGAAATTTAAGAGAGAGAGAGGATTAATTCTGGGAAAGCTGTATGGTAGACGGGATGGAATGTAGAATTTTAACTTCCTCTTAAAAGGATGACTAAATGAGGCATCTGGGTGGCTCAGTCACTGAAGTGGTTAATTGTCTGACTCTTCATTTTGTCTCAGGTCATGATCTCATGGTCATAAGACCAAGCCCCATGCTGAGAGTAGAGCCTGCTTGGAATTCTCTCTCTCCCTCGCTTTCTGCCCTTCCCCACTTTGTGCTCACATTCTTTCTCTTTCTCTCTCTCTCTCTTAAAATAAATAAATAAACATTAAAAAATAAAAACATAAAATGGTGACTAGAGTTTAGAAAAGGAAAAGAAAATTGAGCATTTAGGCACTGATTAATAATACCAATTGCTGAAATGGAATGGTCATCATTAATCACCCAAGACCTTTGCAAACATTAATGGCATTTCACTATTGTAACAGTCCTATGAGAGGTGCAATGCTATTCCTTCCATTGTACAGATGGAAAAATCAAGGCTTTGAAATTTCAAGAGACTTGCTCACAGTCAACATAGACGTTCAGTGGCAAGTTTGGTGATTGAATCCACCATGGTTCCCCAAGTTCATGCTCAGGGTTGAAAGATACAGGGGACAAGTGCAGAGCAGGGAGGTCCGGCCATAGCTCAGGAAGGAGGGGAGTGGAGTATCAAGGAAGGTGCAGTGGTGCAGGAGACCTCAGGGTGATCCAATCTCAGATCTCAGGGAAGCCTGTGCAGCTGAGCACAGGAGATGAGGTAAGGATAATCCCACTACTTCCTCATCATGTTCCCAAGCTAACAACTCCAGCTTGCATCAGGTTGATGAGAATAACAGCTCATTTTTATAGCTCATACCCTGTGCCAAGCATGCATTTACCTCCCGCTCCTGAGGTTTTCTACCCATTAACCATTCATCCTTACCACAACCCTTTGAAGTGGTTACCATGACAAGCCCCACTTCAGATGACGAAATGTGGCTCAGAGAGGTTAAGGCATTTGCCCAAGGTCCAGAAACTGAACGTGTGGCACTCCAGCTCCAGAGCTGGTGGTAGAACCACTCTGCACGACCCCCGGGAAGGCCAGGGAAGCGAAGAGGCCACAAGCCTGGGTCCCCGTTCTGGCTTCGTTCCTTCCCGGGTGGCGACCTCTCTGCATCTGCAGGGCAGGAAGGACACCACCTGACACCACGGATTTGTGTGAGGTTAAATGACACGACTGAGGGAAACTCCAGTCCAGGGAGGTTGGAGGTCAAAGGCAAGCTTTCTCCCAGCCTTCTGTCCCTCTCTTCTACTCCCAGAAGGTTTCCTCCTTAGGAGTCTTAGGATTTTCCAGACTCTTTTCCCAGGAAACACCTTTTTATTTTCCTTTTTTCTGGGAATATTCATAACAAAGCAGCTTGAGGAATTTCAATCCAAATTTCACTTTCCCAGAGGGGGCTGACTGACACTTTCTTTCCCCACTCTGCTCTGAGAAGCTGGAAGCATTGAGAAAACATCTGGGGTTTTCACACGTTGCCCGTGTCTTTTAAAGAACGGCTCTAAAATGCACTGGAGACTCCAGTGCTTAAAATAGGCCCCCGCAAATTCTCCAATGCCTATAATTGAATAGCAGTTAGGGGGGGGAAAATAGCTTTGATAATGTTGCATTTTAAAATTATAGTATTAATGGTGCTTAAGAGTCTCCACTTTCATTCAAGAAAGTGGCCTCCGCATCAGTAAAGTGGGAAAGATGCAGAAGAGAAAACAAAAAAAGAAGTCACACTTTTTTCCAAACCAACCGAAGTGCGAGGCACACATGGGCTATTCCCAGGCAGAGAATGGGGCTGGCAGGGGTTTCAGAGGGAGGCATACCCCATCTGCGTAGGGGGTTTGCGTGAAGAAATCCTCTTGCAAGCATCCCTATGTTACAGCGAACAGAACCCCCAGAGAAAGGAAAGATCCATCCAATACATATCTCCAGTTGTGCCATGAAGCCCTTCAGCCAAAAGATTTTAGATTTTCAAGTGTGTCCCATTTTACAGATAAGGACATTGAGACTGAGGAAAGTAGCCACTCAGGATCCTGTCACCTGTTGCACTTGAGCTGGTGTTTGGGGGCCCTAAGGAGCTCCTGGACTTGAAGCCCATCATGGGGGGGATCCAGATTACTCATGGAATATGGCCACAGACTGTCCTCAAAGCCATTTGCACTTGCTACCTAATGCAGGCACTTGCTACCTAATACAGGCACTTAGGACCTCCCATTTCTCCTGCTTGCCTACAACACATTCACAGATATCTGGCTGACTATCAAGTCCACAGTTAGACATGTGGGTACCAGATGTGCACAGCATTGCATCCAGCTGTGCTTTTTGCCAGCTGCAGAAGGTACCATATGCCAACTCCTACCCATAAGACATCTGGAGAACAGGGCTCACAAGAGAAGAAGCTCCTAACATGCCACTAAGACAAAGTATGTCTCTGGGTGACAGTTTCAACGTCCTCAAAACTCACTAGGAGCAGACGTAAAAGCTGGGAGCTGAATCCTGGCCAAAACATTCGAGAACTATTTATTGACTCCTTACTCTGTGAGAGGCACCACACTGGATGCTAGAAATTAGTGAACACAAGGCAACAAGGGCCCCACTTTGGAGGAAAGAGGTATCTGTGATCCCCAAAGTAGCCAGAATGATCCTTTAGGAAAGTCAAGCAGATGATGCATTTGCCCACTCACAGTGAAAGCCACAACCTTTGTATTGGCTTAAATAAGCTTATTTTCTTCTATCTTCCTAACTTCAGTTTCCGACACCTTTCCTCTTGTCCAATCCACCATAGCATCATTAGATCCTTTGCATTCCTAGAGCACATTAAGTATGTTTCTACCTCAGGGCCTTTGCACTTGCCATTTTCTCTGGTGTGAGGCACCCAACAGGGATTCTTAGCTCTTGCCTCCCTTCCTTTTCCTTTTCTTCCCTTCCCTTTCTACCTCTACCAAGTATCTAAATTTTTAGAAACCAGTCATTATAGGTTATCAAAGAAGAAACAGGGTGGGTGATGGCTTAGTTCTATTCTTACTCCATTTTAACTTCAATTCTGTGCCTTGCGCCCACACTCAGATTCAGATCCAGTCTTCAAGTTAGAAAACAGACTGGCCAGGGGCTGGCCTGCCATTCCCACCAGCATCAATGACTGGCTTCTCTCCCCTGCCCCTGAAGAAGTGATCTGGGACATTTTCCAGACACATCCCAGGCATCAGGCCTGCTCTGTGACACTGTCAAGAAGCGAGGAGCCTCAGGAAAATCACAGACATAAACAAGATAAAGCCCATGACCTTCCAGGGCACTTGGGCCTGTGGACCAGAGAGCTGTCAGTGGCCTGCTCTTGTCCTGATAATGGAGGGCAAAAGCATTCCAGGAGATGGATTTGTCTCCGAGCCCAAGGGAGGGCAAAGGCTGAGCATCCCTGAGAAACTGGGAGGGGAGATGCAGAAGAGGGTGTCTCTGGGAGAGTCCCTCCACGGCCCAGAGCCAGCCCTATGCTTGCTATCCCTGCAGCCCAGACGTGGGGCAAGGCATTCGGGCAGGTTCATCAAACACAACCTATACCCCCAGCCCCTGCCTGTCTGGCACTGGCTAGGGGCCAAGGTGCTGGGGACATAGGGGCTGAGATTCCTCATCTCCAGAGACTCACAAAAGCTGAACAAGACATGCGGGTCAATGACCTGCATGGAAGACAAGAGGGGGACAAAGGACAGATGTCAGGGCTTTGAGGACGCAGGCAGTCATCCTGTCTGGGGTCGTGGGAGTCCAGGAATATTTGTAAGAGGACGTAGCCCCTAAGTGGGGCCGTGAAGGTATGGTGTGACTCCGATAGGAGAAGGCAGGGGGCGCACTGCCGGGCAGACGGACCAGTGTTTCCAACGGCGTGGAGGAAGGAGATTGCCGATGTGTGCAAGGCCCCTGAAGAGCTGTTGAAGAGGAGAAGCTGCAAAGGCAGGCCTGGGTTGAAGCAGGAGGGGCCTTGACCCCCAGGAAAGAGTTTGGCCCCTACCTGCCACTGGGACTGACTTATAAGCTGAGCAGTAACAGGATTAGCCGGGCTCTACATGGCGGAAGAAGGCATGGGAAGGGGGTAGACAGGTGACAGGCTGGGATTTCCAAGTGGGAGACGGTGAGCCCGCTGTCCCCGTTGCTGGGAAAAGTTGATTGTTTTCTTTTCCCATTTCTGAGACAGTCATTAGCAGCTACAGGGCCACTTAAGTCTACTAAACACTCTGGAAATGGATTTGAGTCAGAAAGAGCGTCCAGGTGTAAGTCTGTATTCCGTGTCTGGCCAGGCAGAGGTTATCAGGAAATGCAGGAACCCAGCTAGGTAAGGGCCTGGTTTCCAAAATGCCCGGGAACTGTAACCCTTTTAAGACACGAATATGAACACATTCTCACCCTCCTTAAAACCCTTCTTTGGTCCCATGTCACTTGCAGAATAAAGGCAAGGGCTTCGGCTTGGCAGTCACAGCCTTGTGAAGCCTGAACCTTCTTCTCTCATCCCGTCCCATGGATGCCTTCCCCTGGCATGTCAGGCAGTGTTTCTGAACTTGTCTGCACACCCAACCACCCAACCCCCCGGGCACTTTTTAGAACTTCCAAAGCCCAGACCACCTGAATCCCCATCTCTCAGAAGGCCCCAGACAATCCCGGGAACTTAGAAACAGGGCCACCACCCTGAGATCCCATCACACCAGTGGGCCAGCTGGCTGCCTGGCTTTGGGCATTGGGTCAGTGGGGTTCCATTCCCGGCTGCACATTGCATTCAGATGCTTCCACGGTGTCTCATCTTTCTGCAAGTGGCAGTTTCCCTGGGACACATTTTCAAGATACTGCCAGAGTGCAAGTGCCCCTGGAGATTCTGGCTTTGATCTGGCACCCTTTCACTTCCACTCACATCCCCGTGGGTCAAAGCAGGTGGCGTGGTCAAGGCCAGCATCAATGGAGCAGGGAAATAGAGCCTGCCCTCCCTTCTGTTCTGCGAGTCACGGGGGAGGGAGTGCGGAATAGAGAATAATCCAATCTAACCTTACAGGTAGTCTTGTGACTTCGGACGGTGACCTCTACGATCCTGTTTGTTCATCCAGAGAACAAGAGAGGTGAAGCAGATGTTCCAAGGATGCCTGCATACATCACTGCCTGTCCCAGCTCTTCTCATCCACATGGACATATGCACACATATGCACAGCTGTCTTCTGGGTCCACACTGTACCTTTTAACCAGGACTGTTATTTTTAAGTGCTTTGTAATTTCCAAAATGCTTCCATACACTCATGGGGGCCCTATACTCATCTGCAGATACACATGCTTGTGCGGAGTCTCACACATACATATATTAATTACTGTTTAATGATGCACTTCCACATGCATGTGCCATGCATGTACACAAATGTACACAGATGAATGCATGCTTGTATCACTCACACACAGATGCTTATGTTCTCTGTTCATTTACAGATTCACCTTCCTCCATGTGCCTTCTCACACACACACACACACACACACACACACACACACACACACCCTGTACCTCTGTGCTCACAGTTACATAATCAGAGTCGCAGCCTGCTGATGGGGCTATGGCATTAACTCTTTGCTGCCCCATCGAGGCTGGCTATACCCAGTGCCCTCCATATGCAGGCCCCAGGGAACCAAGGGGCCACAGAGGACATAGCGGGGGCTGCTTTCTCTGCAGGCCTGGGACTTGCCTGGAAGGCAGGGCCAGGGAGGGACAGCAGGAGACAGAGGCACCAGCACTTGGGACTCTCTGCCTTTGCTCCCACTTCTTCAACCGCATTCCCACTTCTTGTGTCCAATGTATCTCATAAGTAGGACAACCAGAAATCTTACCAGCCAAACCCGGACGGAGCTGAGGGCGAAAGGGACGTTATGAACCCCAAACAGCAGAACCACCTGACATGGTCACGGGAAACAGATGTATGATCCCCCTATCAGGAGAGACCGGGTCTCACATAGTTACTCTGGGCTCATATTTTAGCACAGCTCAAGGCCAATCCACGTTGAAGGGAACTTGAAGATCGACTCTGCTCATTTGGCAGTTGAGGCCGCAGGGAGAATCTGGGACTTGCTGAAGTCACACAACACGATGAGTGTAGAAGTCAGTTTTTCAGTTCCCCAGACCAGAATTCTGCCTGGTCCCCCGTCCGGTTCCTGGTAAGCAGGTCCAGACCATCAGATTAGTGGGCAAGCACTCACTGAGGAGAAGATGCCAGCATGGGACAGTGGCCTCTGCTGGTCCCTTGCGGGCTCTGGAGCTGAGAGGGCCCTCCGAAGCTGTCTCAAATTAGGTCAAGGAGGCTGAGGCTTTGTGCCCCCAGGGAGATGCGACCTTACTGGAGGAGGTGCCCTGAAGAGGAGCACAGGGACGCAGCTGTGAGCCCAGCAGCCGCGTCCCCCGAGGGAATGAGCATCTTCTTCCTGCAGGGGGAAGTGGGCAGCACCACAGCGGCCACCACACCCTGTGGCCTGGTGTCCCTGAGCAGCAGCTGGGATCCAGCCCTCATTTCCTGGCTCCACAGAGGCTGCTGGAATGGAATCCCTGGGGAGGGGGCTGCCTGGTGAGCCAGGAAGGGAGGGCTGCTCCCTGTCAGCCCCGTGCTGCAGTCTCTTCTGCTTCATCTTTCCCTCAACAGAACAGTGTCTGCTGTGCCTTCCAGTTCTCCCCCAACCTTCCCCCTCCATGCTGCGTGATGCGGGGACACGAGAGCTTGGGACACCAGTTTTGTGTGTCCAGCAAATCAGATTCTCATGACAAAGTCGTGCCTTGGGGCTGTTCTGTCCAAAGGATTCTCGCCTGGAACCCGGTCAGGGAGGCAGGGCGGCCCAAGTAGAGCCCAGAGGGGGCACTTGGAACACCGGCCAGGAGGAGTTCTGCAAATCCATTATAAAGCTGAAGGCAAAACTCAAGGTGAGAAATCTGAGCATCCCGGGGCGCCTGGGTGGCTCAGTCAGTTAATCATCTGACTCTTCGATCTCAGCTCAGGTCATGATCTCTCAGTTCAGGAGTTTGAGCCCCACTTAAGGCTCTGTACGGACAGTGCGGAGCCTGCTTGGGATTCTCTCTCCCTCTCTCTTTGCTCCTCCCCCCCAAATAAATAAATAAACTTAAAAAAAATAAATTTCAGACTTCCCAAATGACAGGAGGCACATTGTACACAGGTTTCTGAGGCCAGGAGCCCTGACTTCCAGTCTTGCCTACCGGAGCGCTTGCACACTTCAAGTCACCTGTTGAGAGAACCGCCTGTGGCAACGCATGAGCCAAGCCAGGGAGAGGAGAAGGAGCAGTGGGCGCCAGCACACGCTGGCATGCGGCACACACCATCCCATTTTACAGGGGAGCATACTTGCTTCGGGGCCCAGGCCTGAACTCACATAGACCGTGTGACTGCAGAGTCCTCGCTCCTTCAGAGTCCTCCACTGATTACTCCTGACCCCAGCTGTATCATTATTCCAGATTATTCCTGACACAGGACAGATCCTTTTATTCTAGTAGAGCTGGAATAAAAATAATTCTGGTCTGTAACCTTCACTTGGTATTTTGTTATGTTTCTATCATATTGGTTGCAGTCATAGAGAGGATCAAGATCTTCCTTCTTAAAAGCCCAAGAACTTCAGTGCCAAAAACAATGGCTCCAGAGGTTTTCCATTTGAACCCACATGCACACGCACGCGCACACACACACACACACACACACACAGCCTCAGAATTTTTTTCGAAGTGCCCTGAAGAATTGTTTTTCACAAAAGAGAGCTAATAGCTAATAGCACAGGGCTTTTCCGGACAGCAGATCAAATGGGTTGTCAGATTTGGAGAGTTTTCCCAGTCACTGGAATGCTGGCTGGGCTGATGATAAATGCAGCTCCGCCGATGTGGATGGCTGAGTCCCATGTGTCAGCCCCCGCTAGGGAGTTGACAGTGTACTGGGGGAAACAAACTGTAAAACGGAAAATTAAAACTGTTTAGTAAAATTATAACATGGAGTAGTAGAAGCAAGAGCACAGTCCCCAAATAGCTTGGAGGGGTGCTAGCCCTGTTTTGAAGACTCAAGGAAGATTTGCTGAAAAAACTATCAGCAAATTTGGGTTTTGAAGGATGAATAGGAGTTTTCTAGGAACCTACCATTGACTGTTAATGATTTATGTTTCTGTCTGGAGAGTGGAGAGAAGGAAGCAAAAGAAGAAGACTTCTATGGACAGTACATACGCTATCTGCCTCACTGCATTTGGGATTTTACACATATTTACACATTATTTAATTCTCACAATAGCTACACGAGATAGGAGTTTCACAAGAAGGAAATTAGGATCAAGAAGGTAGGTTGAGTCACTTACTCAAGGACACAAAGCCAGCAAGCACTGGGGCCGGAAACGCATCCCAGTGCTTTTGGCTCTGACTCCCTGGCTCTTTCCCATCTGCTGGCTTCTGTGTCTACTAATGGCGTCTTTTATGGCAAACTATGCACTTATTGAGATAGAATGCTGCTAAATCATTAGAAATTGATTTAGCACGTGGTCTTATTTAGAACCAACCCTACACAAATCTTCTAATCTGTTCACAGAAGCTTCAAGGTCTCCAGAGCGTTGTCCTACCTACCCAGCTGTCAGCCCCGCCTTGCAACCTGGGCCAGGAGGTCCTTTGTCTGGCACATGAGGGCCAGAGCCAGGACTAGAATCCTAGTCTCTTGACTCCCATTCCAGTGCTCTCTGCATGACACCAGGGTTATCCTTATCTTTTCCCTTTCATATCTCTGGCACTGTGAGGAAGAAGTCCAAGGGCTGGCAGACGCTGGGTGCATTCTGTATCCTCATGTAACATAAAGTGTCGTGCAACATGGGATTGGCACTGAGCATATTCCTTTGTATGAGGGGGTGTGGTTTTGAACTTCAGTGCTAATTGCATCTTACTTGTGTGACATTGAGTCATGCTACTTAACCTTTTAGACTGTGTCATCTAAGAAAGAGGGCATGAAGATGAAGTTCTACCTCACAGGATTTGGGTACAAAATAATTGGGGTAATATTTCTATGTACGCAAAATACTTGGTATTTACTAGGTGCTCAGTAAATGTGAGTTCAATTTTTTTTCCTTTCCTTTAGCCTTCAAAGAGGCATGACCTGTGTCTAGGGTAGACGGGGTTAACTTCACACCTATAAGGACCTAGCAGTCCCCATAAAACTGGGCTTTTATTGTCTTGCACAGTAATTCTCTAGCAGCTGGACAGTCTGAATCAGATCATGGAGCCGACCCACGGTTTTCAAACTAGCTTCAAAGAGGCCCAGAGGTCCCGGGAGGTGGTTCAGGGAAGGGGGCGCTCAGTGGTCAGGACTTGAGGCTACTCCCCGCCCCCTGAGGCAAACGAAAGCAATGTCTCTTTGATGCGCTTTATATATTGGACTTCTCGGTACAATTTCATGTTCTTGGGAGCAAGTCTTGAAAACAGAAAGTGGAAAATGGAGAGAAATAGTTTAACATAACCAGAGCATCTCAAAATGGGTTGCTTTTCTTCTCATGTTCCCTCTCTCCTACCCTCCTTAATAGGAAATGCCCCGTTCTGCCTCCTCCCTGCCTCTCATCCCCACTCGGAGGCCAGTCACAAGAAGAAGGATGAGCCAAGGTCTGTGCTGGCAAAGGCTGAGCACTTGGCACACGCAGAGAAGCTGAAGCCTGGGCTTTCTGTCCCGACGTGGTGTTTTCTGTCCTAACCCAGGCTGTGGGGTCTTGTTGGCTGAGGCAGTCTAGACACAGGAAGACACGGAGGGCCTAGGATGGCAAGGTAAGGGCAGAGAGGCGAGTTGAAACAAGCCAGTGAGGGTGGGAGGAACACAGGTCTTCGGCAGCTTCCCTTCCTGTCTGACACCCAGCGAGGTAGAAGACACACTGATGCCAGAGCCAAGCGGAGCTGAGTTCAAATCTTGAGTCTGTTGCTGATCAGCTGCATGACCTTGAGCAAGTCAATTCCTTCTAGTCTTCAATCCCTCATCCACAAAATGAAAATAGTAGTACTGCCACAGAATCGAGTGTGAGGGCATTTATTACATGAATGGGGCGCCCGGGTGGCTCAGTCAGTTAAGCCTCCTACTCTTGATTTCAACTCTGGTCATGACCTCACTGTTGTGAGTTTGAGCCCCGCATCTGCTCTGTGCTGACAGTGCAGAGCCTACCTGGGATTCTCTCTCCCTCTCTTTCTGCCCCTCCCTGGCTCTCTCTCTCTCTCTCTCTCTCTCTCTCAAAATAAATAAACATTTAAAAATTAAAAGAAAATATTAAACATATAACATATCAAAATATATATAGTTTAAAGAATGGAAAAACAGTAGGTGCAGACCCGCTGCCCCTGAGTAAATAGAGGCCCCTTTTCCTATCCAGCTACCATATCTGTAGATTCCAGACCATATATGGGGACATTGGCCTGTGAAAGGATGGGGGGCAGTGATGTAAATCAGTGTCCTTGTACAACTCCTGGCATATACACTGGGCATTCTCTGCATGCCCCACTCCTTCTGTACGGCTCACCTATGGCACTGCCATCCTGACTGCCTCCCGGCGGGGCTAGGGACAGTCTTCAAGAGTCACCTGCCCTAGATCCCTGTTCCCATTTCTTGCTATTTCTTCCTATTTGATGGAGTCACCCTAATCTTCCCCCAGACAAATGAGCAACACAGGACAGATGGAAAAGCTCCATTGGCAAATTCCTGAGACCCTACTCACCAAGGTATTGTCCGGTTAAATTCTCCACTTCTGTTTCATACCAGTCTGCGAGATTGGTGTCAAGAGCCTTGCTTTCCCCCTTCCAACAGTGATCCTATGGCTCAAAGAAATAAGCAGTTTCCTAAGGACCCGTTGCACCTGGTGGGGGCAAAACTGAGGGCTGGAGCCCCATCAGACGTCTGTCACCAAAGAATCTTCTGCAGCGTCACCCTGTTCCCTGAAGTTGTTAGACTGGGCACTGGGTGGAGACGCGCTGGATCCCAGCACCGGATCACCACTGGCTTGATGCTCTGGAGCCTGTTTCTTCCCCCAAAAATGACAAGTGTCCCTCCCATCCTCAAGCCACCCAGGTTTCAGGGCCAGTCTGAATGGGCCATAAGCTCCCTGTCCTCTGTACCTTTGCCCAAGCTGCTTGCTGCACTTTGATCACCTCCCTCGCTGCCCTGTGTTCACCTGGTGAATTAAGCCCTAGGATTCTGCACAATCCTCTTTTGCCTCCTCCGGAAAGCCATCCTAGATGACTCCCGGGAGGACTCAAGGGCTCCTCCCTGCCCTCTCATAGTCCTGCTTCTGCACCACAGCTATGATCCTCTTCCTGGTGGGCCTGTGCGATTCTGGGACTATCTCTGTGCAAACTGGGAGTCCTCATGTGTCTCTTTGTCTTTATACCAGAGCTCACCACAGAGTACATGCTCAGACAAAGTTTATGGAATGAACACATTGATGAATAAACGCAGACAGAGAACAAGGGAGGGAGATCATCCGTGAACAAGTTCAGGGTTTCGTTAGGTGCCATGACTTAGGAACAGGTTACTCCTGCAGTTCTTCCACTGCCGACTTTGTGTCTCTGAGGGGATCAGGGACCCAGGTTCATAGCATCACACCCTCATACCACATCATCTAGGTCTGACCCTGGGGATCAGCCGTGGAGCTGGGCCCCAAGTCTCTGTGACAAGTGTCTGTCTTGCTGTCAGTCCCCAAACAGGACATGCTCCCGTCTTGCCCTGGCCTGGCCTTTTTCAGACCAAAGAGTTCTACTCGTCTCCTCACCTCCTCATCTCTCCCTGCAGCTAGCCACCCGGGCTGGCTGGCTTATGGCAGGGCCTGCTTGCTGTCCATGGATGGGTCTCTCAGAAAATGACTATCAGCCTCGATTTCCCATTTCTGTGTCTCCCTACCTGCTAGGACAGCCTCCCTTAATTCCCATTATGGCTGGGAAGGGGTTACATCCTTATATACCAGGCTTTACCCCACATCAGGAGCTCCTGACTTCTGGGCCAGATGCCCCAGCCCACGGGGCTTCCCCGGACCAGTGCCCAACCTCTTCCTCTCTGTCAGTGATAATCTGGCCAGGCCTAGTTTAATCTGGAGACGGGATGCGAGAAGGCAGCCAGAGCTGGGGATCACTTCCAGCGAGGCTCTGGGTTGTGGGGATGACTGCAGTGTACAAGCTTGACCAGGCCACGGAAAACACAAAGGTTATATGTGCTACAAACCTCAGACTTGTGCCTTTGGACAACTCATTTTCTTTCTGTGTGCCAAAGGATTTTTCATCTGCAAACTGGAGACAAGAATGCCTAATAAGTACTTCGGAGAAGTGTTTCCACCAACACATTACATAATGCACGCTAACCTCAGTGCCTGGTGTGTGGCGAGATCTTAACGGACCTGAGCCTTTTTCCACATCCCTGTGTTTCGCTGCTCTTGTTGCCGTGGTTTTCTTTACGAAGCCTACCCAGGTACGTCTCCTGTGCTGCTTCTTTCCCTCAAACTATTCATTAATATTCTGAGGACTAAGTCAGGGAAGCAGTAGCCACACACCAGGCTTAAAACTAATCAAGTCCCCGTCATTCCAAATGAACTTTTCTCACTGATTCTCAGATCTTCTGCATCTTGCCACTGGGTGCCTTTTTCCCACATAATGAAGTTTGGGCGGCCCTGGCTGCCCACTGCCAGCTCCTGCCTGGTCCCCGAGTGTGACCTCCACACAGTCACAGCTGCTCCCAGGCACTGTGCTGTGAGGCCGCTCCCTCCGCCCCACCACCCCATCGTCTGTCTGCCTTCTCATCAGGGGACCACACGACCCTATAAGATTAACATGATGGCCTTGTGATTCTGCCTCTAAGACACATGTCATTTTCCTTCAACACATTTGGAAGGAGGGCAAGTTCTACTTTGTAAGGACCGTCACTTATTTTGAACTGGAAGAAAATAATTTATTTGCTCAAAGTTGTGTTTTTCCAGCAGGGGCACACATTTCCCTTCGGTGATGGGAAACGGGTCCTCCAGGGTCCCCACGTAGTCTATGCCCCAAAGCCGTTCCAGCGCAGAGCTTTCTTCCTCAGTGTATTTCGGTGAAATATATCCTATAACTAAGAATGAGTTTGCAAACAATCGCATGAACGGAGGTGACAGGCAGAGAGGTACAGTTCACAGCTTTCTTTCTTCTCTGATGTTTCCGCCAGGGCTGGAAAACTGTCCCTGGTCTGACTGGAAGTCAATTCAAATTCTTTCTACTATGGAAAGAAATGAGCCGGAGGGCTCCTTGCAACACGTGGGCCCTGCCTCTGGGCTCAGAAACCCTGCTGTGTTTCCAGTGCCACCTGCCACTCAACTAAAAGGGCGAGTCTGCGTTTTTCTAGCTACAAGTGCTGGGCCTTCTTGTACCCCTGGAACCCCCAACCTGGGGACACCTCTCAGAGGCTAAGATTTTATCAGTGACAAACTGGAAGATTCAAGACCTTGAATGAAGCTGTTGAGTCTCAGGTCCTGGGAGATTATGCCTGGAGGGACCACCATGGAGCGTTCCTACCCCTTACACCTCTCATGGCCCATTTTCAACCAATGTTCATTCTTGGATCTAGAAGGGGTGTCCTCTAGGGCCCATCTTCACCTGATGGAAATGGTAAGCCTGTGTATCAAGGGAAGCTTGCCTCAGACATTTTCAATATGATTCAAAGAGAAGAGAGAGGGTAAGTACTTTGCTCAGGGTCACACAGCTTGTGACCAGAGAAACTGGATTTTGAATCCAAGTTTATGTGCCTTTAGATTATGCCTTTCTGCTCTGTTACTACTCAGAAGGCAGGCTCAGTGCCGCCGAGATCCTGGTGGACGTCTGCTTTCCCCAAACCCATAAACTTTGCAGATTACAGCCAGATCCCTTGCCATCTGCTCACTTCTGGAGGGCTCCTCCACACACCAGGCATCCCACTGGGTCAATGTTCCAGAATGTTCCTGACACTCAAGCACTCACTTGCAGAGAAAAGGTGGACCCCGATTCCGATCTTGGACAGACACTACAGGAACTCTATTTAAAAGTCTAAGAAGCGGGGAAAGTAAATGGGAAATCATTAAGGCAGCAGCAGGCTTCCATCCCAGGGACGGAATATCAGTGCTCACACCTCCTGCACGGGCTGGGGATTGCATTTGTGTTTAATAACAACTTTGATCCCTCTGCCAGCGGCAACGGTCATTGAGAAATCCTGACATAAAGAAGGTATCTGGGAGATAAAGTTCTGCAAGCGATGATTACTAGCACTTAAGTTCTCTTTTTGTTGAAAGGAAGAATCCCAGATTGAACAGTGCATTGAATGATATGACAAGCAAGTACTTGATCCCTGTCCAGCTGGAGGGGGGATTGTACCCATCAGCAGCTTTTTAGCTAAGGACGTCTTTATATTTCCCTTCTTTGTCTGGGCCTCTCCAGTTCCTCCTTTTACTTCATGTCAGCACTATATAGTAGGTATGCCAAGTGGTTTTGAAATTTAAATTACAGTCTCTTTTTCAGATGTTATTGGAAAGAACATGTAATTTATAACCACGTGTTAGGAGTACAGGATGTGCATGGTCCACTGCCAATTTTTCTTTTGTAAAGTTAATAAAACTTTCATAAAACACTTATACACTTGTATATTTCATGGTAAAGATTTTTTTTTATCTCATAGGCTAATGTAAAGATTTATTAAAACCATTTTTTTGTTAAGAGGAGTGTCAATAGTTTGCAGCTGAGTGTAATTTTGAATCCGTGGAAGATGACGATCTGATGGAAAATGACAGTAACAGCTTTGTTGATTTAGCACTAAAAATAAAGGAGCCTTTCAAACGCGAGAATGCTCTAATATCCAGAGTGGGCTAGGACGCACTCAGGCCAATGGAGGCGAGCGGGAGGAGCCGGCCACCAGCACTCCAGCCCCTGGCAAGAGCAGAGAAGGACTGGATGGAGCCCAGGTGGGAGAGTGAGCAGCGGCCCCCAGGGATTAGCTGCAGAGACAACGCTTGCTGGGGAGGGAGGTCCCAGGAGGAGTGTCTGGGGCTGGCTGGCTGTTACTTCTTGTGGCAGAAACTCCAGGATCTGCCGGCCCCCACGGGCACGGCCAGCCTTTCTAGCCTTCCCAGGAACCTGGTTTTCCCGTGAGGGTCAAGGACTCCATAACAATTTGTTACAGTCTGGCACATTCCTTCCCCCCAACCCTGCCGCCTCCAGCAATCCACATCTCCCCCAAACTTCTATTTGAAAGATCATTTGAAGGAAACTCGTTTAACTTTTTCCCAACGATATTCCCCCATGAGCATCCTGGAAGATCCTTTTCTGATTTTTCTTTTCTGGTTTGTTGGTTTGTTTGTAGCTGGGAAATGGGCGTGCTCTCCTCCGTGGGGTTGGGTATGGCGTTTGCCTCCGAATTCAATGATTTGGAGAAGTGAAGTGACCTCTCAGGGTTTCTGGGTTCTTGTCCATGAAAGGCAGATGATAACTCTGACCTCCAGGTCCCTTTACCAGAGTGTTCTGAGACTCTCGGTTTGCAATGCATATGGATAGGCTTTGTAAACTGCAGGCGCTGAGCCTGGGAACTCCTCTTCTCCAGGCTGGATCCGTCGCCCCTTAGAAGGCCTGGTGGGAGACTGGCAAACTGCACAAAGACCCTCATCCCTCAGATGTTGAGACAGGCTGGATTTACAAAGACTAAAAATCTCAGAGGAAATAAAGAGGAAGGGATGATTATTAACTGTGTGCCCAGGTCTTTGCATTAGGAAGTCTTATCATCCCCATTTTACACATGATGGACGTGGGACCACAAAAGGCCAAGCCCATCGGCCCAGGTCACAGAAAAGTGAGACAAACAGGTTTCAAACTTTGGCCACCCAAGGTCTGAAGCTTATCTTCTTCCCCTCAGCACCATTAGTAGCGGAGAATGTCCTCCAATGGTTCCTCTCTGCTAAGCGCCCTGCTAGGGGCTCCGGAAGCAGTCTCTCCCTTAATCCTCAGGCCTATCCTGCAGAATCACTGTTATCTTCCTGCAGGGTGAGAAGCCCCAAAGGGGTGCACAGTTCAAAGTGGGCAGCCTCTGCCCCTGAGAGTTATACTTCCCCATTGAGAAGCTCTACTGCCCCCCTTTCCCAAGTTGAAGGTCAGCCCCTGAGGTTTGGCTCAGGAACTGAGGCGTCAGTACCCCATGCTCCCCCTGGGCCTGTGGCCCGGCTCCCTCACTCTGTCCTGTCCTCCCCTTCCTGGCTCGTCTGCCTCCCCCACATAATCTTGCTCTCTTCCCAACCAAAGCGGGGCTGTTTGTAGCAGCTTTTTTCCTGGTGACCCTCTCTGGCACCCCTGGGGCAAGGGCCAGGCACATTCCTGGCTTAGGTGCAAATTTCCTTTGCTGGAGCCCCCTCCAGCCACCTCTGTCACCTCATTTACTGGCTAGCTTCTAATCCTCATGGAAACTTCTGGTCCCTTTTCATTTCTTAAGACCCTTCCTGACCCCTCCAACTAGATCAGGCCATCTGCGTGCACTTTCATATCGTCTTGTGTTTTCCCAGCACCTCTCATAATTACAAGGATGTATTTACAAAATCACTTACTTGAGTCTGTGTTGCCCACTAGACCTTGAGCTCCAGGGGAGAGGCCGCATCGGTCATACAAGTTGCTTATGCATTTTCCGCGCCCGACATGTTGCCTGAGTCGTCCTCTCCAAGACCTCAGGCTACCGCCAAATCATCCTCCTCTTCAAGACAAAAGATGCCCTCCCAGATGGCCTCTTGCCTTTATACCTGGTCCAATTTGTGACTGTGACCTGTGTCCCCAAATAGTGTCACAGAGTCCAGTTAGGGGAGACGCTGCTGACAGCTTTCACCAATGTGTGTCTGAAAGGGAAGGTATAAACTCCCAGATAGCAGGAGCTATGGGAAGACAGCCCACCGCCCGGCCTCCCTCCATGTCTCAGCCACTCTGAAATGTGGTTGCAGAGATCTGTAGGCTCCTGGGAGAAAATGTGGAATAGAATTTGGGACCCCGGGACAAAAAGCCCCAGAGACATGATAGAAGACCTCTACAAGACCTCTGTCACTATCTCCCTGGGCAAAGAGAATAGATGGGACCCCAGGAGCGTAGCCTGGAGCGTGAGTGTGGACATTTTCCTCATAGGAGACGCCTCTTCATGGGGCCTGGGGGAGGGCTGTGATTCCACTGAGCAAGCCACTTCCAGGTGCACAGGTTTGTTCGTTGCTGTTGCTGTCGATTTTGCTGCTATTGTTGCTTCTGGATGCGGCAGTGTGGTCTAGTGGAAAGTGTATCCTCCAGAGCTTGAGCGTGAGCCACTCAGGCCCAGGACGTGAGAACCAGTGGCGGGAACTTCCCATGTGCGCATGCCCGCAGTGTGACCGGGCAGTGGCCTTGAACGGGATCAGGCAGCTTCTCCTGCAATTGTCTATAGCAAAGAGTACTGGCAAAGCTGCAGTGTTTACCGCTCACCGTCTCTGTAGCTTGAGACAAGTTCGCAGGGTGGCTAAGAGTTCAAGTTCTGCTGTCAGAATCTCAGCTTCTTAGCTTTGTCGTCTTGGGGAAATCACATTGAGTCTCTGTGTCTCAGGTGTAATTATAAGCAGAGACGGCTTCATGAGCATTAAGCTCTGTGTCTGCACAGGACCCCAGGCTTGGAAGGGACCTATACTTGGTTTAATGCTCTGGCCAACTTGCAGTTCTCAATAATTTTTTTAATTTTTATTTTTTTAAAATTTTATTTTATTTATTTCTAGGAGAGAGAGAGAGAGAGAGACAGCATGAGCAGGGGAGGGTCAGAGAGAGGGAGACACAGACTCTGAAATAGGCTCCAGGCTCTGAGCTGGCAGTCAGCACAGAGCCCGACACGGGGCTCGAACCCACCAACTGCGAGATCATGACCCAAGCGAAAGTCGAATGCTTAACCGACTAAGCCACCCAGGCGCCCCCTCAATAATTTTTTAAACAAAAGGCCCAAATTTTCATTTTGAATTGGGTTGGTTTTGCAGATAAATAAATATTGTAACACATATATTTATTATAAGAGTGAGGGTGAGAAACAGTGAGATAAAGCAGCTTTGTACCTGGCATACATTAAGGGTCCAATATTAAGGGCCATTATTACTACTGCCTCCTGGCTGTCTACCGGTATGTCATACCTCTCCCGCTTTCTGGAAGGTGGTTGGTAAGAAAGGATATCTTTAGGCTTCAAAGACAGTCAAGGACAGTCTTTAATCTTCCAATAGGATTTAGACGGAATAAAACCCAGAGACCTTGGCTGGCCTCATGACACATTTCCCGAGCAACCCCTTGAGGTATAAAGTAGGGCCTACAGGCGGCAGGTTGGGAAGGGGTGGGGCCGGCGCCACCTGGGTGACAGACTGCCCCAGAACCAAGTCCGCACTCTCCTCTCTTAGTGCCTCACCCTCAGTAGCAACGCCACTCGCTATAGCCACCAAGTTGAACGATTCGGGTGCTATTTTACCAGAGCAATCATTCATCTCTGCGCTCCCCAGTCTGGGAGTCTGTGACTGGGTGCACTTCCCCGGTCACAGAAACAGGTATGCGAAACCTTGGCTTCATCTTGTTTCATCTGGTTGACAGATTAGAACGTCCCCATCTCTCTCCAGTTCTCTCTGACCACCGCTGGCTCTTCTAACATGTGCCGTCATGGCCAGCGTAACTCTCCCCTTGACCCTTTTGACCTCTCTTCAACTCATTCCAGAACTTTCATCTGAGCTGAATGCTAGAATGCCTTTGTCCATTTGGCTTACCATCCCTCTGTCTCTTTGATGTGTCTGGAAAACCAAGCCTCCTTACTGAAAGGAGGCATTTTCTATCCTATTTGACCAAAATCTTTTTTTTAAACTCCTTTCTTTATTGCCAACAGCTGGCGGTGTGGCACTGCCCCTCAAGTTTCTTATGCAACCTCCGGTATGCTTTAATGGCGAGAGGGGCCAGGAGAAGCAGAGGGTCTTTATAACCGTGGGGTATCTGGGGAGCCAGGGAGGCAGAGGATATATCCGCAGAGCTAGCCTTCTAAAAGGGGGTTCTGAAATTCAGCCCAGTGCTTTTCTTCCTGCTGCATGATGTTGTCTCTGTTGGAAAATCCTCCTTCCCCAAACACAGCGTACAACAATCCCATTGAATGCATCGCCAATGATAAACTATGTATGGACAAATAACAACAGTGACAAAACCACACACAGAGACAAGGCAGTCTGTGTCGGGGAAGAAAGAGAAAAATAAATGAAATTAACAGTGGGAGACAAAAACAGAGGAAAACCCAGCAATTAGATTAATCATAGACTTCCAGGAAATTGGCCCAAATTTCTTTAAAATCTTGTTGATTGTTATTCAGATTGAAGGGTTCCCTCAGCAAGATTAGCCAGAGCCCACCAAGCTTGCATACCAATGGGCTGCATCCCACAGGCGAGCTGCTCAGCTCCTAGGGATGGGTCCCTGCTGCAGTGGGTCACCTGTGCAGGTGTGAGGCCCACTGAGCAGAGACTACTCCTGAGGGTCAGGGGGTGACATTTCTAGTTCAGACTCTCTGGCCAACATGCATTAGGACTTTGAATAAATCATACAACTTTCCGGACCTCAATCTCCACACCTGTTTAATAGTCAAGTTCTACCTGCCCTTCGTAAATCGGTGGTTTTTGAGATGTTGAAAACCGAAAATAGATGTGGATGTCCTTGGATGGGCCGAAAGTGCTACGCAAGTATAACATAGCTTTTTGAGTGTCTTCAGGCTCAGAAAGAAAAGTTATGGCCCAAGGTTCAAACAACCCACTTCAAGCACTCGGTTTGAGGAAATGCAGCGTGGTACTGGACCTGGTGAGTTGCCACGATAATGTTCAATGTTCCAAAACCTTCAGATTCAGTAAAACCCTCAGTACGTTTTGACCCAAATATTCTTCCCTCTTTTATGATCTGCTTTTAAAAGAAAATTGAATAACCTATCTCTGGATTTATTAATGCTTAAATCATTAGTATCTTGGCTCCAGAATGCTCTTGGGTTGCCAGAAGGACGTCAGTGATTTCAAATGCCTGGAAGTCGCCCTTCACCCACAGTGAAATAATCTAAGCATAAAATGATTTGGGTTTGGTTTGAAGGAGTGAATGCCTGAGTTTCTCTTAGAACCGAACTCTTAAAATATGATTCTTTTTGGCTCAAGGTAAAAAAAAAATATTGACTGCTTACTAGGTGCGAGGCTCTGTGCTAAGTGCTTTGCATGCATTATTTAACATGATCCTTACAACAACCCAGTGTGGTAAATTCTATTAATATTCTTATTTTAACGATGTAAAAAGTAGCACACCCTTAAGTATTATGGAAAAGATTGTGACGATTTTTTCTTGGCTTCTGCCTTTGAATCTTTGAATCCTATGAAAAGAATAACTAATCTGAGGGCTGAAGAGAATAGCCATCCAGTATTACATGTATCAAAATATGTCTGCACTAGATTTAATAGGCTTGAGGAATAAAATTAAGTAGAATTCTTTGCTGCAGGACTTCTCAGGGACTTTGAAATGAATAAAGGGGAAAGTGCATGCATCATTTTCCAAACTAATTTGGAATTCTAATGTGCTTCAGAAAATCATTTAGAAAATGTTGATACAGATCATCATATCATTTTATAGGGGAAGAAACCAAGGCTCAGTCAGGAGAAATAATTTGCCCCAGGTCACAGTGCATTAAACAGGAAGGTCAAGAGAACAATCCAGATGTCCTGAGTCTAGGCCTAGGCCCCACATTCCACTCTAGTTGTAGGTCCCCTGCAATTTCAAGCCAGAAGGGCCCACATATAATCATAGATCACAAATCACACATTTGCAGACTCAAATGGTCACAGATTATAAGATAGAAGAGAAGATTTTATTTACGTAAATTTGTTGGCTCTTGAAGGGGCTTTATTAGTTAGAATTCTCTAGAGAAACAGAACCAGAAACAGTTGGAGAGATTTTAAGTCACTGGCACATGTGATTGTAGGGTCTGGCAAGTCCGAAATCTTTAGGGCAGGCCCATGGGCTGGAGATGTAGAGATGAGTTAATATTGGAGCTTGAGTCTAAGACACAGAATTCCCTTTTCCTCTGTGACCTCAGTCTGTTTTCCCTTAAGGCCTTCAACTGATTGGATGAGGTCCACCCAAAGTAAGATATATAATCTCCTATACTTCAAATCTGCTGATTTGGAGTTAATCTCATCTAAAAAAGAAAAGAAACGAAATGAAAAGAAAAGAAAAGAAAAGAAAAACCTTCACAGGGACATCTATACTGGTATTTGAACAAATATCTGGGTACTGTGGTCCAGCCATGTTGACACACAAAATTAACCATCATAAAGGCCATGTTCCTCCTGCCCTTAAAAGGCAGATGACATCTTTCTACATTATCCTCATCAACATAGCATGCACCCAGAGATCACTCCTTTCTCTGGCCTTCCAGCTGTGCCCAGTGTGAACTCAGTGGTGCCACAGAGGTGCTTTATGGATATCATCAGTGGCTGAGGCTAGAGGCAGTGGCCAAGGAAGAAGCCTGAACTGGATATATTCAAGGACTCCACCATGCTGCCCTACCTCAACTAGAATAATTCCATTTATGTTTGTTACATATTAGACTTCCATTTAAACCAATGCTAACATTTATTTGAAATCTTACCCTACACTAATACTCCACCCCATCCAGACCCTCTTTACTCAAAGTGGCTTTGAAGGACCAGAATTGTCAGCAAAACACAGGAACTTATCAGAAATGCAGAAGATCGAGCCCTGCTCCAGAACTATCGAATCAGGATCTGCATGATCCCTGGGTGATTTGAAAGCACCTCAAAGACTGAGGAAGAAAGCTCTACAGGTCAAGCGTTTTGAGGACAGAGACCAGCGCAGAGCCAGACACACAGTAGGCAGATGGGAATTCATTTTCTTTTAAATGATGGCCTCACTTAGGGAACTGAGGTCTAAAGGAGGGAAGGTTGACACTGTTAATTAGTAGGGTGTTAGTACCAGAGAATAAGATTCTCTGATTTTGTGTGCTTTGCGCAGGAATACGACTCCTCCCTGGAGAGCCCAAGATGTTGCTGAAAGCAGTGAAGTCTCCAGTCTGAGCATTTCAGAAACTAAGATGTTCCAATGGAAGCATCCAAGTTCTTTGTGTTTGTGGGAAAACTCCCTACAACGAGTTCTCTCCAGCAAACAAAATCATTTGGTGAGAGCAAGCAGGCTCCCCCGAGAGGTCCCCTGGAATGGAAGAAACCAGAACTATGTCTTTACCTGTAGGCACATTCAAACTGAAATAAAAACCCCCTTCTCTGAAACCTTGGATCCATCTAAACTGCCCTTCCTGCAAGGATGGGAGAAATTCTGAGCAGAGGATCAGTTGAGGAGTTAATTTGCTGCTGTGCTAAATGGCTAGCAGTGAGGCTGTCAGAGAGGAGAAGCAGCAAGTGGAGAAATCTTTGATCCTCAGTTCAGCCAACTTCTTCCAGAAACTTGAATGGGAGATCAAACATGAACAGCAGTGCGGGCGCTGGGCTCTGTCCAGGGCTATAGGAATCCGATACTCCAATAATCATCCAGCTTCGACAGAAGTCAACCCAGGAAGCTCACCAAGGAAAAGGCTTGAGGAAGGGGAGAACTGAAGCCATGACAAGTGAGGGAGAGGAAGAGAGGATTGCAAATGACCTTGGGCTGTCTTCATTGGAATACTCCTCCTGCGCATTTTCTCCCTTATGCAGCCAGCCTTTCTCATGAAACTCAAAAGGAAACAAAGATGAGTTGAATATCATCTGCATTTCTGGACTGAAGTAAAAGTTCCAGGGCCTGGTCTTGGTTTTTCTACGCTGCCGATCCACACGATCTCAGCCTGGGGAGCCGACTGACTGTCCCCGCAGCACTGTATGCGTGGCCACACCAGCGCTTCCGTCTAGATCACATGGGAGAGTCATCATAAAGCCCCTCACATCTGTAAAGAACCTTGTAGTTCGTAAAGCACTTTCACACTCATTATCTCATTTGCCCTGTGGTGGGGAGGGTGTGGGGAGTATCTGTGTGTAGCAGGAGCTCAGGATGGATTGCCAGCTGCTTCTTCATCCCATTTTCACCCCAAGAATCCTGATCATAAGGGATACATAGAACAACATGATCAAAGTCCAACAAATTCTGCAAGTGTGGTCACTTAAAGCTACCACAAATACAAAATCTCATTATCGTCACTGGCGTACGGCCAACTGCACTGATACTTGGCAGAGACAGGGCAGAATGTGCTTCTCCTGACCATCAGAGTGCCTGGACTGTTACCACCTTACCTTGGTTTACCCAGACCAGTTGCACAGATGGATACTAAGTAAAAGCTGTACTTTGGGACATAATCTCTACTTATCGGCTTGGTCCTGAACCATACTCTTCAGCTCCCCTAGCTCTTAAATGTCCTGGCCCCCGACTAAGATATTGGGTCTCCTTTTCTTTCCTTCCTCTCAAATCCTCCCCTGCCCCCCACAAAAAGGTGCTTTATAACCCTGACTTCTTGTCAATGTCAAGTGCAACCTTGCTACCTTGCCCAAAGCTTACTTCCGTATCATTCTTGTCTAATTCAGCCTAGCCTAAAGGACATTGTGCATCAAAGGACGAACATATCAATATTTGAGGGGGAAAAACAAAAATTTCTGAAAAAAGCTCCATAATTCCACACCTTGTCATGATCCACTGCAGAACCACCCAGTATAAAGACAGAAACAAACTAAACCTAATAAGCTCTGGAGCTATTAAGTGGAGTGGCCTGGCCAGCTCAGCCATCATTAGGTGAGTTGATACTAATGCTTTTGGGTAATGAAACACAGCCCCCTTTTCTTCAGGAGGTTTAGAGCCCAACAAAGAAGACAGACATTAAACATGTAGTTCTAGTTCTAGTTCTAGTTGTAACGGAGATTTCCCAAGTCTTTAGGAGGACGTTGCAGGTGGCAGGTCCACACTGAACAACTTCAGGGGGCACTATTCAGATTAGAGGCAGCTAACATAATCTATAGGTAGGAGAGGTCCTTGGCACCGGTACTATAGAAGCTAACCACATAATGCTAATGTTCATAACACATGACTATCTCTGACAAAGGTCAAGATTTCAGCCTTATATAATGAGACTGCTTAGCCCAAAGAGCTCGCAAGTATCCAAAATCCAGTAGAGCTATAGGTGGCTCATAGAAAAGTATGGTAGATACCATCTCTGAAGTATATGGTCTTCACAGGACAGGCATTATTGGAGAAATCCCGTCTGGCTGTAAAGTAGAGAAATGTTTCCAGGCTCTGTGTTCAGACAGAGGATTGGAGATCCAGATCTGTGACTTCAAGCTTCATGGTCTTGGGCAACTCAACCTGGTGATCTTCACTCCTTCCTCTGTCCAAAGGGCATGTGATATTGTTCTCATGAAGTTTCTTGTGAAAATGAAGTATGAAGTTCCTGGCACAGAGCTAAAGCTTTAAAAGTGTTTCTTCTTTTCTTTCTTCTCTTCCTTTTCCTAAACTTGGGAGAGATTCTAGAACACAGGAGTTGAGAGAAAACAAGAGATCACCTAAAGTGTTTCCATCTTCTAGATTTGGAAGCTGAAACGCAATTTGGAATTAACCTGATTATCAGTCATTGAAACACTCCAAAAATAATAGGGAGCAACGATTATCATCTGCTGTATGTGGGTGAGGCTCAGTTGTGCTGATAGTTTTACCATCTGTAAAACAAGGATAATAATTCTGACTCTAAAGGACTATTCTAAGGCTTAAATGAGAAAATACAGTTCTGTTCTGTTCTGTTAAGTTTTAAGGCTTGCTGAAGGTTACAGCCTGCCTTCAGCAATAGGGAGGTGGGGAAAACAAAGAACTTGTATTTTTTTTAAATCTTGGTTATTTACAAGTAGATGGTCTAAAGTGTTAAGAAGTCTCACCATAACCCTTTGGAATAGCAAGAGGTCAGGGTTAAGAAATCTCTCTTTTTTTATACTTGATGGATGTCTCAGGGCTAAGGTGGAGGCTGCAAGGTTAATATCCTGTCTGTCCCTGCCCGCCCCAATAGAGAGGCACTCTGGGGGAGCATTTGGAAGGACACAGCACTGATGGGAGGGGCACAAATGTTCTCTTCCTGAAACCTTGGGGAAGTTTGCCTTTGACTCAAGTTTGAGCCGGGCCTTCATCTGAGTGGTCCCAAGGCAAGGATTTCCTGAGACTACATTTCACTTGAACTTTATCTAGGGTTATGGAGACATGATAGTGGTCAGGTGTTCCTTGTGTAATAACCTGAAATCAGGACAATGCTTGTCTGCAGGGGTGTCCGTTTTCATGGCAGATCAGCATCTGATTTTTTTTTTTAACATTTATTTATTTTTGAGCGAGACAGACAGAGCACAAGCAGGAGAGGAGCAGAGAGAGAGGGAGATACAGAATCTGAAGCAGGCTCCAGGCTCTGAGCTGTCGGCACAGAGCCCAACATGGGGCTTGAACTCATAGACCACAAGATCATGACCTGAGCTGAAGTCCAATGCTTAAACCACTGAGCCACCCAGGTGCCTCTAGCATCTGATATTTACTGAACACCCACTGTATACCAGGCCACCTGCTTCTTACTAAACATTCCAAATGGGAAAGAAAGGGCTAGAAAGAGATCTGCATTAAATTCCTGTATTGGCCACTCACAAGCCATGTGACTTTGGTCAATCCATCTGAGCCTTGGCTTTCTTATCTATCAAATGAAAGGAAAATCTCCAGAGTTAATGTCTCTGGCACACTCTGGGGCTAGAAATATGTTTTTTCCTTCCCTCTTTCAAAAGCAGGCACTCTGGAGTGAGTCTGGCTTATGTCATGGTCTCTTCACTCTCTAAATATAGAATTTTAACTCCCCTTCACCTTGTGAAATGGGACAACGGTAGGATTTACCTTATGCAATCGAGTAACCATGGGATGGATTAGTGTAGATTATTCACATATGTAAGGGCTTTAAGACAGCACCTGACATACTATAAGCTCTATATAAGCGTTAACTACTTTCTTGGTTGCTTTCCTTTCTCCTGTCCTCCTTTCTGTCTTCCCTTTCCCCACCATCCTGATATGACCTGAGGATCTCTTTCTGATAACACAATCCATTTGCAGTTCTCAGTTTTCAGACCACTGATCTCCTCCCAGCTTCGAAAGAGTTAAGATCCTTTCAAAACCAAAGGCCTGAGCCACAAGCCGCTCCCTCTCCTTTTACAGAGGCTAAGGCCTTGATCATTTCTTAATGTAACTACTTCAGGAAATTTGTCGCGCTAATAATGTTAATATGCCTTATTTCTACACCGCTCACGCCCTGAGCTCTCAATCACTTCAAAACACAGTGATTGAAAATTTTCAAAAGTCTTTGATTTGAAAGTTGTTATGTAGAACACTAGTCAAGTATAAATATGGCAGAGTGATTTAAGGCGGTTGGAGCAATCCAAATGTTTAAGCTTGTTTCAAATAATTATCAACCTTTCTGCTCTGCATTTTCAACACCCCCCTTCACTGGAAGGAGTGGTCCTCGCCGAGGCCTGGAGCATGCTATTGAGGGTGCCAAGTGCCTCTCCGTTCCCCACCCTGTGTCTCGTCGTCATAATCAGGTTATTAAATGCTTAATGGTTTGTGCTGTTCTTGGTATCAGACTCAGGTCGTGGAGAAAACTGGTCACCCTGCAATCAAAAGCTCATTCTATGTCTGCCTCAATTCAGGGGGACTCTTCCCAAGCCATGGCTCTGGGGGCGTGCCACCAAGGGAATCCACCTGTCGGTTCAGAGGCGCACGCAGAGGATCTGGCCGAGCATCTGCCTTGAAATCCCGGGCCCTGAAAGATCCATGTGATGCTACTGTGGTCCAGGACACCTTCTGTGGACTACTTCTCAGCTTCTGGGCTCCACTTCTTATCTTACTGCAGCCATGCTCACCTTCTCAGATCTGCTTGGTTGGTGACAGATTCTCTCAAGGGCAGGGGGTTTATTGCTCTCTTTGCCCAGGTGCACATCACATATCTGCCCCCCTCCTGCCCTGGGACATCTCTGACATGAAGGTGAGAGCAATCATGCAACCCGCTAGCCCTGTGTGCATGTAACTGGGAGCACGGCAAGTAAATGGCCTAAGGACTACCTGGATGAATGGAGGAGAGAAGCTGATGGATGAATATGTTCTTCCTTGTCCTCTGAGTTCTCATTTTCTGCATCTCCTATGAAGTCCTCATGGGAAAAGAATCAGTCATCTGGCACACATCCTCATGTTGTCTGTGCTGTCTCCCTCCATCGGGCCCCTCTCCTGAGCCCTCCCTGCCCAAATACACTACCTGTACACAACAGCCTCTGCCTTAGATGCTGCTTTTAGGTGAACTCAGGAATTACCAGCAGCCTAGAGGATTAAACACAGAAAAATGCCAGCAGCCCCCTCCCCTCCAATGAACATGGAAGAACCGGAGTGTACAGATTCCCTAGAACAAAAGGAACAGAGCCAGAGACACCTTAGCGCAGAGGGACAAAGTGACCCAGCTGCCTGAGCACAGAGTGACCAGGGAGCACAGCTACCTCAGCACAAAGAGTCTTCTTGACACAATTTGTTTTCAGCACCAAAGAACCAGCAGTGGGATTAGTTCAGATGGCACAGTAACCATAAATGGCACAGGGGATAAAGGGCCTGAGCGGAGGGAGACCAATAAATACTATTACTTTCAACAGAAGCTTCATGTAAAGAAGCTGTCTCCATAAAAATGAGCTGAAGCCTTGAGTTTCTTCTGCTTGGAGGAGCCAGAGCCCAGGTGCCCGGCTGCCTCCCCACCCACTTTGCATCTCCACACACACGACCCCCCCACCCCGCTCCTCCCACTCTTACCTGTGGAGAGTGCAAGAAGGAGAGCATGGGGTTTGTGCTGGAGGGACCAGTTGAGCCCTACCTTACCCTGTGCTGCTGTGTCACTTGGGCAGCTCATGCAACTGTGTGAGGGGCACTTGCTTCTTTGGCAAATGAGGAGTCAGTAGTACAACACGGGAGAATGGGGATCAACACCCTCATTAAAAGTGTCAAATATTATACACTTAATGTTGACATGACCGTCCCCTGGCAAAACAGATGTTTCACTGAAGCCAGCAGGCAGGGAAATTTATCATTATTATCACTGTTATTATAATGGTTATGAAACAAAATTTGCGTAGCTGTAGTTTGAATTTTCGTATTTTCACACCTGTGGTGTCCTCTCGTTCTGTCAAAAACTCACCTGGCGAGTTGTACCGTTTCCCCTCATCCTAGAGAGGAGGAAACCACAACTCTGAAAAGAGTGACCTTCTCCACACACTGAGGTGGTACGCCGCGGAGCTGGGGAACAGAGCTGGGTACGTATTCTTTCCTGAGTTCCTGCCCCACCATACCGGGGAGCAGATGTGGGGCTCCTATTATACAGTTTTAAATGGAACGAGGCTCGGAGATAATAATTCCACTTAAGAACTCTGAGATGATAGTGTTCGGTCTCTCTCTTCCCCGGGGCCATTCCTGGGTGGCACTCCCATCTTGCTGTCACACAGAGAAGCTTCTCAGGCCTATATTTATGTAATAAGATATGACAGGCTGTGCATTTCTGGGACATTATTACATGCCTGGGGTGCCGATAGGAGGCTGAGGCTAAGGAAGTTTCCTTGAGTGTTGCCTGGGCTCTTATAAGATATCATGTATAAATCAACATGGGGTAGGAGCTAGTCAAAGAGGCAGACAGCCACTCAGAAGGCAGTGTTGGCATGGCTGTGACATCACCACCAGCCAATCCCACAGCTTCTTAGTCTTACAGAATCTCCAAGTGACTTGAGTATTTGAGGCCTAAGAAGCATTCAGATTCAAAGTCATCCTGAGGCTCTGAAATGGTTGGGGTTGCTGACATTGGAAGGTCACTCATCCCGTTGGGTCCATCTTGGGCCAGTGTGATGAGATCCAAGTGATTCTGGACTTCGTAGACTTGGAAAAGGCTGCCTTCCAGCACAACCATACTTACCATTGGGTAATCGCTGGATTTGCACGTCTCTAGGTCTTGTGGGCTGTGGTTGTGGTTTTACACTCTATTTGGGGGAGAGGCCCTTACTCTCTGCCAGGTTAAATGACTAGCAGGCATTACAGATGGCTGCCGGGCTGATCAGAAACAGACCTCTGGGCTGATCTGCAACTGGATCCCTGAGCTCTGATGTCGCAGCCAAGGTTAGGCAAATCCAGGCCACACGCTGGTCTCTTTGGGGTGTTCATGTGTGCGGCATCCAGGCTGTGATGAGGAACAGTAATATTTTCCAGAGGCTTTGCCCTCAGGGAACTGATAATCTGGAAGAAGGTATAAAAGAAATATGCTCAGATAAATCCGATATGGGGCAATAAAAAGAAATACGAAGACCAAGTCATACTTAACTGTGACCTCAGTGTGTGGCAAGAAGCTGAGGGATAATAGTTACTCGATCACTGATTGTTGAAGGGATAAAGTGCCTTAAGAGCTCAGAGAGCCAAAGGAGTCCAGGTGCTCTGAGCCTCAGGTTTCTGGGCTACAAAGAAAGGAAAGTGGGACATCCTTTGCCTGTCTTTCTTGCATGTTTGGAGTGAGAAATTAAACATTGAAAATTACATTATAAGCTGTAAAGGACTGCGCAGTTGTAAGTGACTGGAATGAAGCTGATGATCACACACGTAGCCAGCAGGAAGTGGGACGACTCAAACAAAAGGCTCTTGAGAGCTTGGGAGGTTCATGAACCCTTACAGCCTCTTTCCCCTCCTCCCCCACTATCCGTGATGTGGGCTGAGCCCAATTTGCAAAGAGGTTTCAACTACTGTTCCCTTGGTGATGTCTGCCCTGTATACTCAGTTGAGTAAGCTGATGAAGTTCTCCTGGGACTCACTGGAGGATGTCCTGATCACTTAGTAATGTCGGCCCCGGACCTGGGTTGGATGATAATAACATGCATGGCATTTATTTTGCCACTTGTGCCTAGATCCTTATTTCCTCATTTAGTGCAATAGTTTCCTACCTGGTCTTCATCTCCTGTTGTCATTCAACCCCAGTCCATCTTCCCCTCTGCTGCCATAGTAGTCTCTTCCCAAAACATAGGGTGAACTGTGACATTCCTCTATTAAAGTCATTTGAGATTTTTCTTCTTGTTCCACAGAACGTAACCAAACTCCTCAGCAAGGCCTACAAAGCCCTCAGTGACCTGGTTCTCACCTGGTTACGTCACTCTGGATCAATACCCCAACCTTACCCCTGCCACACCAAGAGCCAGCTTCCTCCCCAAACACACCGTGCCTTAAAGCTTACTCATCCTTAGTTCCTAATGCACTTAGTATCACCTTTGTGAAGGCTTCCCTCACCCCCTTCAAGTAGAATTGATCTCATCTTTTTTTATCTCCACATCACCCTATATAGATATCTATTAGAGCACTTTTCCTATGTTAAAAGTATTTCTCTACTTGTTTACCTCCATCACTAGACCATGAACTTTGTAAAACTGGAGATCATGTTTTACATATATATCTTTGTACTTTGTCTGCACTGTGTCCTGGATAAGATACATGCTCGATAAATATTTGAAGAACAAATAAATGAGATGAAGAAAGTGCTAAATTGGCCAGATTTATATACAGCCCTTTCTATGGGGCCCCTTCTTCATAAGTCTCCATCCTTGGATCCAACTGGACCTGGGGAGGGTAGAGGCCTAAGGTATCCATTCTGTAAGCTGGATAGTACCTTATGAACTGCCCTATCAGAATTCTGATAAGCAGGGAAAATGGTCACAAACCAACCAGCCATGTCTTGTCTCTCAAATAT
Organism: Proteles cristata cristata; assembly: GCA_017311185.1. Lineage (NCBI taxonomy): Eukaryota > Metazoa > Chordata > Mammalia > Carnivora > Hyaenidae > Proteles > Proteles cristata. The sequence goes on along the minus strand of JAESUZ010001774.1, from coordinate 319,110 downwards.
CTGAACTTGAGATACAGATAGTCAATTAGCAGGAGGAGAAGGTAGAGGATACAAGGAGAATGTCACCTTGGTCACCACAAGACATCAGAAGCTATGAGTAAACAGAAATTATAAGCAAGACAAAGATGACATTCACATGGAGTAGAGAATAGGGTAATTGGTTGATAGGGGAGAAGGGAGAAGCAATCAATGCTGGTCTCTGAGAGATTATCTCTAGAACTATCTTGGCTTCTGAACAATGTTTTGGTATCCACGTTATATTCTAGCTACACTGTTAATCATACTAACACACACACACACACACACACACACACACACACACACACACACACCAAGAAAACAAAAAACAAAAAGAAAACAAAACAAACCCTGAATGTGTTTCTGCTAAATTGAGAGGGTCTATTCAGGATGATCTAATTTAAAATGCAAAGTACAAGGTTTCATAAATAGTGCAGGTGGAATTCAAAGACCAGAGCCCTCTATGTTCAATAGTTGACCTCAGAGCTAAACAGTGATGGTCAGGGATGAATCCCATGGTGTGAAGGGGAACCTGGTGCCCCGTCCTGGTTTGAGCCTCATCGTGCAGAACTACTAAGATGTGTAGACATTGATTTTCACCTGGAGGTTCACCTCATCATCACATGCCTGGAGCAAAAAAGATGGACTTCAAAGAGCTGAGGAACGATTTGAATAGATGAAAAGCTACTCTTGATCAGGTAAAGAGCAGACATATATTATGTGAGTACTTCCGGAGCTTTAATGGACATTCAAATCACCTGGAAAACTGGTTGAAATTCAGATTCTAATTCTGCTAGAATAGGGTGGGGTTTTTTTATAATAAATATTTTTTTATATAAATAATCTTATTTATATAAGATTCCTCATCTCTTCTGAATGGAAGCCAAGGTAACTCGGTGGTTCCACCGGGAATCGAACCCAGGGTCTTCTGTAAGGTAGACATGCTAACCACTATACCATAGAACCTGACAGTAAGACTCCTCATTTCTAACAGGCCTCCAGGGGACCTTGATGCTGCTGGTACGAGGACCACACCTTGAATAGCAAGGCTCTATGTGATCCCAGAGGGCAAAACTAGAACCCTGTGGAGGAAGTTAAGAGACACGAGGTCTAGCCAAGGAACGCTTTACCTGCTCAGAGCTTTGTGGAATGGAATGTGGTGCTTCGGTATCAAGAGAAGACTGAGTAGAAGTTAGGCAACAATTTGGCAGACACACGTGACAGACAGGATTTCTGCCGTGGCAGGTGGACCACCACAGTCAATTGAAACTTTTGTTGATTTTGATAACTACGTACTTGGTTGACTATTTTTAGACTGACATCTAAAATTTTACATCATGCATTTATTCTTTTTTATATATCACCTATTTAATTCATTTATTTCTTAATAGAGGATTTAAACTATTAAACAGCTTACTAAATAAAATAATTAACTAATTTAAATAAATACTTTAGTAGACGTAGCACACAAGTTCCAGAGGGTAGGGATGTGTTTTCCCTGTTTGTTTCTTTTTTTCTTTTTAACTGATGTGCACCCAATATATTGTAGGCACTTGATGTTTGTTGAATGAATGAAGGCACATAAATCTGAATGCAGACATGAAACGTTATAAATGGGCTTTGTCTATTACATCTCAAAAAATGTGGTAGCCCTGCAAAGTATTCCAGTTATATTTTTTTAAAAAATGATTAAACAAAAATTGCTCAGAATTCAATGCATCCCAATACTGGTCAAAATGCCAAGATTTTGGATGAGGGAGCTTGAGGCAGGCTGAGGGGCAAAGCACAAACTAGCACCCCCACCCCCACCACCAGGTTGGATGTGTGTCATATTCCTTGGACACTCCTGGCTACCCCAAAACAGGAAAGGACCAAATAAATAAATAAATAAATAAATAAATAAATAAATAAACTGATTAAGAGTCTTCACCAATTTACCTAAAAAAGGCAATCCCATCATAGCCTAAAGTCCAGGAACTCTCTATTGCCTTTTTTTTTAACGTTTTATTTATTTCCGAGAGAGAGAGACAGTTTGAGCAGGGGAGGGTCAGAGAGAGAGGGAGACACAGAATCTGAAACCGGCTCCAGGCTCTGAGTTAGCCCCGTAGCACAGAGCCTAAGCGGGGCTGGACCCCCCCTCTCCCCCCCCCGTGATATAATGACGATAATGACCGGAGCCAAAGCTCAACTACTGTGCCCCAGGAACTCTCTATTGTCTTAATGTTAATGCCTTGCTAGAGGGAAAAACAACCTTAGCTTCACAATAGCTAGGCCTCCAGTAAGAATGACTTACTGGAGGCCTAGCTATTGTGTTGCATGTGAGAGTCTCTCTGGAAAGGCCCTATTGACTTTACCTCCCCAAAGTCCATGGTATATAACCAGCCAAGTTACACAACCCCAGGGCAGCACTTCCTGCCCCAGGGTCCTGTCTCCAGTGCTTTAATAAGAACACCATTTTGCACCAAAGTCTTCAAGTATTCTTTCTTGGCTGTTGGCTCTGAACCCCCTGAGACCCCATCACCCCAAAACGTCATCAGTATTAATGCTGAGTTTTACTTTTAACAGAATTTTGGTCGTGACATGAAAAGATTAAAAGCCCTATAATAGAATGATAAGATGCTTTGGTTACTTTGGAAAAACTAAAAGCTTTTAGGAAGGCATCTTTAGACATCCCAGAGTTGCTTTTCTGGTCTAGTTCTCCTTCTGACCCTCCATCAATTTGTCCCATCCACAGGTCAAAACATCATGGAAGTCTGTAGGACTCCAATGTTAATGACATCTCTAAAAATATCACAGGGTGCCTATTTTCATAATCTCCAGATGCCACATGCTGCCCACCACATGAAATTTCCCCTAGTGCCCACATGACTGCCCATGGGTAGCCAGGGCCGGGCCTCAATCCCCTTTCTGTTAGCAGATGTCTGGCTAGTGTCAACATGGCGGTATTTCTCAGCTCTCTGGCATCTCTTAGGCTCTTTGTCTCCCTTTTAGGCCATTTGATTCTTGTCTTTGGCATTCTCTTTCCTCTCCACATTGGTTTTCTGAACTCTCACCCCTTTGGCCAGTAGACCCATAGCTGGAATCTTTCTGAGTGATCTTGCTTCTTTGTCCCCAACCTAAACTCGCTTCCAGCTTCTTTCCTATTCATACTTCAGAGCAGACCCCGGACCTCCGGAGCTTCCTTCACAGGCCCTCCTCCAAATCCTAAATCAGCCCCCCGCCTTTGTTCTCTTTCTCCTCAGCCTTCCCCAGAGCCAGAGTTCTTGAAGGACACCAGGTGTCACAGGCCACAGGCCCTTCCCAGCCCACTGCAGTGCTGTTAGAAGGGAGGGGCAGCCAGCTGGGCTCTGCCTTCCTCCTCCCTGTTTGCCGCCCACATCTCTAGGCAGCAGGTCAGCCTAAGACCCTAAGACCCTGCTACAGCGTTGCTCCAACCCAGAGAAGGAAATGGGACTGAGAATGAATTCAGGCCAAACAAGAACTATTTTCGATTGTGCCTCTTTCTTTCCTTTCCTTCCCTTCTCTTCCCTTCCCTTTTCTTTTCTTTTTGAGACACACCATAACTTGTCTGCCTGAAGGAAAGTGGTGATATTCCAGCGTCTGTTTGATAAGCACATCAGACAAGCCCACAGACCATGGGAACCAAGAGAAAACGGCACTGCGGGGTTACGCGAGCCTCTGATGCATTCCGGGACAGAGCAAGTGTTATGGTGGGATGACACAGACCAGAGCTCATAGCAGATGCTGGGTTGTCCTGTTCTCAGAGCAAATGCCGGCTGGAAATGGATCTTTGAGACAGGGTCAAAAGCAGCAATGCTCTTTCTGGCTGGTAGCCTTCTTATCCAAGCCTTGTCTCCACAGAATTTCACTGGGAAAAAGACAGACCCCAGAAAAATCTATGTGACTGTCTTTAGAATTAATCGTGATTGATACTCATCCAAGCGAGTGAATGGATCCGGGACACGGAGACAGATGTCTGATCACAAGCCCGAGTAGGATATTTCCCAAATTTGCATTCTGTCCCATTAAAATTTCATCAGGACAAATCCTTTGGGAGACCGAAGACAGTCCCCCTGGAAGACTTTGGAAAAGCAGATATCTGGGCAAGAAAGAGGGCGTCAATTTAAATGTTCACCACTGGATGGGGATAATAACAAGAATGGGGCAAACAGAATCATCAGAACTGATGAGAAACTTGGGGATCCTCAAACCTTGATTTTGGAAAGAAAGAAAGTGGGGCTCAGAGAGAAATGAAGACACGTCCAAAGTCGCACAGTCACAAGGTGCAGGGGGAAGGTGAGCCAGGACACAGGCTCAGTTCTGCAGACACCCAGCCCAGGGCTTTTTCCTTTGCACTGAGCCTTGAAGGACAACCTAGGAATTGGAGAGGACGCTGCTTCCCTTTTCTGCTGCTCTGGGGCTAGGGAGAAATGGGCCAGGGCCTAAATGCAGCTCTCAGGGAAGTCTCTAGCAGGTTGTCAAGTGCTCCTGCCAGTGCTGAGCTGGCAAAGGAGGGTGGGGAGAAATGCTTAGAAATCCTGAGCACTGCAAGGTGGCCTGTAATTGTAAAATTCCATTTCCTTTCAATTAGCAGCTGATTGCATTTGATGAGCTGCAACATTGTTTCCTCCGTGTAGATTAGGAGTCAGAGCAGTCAATGAGCTGTGAAATTCTCTCCCTGCTGAAACAATAGACAGTGATTAAAGCGCAGCTAATCCGATCATTATAGCCAGAGCCCACTGATCATTAGCTGCTAACCAGATCCCAGAGAGCAGCTCTAGCCCAGCCGGCCAAGGCAGACGGGATGCAGCAGGTAAGTGCTACCCATACGCCGCCCCACCCCCCCATCTCCATTCCCAGAAGTCCCTGGTGGGCCCAAGGGCCAGGTGAAAACCAGGATGCCACCGTGGAGGCGGGGAATGAGCCTGACAAGGACAGGGAGGCAGATGTTAACAGATATGGGATAGAGTTCCCGCCCCTCCCCCCACGTACACCCACTCTGTTGTTTGTTGTTTAACCTCTGAGCCTCAGATAAGTTATTTGCCCCAAATCCTCAATAATCCCTTCCTTGTGTGGTTGTTCTAAGGATTAATATCACGGCCTAGGTAAGATCCCTGGCATAATACTAAAAGTCAGTAATAACACTAACTAGCATTTCGAGTGTTTGCTACGTGCCCAGCACTGTTCTAAGGGCTTCATATGGATTAACTTGTCTAATCCTCATAACAGCCCTGATAAAGTAGATGCTATTATTATCCCCGTTTTTTGTTTTTTTTTGTTTTTTTTTTTTCCCCAGTGAGGAGCACAGAAGTTCAGTAATGTGCTGGAAATCACTGAGTTACAGAGCTGGGATTTGAAAACACTCATTGTCTTCTTTTTGCGGGGCCTTCAGTAGCCTGTGGATTAGCCAGAGAAAGTGTTAAAAATCCTGATCATTAGCCCCAAACCCCAGAGATGCTGATTCAGTATGTTAAGGACCAGAATCAGGAGCCTGGGTGTTACTTATCTCCATGAGCCATGTTGGTGCTGTGGTCCAGGACCTCCCTGGATAAGGTTCTGGTGGGGCTCTGGCGAGCAGCGACGTATCTGGCCAGCGCTTACATCTCCTAGCCTGACGAGGGACGCCACACCGCCCTTCTAGAGGACAAGACAGAGGCAGGAAGCATAGGCTCTCGGGTTTGCCAGTGTTCCTTCCCTTACAAGACTGGCCATATAAATCCTCCAGAACAGGACATCTTGAAGAGTAAAAAGGGGAATATTTATAATTATTTTCAGACAACAAGCACAAACTGAGACTGTCCCAGGCAGACTGGGCCCAGGGCACTGCTGTGCCCTGGCCGCCTGCCTCGGTCCTCGCCTCCAGTGCTGAGGTTGCTGTGACAGCAAGCACCTGTGGAGCATGACCAGCCTGAGCACAGGACAAGCAGGAACGGTAGAGTCGGTGTCCCCAAAGCGGCATCAACCAATGACAGATAGGGAGTCTGTGGATAAATGCTCTAGCATCCTTGCCTTCTTCACTGGAATAATCACTCTGAAAACGTTCTCCGTTTTCCAGAGTTCCCCGCAGGGCTGACCTCTGGCTGTCCACCATCATAAATGAATTATACCTTAAATGTTACTGTCTTCTCTCCCTTCGCTATTTTATATTTCACATCTTTGGCGGTTATTTCCTGAAATCAGCTCCCAAATAAATTCCTTATCCCCCATCTCTTGTCCCCAGAGTCTTCTTCGGAGCTCAGAAAGAGCCATCATTTCCGTTTCCTTAAGTAAACTGGAAACGAGGGCGCCTGGGTGGCTCAGTTGGTTAAGCGTCCGACTTTGGCTCAGGTCATGATCTCACGGTTTGCGGTTTGTGAGTTTGAGCCCCGCGTCGGGTTCTGTACTGACAGCTCAGAGCCTGGACCCTGCTTCAGATTCTGTGTGTGTGTGTGTGTCTCTGTCCCTCCTCCTGCTTGTACTCTGCCTCTCTTTCTGTCAAAAAAAAAAAAAAAAAAGAATAAACTGGAAATAACAATCATTAACACATGTAAAGCATAGGCCATAGGAAGCACTCAACAGAGGGAAATGCACAATTCTCTTGTTGTGACTGTAAACAGTGAGAATACTGGTTACCGCTCTGGTTCGCATCTGGAAGCATCTTTATTTCCGGTGCTGCTATTGCCTCTTGTTCTTCTGAATTGTTGCAACACTCTCCTGCGAGGACACCTGCTCCTCTCACATTCAAGGTGGCCTCCAGGACACGGCCAGGATGCTGTTCCTCTTTTCATCACTACCTGCTGTATTCCAGGCAGAGCGCTAGGCTCTGAGAAATTGTAATGTGGTGTTTTTAAATCTGTTTTGCGAAACGACTCAGAATGATCACTTTTGAAGGAGAACACAAACTTACACACCAAATGCAGAAACTAACACTTACATGAAGATCAGCACACATTTCTACAGTCCTGCGTTTATCATCACTCTCTTTTTGAAATAAATACCTTTCACCGCTGCCACTGAACAAAGTCCACATGTAGCTTTCAAGGTCATTTCGTAACCTCTCAGCCACCCCAAACCTTCGCTACACTGTTTCTGCTTGGAGGCCTCTCTCCCTGCAGAGAAAATGCTGCAGAAACTCCCTCGACAAGGCTCGCCCTTCTTCCTACTCCTTCAACTGAAACCAGTGCAAGGTACGCTCGCCTACTCCTTTTAATTTTTTGCCAAGCACAGTTGAACAGCTGATTTCAGTCATTTCTACCTATGGTTTCCTCCTTAAAGCTAATTAGTTTCTTTTCAAGTAATTGCAAATAGTACATTTTCCAGGCCCTTGGAGTCAAGGCTGACAACTAGCTGGTTGGAGTGGGCTCTTATCAATAGCTCACGGAAATTAGACGCGCAAACATCACACTGGGGCCCCAAGGGTTGCTCTAAGTTGTTGAGAATAAATAGCTCATGAAGTCCCAGGGCTCTTTTATGAATGGTCTCGCTGATGCAAAAGCTCTGGAATGGCATGGGCAACGGGGTAGTCAGGATCTTCCCTAAGCGTCAACAAGATCAGCTCCCTGTGCACAAGATTTGCTGTGCCCTAGGCACTGACCTTAATGCTCACTGTGGTCCAGGGGACAGGTGCTGCAGGGTGGGGGGTGGGGGTGGAAGAGAAGAGATTGGGAAGATTTAAAGAGGTTGACAATGATAATGATGTTCCCTGGAGGAGGATGGATGGACAGGCTTCATGGACTAGTTAGAGACCAGTGAGTCTGATTGGCCATTCGCAGTTCCCAGTTACATCACCCTCCAGGAATCAAACATGAGTTCAGGCCTATGAAGTTCTAGTTTAGTCTCTGGGACTTGATGAGAGCTCATTCCCAGATCTGCTGTTCCCATCACATCTGGTGTTATGTATTGAGGGGACTTCTTTTATTCTTCCTTCCCTTCTATTTTAACAGCGTTGTTTTAGACCTTGGACAAGGAGGGCAGACTTATTCAGACTCCACAATTCAATGCACGTTGCTTATCATCACAAGCCCATGCAAGCCCCTTTATCCTTGGGTTCATTTCCTAAGGTTGATGTAACAAATTGCTACAAACTCAGGCTTCAAGCAATACAAATATATTGTTTTATAGTTCTGTACACTAGAAGTCTGACTTGGATCTCCCTGGATAAGATGAAAGTATTGGCAGGGTGCCTTCCCTTCTGGAAGTCTCTAGAAGTGAATCTGTTTCCTCCCCTTTTCCAGCTTCTAGACTAGGCCTTCCACTTCCCTTCGCTCATGATCCTCTCTGTCCATCTTCAATGCTGCCAACGTTGGGCTTAGCCCTTACTTATCCTGCCATCATTCATAAATAGTCACATCTCCCTCTGACCCACATTCTTGCCTCTCTTGTACATTCCTTTTTTTTTTTTTTTTTTTAAATGTTTTGTTTATTTCTAAGAGAGAAACAGCGTGAGCAGGGCAGGGTCAGAGAGACAGAATCTGAAGCAGGCTCTAGGCTCTGAGCTAGCCGTCAGCACAGAGCCAGATGTGGGGCTCAAACCCACAAACTGTGTGATCATGACCTGAGTTGAAGTCAGACGCTTTGACTGAGCCACCCAGGCACCCCGCCCTTGTACATTCTTTTTTTTTTTTTTTTAATGTTTTATTTATTTCTAGGAGAGAGAGAGAGACAGCATGAGCAGGGGAGGGTCAGAGAGAGAGGAGTCACAGACTGAAACAGGCTCCAGGCTCCGAGCTGGCAGTCAGCACAGAGCCCGCCGCGGGGCTCGAACCCATGAACCGCGAGATCATGACCCAAGCGAAAGTTGGACGCTTAACCAACTAAGCCACCCAGGCGCCCCATGCCCTTGTACATTCTTAAGGACCCTGGTGGTTACACTGGGCTCACCTGGAGAATCTAGTCTAATCTCCCTACATGCTGATTAGCAATGTGAATTCTACCTGCAAACTTAATTCCCCTTTGTCACATCACAAAACAGATCCACAGGTTCTGGGCTTTAGGATGTGGACATATCTGGGGGTGGGGCATTATTCTACCTTCCACGACCCCCAGTCCTACTCCTATTCCTTGTCCTTGCTAGCATCTATGCTAATGTGCACGTTATTTAATATATGCCCTGAAATACGCGTGTTTCCTTGTAAGAGTACCATCAGTGTACTTTATTTGAGAGAGAGAAAGAGAGAGGGAGAAGGAGAATCCCAAGAAAGATCCATGCTCAACTCAGAGCTTATCATGGGACTCGATCTCACGACCTGAGCCAAAATCAAAAGTGAGAAGTTTAGCCAACTGAGCTGCCCAGGCATCCTTGTGTACATGTTTTTAATTGGCGTAAGTGGTATTGCTCTAAGTTCTATGTGTGGCATTGTTCTTCCATTTGTCATTAAACACAACATTTTTTTCTTTGAGAGAACTTGGGTTCTTGCATGTGTGAGTGGGGGAGGGGCAGCGGGAGAGGTGGAGAGAGAGAATCTCAATCAGCCTCCACGTCTGACTGTGAGATCATGACCTAAGTCGAAACCAAGAGTCAGAAGCTTAACTTACTGAGCCACCCAGGCGCCCCATGGCCACCACATTTTTAAGGTCTCTCACATCGTTCTGGATACACTGAGTCTGATGCTGCTAATGACTACATGTCCATTTATAGTTTGCATCTGCCTTGGTTTACTCAGCCACTCTTCCATGAGTGACTCCTAGCCCGCCATTACCCACTCCACACAATGTCATGACAGACATCCTTGCTCAGGTCACTGCGGACCTACGCAAGCATTTCTCTGCAAAACACACCAAAGCTAAGATTGCTGGGTCCCAGGGTATATATCCCTACTTAATGTCACCTGTGAATATTTGATTCTCTGGGGGCTGCACTAGCTAGACAGGGGCCAGTATACGCTCAACTCTTTTTTACTGTCGTCGCCGTGCAGTGTCTTCCCATGTCAAGCCTCTTGCTCAGGAGCAGAGCTGAGAGCCCTCTCTGCATGTCTCTGATGTGGATTTTTGTTTCCTGCACAGGTTTCACAGTCACTAAATTGACTGTCCTCCGGCAATGTCTGGAGCCTTCATCCACTCCCTTTCTTCATGTGTGAAGCACTGTACCCATCCCTGGGCTGCATTAGAGAAGCTGGTTCTGAGACTCCGCAGATTCAGAATGTTATTTCCATCCCTCTTCCTACTTCTTCATGCTTCTGGACTCTGGAAATTCAACAAATATTTCTTGAGCACCTATTGGCTGGAGTATGTTACCCCCACTCCCCACTCCGGACACTGAGGATGTGGAAGGAACAATTAAAAGGCTACATTGTGGTGTCCTGTCAACCTCCAAAACTCAGCTTATGTCCATTTACTTCTCCCTAAAACCAGTTTAGACCAAGCCAACATCACTGGTCACCTGGACAATTGCTTTTGTCTCCTACTTGGTCTACCCGTTCCTACTCTTGCCTCATCTAGTTCCTTCTCCATCCAGCACCCAGAATAAGTATTTGAAAATGCAAATCAGAGCCTGTCATTTCTCCATGTCTGTTGACATCCCATTGCTTATACAATAAAATCCATAGTCCATGGCCTCGTTTACAAAGCTCCATGACAGCTCCCTGCTGCCTGTCTCTCTGACCTCCTCCATGTTGCTCTTTTCTTCATTCTCCATATCTCAGCCACACTGGCCTTCTTTCTTTTTCTGGAATAAGTCAATCTGTTCCTGCCTCTTAGCCTTTGCATTAGCTGTCCCCTCTTCTGAGCTGCTTATGGCCTACTTCTTCTCATTACCCATACTCTGGTCTCATTTTTATTCTCTGGATAGTACTTATTTATTTATTAGCACTATTTATTTATTCATTTATTAATGGGTTTATTGCCTGCCTTCCCCCATAGGGTGTGAGCTTCATGGGAATGATTTTATCTGGCTTATTCACAGCGCTATCAGCACCAAATATACTGCCTAGCACAGAGTGGGCACTCCAAATTGACTTTTGAAGAATAAATAAATGAGTCTAAAGCAGTAGTCAGGATCGGCTATTGTCATCTCTTGCAGAAAGCTGTTAAAAATACTGGCATTCAGGGGCGCCTGGGTGGCTTAGTCGGTTAAGCGTCCGACTTTCCGACTTTCGCTTAGGTCATGATCTCGCGGTTCGTGGGTTCAGGCCTCGCGTCCGGCTCTGTGCTGACTGCCAGCTTGGAGCCTGGAGCCTATTTCAGTCTGTGACTCCCTCTCTCTCTGACCCTTCCCTGCTCAGGCTGTCTCCCTCTCTCTCTCCTAGAAATAAATAAAACGTTAAAAAAAAAATACTGGCATTCAGGTCCACCAGATAGACTAAGCCAGAATCTCTGTGTGTAGGGCGCAGGTACTGACACTTTCGAAAGCATCCCGGATAAATGTGCATCTAGAGTTACAAGCCATCTGTTTGAAAGGTAACTGCCCATCTCAAGCAAGGCAATTTAGGAACTTTCCCCAGGATGTTGTATCGAAACTCAGGAGAGAGATAACCTTTCTCTTTATTTCTTGTGGTAATAGGACGTGCATAAGCCTGAAACTGTCTGCACCCACCTCAGCCAGGACTGTCCCCATCCCTGGCTACACAGATGAAACCCAGTTGTGGGAGGAAAAAAAAGGACCGACTCACAGAGAAGTTGAGCCATTTCAAGAGGGAGGGCGGGCATGGGAGGGAGAAGTCAGAAAAACACTGGCATTGTTGTGGAAGCCCCCACTGAAATTTTTTTTTTCCTGCTCAAGCTGGTGGCGGCCGGATTTCTAAAAGAAATCCGGACCCATACACCATCCAAGCAAATAATTGTGGGCCAGAGGAAGACGATTTAAATGGAATCCAGAAGACAAAATATTACAGCAGTGCCTTTATCAATAAATCCACAATTCCAAAGAACAGTCTCTTGTGAAACTAGAAATAATCCTTCATGTCTCTTATTTCAGCTGATGTTTGTGTGTTTGCAAAGTGTCACAGTTAAGCACTTCCACAGCCGAATGCAAAGTATTAGATCACTCACCGTTCTTAATAAAGGGAACAGATTGGCGGTGGGGCCGCTTTGTATATTCATCATGCAGCTCTGCATCGACCAGCTTTCTTTTCTCAGGGACTCCTCTCCCGGCATGGCACACAGAGAGAACTCAGCACCTGTTGTTGAATGTTGAGCCCTCTCTTACTTCCTTGTCCTCTGTGATCCGAATTGTGTGGCTCCTTTTGCCTACAGAAGCATGCTGAGAGGGTTGGAGCTGTAGCTCCTACGGGCCCTAATGAGCCTACACGGTACCCCCTCAAGCAGAGGTGGGGTAGCTCTGTAGGAAGTTGTGCAAGATGCCAATGTCCAATGGGCGCCAAAAGGTTTAGAGAAATGGAAGATGGAAAAGATTTTTTTTTTAAAGAATTATTTATTTATTTATTTCTAGGAGAGAGAGAGAGAGAGAGACAGCGTGAGCAGGGGAGGGTCAGAGAGAGAGGGAGTCACAGGCTGAAACAGGCTCCAGGCTCTGAGCTGGCAGTCAGCACAGAGCCCGACGCGGGGCTCGAACCCACGAACGCGAGATCACGACCTAAACGAAAGTCAGACGCTTAACCGACTAAGCCACCCAGGCGCCCCGGAAAAGATTATTTTTAAGGGAGCTCTGCTCAAAGAGAATAATGTATGTGATTGAAAGGTACTGGGCTATACAGAGCAGATGTGAGGTGCAGCATGCACTTTAGGAAGTAAAAGCCTAAACTCCTTAAGCCGTAGGCTGACAAGCCCCACTTCACGAAATCCCAGGTGCACCTTACTCTTGCCCCCTTTCTGGCATTTCCCCAAACCTAAGCTATGAGAAAAAGAGAAACAGCACCCCAGGAAGATCTTCTGCTGGGTCTGACTCCCACCTGGAGGCACTGGTCAGGAATGGGACACCTAGAATTGCATAGGGAAAGTACGTAAACCAGCTCTCTAAGCTGGAAGTAAGAGCCAGGATATATTGCTAACATTCAGTTAAGGTCCTGTCACAGCCACTGTGTTGTATAAATAGAGGAAGTCCTAGTATTAGCCCAAGGTACAAGGCTATTGTAGTTGATTTCTTACACTTCCAAGGCTGCTCTCTCACTGGTGATGGGTCAGAGATTGCAGAGAGCTATAAAAAGCTACTAAATTGGATGGCAACCCGCAGTGGCATCAGCAAAACAGAGCCTATCAACCTTAGAACAGCGTTCAAGACAAAGAGATATCTCATCAGCCTCTCAGTACAGGATAAGATCCCAAAAACCTGTGGTAAACAGTGTCCTGCAGATGATGAATCTGGTTAACTGAAGGGCTTTTGTTTTGTTAAGGGACGTATGCAAGTTTGGGGCCAAGCAGAATACAGTAAAACCTTGGATTGTGAGTAACTTGTTCTGTGAGTTTCCACAAGACGAGCAAACATTTCTAATAATTTTTAACTGATAAATAAGCGATGTCTTGTAATACGAGTAATATGTGATGCCGACTGTCACATGATCATAACTGAGCCAATTGTTCTTGAAATTCACTTTGATATACTCATGCTTTGGATTACAAGCTTGCTTTGGGAACAAATTATGCTCATGAACCAAGGTTTTACTGTAGTCCATTATGGAGGAGAAGCCAGCCCAGCCACCATGGTCTTCACTTCCACACCCTTCACCCTTGTAATGCTCAGTTTCTCCGGTAAATAGGTGTTGAACAAATATTTCAAGGCTGTGGGTTTGACGGAGAGCCAAATTCTTACCTGCAGGGGGAGGTGTGTATTACAGTTCTGTACTGCTCAAGGACAGTGGGCAGCCCCCTACTTCCTGAGGTTGGCACGGGAGGGAGTGTGGGCAGAGTCACCCCTCCCAGGAGAAACACAATGAAGAAAACTGCACCACAGCCTATAGGATGTCTCTTTATTGCTTTTATATTTCCAGTTTTTTAACTCAAATTGCCCCTGGTCCATTAGCACTGCCTCTTGGGTGCTTTCTGTGAAAATGATTGTATTTTGATGGGGCTAAAACTTGGGTAGAATTCTCCACCATCAACCAAAGCCCTAAAACCAATGTCATATAAATCCCTCCACTTGACAAGCTCTCTGGGACCAAGACCCACATTATATATTCTGTGACTGACTCTCCACCTGGGATGAACTGCTACATAAACCACTCCATATGAAGTACCAGACTTCCAGATTGGAAAGTAGAGGTCTGGCATTTCCATTATCCTTTATAATTTACATACCCCTTGCTAACACAGTCACTCACCTCCTGACACTACATCCTAGGATCACTCCCTTGTTTAATGCCACATCTCTAACATGCGCGCGCACACACACACACACACACACACACACACACACACACACACACACACATACATCATTCAGTACAAATAGAGAAAGAACTGAACAAAACCCCCCAAAAATGTAAAACAAGTAAATAAAATAAGATTATCATTTTTTAAAATTCAGGAGTGTAATGTAGTGGAATCTCCCAGTGTGATCTGAATATACTTCTAAATATACTTCTCCCTAGTCATGATTAGTCTCGGCCATCCTACTTGGTTTCCAACAGGATGTTAGCGGATGTGGCATGAACAAAGGCATGAACTAGTTTGTGCGTCTACCGTGACCATGAAAATTACATGTCCCAGACAGCCGGCTGATCCAAGGAGGGTAAAGGACACATGGAACAGAACTGAACCAAAGATACAGCTTAAAGCCAAGCACGGTTATTATTATTATTATTTTAATGTTTATTTATTTATTTTGAGAGAGAGATTCTTAAGAATCCCAAGAGAGAGACCATGAGTAGGGGAGGGGCAGAGAGGGAGAGGGAGAGAGAATCCCAAGCAGGCTCCACACTATCAACGCATAGCCCAACTCGGGCCTCAAACCCATGAACCATGAGGTCATGACCTGAGACGAAATCAAGAGTCATACGCTCAACTAACTGAGCCACCCAGGCGCCCCCCCCATGCCCTATTTAAGTCAGTTAATACTTAATCCATAGATGCATGAATGATTAAATTTTTAAGCCACTACATTTTGGGGTGGTTTGTTATATGGTTTTATTATGACCATCGCTAAGATGATAATAAAGATTTTCTAAAGCAAGATAGGAAATGCAGACGTCAAAAGAGAACATCCAGACAGATAACAACCATGTACATTCCCAAAGCCATGTATGGACTTTTAAGGAGACAATACCATAAATAAGCTTGCAAAATTCATCTGAACCAATAACGAACAAACTAACTTTGGCAGAGTTGGTGGTGAGATGTAGGAATAGGCAAAGGAGGACAGAACGTGTAAAATACATGTGCAGTGATGATTCTCATCCTTGTCATTTGCAGCACATCATGCCTCTGATAAAAGGAATGAAGGTAATTATTTGTGAGCTATGTAAGGATGCTCACTATGAACAGAAATTTCAGAATGCATGATGGGTAAGATAATATCTTGAAAGGGGATTTAGAAGGAAAGCCACTATTATTTGTTGTTCCCAGGGATTGGAACTGGGAGAGGGGAAGTGATGACGGGGACTTTGAATTTGACTATGACTCTATCTTTAATCCTCTTCTAATGATGATGCATTAGGTCTGCATTTGGTCTCAGATACCCTTTTGTCCAAGCACTCAATATTATACTTGCACCATTATTGTATGATGGTCCAGCCCTGTGTGCAAGACCTCATCCAGTGACAGGAAGCCTACTACCCTTTGACATTGCCTTTTTGGATAAATGCAATTTCTAGAAAGTTCCTCTGTGTATCTCCACATATTTAGATAAAATCTGCTGCCCTTTCTCCCGATTTCAGTTTAACTTTCCTCAGACAGTCAGTACATCTTGTCTGTGCTTTATTTTCCCCAGAGTGAGGTTGAGTTCATAGTAGGTGCACCTAATCTTGGAACATACAGAAATGAGGGTGTGCAATTTCACTCTCCAGTTAGAGATTCTTGGAACTGCAAGGGAGATCTCAGATCATCCTGTTAATCCCCGCCCCCCACCCCACTGCTTCCCTTACAGGAAGGAAAATGAGGCCTTAGAGGGACAATGTCTTACCGAGGTCCCAGAGCTGGGAAATCAGAACCAGGACTCAGAGGCCGTGAGGCAACTGCCAGCCCCGTGTCCCTTTCCTTCTTCTACCAGATGCCTCAACACTCCTCTTCTAAAACAGGTTGTTCTAGGCGCTGGGAAAGCAGGGAGGTAGCCAGAGATAGTGGCAAGAGCACGAGCTTTGGAATCAGACAAATGTGGATTCCTCTTCCAGTTCTGGGACTTGTATAAACTGTAACGTTGGACACGTTACTTAACATCTCTGAGTCTCTGTGCCCTCACTTATAAAATGAGGAGGTAATAACCACCAACAGAGTTATTGTGAGAGAAAAACAAGACAAGGTTGATAATGCAGGCAGCACAGTGCCTGGCAGAGAGTAGGAGCTAATTAAATGTGAACTCCATTCCCTTCTCTGTGGAATACCTTGGTAGCTGAAATACTCCTTTATCCATCAAGGAATTAACACCACTGTTATGAGATTAATTCACGGCAATGCACATGAAAACAGTGATTCAGATCATGGCAAAAAACTATAATTAAAGTATCTGGTATTGTTTGATTACAGGGTTGGCTTCACTCACTTCAGCACTTTGTGGGCAGAGAGCAGGCAGCCTGGGGGCAAAGCAGCTTTGTTTTCTGGGAGGTTTCTGACCACTTCTAAGGCCCTGCTGGGAGGCGATGATTCCTCTGATGCTGGTGTTGCACTGAAGAGCTGGAACTTAGTGGGGCAGAGTAGGGAGGGGATCTCACATTTACTGAATGTCTACTATGTATCAGGCCCTTTAAATGCTCATTCTCACTTTATTCGCCCAGAAATACCAGAGGGTCAAGAATGCTAATGCTCAAGGTGTCATTCCCAGTAAGGGATGGAGCTGGGGTTAACTCAAGTCCACTAGACTCCCATCCAAGTACTAACCAGGCCCGACCCTGCTTAGCTTCCGAGATCAGACGAGATCAGGCGCGTTCAGGGTGGTATGGCCGTAGACTCAAGTCCACTAGACTCCAAAGGCTACATTCACTTCACCATGCAGGCTGCCTCCACCAAATTTACAGATTTTTAAGTACTGCTGCTTAGCTATCCTTTTGTATTCTCCCCTTCTTTGCTCATGAAACCCCAAGTTTTTATTCTAAATACCAGTATGGCCATCTGCAGATCATTTCCCAGTTTCCTTTGCAGCTAAGGAAGCCCAAAAGAGCCAAGAAATTGTTGGTTGTAACTACCAGGAATTTCCTAAACAGATACCAACACACTTGAGACACATGATTTTATGTCCTCTGTTCCCCCTACCTTTCCTTCTGCTTCCCCTCTAAGAATATAGGTTGAGAGTTGGCGTCTGGTGGTCATTTTGAACCATAAGGTTCATGAGGTGACCTTGAGAATGGGAGACAGTGCCAAAGGCGGAAGTGCAGAAAGCTAGAGGAAGCTTGGGCCCCCGACAACTATGGAGTTCTCACACCAATCCTGGATTATCAAGTTTTGAATTTCTTTCAAATGAAAAGAAATACACCTCTACTAATTGAAGACCTTTATTTTTTGTTATCACGGCTAAATAGAATCCTAACTTATACACCTATAATACATTGTTCAATCCTCCAACAGTTCTATAAGGTAGGTAACATTCTTATTTTTCAGGTGATGTAACAGAAACTCAGAGAGGTTAACTGACTGGCCCTAGATCACTGAGCTAGTAAGTAACAGAGTGTGGATTTGAACCCAAGCCGACTTATACTCTTAATAATTATATCAGACAGCCGAGTTGGACTTGACATCAAAGACTATTTTTCCAAGCTGAAGAACTTTCATGTCTCAGTGGAATTTTCCTTCAGAATCAAACTTTATTTCTGATGGCTTGAGCCCTATTTGCATCTGGCATGAGGTTAGTTTTTCACTTTGTAAGAAATAACATTCTAATGGGTTTTTAAGGGCCCAGAAGACTTGTTAGCCATTCCCTGGCTGCCGCAGGACAAACTCATTAAAAACATCTGAACAAAACCAACAGAACTTGAAGGGCAACAAGAAAATGAAGAAGACGCTATGTGCAAGGGTTTAGAGAATCTGCACAGCAAATCACGAGTGTCAGAGGGCCCACTCACCCAACTGAAGTTGGGACTCTGTCCGGGACATTTAACCCATTTGCATTCCCAGATCCCATAGCTTGGGGATGAGAATTGGAATCACGTATTCATTATACCCGAATTTCTTTCAATGAAACAATTTGGATGTTCCTGGGGTTTGTCTTAACAGGATTTTACCTTTGTGGAAAAGAGTTTGCTAAGCAAATAAAATTGGAGGAGAAATGTTTGGCGAGCTAAAGGAAACAAATCATTTTGTGGTGCCAGGAAAGTACCCAATTACAGTAATTTATGGTTTACCCAGGGTTCTATTGATTGGGACTTGCTATTAACTGGTATCTGTAATATGGAGATAATCACACAGCCACTCCAGGGTGGAGGTAAGGAATACTTAGGTATATCATGCAGAGGTGACTCAGCACAGTAACGACCACAGAGGAGAAAATACATTGAGCTATGCTTTTATTCTTTTATGGAGTTCTAGCACCTAGGGATGGCCACCATGTTCCCTCTTCCAGCTTTTGGAAAACAATCTATAGATGATACAGAAGCAATTTTAAAATAATGAGCAGAGAAAAAGCGATAAATTCTCACCCCAAGACTGATGCCCTTAACAACCCAGGCACAGAGCAGAAAGCATTAGTCCCAGTAGCTGCAAGTAGTTTTGCAGACTTTCTGGCTACCTGGCTACCTTTTGGAAGCCCGCTTGAGCAAATATCAGGAAGCTGCACAGCCTGTCTTGTCCTGGATTTGAATCCTTGCTCTTCACCTACTTGGCCAAGTTAGTTAGATGTTTGCAAAATGGAGATAGCAATAAAACCCAGAGTTGGCTGCAGTGAGGATTCAGTCAGATAAGACATGTAACATATTAGAATATCTAGCACACAGTTAAGGGTTAATAACTCATGGTCAATGTTAGTGATTAGAATTGTCAGTGCACGGTCTGCCATGATTTTCTTCTTTCTTTCCTTCCGTGATGGTCCCATAATGGTTGTTCTCACTCTCACGTGGTGGTAGCAAGTCAGACTTCCTAAGAAAATCAGGAGCCAGCACAGAGGTATACCAAGGCAGGCCCTTGGTAGGATTCTATTAAGATATTACAGCTTAAAATTTGGAGCCAGGTCAATATGGGTTTAAATGTTTTTTGACGACCTGCTTTCCCTGTGACCTTAAGCAAGATCTCAGGAGCTCAGAATACACATGTGTATCTATGTGTACCTGCGAACTTTTGCTAATTAAAAAGTGTAAGTGAAATAACAATTTCTCTTGTGAGTTTTAAACCTTGTATCTAGTGCCCTTCTTGCTCTTAAGACTGCTCTGAACTGATGGACTGGTTAGTTAGAGGAATAGCCCATGCACTTTAATTTGGAGGACCTCAACCTAATAAACCATCCCAAACCTTAGTGGCTTAAAACAACAACTATTTGCTTAGCTGATTATTCTGAGACTTGTCAGTTGGGTTTAGGCTCAGTTGGACAGTTCTTCTGTTGATTGCAAATGGGCTCACTCCCCTGCCTACGGTTGACTACCAGCCAGCAAGGTGAACTCTGTTTCTGGGAGTTAGCTGGCTGTTGGTTGGAATGATGGAGGCAATGGAGCTACATGTCTCATCATTCAGCAGGCTAGCCCAGGCTCGATTACGTGGGGGCAGTCATGGGGTTGCAAGGGAATCAAGAGGGAGCTAGGTCCCAGTGCGTAGCCCTTTTCAAATCTCCACTTTTACCACAACAGCCAAAGCAAATCACACAACCACACCCAGAGTAAGGGTAGGGGAGCTCCCCAAAGGCATGGATGCAGGGTGGTGTGAACCTCTCAGGAGCCATTACTGCAACAATCTACCATAAGTACCACAGAGCCTGTTCTGGGAGAAGTTGTTCTGAAATAGGCACTTTGTACACATAAGGCCAAAATGACTTTCCTCGTAACAAATCCCAAGGAGAAATCATTCAGTCCAGCAATCTGGACAGTTTGAGCTATAAAATTCTCTTCCCAACCAATAGAAAAGTTGATTTTTGCACATAGATTTCCTTAATCTGTGTATTACGTCCCCAGAATAGGAGGTTCCTAAATTTTCTTTAAACTCTGACATTCTGTGAATCCATATTTTTCCATTCCAATTAGAGAATAGCTAAACCCTAGCCCAGGAAAGCTCTGTTATTCATCCAATGAAGTAGACAGGAAACTTCAACCAGAAGCAACTGGTCAACTATTAGGATTGAGTGACCATAGATTAAAATGCCTCAGGAAATAGTGAATTCTATTCTTGAAGGTGATCAAGCACAGACTGGACAGATGTTTGTTTGTTTCATTTTGTTTTAATAATACGAAGCTGTGGTTTTTATGATAGGTATAAGAGGGAACATCAGAATTTTCATGTTGCTTCTAGTGATTCTGATGCTCACCCCAAAGAAGGCCACACAGAGAGGTGGGATTAGTCCTTACACGGGTAAAATGTTAGATTAGATTCCCTCAGCAATAAGAATGACACATGAACACTTGCTGTAAGCAAATCGAGATGCTTTTACATCCTACCTTTCTACTCTTTGGGAGTGCCAGTAACTTCTATTTGCAAAGAGAAGAACAAAAACAGAGAGGGAAGAAAATTTGCTCAAAGCCATCCCCAACCAGGAAATTCCTGAGTACTTCTTCCCTACGTTCTTGGCGATCTGCTTTCTCTCCTCCTTCCCTTCTATCATTCATTCATTCCTTCAGTCTGTCATTCATCCGGAGTTCATGCTTCGTGAAATTTCTTTGATGACTTAGGAAAGATAGGCACCCATCGTCCTCAGAGTACATGTGAACCTCAAGTTCCACACCTTGAGATTTGGGTGTGAATGACATTAGATACTACATGGAAACCCAAGCAGTACCCGGTGTCTAGAAAACTCTCCCTGAAGGCTGGCTAGTGTTATTTTAGGGGAAATGATAGGAAGCTTTTGAAACTGAGGCTAAGCTCTGAGAATCTGAGCTGCGTGTTCAGAAGGAGACATTTACAAAGGGTTAGAGGAAGATGATGAGAGCCTTGGGCCCTTGCATCCTGTGGTTGTTGCAGGAGCCCCGAGGAGAGTGAAGGACACCCTGGGCAGTGGACACCTCCAGCGGAGCTGGTGGGGCAGGAGCGAGGCCCCCGGTGTTCACTCCCCCTCCCACAGTGCAAGCCAGGATCGAGAAGCTCCTTGAAAGGGCAGTTCTTTGGATGCATGGTGCCTTTCTGGAGATTGCGAGAGAGTGTGCCTCCAAGACCACACTGGGGAAGTCTGCTCTCTTGAGGTGGTGCCCAGGGTAAACGTGAGATGGAGGAGTTAGTTATCTCCCTGCTCTGTGCTCCCACAGCCCTGATAGCCCTCTTGAGCAAGACCTAAGGCCATACAACTCACAAGGGGCCAACATCTGGTCTCCGGAAAGCACTCAGGAAAATCTTGTCTTGGCAAACCCCTGGAGTGCTGGTCACCCCCAGCAGCCCACCACCTTCTCCTTCACTCTAAGGATGTGACAGCTAGCCAGGTCCAGCTTGGGTCCATCATAGGGCAAGAGCATGCCAGAGTCTGGCCACTACACAGCAGGAGACTCATGTCAGGCCTTTTGCGGGTCTCCTGGAAGCCCTCTCCCTTGCTCTGGATGCAGACCTGCAGGCAAAAATGTGCTTTCTGAGCAGGGGTGAGGGCTGGTGGGGGGAAAGGGGGAAGGGCTGAGTATTCTCTAAAAGAAGATCCTTTTCTGCAGTTGTTTTAAAGTAATATGCTGATAAGGCAATTCTTGGCAGTGTTGAAAAGAGATTAGAGGTAGCCAATGACTTAATGTAATAGAGCATCAGATGGAAACAAAGAGACAGGTAGCACAGGGGGTTCACCTCTGAACGCGCTCGCACTCTCACTAGCCCAGCCCTGCCTGCAGATCCACTAGTGCCTCCTGATGTTGAAGCCTGACTCTGTAGCCCAGACCTACAGCTCCAGGCTCAGACACAGAGGCTCCCCTCAAGGAAGCCTTTCTTTCCAGAACACTTTGCCTCGTTGGAGCCATTGCTGTTACAGAATCAGTTTCAAGGATCCCAGATAAAAGTCTCAAAGGAAGAAAGCACCAGCATTCAGAGTCGGGTTTGTGCTTTCCGGTGTGCTAAGGGCTGTTTGTATAGAATTCCATTTAAATAGAAAAGCAAAAAACAAAACAAAACAAAACAAAACAAAAAAAACCCAAGTAATTTCTGTGCCATCCTTGGTACAGCTTGGTGTATTAATTTCATTTTTTCTGTTCCCCCTGCATGGTTCTCTCTGCCCTGAACATTCTTCTCCAGCATCTCCACATTTGCAAATTCCATCAGTCCTTACAGCCCCAGCTCAGCTCCCACACTCTCCATCCATGAAGACTTCTGGGATCTTCTTCTCTGCCCCCTCCCCCACCCAGTCAGAATGATTTCATCATGTCTTATTCATTCTGTGCTCTAGTGTCCTCATCTGTGAAATGGGCATAATAGTAGTGCTTGTTCCATAACGTTGCTGTGGGGATCAGCAAGAACACTTAAAATGAAGCTTAGCATATAGATGAAGCTCAATAACAATAACAGTCATAATTGTTGTTGTTACTGATGGATGTGACTTCCCTCCTTTGCTGTACTGTGAGATTTTGAAGACAGGGCAGGGATGAGGTCTTATTCATCTCTGAACTCTAGAGGTCAGCAGATGGCCTTGATACCCAACAGCTATTCAGGCTCAGAATATCTGTGAGACGTGTGAGTACAGGAGTGGCAAGGGCCAAAGACGAGAGCAATCCGTGAGCCAACAAACACACTGCTCATTACCCCTCCATCTGCCTGGCCATCTTTTTGGGCTCCTGTAGCTATTGTTCAAAGCCAGCCAAACTGTCCCGGTGCTGGCTTCCTGCATCCTTGCCTTCAAACAGCCACCAAAGAGGTGCTGCTACTGCTGTGTAGGTGACAGCATCATGGAAGCTGCCTTTGGGACTCTGCCTCCTGGGGGCTGATGCAGGCGGACCCTGTGACCCTGGCGAAGCGGGGGCTCGGCGTGGCTGCAGCCGCAGCCCTGCCTCGGGCACCCATGACAGCAACGCGCGCAGTGCCTTGGACTCTTTACCTTGTCTCTTTCGCTTCTCAGCATGGACAGTTCATAATGGATGTCAGACTTTGCATTTCTTATCGCGTTGTTTATATCTAATAAGTGACTCGCCCTGTTTTTTTAAAAGTCAGCTTTTAAAAATACTGTGTTTGAACATCTGTCAAGGGCTGGGGATTAGTTGAATAGGCACTGGATGCCAGGATATTATATTCTCTCTTATCCTTTATACTGTAATTATCTTGATCCTCAAACAACTCAGCGCCAGTTACAACCACTTTCGCAGACTTGTTGTTGCTGCAAATTCAAAAAATTATTTTATTTGAATCTAAATTAAACTGATATGTAACAAGGTTTTTTTTTCATGCTAAGTCTCAAAAAACAGTATCTGCAGATGATTAAAAAACAGTAAAACATGGACAATTTCAAAGTTTATTTCAAGAATAAACTCATGAAAATTCATCTAATTATGCAGCAGTGTACCAAAAATAATCTTTTCCAAACCTAAATGTGTTTAACAAAACACACAGTCAGCTAAGCCAAATGAAAGCAAACGTGTGTTTATGCCACAGTCACCCCCTCCCCTTGGTGCTCGAATGGGCAGGAGGGCTTGGCAGGGTTCGGAAGCCTGTTGGTGGCTTCTGTGTCCTGAGCTGCGCTCGTCAATGCTTCCAGTGAGGGGCCATTGGCATCCATTGGTCCCGGAAATAGGCCCTGTTGTGAGTGGTCTCGGTTCCTGGCCATGTGCACAGCTGGGTGTGGAGAACTCCGAGCATTTTGCTCTCAGGAACTGTCTCGGGCAGAAGATACAACCCAACTATCGTGCATGTAAAAGATGCACAGCCGGGCTGTGTCTGCCACTGAGCCATAATAATAGTGGTAACACCTACCATGTAGTGAGCGCTTGCTCTGAGTCAGGTGTTTATTTGAGGGCCTTACATTCATTTTGTCAACTGATTCATAGAGCAAAACTGGGAGCTGGTTGTGGTGATCCTATTTTAAAGGTGCAGAAACTGAGATCCAAATGTAAATAACCTTCCTGAGATCACTCAAACAATTGGTTGAGCTGAGATGGACTCTGTCTGTCTTCTAAAGCCATGTTCCTCTCTGCTTTCTCACACTGTGTTGGCTTGGTTGTGGGCTAACTTCTTTGGGGAATCCATGGGAATCTGGGGAATCCATGGGAATCTAGCTTTCCCAACCCAAATAGTTCCTTGTTCTTCTCTGCATCTCAGTATGCTCACCCGAAAGAGGGAGAATGCGTACCTTAGGACCTAGTAACAATTCAAAAAGTCATAAAAGATTATTATTGCATTAGACTGTACACTCTCAGAGAGCAGGAAGGTATCTCTTTTGTTCATAACTGCATCCCTAGGACCTTCCATAGAGTAGCTTTTAGACTGTTGGCCATGTAATAGTCATTAATGCATGGGAAGTAAAAGAATAAGAGAAGTATTCTCCCTATAAATTGTTTGTGGCATATTTGGGAAGAGAAGACTAAACCATGTAAGCAGATGGAAGACTCACTCCAGTAAACATACTGTTATAAGAATATTGATTACCTACCAGACGACTCATCAATAATGTCATATTGGAAGTGCACCTTGTCACGCATTAAAAATTGGGTTATGGACCCAGTGCTCCAATTTCCTAGCTGTGTGTCCCACTCATTTTTTTAGGTTTATTTATTTATTTATTTTGAGAGATAGAAACAGAGAGAGAGAGAAGTAGGGAGAGAGAGGGAGAGAGAATCCCAAGCAGGCTCTGCACTGTCAGCACAGAGCCCAAAGCAGGGATCCATCTCACGAACCATGAGATCCTGACCAGAGCTGAAATCAAGAGTCAGGTGCTCAACCGAGTGAGCTACTCAGGTGCCCCCAGGCAAGTGTTTGAGACTCTCTGAGCCTCTGTCAGGGAGGAGTCATAATGATCTCATTGTGCTTTTCTCTTTGTATGGTTGTGAGGATCCCCCCAAACACAGTAAGCACTGTTACACACTGTGTGAAATGTCATGACGATCGTCATTTTTTGACAGTGGTAACAGGCAGATGAGGTTGAATTCACTGGAGGAAATGGTGAGAGGTTTGAACCATGAAGGGGGAGCCACATTTCATTGTGGGTTCTAATGGATTTCCGGGAGAAGAACTAAAGTCAAAGATCTATATCAGATTCAAATCCTATGTTTCCAAAAGCCTATAGCATCCTTGGGGTTCTCACTCAATCATTTGCCTCCCAGTGGCAATATTAGACACTCCCTAAGTGTTTTTAAAATGTAGTTCATTTGTCTTAATTGTGGTAAGAGTTGGATTGAATGAAAGGAAATAGGTTTGAAACTTAATTACAACCCACCCACCCCCAAACATACAAATAAAATAAAATCATCAAATCAACTGTTTTTGCAAAGTTCCATGGGGGTACCCCACCTCTCTACCTTTTCCTTAACTGAAGCAGAGAACATGAGGAAGGACCCTGGCTGCCAGAAAGGACAGTAGAGGAATGCATCCTTGGACACCCAGAGGGAAGGAACCTGGGACTTCCAGGAAACAGGAAGTTCCCATCTCCCTCCAACTCCTCGAAACATGCTTTCCAAGATTGGCTTAAAAAGTGAAGGTCTTGGGGCACCTGGGTGGCTCAGTCGGTTAAGCAGCTGATTTTGGCTCAGAGATCAGGTCATGATCTTCTGCTCAGAGATCAGGTCATGATCTCATGGCTCATGAGTTCGAGCCCCACATTGGGTTCTGTGTTCACAGCTCAGATTCTGTGTCTGGAGCCTGCTTCAGATTCTGTGTTTCCTTCTCTCTCTGCCCTTCCCCTGCTCACGCATTATCTCTCTATCCCTCAAAAATAAATGAACATTAAAAAAATTAAAAAAATAAAAGTGAAGGTTTTCATCTCAACATTCAGCTATTGATTCATGGAATATTTTAAATTTCTGCGCTGTGCCTGGCACTGTGCTAATCCTTGGGTCTCCAGGCTTTTCTTATTTTGTATTGCTGTGACCTTGGGCAAGTCCCTCAAAGGTTCTGATCCTCAGTTTATTTGGAGAACTGACATCCTTTTATATGCTTTCCAGAGTCACTAGTACGATTGAATTAGATTAAAATGCTTAGCATACTCTACCTGACCTATAGCGATTACTTTAAAAGAAATAGTAAAGAATTGAAGATTAAAAGGAAAGAAAGAAGGAAAGGAAGATCTCTGGATCTTTCCATAGATCAGATAAGCCACAGAAAGAACCAATGATAGTTAGCAGTTGGAAGAAACACATGCATGTTTTGCATGCATGTGCAAAACACAGACTGGATTATGCTAGCCCCATCTCAAACACCCTCTGTGCCTACTGCACCATTCCAAATGAGCCCAAACTCTTGAGGCCCTGGCCACCCTCCAAACCCGTCTCTCACAACCCCAACCCTGGCCCCCACTCTTTCGCCACGTGTAGGCTCACTTCGCTGGCTCTTGAAGACACAATGTTCTTTCAGGCATCCCCACCTTTGACCAGGCTGTTCCCTCAGTCATTCAGCAAGACCCAGTTGAATGGCAGCCCCTCTGGGAGACTTCCCGGCCTTGTCCTCCTGTCCGGGCAGAGTTTTATTCCCTCCTCCTGTCCCCACAGCATTTGGATAGACAGTCAGTGCAATGTTCCCTTTGGGACCAGTTTTCCATTAGACAACGAGCTTCTTGGCTTAGGAGCCTGCCTTTCATGGAAGGGTCTGGCCCAGTGCCTGACATGGCAGCACTTAGTGGTGGAAGAGGGAGAGAGAGGTAAGCAGAGAGGTTCCCAAAGGTGGGGGTGAATCCAGGGATGGGCTACTAAGGCTCACCTGGAAAAATTCTGAAAACAAAATGAAAGAAAGCACACATATATTTCCACCCTCCTAGGACTGTTGGTGTGTGAACCCAGGCAAAAATGGATTTACCTAGAAGTTAATGAAGCTTATACTTTAGGAACCTGCACTTGCACACCATTCCCACACCAAGAAAGGAGCATTTCTTATTTATAATTTTTTAAAGTTTATTTATTTATCTGGGGAGAGAGATCACAAGTAGGGGAAGAGCAAAGACAGAGGGAGAGAGAGAAGCCCAAGGAGGTTCCAAGCTTTCAGCATAGAGCCCGACATGGGGCTCAGTCTCTAAAACCATGAGAGCATGACCTGGATTAAAATCAAGAGTTGGAGGCACAACCAACTGAGCTAGCCAGATGCCTCTGTAATCTTTTATTTCTTTTTTTCTTTAATTTTTAAAAAAAATTTATTTCTGAGAGAGAGAGAGAGACAGCGTGAGCAGGGGAGGGTCAGAGAGAGAGGGAGACACAGGATCTGAAACAGGCTCCAGGCTCTGAGCTAGCTGTCAGCACAGAGCCCGACGCGGGGTTCAAACCCACGAACCATGAGATCATGACCTGAGCCGAAGTCAGACGCTCAACCGACTGAGCCACCCAGGTGCCCCTATAATCTTATATTTCTTTAAAAAGGGCCCTCCATATGGACCGAGCTCTGGCCCCATAAAACCTGGACCATGTCTGGCTGTAGGACCTGGAGTTTTAATAACTTGCCAAGTGATTCTGATACACGGCCAGGGTTGGAGATCACTTGCTACTCAATGCGATTATCAGACCAGAAGCATCAGCCTCATGGGTAAATGTCTTAGGAATTTAGAATCTCAGGATCCACCTCAGACCTATTATATCTGAGTTCACATTTTTACAGAATCTCTGAGCTGACAAATGTCTATTGACGATGAATGGATAAAGAAGATGTGGTGTGTGTATGTGTGTGTGTGTGTGTGTATACACAATGGAATATTACTCAGTAATCAAAAAGAATGAAACCTTGCCATTTGTAAAATAGATGGAACCAGAGGGTATTATGCTAAGTGAAATAAGTCAGTCAGAGAAAGACAAATACCATATGATTTCACTCATATGTGGAATTTAAGAAACAAAACAGATGAACACAGGGGAAGGAAGGCAAAAATAAGATAAAAACAGAGAGAGAGAGAGAGAGAGAGAGACAAACCATAAAAGACTCTTAATTACAGAGGACAAACTGAGGGCTGCTGTAAGGGTATTGGGGAGGGGGATGGGTTAGATGGGTGAGGGACATTAAGAAGGACACTTGTTGGGATGAGCACTGGGTGTTAAATGTAAGTGATGAATCACTAGATTCTGTTCCTGAAATTATTACTACACGATATGTTAATGCATTTGGATGTAAAATTTAAAAAATAAATAAATAACAAAATCCCTGGGCTGATTCACATGAATCAATTTCTTCTTCACATGAAAAAATTGCATCCAAAATAAAGTTTGTGAAGTGTGGTTCTCACATTTTCTCTGAGAGAAAACTTATTTCCAGCCATGAGATTAAGGAGGGCTTCTTGGAGGAGGTGATCTCTGAATGCGGCCTTAAAGTAGAGGCAGGGTTTGGGTGTGTGAAGTATATTCCAGCAGAGGGAGCAGTGTTAGTAGACTCACTGAGATGGGGATTATGGGGATGTGTGTAAGTAGTCCAGGGCCTTTGGGCTGGAATTCGGCAAGAGCAATTGCAGGTAAGCTGTTGGAGCGCAAGTGAGAGAGGCTGGCAGGCCGTGAAGGCATTTAAGTGCTGGGTTAAGGCCTCTGGATTCTATCTGGTAGGAATGTGGAGGCTTGGAGTTTGGATCCAAAAGATATGAGAGATTAAGTTGCAAAAGCAAAACTTTCTTTCCCTGGGAGAGAGAAGGGGTCACAGATATTCATGCATGCTCAGGTACAGATCATTTATGCCCCAGTCTTATGCCCTGAAAAAGAACTAGAAACGAAGGACAGGAGGCCAGAAGAGAGGGCTGAAAGAAATTGCTGGCGACCCTCATATATGTTTCCACCTGGAGGGCTGTCGAGAGTCTCCATATTGCTCGCATACTGGAAACTCCATGACTCTTGGCTGATGGAGATGTGAAGAGGGGAAGGAGCTGGTGTGGTCCAGGCTGAGCCCTGTGAATTCCCCATCACTCCCCATTCCTTCCAGCCTCCACCTGCAGCTTCTTCTAGTTCACTCCTTCCTGTGGCACTAGCTAAACCTCCTGCAGCGCTGGGCTGCCTGGGGTGGCTTCTGAATTCGGCTCAGGTCATGACCTCATGGTTCATGAGTTCAAGTCCCGTGTTGGCCTCTGCACTGACAGCTCCGAGCCTTGGAGCCTGCTTCGGACTCTGTGTCGCCTTCTTTCTGTCTGCCCCTCCCCTGCTTGTGCTCTCTGTCTTTCTTTCTCTAAAATAAACAAACAAACAAGTGAAAGAACATAAAACAAAAACAAAAAAACCTCCTGCAGGGTTGTTAGGAAGCTTAAAGAAGAGAATATAACACAGTAACAGGAGTCTACAGTACCTGAAAAAGCGCATGCAGCCCTTTGAAACTTGGCATCAGAGCTCATGGTTCATGCTTTTTTCTACCCAATACCTGGTTCAAACTCTAACACATACTGGACTTTCAGTGAATGACTCATGGGGAAAATGGCCAAAATACCAGCTAACGGGAAACTCGTTGCCATTTGACCTCAGAGCAGGTTTTGTTAAGGGCTGTGATGCCACACACACTTTAATAATGCACACCAGTAACATTTTAGTGAGCATTTACTGTGTTCATCACTGTGCTAAGCATTTTACCTATACCATTTCATTTAGTCCCACCCTACTGATGAGGAAAGGGGGCCTGAGAGATGCTGAACATCTTGCTCAAAGTCCCTCAGCTATGAAGAGGCAGAGCTGGAGACAGAACTGAACACCAGTGGGAGATGAGCTTCTTTCCGGTGTCATGGGGAAACCAGGTTCCACAGGGAAATGCACATTTGGCTTCTCCCCACCCCCACCTCGCTGTTCTCAGATATTAGGCAGAGTCAACATCACGTTTCATACTGGTGGACTTTGTACACTCAGTGTCAGAGTAAACACAAGAGAAAACCTCAAGGAATATCAGGTTCAATACTGCTGTCTTACAGATGCTAAAATGGAGGCCCAGCAAGGTTGCCTGACTTGCTTGAGGTAACACAGCATGGGAGTGGGAGAGCTGGGCTCCATGTTAGGTTTTCAGCTCCTGTAATATGGCTCTTACATTAAGATAAAAACAAACATTGAAAAAGTTATCTTTCTCACTTTGCCTTCACTTCTTCATACTCTTCTCCCTGTATTAGCCTTCTCCTTCTTTTTTACTTTACTCAGTTCCTTGCTGGTTCAGTAAGTATTTAATGAGGCACTCTTCTAAGCATTTTACATGTACTAAGTTATTTAAACCACGCGAAAACCTGGTGATGTAGTCACTATTATTATTTCCATTTTACAGATGAGGCATTTGTGGCTCAGAGACCTTAGACGAATTGCCCAAGGTCAGAGAGTTGGAAGGCGGTGAGGACCTATGGAGATATGGCCACTGGAGGTGAATGCTGACAGGAGGGTCAAAAGTGTTCCCGTGAGTCTTTTATCGTCTTCCTCCTTAGTTGTCTTCTGGAGACTAATCCTCACGTGGTTTGCCCCAGGGCACCAAGGGGAGCCTGCATTGCACTTGGGGCTGCCCGACCTGGCAGCTGGCAAGGGGGAAAGATCATGTGGTTTAGAGCCCTGAGAGCTGGAATTTAGCTGTATCTCTGCCACTCACTTGCTATCACCTAGGATGAGTCAGTTCATCCCAATTTTCCTTATCTGGAAAATAGGAACAATAGTAAATTCTACCCATTAAACTGAGGTAAAAGTAGTTTATCATATCAAAAGGCAAAATCTTTTGGCTTCAAATAGCCATCAACCTTCCTCTGCTTTTTTTGTCTAGTTGTTTGTTAAAAAAAAGAAGAAGGGAACTCTGGGGGGTGCCTGAGCTTAGGATAAGGATAGCAAAAAACCTGAAAGGGAAGAAAGGCTCTAGAGATGAGCTCTTTGTGGGTAAGGGTAAGACGATGGATGGATTACTGTAGAAGAGCACAGGGGATAGTTAATTGTCTCTGGTTAAATGGATGCTTGTAGTCATTTACTCGTTCAACAAATATTGAGTGTCTCCCATGTGCCAGTCACAATGCTGGACACTGGGGTACAGGGGTTTATAGAACGGACATAGCCCGGATCCTCATGCAGCTTACCGAGAGTCAGACGCAGAACAAATACATACAGCATCTCAATGCATTATTTTAAACTGTGACACATTTTCTATAAGAGAGGAAAAACAGTACTGGGTACAGGGGGACACACTGGAGGACTCAATACCTTTTTTCCCCATCCTCCCCCCTCTAGAACCTTCCATGTCTCCCAGATCATCCCATCTCCTGCCACCCACCAACTGCTTTTCAAAAGATCACAGGCGTGTGCCTATACAGGTTTATATTATGTTGATTCAATGAGTACCTTAGCTCATTCAGGCTGCTATTATAACAAAATTCCAAAAGCGAGGTGACTTATAAACAACAAGTCTTTAGTTTCCGCATTTCTGGAGGCTGGAAAGTCCAAGCTCGAAGTGCTGGCAGATTCATGTGGGGACCCGCTTCCTCACTGATTGCAGTCTCTGCACTGTAACCTTGAGTGGTAAAAGGCGCAAGGACTGTCTTTTATGAGGACACTAATCCCATTCATGAGGGTTCCGCCCCCTGACCCTGACCGGCCAAAGGTCTCACCGCTGAAAACTGTCACCTTGGGGGTTAGAACTTCAACATGAGAACCTGCGGAGGGGTGGGTGGACACAAACATCAGCCCCGGACAATGAGCAATCTTTTGAGTGCCCAAGAAACATCTGTACACATATCTCCAAGGCTCAGGCTACTTTCGGTCAGTCTTGACTGTAGCCCTCTTTGACAGCCTTCCGGCACATTGTTATTAGTCCCACTTTACAAATAAAAACAATGTTCACAACATTACAGTGACTTGTCCAAGATGACACAACCAGTAAGGCCACCCTAGAGCTCAGGATTCGGGCTCCAAGAGAGGGTGACAGAAGGGATCCAGAATGCATGGAGAAGGCTGAGAGCAGGCCTGACTCAGAAGGAGGTCAGATCTCCAGGGCAGTGAAGTTGCAACCCTTGGGAAGCTAAAAAGAGACAGCAGCTGTTCTTTGGAAGACCCACGTGCGTCCAGTTTGAGCGTCAGGAGACGGCCCTTTAAGCCCAGAAGCGGGATAGTCAGGCATGAAAGGGAGTCAAGTCGGGGATGGGGAGCAAGGGGCTTGCACTGGTACTCAGTCTCCGTAAGGGCAGGGCCTCAGTCACCCCCATAAGAGCGCACGCCAGAGGACCAGGGCTTCGGTCGGCCTCGCTGAGTTGCTCCCCCACAACTGCCACGCTGTACTCAGAGCAAACGGGAACCGGGAACCGCGTTTCAGGCACTGGGACCTGAGCGGGCCTGGGGGCCGCCCTCCCGGTGGCAGCTTCCGAGGCCGGCCCGGCCCGGCCCTGCAGTTCCTCGCTGCGGACAGTAGGTGGCAGTGGGTCGTGAGAAATCTCGGTCGTCGCTGGGCAGGGCGCGGCGACCCAACCTGGAGAAAAACGTGGCTGGGCTTGGGCCGCGGCGCCCAAAGAAACGCGCCCCGGGGTGGGGCGTGGGGGCCGCCCCGGGCCTTCGGCTTCGGCCGAGCCGAGGTCTGCGAGGACCTGGAGGCAGCGCCGGAGCAGGACCTGAAAAGGACTCCCTGGGGCTGCTGGTCCCCGTATGGCTGCGTGGTCGCGGGGCGCCCTTGGGGGACCTGGGCCCCCTGGGGAGGGCCCTGCCCATTGCTTCCTTAGCCAGAACGAGTGCCTGGCATGGGAATTTACTTCCTGAGCGTAGAGCTTTGTTGTTTTGTTTTGTTTTTAACTTGAGTAAGAGACACCGCCGTTCGGAGAGGTTAAGAGGTTTGGCTGTGGCCACCGCGCGCGCCCGTGGCAGGGCAGGATTCGAACCCTGCTCCGTGTGCCCATAGCCCACGCTTCCACCCGCTGAGCAGCACCCGCGGGGCCTCCGGCGCGAGGAGCGCCCGCTGTCCCGGCGGCGGACTGCCTCTGTGGGCTTTCTGGCGAGGGGCTCTGCTCGGCGGCGGTGCTGTGGCCCCGGGCTGGTGTGCCTCGGCTCTGGGGCAGTGTCCCGGCAGGCGAATGGCCCATCCTGGGCCAAGCCCAGGGGCCAAGGGCCGACCCCGAAGCAGGAGGTCTGGCCAGAGCAACCCCCTTCTGTCTGCCGCCACCCCCCTAAGTCAGACTGGCCCTCCAGAGAGCTTTTCCTCCCGGGAATTCGTTAGATCCTTACAACCACTCCGTGAGGCAGGTAGAGGTGTTTACATATACAAAAGAGAAAACTCGAGCTTCCGAGAGAGAGGCGATCCGTCGAAGGGTGCAAAGCTAGGGCATGGCTGAGCCTGGTCTGCAACCCCAGTTGCCCCAGGCCGGGCAGGGGGTGCGGGTCTTCTGCAAGGGAGGCCCCTTCCTGGCCTTTTCCACTCCCGCGGCAGGCAGGCAGGCAGGCAGGCAGGCAGGCAGGGAGCAGCGGCCAAATTAATTCACGCTATCTTTAC
This sequence comes from Proteles cristata cristata, assembly GCA_017311185.1. Classification (NCBI taxonomy): domain Eukaryota; kingdom Metazoa; phylum Chordata; class Mammalia; order Carnivora; family Hyaenidae; genus Proteles; species Proteles cristata. The sequence goes on along the minus strand of JAESUZ010001774.1, from coordinate 285,477 downwards.
ATTATGTATAATGCTGCATGATTTTATTTTGCTTCATTCCCGAAATCTTTTACAGTAATTAGTAGCCGAGTAAAATATAAAAATCAATGCAATATAACACTTTAATGGTAATAATACACCATCCTGTCTAATTAATAAAATCTGTTGTTTCCAAGCTCGATTATTTATTTGACAAATTGATAGCACACATCCTGTTCATACCCTCTTTCCCAGCGCACATCCTTTCAATTTATTGAATAAAATTGTAGCAGGAAAATAAACAGATTGTCTTCTGACCTGACAAGCAAGTGAGAAATAAACCCCTCACTCATACATCCCTAATTGTTCTCAACAATATTCCCTAACACATGTCCAGATTGGTTAGAGATGAATCTCTGTTTCTTCCTCTTAAAAAAAAAAAAATTGCTTCTCCTTATTTTAGGGAAAAGAGACGGAGCTTTCCTTCCCTCTGGGCAGTGTTTGCATTGGGGCAGTTTGGAGAACTGAATTTTGTAACTGCACCCAGAGACTCTGAGGGCGAGGAACGGGGCAATTGTTCGGGCTCTGGGGAGAGGAGGTCTCTGATGCTTGGAGCTGCCCCTGGAACGAGGAGGCAGCAGAGAGGGTCAGGAAGGGAGCAGGGGGGAGGCAGATGGGACGGTTGTCATCAGGAGTTGGGAAAACAGACCCCAGAAAAGGGTTAGGGCAGGATCCTCAGGCTGGGTGATGCTTGTGGGTAGGAGCAGGGGCGAGGAGCAGTTTCCGGGGGTTTTCCTGGGTGGACCTTGGGATGAGACACTGATCTAATTACAAACTCGAATGCGTGCTGTTTTCTGTAACATGGGGACATTTCATATGCTAAGTGTGAAAATATGAGAGCATTTTAAGCTATAAATAGGGCCTCAGAGATAGAGGCAGAGATACAGAGACAGAGACAGAAAGACGCAGAGAAAGAGCAAGGCAGAAAGAGAGAAAAAAAGAGGGAGACTCACCATCTGCAGGTTATTTTGTAGCATTTTTCTCTGAAAGAGAAATTGTGATGTGATCTGTGTTTGGGGAAAAGCTGTGCTATCCTCAGCTTTCAAGCTACATTTACTGTAATAAAAAAAGGAAAAAAAAAATCTCCAAGTGCACACAGGTGAAGGAAGTCACCGTCTCATGGAAACTGGCCTCCAAACACACACAGAGATGTCCACACCTAAACATGCACACACATACACACACGGACTCATTTCTAATGAAAAGGTCTATGGCCCCCTGTACACGAGGCCCGACAAGCATGTGCGCACACACACATACACGCTCACTGCAGACACGCAACAACAGACATACCATAAAGGCACCCCCACCCTGCTGAGCCCAGACCATTGCATCCAGGCACTCATGCCACAGTAGCTACCACATTCCCTTGAAGTTTCAATACTTGGACCTTATTAAACCTCCCCCCAAATCTTTTCCTCTGATCCACCACCTCCCACTCCTCCCACCATTTTGTGCTAATGCCTTATTTAATAATAATAATAGTTTAGATAAAATTTGCCCAAGAGCTTTTCCTACTCTCTCTGGAAACCCATCAAGTAGGTGGTCACTTCAAGGTTTTTGCTGACACACTAGTATAAAGAAAAGTGATCAACAAGGGCAGTTGCGGGCACCTGGGTGGCTCGGCGGCTGACTTCAGCTCAGGTCGTGATCTCACGGTTCATGGGCTCAAGCCCCACATAGGGCTCTGTGCTGACAGTGAGGAGTCTGCTTGGAATTCTCCGTCTCCCTCTCTCTCTGTCCTTCCCCCTTTTTCTCTCTCTCAAAATAAATTAAATAAGCATTATAAAAAATAAGGGCAGTTGGACGACTTTATCTTGTATAAAGTATTCCCTACGAATTGTTTCAGGGCAGGGGTTCTATACCCATTATGGATGAAAAAACACGTAGCTTCGTTCCAAGAGAAAATAGTTGAGCTATTCATTGAAAAATAATTTTTACTGAAAAAATTCCTTGGGTCAGAGACTATCTAAATGCTTTACAGGCATTATTTCACTTAATCCTCACAATAACTCTGAGAGGGGTCCAGTTATTACATCAGTATGATATTCACACGGTTTGGATAACGTGCCCCAAATGTTACAGCTAGTGTATGATAGGGCTTGGATTTGAACCATCATCTGTCTGGATTGGCAATTCCTCAAAGCTATGTTCCAGTCCCAGCACTGAGAGTCACTTGTTGAGTGACTTTGAGCAACTAACATATCAGAGACTCAGTTTCCTCAACTATAAAATGGCTAAAATCCTCACCTTGTGAGGTTGATATGAAGGTTAAAAGGGACATGCTTATAAAATTATGTGCCTAGTAGAGTGCCAGACATGCATTAGGAGTTTAATAAAGTCCATCTTTTCCTTCAATTTTCCCTTTGTTCTTCTTATGTGAGGCACTTCACCAGAAATTGCTGGAAAGAGAACTCAGTAAGCTGGGGCTGCACCTAGCGGCAGCTCGGGGTTCCAAGCCTTGTTTTTACTATTTACAGAATAAAGAAAGAATAGTTTTTTGTGAAGACAAAATGGGCTAAAGCATAAGAGGGTAGCACAGTGCCTGGTATACAGTTGGTGCTAAATAAGTATTTGTGAAAGGAAAGAAGGGAGGGATGAAAGAACCTGGCGAATGGTGCCCATGTGCTCAAAAAGAACTATGCCCTGGCTGCTGTCAGGGCCTGGGACAGGTCCCACCCTGACTCCACTAAGCAGTGGGCAGGAATGTTCCAGCGGGTGGTGAATGTCCTGTGGACCTGCTGAGTGCCATCGATCAATATGTTTTATGATGGGTCTAATTAAGCTCTCTAATGAGAGATCACGAGATGACAATTTATCCCAGAGCCATCACTCATTAAAATGCTATTTCAGGATATGACATCGTTCTAGCCTTAATTGGAGAAGTTCGCGTGACTGGAATCCCTTGGGAGCAGAGATGTCCCTTGTCACTCCTCACCTCTGTGGTGAGGGGCTCAGATGGGGTCTGAGAGGTACGTGAATTCCTCAGGTGTTGCAACAGCCCGGGGCCCCACCTCCTTTGTTTGGGTTGTCCCCTCTAGCAGGTGAGGCACCCGTCGCCAAGCAGGGGCAGGAAGCCTGTGACCGTGCAGAGGCTCCTATCCAGAACCTGAAGCTGGGAACACTCTCATCAGCTCCACCAATGTCTAGTCACATAGGCTGGGGAAGTGACTGTCCTTGTTCAAACCTCGGTTTCCTCATCTGTAAAGAAGCCATGATGACGCCTTCCCTGCCCACTTCACTGGGTTGTTGCAGGATTAAAGGAGGTTGTGGAGAGGCTTACAGAAATGAGTAGCAGAAAGAGCACAGACATTGGAGTGCAAGTCTGTAGGTTCAAATCTCTGTTCTATGACCCGCTAGCTGTGTGACTCTAGACTAGTTACATAGCATCTCTGAAACTTGATGTCTTTGTGTGACAAAATGAATCAATAGTAGTACCTACCTCAACAGGTTGTTGGGAGGATTTTAAGAGTTTTATATTCAGCTTGGTTTCTGAGGGTTCTGGGGCCACGGAGATGAGGAGGCATGGCCGTTTCCCGAGGGATCGTGTCATACCTTAGTGTGTACAGAATAATCTCTACACCAGGGACAAGTAACAAATCTGAAGTGGACCTGATTCAGCCATGCTATCCTAGAAGACATAAGGGAGGAGGTGATACTTTACATAGCCCTGAAATAGGAGACCTTCATCAGTTGAAGAATAAAGGAAAGAGCATCCTGGCATAAAGGAGCAGGCAGAATAAGCAAAGGGCCTGGGGTTGGAGAAAGCTGGTGTGTTCAGAATGTAGTGAGCAGAGAAAAGTAGTTTGTGGGTGAATACAGGGAATGGTATAATGAGAGAGGGTAGGTTTTTTAAGGTCCCTGAATGTCGTGCAAAAGCTTTGGATTTTATTATGAAGGTCATTGAAACAAAGATGTGTTTGATAAAATACCATCACAGAATACGGACCTACGAGGAGAAAAGCAGATTCAAGTGCTTCTGCCAACAGAGGTGGAGGAGACTACAGCGTGAACCTCATCTGTCCACCCAGACCAGGAAGCCCAGAGCCCCTGAGTGCTACATACTATGGTCCTCCCGGGAGCACGTAAGGAAACAAAAACTGGGATGCTGCCTTGAATTTGTAACTGCTTTTCTCCCAGAGAAGGAGAGTAGGAGAGGGAAACTGCACTCACTGAGCTGCTCTCATGCTTCAGGGATGTGGCATTTATTTTATTTTATTTTTTAAATATTTTTTTTTATTTCTAGGAGAGAGAGAGAGAGAGAGAGAGAGAGAGAGAGAGAGAGAGAGCAGGGGAGGGTCAGAGAGAGAGGGAGTCACAGACTGAAACAGGCTCCAGGCTCCGAGCTGGCAGTCAGCACAGAGCCCGACGCGGCTCGAACCCACGAACCGCGAGATCATGACCTAAGCGAAAGTCGGACGCTTAACCGACTAAGCCACCCGGGCGCCCCTGGGATGTGACATTTAATTCTGATAATTAAATGCTCAATGAGGGGTCATTGTCTCCATTTACCAAACAATGCACTGAAGTCCCAGAAAGGGACAGCTAATAGGAGCATAACCAGGATTTGATGCTTGGACAGCTGGTCCCAACGCCGTGCTTCTACTGCTGCACGCTATCTCACCAAAAGTTGTCACATCTTGGACCTCCAATCTGCACTGGTTTCAGGAATGGGCTATTTATCTCTATTTTTCAGGGGAAGATCCGGAGACACAGAGAATCCTCCAAGAAGCATCTTGCCCATGGACACCTTCTATCAGATAACTTTCTGATAGAAAAGAGATGACCTGACAGCTATGGTGCTGAGGAACGTGTTTTCCTGGAACTCTGGGACAGAAATGATGGCCCAATTCCAATCTGTCTTTCCAGGAGCCATTTGCCATTGCTCATGCCTGCCTTCAAGGACATATATGACCTCTCCTGGCTCTTTGATTTTTGGAATAGTAGCAACAGGGTGTGGTGACATTTTTGTATGACATAATAAAATCATTCCCTTAACCAAAAAGGTGGGGGTGGGGGGGTCCACCATTTCCAGTTTGAGTGCTTTTCAAAAAAAAAATGGGGAAAAACAAAAATATTTGAAGACAGAATGCACCCTGAAATGTGAAATTGTTCATAAAGTATTTGTAATAGGCTTCAAAGTGTTCATGACAGCCACTACTTACACTGTTTAAAAAGTTGCAATTAGTACCAAAAGGCTTGGATGAAGAAAACATCATATCATAGGCATATTTATAAAACAACTTCCATCAGCCAAAGGAAAAATGGACAGAACTCTATTACAAGCTTTTTATATTTGAAGAGCAATTTCTAATAATACATCTAGAAGCCATTTCTGAAATTGACTTAGTGTGCATGATCTGGGATTAATGTTTCCTGCAAAATCACATGCTCGTTTGAACGTAAACATTTTGCACTTCCGTTCCACCTCCTGGTTCAGAAGAATGCACCTCCGATGTGTAAAATGATCTATCAAAATTAATTGTGAATGCCCTAATCCAATCAAGTCCACCTCATTAGGCAAACATTTAAATTATTAAGTTAAATAGTGGGGTATTTCAATATAATCTTGTTGTGCTATTTTTATGGCAATACAAATGCCATCTACAGATGGGCTCAGCTTCTCAGTATCGTTCCTATTGTTAGTGCACTTGTCTCTTCCATTGCCGGCTTTCACCAGAATGTGTGACGTTGGGCCACAACCACTCACTCTCTCCCTCCTTCATAATTACTGAGGGAACACCTACTAGGTGCTAATATTTTAAAGCCGGAGAAGACCTTGAGGATTATCTAGTCACATCTTTTTGCAGATGCAGGAATCAAAGTTCTGAGAGGTTGGGTGGTTTTTCCTGGATCACACAGCAAATTTGTGGCAGAGCTGCACAGAGAATCCTGGCTTCCTGACCGTATCCCCCCCTTCTGCTCTCTTCTTTTCACCCTCCTGAATGGGTTTCTCTGTCCATCTCCTTTCTTCTTTGACTCGAATAAAAATGTAGAAATAAAATAGATCATGGGGCACCTCAGTAGCTCGGTTGGTGGGCACCTGACTCTTGATTTCAGCTCAGGTCATATTCTCAAGGTTTGTGGCATCCAGCCCCTCATTGGGCTCCTCGCTGACAGTGCAGAGTGTGCTTGGGATTCTTTCCCTCTTTCTCTTCCCCTCCCCGCCCCTCCAATAAATAAACTTAAAAAAGAAAGAAAATAGATCAGGTCCATGCTGGACCTATTTTAAATAATTAGCATTTTGCAAAATGACTTTTTTAACCTCTGCATATAATACAAGATATATTCCCAACCTGGTTGTTCTTCCCGGAGCTTTAAATAGCTTGTCCTTTCCAAATTCCTCCAGCCAGCAAACAGCTATTCATCATACGATGTTTCCTTGAAGGCCAGCTCAACAAAGACATGTTTGGAAGGAATAAGATCTAGATGTCTCAGACTCCAGCCCTTAAATTAGTCTCTGGGTATATGTATGCTGTGGGGAGGAAGAAAAAAGAAGGAACAAACAGGAACTGAAGTCGCCATCAAGACAGGCTGAATGCCCATGTTGGGGTCCTTTTGGGAGCCAGAGGACACGACTCTGTCCTCGCCAGATCCCCCATCCCATGCGCCTCTAGGAAGTGGTGTCCATGGTGTCTAAAGGTTCATATTTCACCTCCACCCAGAAGGCAGATCTAAAGGACCACTAGACTCTACCCTCCTTTTGGCCATAAAGTGAAATGAAAAAAATTCCCAGTGTGCGCCTTTTAGTGTTTGGCTCAAATGTGGACATGCTTCTCTTTTTCTTAAACCTGGGGCATGACTGGGACAGGGCTAGAACTTTCAGTCGTTCCCAAGGGGAACTAAAAATAGAGCTCCATGAGTCCGGATATCCATCTTGCACAGTCTAGTTGGTTCTGTGATTGGGGCTGCTGGGCCTCATTATAACTTCCATAAGCCCTGAGCACGTTTGCCTTCAAGGGCTCCTTCCTCCATTAAAAAAAATTAAAAATTAAAAAAAAAAAAACAAGACAAAGTTCTATTTGATGACATCATTGATATAAAGAATATATTAAATATTATAGAAAAAACATTTCCTTCTACCCCAAAGTTCACATTTTTTCCTGATTTTAAAAGAATTTACAATGTTTTCACGAGTCCCTAGGTGTATTGTGGGCCCTGGGCATTCAGCCTACTGTGGCTAATAGATACATTAGCCCTGCCTGCCAGGCCCAAGGACATCAAGCTCAAGGAGAAAGAGAGCCTCCTATTCTGCCTCCATTTGGTGAATGGATCTCCAACCATCAACACAAACATTCTGAAAATTTCTAGCTTCTTCAGATCTGGACAAGAAGGAAGAGCTTTATCTCCTGTCCTCTTATTTTCCATTTCCTGTCTGGGAACAGATTAAAAATTATTGGTGTAAGAAAATGCCCTTAGTATCAATCAAAGTCAGGCTCTCCAAGTTTATCATTGGAAGAGGGATGGCCTTTGTGCCTTGTCCTCTTGGTTTGATTCCTTCTGTCCCCAGCATACAGAGCCACATTCTTCACATACTGAAACATGGCTCAGTTAGGGTTAGAACTGTCAGAACGACCTTCCCAAGGGGAAAGTAAACACATAGCATACTGTAAATGCGCGATAGGAGAGGGCCCACAGGAACGGAAGATGTCAGTAGCTGAGACTCAGCAGAAGGATCTGGGTAGCCCTTGTTTAAAAGGCTGTGGAAACTGGAAACTTACTAGTGGTGGGAATGTGAGCCGGAGCAACCGCTTTAGAAAACTGATTGGCAGTATCTACTGAAGTTGAACGTTAATGTCTTATGTCCCAACATTTCTACTCAAAAGTAGTAGACTGAACCACATGAAGTTGCCAACTTTTTATTGTTTTTGAGCCACAAAAATAGCAACTTAATTTGATTCAGCCTAATGTATAATAGAAGTGCATACACTTGCTCATCAACGGTCATGTATAAGGATGGTGTAGCAGCACTGCTCCTAATAATCCGATACTAGACGCTGTGCAAAATCCCACCAAGCAGAGAATGGACAAATAAGCTATGGTTTGTTCATATAATAGAAGGCATGCAATGAAAATACGTTACAACCATACCCAACACATTGCTGATTGAAAGAAGCCAAACACAAAACGGTATGTGTTGTATGATTCCATTTATAGAAAATTCAAGCACAAACCCTATTCTTCCACAGTGTGAGAAGTCAGAAAGGGGACTAGGTGTTGACTCAAAAAGCACACGAGGGGCTCTTTCTTGATCTGGGGACCAGTTTCATGGGTGAGTGTACACTTTGAGAAAACTCATCAAGCTACAACTTATGAGTGGCATATTTTTCTGTATGTGTGTCTTCCTTTGTTAAAAGTTTAACAAAAAAAAAAAAAAAAAGAAAGAAAAAGAAAAAAAAGAGGGCTGCAGAAGGACTCAGGCAGCTGTTGGGGCAGAGACAACAGCAGCTGGTCCCAGGAGGGCCAGTACTGCCCTCCTGCTCTTGTTTGTGTCTTGGTAGATTTTTTGACCATTAGGTAATACAGGCTCTGTGCCAGCTGCTTCCCATGCTTTATCTCACTCAATCTACGACTCGGCACTGAGGTGGCTCCTATTATTATCCCTATCCAATGGATGGAGACACTGGGGAAACGGATGCTTAAGGACTCTAAATAACTCTCCCAAATGCACACAGCTATTAAGGGATAAGCCAGAATCTGCCCCCAAGACTGTTTCTCCAAGCCCTCATTCTTCCTGTCCGTGCTCCAGAATCAAAGGAATCAGGATCACCCGGGACAACTGGATGGTACAACTAACTCCCTTTGATTTGAGTCCAGATCCTGCTTCCCTGGCCCCCACCTTCTCTCACCCAGTTCTTGTTCCTTCCCACCAGCATGGCCACCCATGAGCCTGAGAGATCCCTCAGAAGGGGCCAGGGCCCAGCCCCTGGACGTCTCCCATCCAAGCCAGCAGAGATATGGTTTATGCCAAGGGCATCCCAGCTCCATCTTTTCCTGCTTACTGCCCTTTTTTGACTTTGGTTCTGGGTGTCCCTTGAAAGGTATGTATGCCAGTTTATGGGGAAATACAATCTATGGAAAATTATGTAGCCCTAGGCCACAACAAAGGCAACACCCAGCTTCTGCCTTCTTCTCTGACCAGACATTCAGCCTTCCCCATCCCCGGCTCTTCCCACAGCACTGTTCAATCTGAGTGTGGGAAGAAGTGCCAAGAAGAAAAGCAGGAAGGAGCACTTCCTTAGTGTACGCTGTGGGAGTCCATTTACAGTCTTTCCCTTCAATACACAGGCCACCCCTGGGAATTGGGCATCATTACCATTATCCTACTGCTGAGGAATCTCAGGGCCCAGGGGGTTAACCGTAAGGGCTGCTGTTTCCTGGTGTGGGATGGTGAGCCAGCAGAACGAACTGGTAAGTGTTCAGCGGCAACCAAAGCCCCTCCTCTCTCAAGTCTACATCCTGCCCTCCCGGAGTCCCTACGTTGGGTGCAGACACACTCACAGAGCTTGCGTCTGGTGATTTTGGTGCAGGGACTGGGCATGACTGGTGTCATTAGAAAGACAAGTGCTGCTCTCCCGAAGCACAAAGAAGGGGACCAGTGTCTCCTATGAGGGGCAGGGGATGAGAGGTATCAGTAGGCAAGCATTCTAGTTCCAGCTTGGCCACCTGCTCCTCATGGCCTGGGACAAACTCCTCCCCCTCTCTGATTCTTAACTTTCCCATCTGTGCAGTGAAGGAATGAGGTTTGTTGACGTCTTCCCGCCTTTCCAGTCCAGCCCTCTGGCATCTATGAGGAGGGGCTCTTGGGTCTGGACCCCGAGGTGTTGGTGCCACTGGTGAAATACTCGAACTCTTCCTCAGAATGGAAATGGCAGGAAGGAACTTGCCCCCTTGGCCCATGGCTCAGGTGGGTGTCTGAATGGCAGATAGGAATGAGGGACATGAACATCTATAGGGTAGCTGCGGGGTCCTGTGGGCCCAGGCCCACCAAAGGCATGGGGGTACTAGGCAGTCAGGAGGAAGGGCTCAAGAAGGCAGGACCTGACAGGGGAACTAGACCAGCATCAGATCCACACCCAAATCATTTGTTGCAACCTCCTATTTTATGTGTTCACCTCCTGGCCCCCGGGCACCCCCGTTGTTTCCATAACTCAGCGCTTCTTAATCTGGAATTCATGCCCCCTGACGTTGTTTGCAAAATAATACATGTAGGTGAGTATGAGACTTTTTCTGGGGCATGAAGCCTTGATCAGATTCTCAAAGAGCTTAGGCACGTGCACAGACATATACACAAGATAAAGAACCACTCTTCCAATTCAAATGCATCCCTTCTCCATCCCTACCACCTAAGCCTGGCTTCAAGCCCTCGTCAGGGGTATCTTGGGCTATTGCAACTACCTCCTAATGGACCTCTTTGCCTCCAGCTTCATCTTCCTCTGGTCTGGCTTCCACAGAGCCTTCAGGGTCACCTCCCTCAAATTCTGCTTTAACAACCTTCCTTGGTTTTGCATTGCCTCCAGAGAAAGTTCTCAGTGTTTAGCCTAGCTTGCAAGGTCCTTCCAAATGTGGCTTTGACTTCTCCAGTCTCACCTCCTGACAATCCCCTTCCTTGAGCATTTGGTAGGAATGCCCTTCCTCTTTAATTTGTTGACTCTTAGGATATAAAAAGGCTTAGTTTGTTTTGAGTGCCTGACATGTGTAGGCATTTAGTAAATATTTTCTGTAAATGAATAATTGAGTGAATGTGTCTTTCGGGATCTAGATCAAGAGTTCCCACCTCTTGAAGCCGTCTCTCGCCACCCCTCCCCCCTGGTGTAGGTGCTCATTCTCTTGGATCCATAATTCACTGTATGGCAACTATTTTTGTATTATATGTGATTTTTTTGTATTATTTTGTATTATATATGATATAATGAGTATTATATGTGGCATTATATGTGTCACAGATGTAGTCTGATGTTTCTTTATATCTCTGGTACCTAGACCAGGACTTGGCACCTACTGGTTGCTCCAAATACAGGAAATGCATCTTAAACAGGGGAGAAAATGCTTGGATGCCCTTTGAAACTCAAATGCTAAGCCAGTCTTTGCCCATGAAAAGCCTATCCATTTTGGGTGGTCTGTCTCGCCCTTCTACTTCCTTTGTGAATCTATTGCTTTGCAATCAAATTGCTCCCAATTTGATACATTTCTGGCTTCTCCAAGCTGCCCTGGCATTTTGCCGACCCTATTCTTGTGGCCTGCTATCCCTCTCCCCTGTGCTAAGAATTTATCAGGAAGCTCTGACCTACTAGTCTGCACACACCTTGAACTCTGGAGACTCATCTAGTCTGTTCCTTATCCACCCCCACCCTTGGCCTGCTAACCCAGCCGTAGCATGGTGCTCAATACTGCGATATGTTATGAGGCTATTGGCAAACTGACTATTAAATTTTCCCAGTTTGGGCTGGATCTCCAATTCCTGTCCCTAGACTTGAGACAACTTCAGCATTTCACCAAATCCTGTTCTACAGAGAAAGGTCCACTGGCCTGTACACAAGCTTCCCTAGAAGCATCAGCCCTTGATTCCTCCCACGCACACATGGCCGGCCAAACCCTCCCCAGGAGACCCGACACAGCCAGGCATTCACACTTCAGGAAAAATAAAGATGCAGAAAGGGGGAAAAAATCATTATGGGCCACAGCCACTGCACAGTGAGAAGCACTAATTATCCTGTGTAGCCTGAGTTTTTCTTAGTAGGCAAACTCTTTTGAATATTAACAAATATTTATTTAGGAATTAATAATTGACATCTATTAAAGCATAATTTATGGAGAGTGAATTCCTCTTGGTTTGGGTTCCCACTGCTCAGCTACATCTGGCTGCTCCAGGAGTGACTCTTTCTTTTGTTAAAAGCGAGAGCAGTGCTGGGGAAGAGCTCCAGCAGGGGACTGGGGAGCTTCAGTGACTGCACCGAACAAAGCTCAGTCAGGGGACACTGGGTGAGCGCTCAGCCCTGACTCCGTCGTTCCTGTTCGCATGGCCTTGGGAGAATTTCCTACCCTCTGCAGCCTCCCTTTCAAGACTAAGAAACAGACATCTTTATGTATACCTTTATTTAGATGGACATGCTTGGTTGCAAGTAAAGGAAATTATTTTGAGTTGGCTTCAGCAATAAAGAGGGATTTGGATGAGGACATGGGTCATCTCCTGAAGCCGTGCACAAGGATATGGCTGAGCCGCAGACGCCCCTGGGAGCCAAGCTGGGTAAGCTCTCAACTCGCTCTCTGCTTCTCACCTCTGCTCTTCTCTGTGCACCTAATGTTCTCATCCCTTCATTGGTCTCCACAGCAAAAGCCCAGCCTTCTCATAGGTCCTGAGCATTCCCAACGAGAGTGCAGCCACAGAAGAGCATGTAAATATTCCTCTTTGTCCCCATTTCCACTCTGGACCTGTGTGGTCCTAGTTCTTAGTGATGCCTGTCATACAACCAAGCATGGACTGGGGCAGAGGATCATGCGGAAGGTCACACCTTCCAGGCACCATTCAGTCATTCACGCATGCATTCGTTCAGTCAACAACCGTTGACTAGAGCCCAATGTGTACTGGGTACTTTTTGGGTGCTGGAGATATGGCAGTGAAAAAGGCAAGAAAGGGATGTAGGTAAGAGAGGCCACCCTTGTCTTTGAGGACAGGCCATTCCAAGAGAAAGAGCACTGGCAAAGAATCAAAAAGAAACTACTCACTCATCCAAGTCTGCAAGGCTGTGTGAAGAGCACAATGAAAGTTCTAAGCCTTTGTGCAATTTTAAGAGGTTATTATGATATTAGATATCAGTTTAGGGAAAAGTGGTAAGAAGCTGGAAAAGGAAGAAAAGGAGGAAGAGAGAGAGGGATCAAGAGAAAAAGGAAAAAACACAGAAATAGAAAGATGTTAGGGAGGTCTATATGGGACCAATATAAGAATTATTCTCACACGTGGAGCCTTTGAAAAATAAAATGGAAAGTGGTGAGTTTTCCATTACTAGAGAGTATTCCAGCCAAAACTACATCACCTTCAGTCAGAGCTGGGTTATAGGTCACTCAGCAATGGGGAAAAGAGGGACAAGGTGGCCGAAGACGTGCAGTCCCATTCCACAGTCTGGGAAACAATCTTTAGAGTCAAACTCAAGATCTTAGGAGATGCCACACCTCTGGCATTCAAGGAGAGAGGCTGCCTGTCACCTTCCCTGGCCTCCCAAGACAAGAGCTTACACCTCATTTTGACGTGAAATAAAAACAGCATTTCATCTCCTCTGGAATGCAAAACTGTGAATTTGAGTGAAATATGCAGTTTTCATTATGTTAAAAGATCTACTCATTACAATCAAGATAAGAGGATGTGAATAAGACAAATTGATCACCACTTTAAATGTATTAATCAGCTTGCAACTCTTGTCACCAGTCAAAACAGAACAGCCAGACATTTATTCTGTCTCACTTGTGTTTCAGAGCCCATCCCAGGAGGTCACGGAATCAGTGAGCTTCCCCACGCAGTTTATGGGCGAACAGTCTCAACACGTCGCAGAAGTTCTTGCCTGGTTAGAATCGGACTAAGAAGACATAACTAAATACGTATATTCATTCTACAAATATTTATTGAGCATGTACTATGTGCCAGGCATTGTGTAAGGCTCTGGAGATACAACAGTAAGTCAAAGCTGGCTGGCCCTAGCCTGCCACCTTCCCATTATTTAGTCAGGAAGGAGATATGCAAGGAAGCAATTACAATACAAATAAATTCGGGTTAAATCAATGGTCAGCATAAAGTGTCATAGGACTGAGGACCAACCTGGAGATTGTCGTTGCAGTTGTATGGCTGGGTATGAAGGATACTCTGCACAAGTGTGGTCTAAGCTGTAGGTCTGGGAGAGAACAGAGACTCTAGTGAGAAGGGATGCCAGCCCATCTCTAGGGTCAGGCCATCAGAGGTATAGTAAAGAAGGCGCAAATACTTCATTCAAAAGAACATGCCTTCTTTAGTCTAGCCTGCTGGGAACATTTGGGCTGATATCTATGTTGGCTGAGCTATCACACCAGTCTGAAGAAAAGGCATAAACCTGGACCCAAACCCCTTCCAGATCACGGCTTCATCCTCTCACTATTCCTGCTACAATGGGGCCTCGGAGCTCTGGAGACTGAGTGGCAGGTCAGGTTGGGACCCAGGATCAGCACAGAGAAAGGAGTCAAGGGAAGGATTTATTCAAACAGTAGGAAGAAAGTGAGCTTCTAGGGGGAGGCTGGATAGGAAAGAAGTCCCCATGGCTGGCTCAGATTCATCCCAGGCAAGATTCCCTTCACTGTGATAATCTCAACTCTCAGAGGACACAGTAGCGAGTCAAGGACTTGGGTACAGGGGATTTGGGAACACAGCCACTTGCCAAGTCTGGGCACGAGGTGGCAGCTTGGTCAGAGCGCACGCCAAGAGCCGGGATTATTGCTCAACTCTAGCACCTTTCATCCTTCCTGCCTGAGAACAGAAAGGCAAGGCTGAGCTGAAATGTGCAGGTAACTTACCCTGAGCCAGGGGTGGTCGGAGATACTGGAACAGAAAATCTGCCCAATAACTAGCAGCCCTCTCTTCTTCCTGTCATGGCTGATTCGCAGGAGAGTATCTGAAATCCCGGGAACAGACTCATAAGAAGCCTGGTATCTGCCTGATTTAAAACACTTTGTTTTGGGACTGAAGACTCAGGCACCAGTGGGAAAGTGGGAAAAGGAGATGGAACCACCCAGAAGACAAGAGCAGTCCCTAAGGTTTCTTTCTGTGCCTTTGTTCCAAGCTTCATGGAAAATGTGGAGGAGCTATTCGGGGCCAAGGAAAGACCGGTATCTTCTGGCAGGATCCACTTTACTCCAGGCAATCCATGAGGCCAAATAATTCAAAGTGAGTTGAACTTTACAAGGTAACTGATTTTTTTTCTTTTTTAACTTCAATAATCTGTTGTTGATGATTCCATTATGGGGAGGGAGAGAGGTGTAAGCTCAGTGTAAGGACCTCTGGAGCAAGGCATTTATCTGCCTTTATGAGGCTTTGAGAGACCATAATGCATGTTTTATGGGCCCATTCTCATTTTTAATCTGCCTGGATAAGATCACTATGCTGAAAGGATACAGAAACTCACTGGCAGAGACCATGATCCTGGCTTGGGAAGGTTTCACTCCTGCAGGTGGGGCCTGTGGGGAGTTTCCTGCATGTGGCCCAAGATTCTGCTCAGTCAGGGCAGTCTTGTTCCACCCTCCCAGCTCCCCCCTCCACATGGATCCTTGGTGGTAGCAGGCACGAGAGGGCACAGACCTCATGCTGTGACAGAGCAAATCCCTTTAACCTCTCCTCCAGGTCACAGAAGTAGCAGCATTTTCCAATGAATAGCACATGTAGAGGATGGGAGAAAATGGAATCCATGTGATGGGAAATAGACATGGTCCCAGTCACAGATTTCTGATCCTTGCTTTCAGCCAAAGGTTGGTTGAAGGCCATCATCCCCAGCCTTGACTCTCTCCAATCATCTCCCACTTAGACCTTCCAATCCTGTCTCTGCATCAGTTCTCCCGTCAGAAGAAGGGAAGAGCATGTGTACCTGCTCACGAGGCAGGGACAATCACGCCTCATGAAGCCTCCACAGGCTCCTCTCCATCACGGGGTCTCCTCTGCAGCTGGGCTGGGGCCACATGCCAGGTCCCGAGGCTGGGAGTGGCAGTCATCTTTTGGCTTCCAGTTCAAAGTTGTCAGAGGCAGCTATAAATTCTCCACACTTTCTTGCCCTTCCATGGTGTGGAAAGCAAAGACCATCAGGATATTACTGTTGGGAGGAGGCAGATCAGATAGTCCTGATCCAGGAAGTGCTCTTGGAAAACTGTGTCCAATGCTACCTGACCCCTGTGGCACGTGGTGGCGTTATGTCATTGAGATGTAGGGGTTGTTTGTTCTTGCCATCTAGTTTAGCCCAGCCTGACTAATATACTGAGTAACATGTATGTGCTTATGAAAGTCTACTCTGGAGAGTTTCAGCCTAGTGCAGTTTTGGGACGTGATGGGGTCCTGCACTCCCCAAGATTCTTCTTCTTCCTATGTACCTCCAGATGTTATGTGAGAATCCCTGAGTCTAGAGGCTCTTGGGTTCTGCCTGTTCTCAAGACTTCTGAGAATCCAGCCTATTGTCTTGATCTGGGAGGTACCACCTTTTGCTCCCGACTTAGTCTCTGGATGCTGGAAGAGCCACCATTTTACTGAATTAAAGTTTACTGGAGGGTGACTGAATAGTATACAAAATATTAACTTTTTGGCTAGACAAATCTGAGTTCCAGTCTTAGTAACACTTCCTTCATTCATGCATGCATTCACCACAATAAAGTGCTGCGAATGCCCAGATGTGCAATGCTAGCTCAGACTGCTACTCCAAACTCCAGATACAAGTCATCTCAGGCACAACTGGAGCTCTTGATGTCCAGAGCGTCCTACAGGCTCCCCTTCTCAGTAAGAAGCCTGGATGGTCAGATCAGAAGCTTCCTTCAGTCATTGCTCTCCCTTCTCACCCTATAGTCCAACCATCACCGAGTTCTATGGATTCTATTCCAGATACCCCATGAGTTCCTGTCTGCATCTCCACATCCACCATGCTGGTCCAAGCTCCTCTCTTCTCTCGCCTGGAATAGATAAATAGCCTCACTGCTCTGCACTTAACTGCCCTGCCCTATCCGTTCTCTGTCTAGCAGCCAGTTGAACTCCAGGAATCTACGGGAGGTTTTGTAATGCCTTAGGGGGAAAAATTTCGAATTCACACATGATCTTGAGTGACCATGTACCCTCTGCTGCCTTCATGCCCTTCTGCCCAGCTGTCTGTGCCAGGCATGCCAGACTTTAAGTCTCTGGTCGGGTCCTCAGAGGGGTCACATCATGCTTCCGCCAGGAGTACTCACTTGCTCCTGGCCTGGCCACCTTCCATCACTCTTTGAAAACTCAATCAGAACGTCTCTCTGAGATGCTTTCCCTAAACTCCCAATCTAGATTTGGCCCACCAATACATCTTTTAATCACACCGTGTACTTCTCCCTCACTTTATAGTTTGTAGTTGGATATTTATTTGTGTACGTTCTCAATCCCTTTGTTTTCGCCAGAGGCTCCACAGGGCAAGCCACCCACAGTAGTACATGCTGTAGGGTGGGGAAGGGAGTTTACGGACTGGAAGGCGGGTGCTGCCGCTGCAGTGGTGAGCAAGGGCCCTAGCTTCAGGGAACCAACCAAAGCGTACTCGTGCCAGCATCCTGCTGTAAGACAAGCTCTTAGATGTCCACATTTACAAGATATCAAAATGAGCGAGTGACTGATCTAAAAGTGGAGGTTAGTGCAGGCTTCTTCCCAGGAATCCTTAATGGCTAATATTTACACAGTGCTTCTTAGGTATCTGGGACTCTATATAAATCTTCACAAAAAGCCTAGGAGGTAGGTTCTGCTTTTGTACCCATTTAAAATGAGGACTCAGACACAGAGGGGGTCAGTGACTTGCCCATGGTCACACAGCTAATAGCAAAGCCAATATTCTGGCTAGGGTTTTCTGTACCCATGGTCTGTACTTTGCCGCTCTGTGCTATGCTAGGAAATGTTTCCTGGTTTTCTCTAACAAGGTAGATGACTAACATGAGTTTTAGGCCCACGTACATCTCAGTCGGACGCCTAACACAGGGATATGTCACTGGGCTTCTCAGAGGGAATCTTGAGTCGCAGCTAGGAAGGACACAGCATTTCCCACCCAGGATCCGGAAGCTGGGTAGACCTGGCTTACCGTCTTGGTGGTTACCAACTCACCGTGTGGTACCTGGCAGGTCATTCCAGCCTCAGAGCCTCCGGTTCCTCTTCCCATGTAAACGTAAGGGGATGGACTCCTTCTCTTGGGGACTTTCCTAAGATTTAGTACTCCAGAATCCGGCTGGCTCGACCGGAGCAGTGCTAATCAAGTCTCAGCTCCTCCTCATTCATTCCAGCTCATGACTTAGGTACAGAGCTGAGCTGACAAGTGAATTGGAGAGGCAGAGGCCGGGGTGGAGTGCAAGAAAGAGGAAGGGTGAAAGAAAATGGCAGCGAAAGGAAGGAGGCAGAGGCAGAGAAGAGGAATGAGAGCGAAGGCAGAGAGAAACGAGGAGGCCAAGGCCAAAAAGGGCGGCCACTGGCAAGGCACCCGTGAGGGCGCAGGTGGACCCTTGCTTCCTGCAGTGCCGACCACCAGCAGCGGCTTTTGACTTGCTCTGAGCCAAGAGAGAGGAATGAAAAGGATCATTTAAAAGCCACAAACACGCGGAGCAGAGATCGCAGATACAGAACAATAACTGTCCTGGTCAAATTGCCGATTGGAGTATCTGTGTTAGGCCGCGTTTGTAGTCGCTGCGTGTGGAGCGATGGAGAGCCTAG
Organism: Proteles cristata cristata; assembly: GCA_017311185.1. Lineage (NCBI taxonomy): Eukaryota > Metazoa > Chordata > Mammalia > Carnivora > Hyaenidae > Proteles > Proteles cristata. The sequence continues at coordinate 267,035 of JAESUZ010001774.1, read as the reverse complement.
ATTGTGCCCGGGGAAGTCACACAACAATGGGGCCTGATGTTTTGTTTCCACCCTTCAAAGGCGCTCCTTTTTTCCCTCCCGGTGATAAGGCCCAGGAAACGGTTAGTGACATGCTCGTGGGAACCTCCGGAGAAGAATACCCAGCGTATCAGCGGCGCGGCGGCCGGCCCCGGAGCGGAGCGGGCGGGCGGGGCGGCTGCGGGCCCCCAGCGTGGGCTGGGGCGGTGAGATAGCATTGAGGAGGCTGCCGGAGCCGCGCGCCCCCAGTCTGGGGACCGAGCCCCTTTATCCAGCCAGAATGGGTGGAAGGCCAGACAATGTAGCGCTATATTTGGTTTGACAACAAAGGGCCCCAGAAAGATGTGATAGTGAGGGGAAGGCCGGGAGGGCGGGCAGGATGCAACACAATAAGAGCTTTGCAAAGGTATTTAGCCGGGCGCTTTATGCCGGGAGCATGGCACGGTATGGGTATGGATGCCGTCGTGATGTCTAATGGCTTTTGTCTGGGCCACGGTTCTGTTTACTAGAGTGAGACGCCCGGGCAGCGCTGAGAGAAGCGTCAGGATACGCCTGCTGCCGTTACACGTAAGGGCCACCTGAAGTCACACTCGACTAAGGCCAGTCTTCTCCTTCTCCGGAGCCCAGGCTCCAGCAGGCCCAGAAAGTCCCCGGTCAAGGGAAAGCCAAAACAGGAAGAGCAGGAGCGGGCCCTTTGCAGGGCCTAAGCAATCAAATGAGACTCCTCATCAAGAAAGAGGCAGCTCCGATTCCATTCCGGGCCAGGTATCACAGAGTGAAGCACGCCCACCGCCCCGGAGAAGGAGGAAGGGATAAAGGTACAGCTTCAGAAGGGGAGGGCAGGGGGCGTGGATGACTTTTCCCGCCCTAGACTCTGGGGCCTTCTTGAAGGGGGAAACTGGTGAAGACAGCAACCCCAGAAACACAGGGGACTGGGTGGTGGGAGCAGGGAGCAGTCCGGCTGTACCAGAGAAGCGCTCTGGACCAGCAGTATGGGAACAGGGGCTACCCCCTTCCCTCCCATAAAGACCCTGGTACATTCAGGGCTTTGGTCCTCGGAGGAGGAGCATCGCTCACTATTTTCAACCTCCATTCTGGGGTTTTTATTTGAAAACGTCTGGCTGCCCTCATACTGATTCCAGGAAAGGAACGCAGCAACCAGGGCAGGGGCGAGTAGGTGGGATATGGCCTAGGACTGGAACAGGACAAGACACTGTCTGGGGTCTCTTTGTTCTGCCAGTGTGACCTCAGGAGTCATGGGCCAATCAGATTGTTCTTCCTGTTGCAGCTCGAAAAGCCAGGAACAATGCAATCTCCAGTGGTGGAGAGATTCCTGGTTTGGGAATACTTTCTTCCTACTGCCCTCTTAGCAAAGCAAGATTAACGGCCCGTGACAGAGCCTGGTGCAGGGCTTCCCCTCTGAGACTCATGTCCAACTCCTCCCTGCTCCCTTAGACTTATTACCAGGACCACGGGGTCTGCCACAAGTGTTTGCTAGCGATCTCCTTCTGTTCCATTTCTATCAGTTCCATGCATCCTTCTGTACAACAAGCATTTATTGTACTCCGAGGCACCACGTGCTATGCCAGATACTAGACACAGAGTATGAACTCTTGAAGCCCAGCTGATGAGTCCTCAGACTAGAAGGAAGATAGTAGTTTAAACACATAATGACCATGAAAAATATCAGGACAGCAGTTATGATGGGAGTATCAAGTTCTCTTGAAGAAAGCCAAAGCAACCTTCATGGGCAATGTGACACTTAAATGATCTGCATCCATGTATGTTGTGGGCTAAATTGTGTGCCCTCCAAAATTTATATCGTGAAGTCTTAATCTCCAGTATTTAAAAAATGTGACTAGATTTGGAGATATGATCTTTAAAGAAGTAATTAAATTAAAATGAGGCCCTTAGGATGAGTTCTTATCCAGTATGATTGGTGACTCTGTAAGAAAAGGAAATTTAGACCCAGACACATACAGAGAGAAGATGATGGGAAGACACAGTAAGAAGATGGCCATCTACCAACCAGGGAACGAGGTCCAGCAGAGATCGTTCCCTTATGGCTTTTGGAAAGGAAACTGCTGACATGTTCTGTTGTGGAAGCCACCCAATCTGAGGTACTTTACTAATGGCAAGCGTAGAGAAAAAATACAGCTGTCACTCCAAAACACTGTGACCTTCTTTGAGGAAGGAGCTCTTCCTGAGTGTCTGGCCCAGGGCTTGACACATAGTAGGTGCTCAGTAAATGCTAACCTCAATGGAACAGCCCATTCATAATTTTAACTCCAAAACCAGCCTCAAGTAGAACATGTGAACCAAAGAGTACACAGCTCTATTCCCAAACAGTGCCCGATCTTTTATCTCAGTATGTGTTACCCACATTCAGTCATTAAGTCAGTTAGTAATTTATTCAACATATATTGAGAACTAATTATGTGTTCAGCACTGGAAATTATAGTAGGAGGAAAGTTCCTCTTGGATGATGAAATTCCTTCTCTGCTGCTCCCCGAAGCAAAGAATGCCTCTACGTGGGGTCACATCTCTGTCTGCCAGGGGGGCGCTGTCTGGCACGCTCCGGACTGAGGTTCATGGCCCAGCCTGGCCTTAGCACAGGCTCAGTGGAGGGCTGAGGTAGCAGGCGCAGGAGCCCGAGGGCTACCGGGGGCACTAATAATGGGCCTGGCAGGAGAGACACTCAGACATGGGAGGAACTGAACTTGGTGAATTCCCTCTCTCTGGCTCTCAGGAGTATTCTCGGTCCTAGGGAGAAGCCAGGGCTGATGGGGCAGATCTGTGCACCTCCTGGATAATGTCAGGAGTCCCTGTTTTTAACTGGCAGGCATCCAGCTGCTGGGACAGCTTACTGATGGGAGGCTGGGGAGCAATTGTGGGTGTTAATGAGGGCTGGGGAGTCAGCCAAGAAAAAGAGGTGGCATCTGCCACAACACTGCTTCCTATACCTGCAGCTTTGGGGACAAACAGGATAGGTCACGTCCACATATGTTCACACACGTACATGCACCCACACCAACCCATTTGCCCTCAGTCACTCCTGGAAGTGTCCTCACAGGTCGGCATATAAAACGTGCATGTTCACATGGTCCTTGTGCATAGCACACTGTCAGGAGTCATGAGCACAATAAACTCACAGGGCTGCCCACGCTTGTGGGCAACTGCATGCCTTATATTTCAAAGCATTCACTGACATTAAAAATTAAGTCAGGCTAATGTCTGGGCTGTGAAAGTCATATTAGGGTTACTACAGCATGTAAGATTCATCTCTTAGCAGGGTGTGGTGTGTATCCTCTTCAATGCTCTGGAAAGCCCTCCTGAGACAAAAAACTAGCACAGTTTTTTTGTTTTTTGTGTGTTTTTTGTGTTGTGGTGTGTGTGTGTTTGTGTGTGTGTTTACCATTAGCATTAGGGGTTCTTGTCGTCCCCACAGGTCTTTGAGAACAACAGTTGGGAATTTCTCAATTTCTTTAGAAGATATAAAGTCCTACTAACATGTAGGGTTACCATTATTATTTCTGAGTTTTGGAGCAGAGAGACGATGTGATACAAGTGAAATAGCAATGGACGGGGGATCAGAAGATTTAGATTCTAGTCCCAGGTTTGCCTCGCTCTTGCTGGAATGTTGGTTTGGATCAAGGATGACAAGTTTCTTCTGAGTCCCATCTCTGGTAGTTGTGTTGAGTATCTGGAGGCTATGAACAGGCTCGACAAGGAGGAGTGCTATCTGTGGTTAGTACAGAATAAGGCTGTTTCTGACCCTTCTATTTCTAACACTCTTTAAGTCTATAGTTTGCTTACCAGGATTCAGGAACTAGAGGAACAATGTTCAGCCTGCATTGAGTTACTTCTCTGTGTCACTGCCAACTTATCAGTCAAGATAGGGACCAGACATGCATCTCTTTCTTCTCCCTCTTCTATCCCTCCGGCTGTTCTTCACCTTCGAAAACCTGAGTCATTAATACATTTTTGGGTTTTGTTACCTGAATGGCTTCCATTGAGACTTTACCACAGGGGCTGAATTCATCATCTCTGTATTTCAATGGAAAGATGTTCCTTTTTTTTTTTTTTTAAATTTCTGAGAGAGAGAGAGAGACAGCGTGAGCAGGGGAGGGTCAGAGAGAGAGGGAGACACAGACTCTGAAACAGGCTCCAGGCTCTGAGCTGGCTATCAGCACAGAGCCCGATGCGGGGCTCGAACCCATGAACCGTGAGATCATGACCTGAGCCAAAGCAGACGCTTTACCGACTGAGCCACCCAGGCGCCCCTCAATGGAAAGATGTTCCTGAGGACTCTCCCAGGTTGTATATAAAGGGCCCATCTTGTGGTTGCCAAAACAGGTAGGGGGCCATCTGGTATGCAATTTGCACAGTATAGTTCCCACTGCAACTCTGTGAAGCAGTGTTTGCCTCCTGGATCTATCTGATGACAAACCTGGTCCCTGAAAAACATTAGAAGCCTCTAGGCTCTGGTTATGATTCAGGCTGAGAGGAGAAGGGGGAAGCAGAAAGACTGGGACCCCTTGTTATTCTAACAATATCCACAGAAAAAGGCAACAACAATCCGGAATTCAGTTCAGACTAACCTAGGACTTAAATTCTACCTGTTGATATCCTAGTTCTCCTCCACTAGGTTAAACAGGTTCTCAAGAGTAAATGGGACGCTCACCATCACTCAGCATCAAGGAAATGCAAATTGAAACCACAATGAGATAGAATCTTACACCTGTCAGAATGGCTAAAATAAGAAAGACAACAGATACCAAGTGTTGGCAAAGATGCCGAGAAAAAGGAACGCTTGTGCACGGTCAGCGGGAGTGTAAGTTGGTGCAATTGCTATGGAAAACAGAATGGAAGGTCTTCAAAAAATTAAAAATAGAACTACCATATGATCTAATATAATAACAAAGGTGTCAACATTTGGGTCACTGGAGAAGGAAGCAGAACAACATTTCTAAATTGTTGAAAGAAAGGAACTGTCAACTTAGAAATACAAATATCTATCCTCAGTTGGTTGGGTATCCAACTTCAGCTACGGTCATGATCTCATGGTTGGTGAGTTCAAGCCCTGGATCAGGCTCTGTGCTAACAGCTTGGAGCCTGGAGCCTGCCTCGGATTCTGTGTCTCCCTCTCTCTCTGCCCCCACCCTGCTCATGCTCTGTCTGTCTGTCTGTCTGTCTCTCTCAAAAATAAATTAAAAAAAATAAGAAAAAAAGAAATGCAAGTATCCTTTAAGAACAAAGGTGAAATAAAGAAATTTATTGCCAGTAGACTTGCCTTAAAATAATTGATATAGAAAATTCTTTAGGCAAAAGGGAAATGATACTACAGGGACATTTGGAATATCACAAATCAGGGAAGAGCAATGGTAATAGTAAATATCTAGTTAAATACGAAAAACTATTGATCTTCTCTTGAATTATTTAAATATATGATGTTTGAAAGCAAAGATCATAACACTGTTTGATGGGGTGTTCAATATGTGTAGATATAACACATAAGAAAACTATGACATAAAATGCACAGAGAAAGGAACCTATGTGTTGATAAGCTTCCTACATTACACTTGAAGTAGAAAACATTAATTCCAAATAAACTATGAGAATATGAGTATGTATATTTTAATATCTTCATAACCACTAAATATAAATATACAAATAATACATAGTGAAAACCATGACAATTAAATTAATTTGGAATAATTAAAAAAAATTTTCAAACAATCCAAAAAAAGAAAAGAAGAAACAAAGGCAATAAATCATAGGGAACAAATAATAATATGGTAGGCCTAAATCCAAATGTAACAATAATTACATTTAAATGCAATTGTTCTAGGGGTGCCTGGATGGCTCAGTCTGTTGAGCGTTCAACTTTGGCTCAGGTCATGATCTCGCTGTTTGTGAGTTCAAGCCCTGCATCAGGCTCTGTGCTGATACTTGGAGCCTGGAGCCTGCTTCAGATTCTGTGTCTGCCCCTCCCATGCTCATGCTCTGTCTCTCTCGGTCTCTCAATAAACAAAACGTTAAAAATTAAAAAAAAAAATACAAATGGTCTAAACATAGCAGTTAAAAGTAAGTTAAAAGTGAGTAAAAGAGGGGCGCCTGGGTGGCTTAGTCGGTTAAGCGTCCGACTTTCGCTTAGGTCACGATCTCGCGGTTCGTGGGTTCGAGCCCCGCGTCGGGCTCTGTGCTGACTGCCAGCTCAGAGCCTGGAGCCTGTTTCAGTCTGTGACTCCCTCTCTCTCTGACCCTCCCCTGCTCACGCTGTCTCTCTCTCTCTCTCCTAGAAATAAATAAAAATATTAAAAAAAAAAGTGAGTAAAAGAGATTCTCAGAATGGATATTTTTAAATATAAAAGACTCTAAACCTGTCTACAAAGAACTTGCTTTATATGTAGTAGTATGAAAAGGTGAGAAGTGAAATGATGGGAAAAGACATACCATGCAAATACTCATCTAAAAGAAAAGCTGTAGTAACTGTAAAATATCAGATAAAGTTGGTTTCAGTACAAAGAAAATGATAAGCAATATGGAAGGATATTATGATAAAAGAGTCAATTTACCAGGAGGATTTAATGATTTTGAATGTGGATACACCTACCAACAGAGTCTCAAGACATATGAAGTAAAAATGGACCAAACTGAAAATATAGGCAAACCCACAATGATAGAAATTTCAAAACTTCTCTTTCAGTAATTGACAGGCCATGTAGACAGAAAACCAGCAGCGGTATATAAGAACTGAATAACACCACTGGCTGCCTGGATCTAACTGGGATTTAGTGAATACTCCAGCCAACAGGAGAAGTCACAGTTTTAAAGTTCACAAAGATCACGTCCTGGGCCATTTCAAACCTTCACAAGTTTGAAAGCTTTGAATCACATAAAGTGTGCTTTTTTATTAAAATGGGATTAAATTTGGAATAAGCACTGGAAAGTTAACAGGATACTTGGAAATTAAACCACATACTTCTAAATCACCTATGGATCAAATTGGAATTCTCAAGGAAAATGAGAAAATACTTTGAACTGACTGAAAAATAAAAATACAACATGTGAAAATTTGTGAGACGCAGCTAAGGCATTGCCTAGAGGAATATTTATAGCTCTGGATGCTTATAGAAGCAAAGAAGAAATATCCCAAATCAATAAGCTAAACTTCCACATTCAGTAACTAGAAAAAAAGAGCAAAATAAGCCCAAAACAAGTAGAAGAACAAAAATAAAGCACACAAATAAAAAAAATTGAAATCAGAAAAAAATAGAGAATTTTAATGAAATAAAAACCTTGTTCTTTGGAAGTATCAATAAAGTTAATACACCTCTAGCAATGCTAACAAAGACAGGAAGATTTAAAAAAACCCCTACATATTCCAATATCAGCAGTGAATGGGAGGATATCATGACAAACCCCACAGACACAGGAAGGCTAGTAAAACATCCCTACACGTATAAATTCGACACATTAGGTGAAATGGACCAATTCCTTGAAAACCATAAATTCACCCAAAATGAAATACATCATTTAAATAGTTTTTATTGTATCTATTAGAAAGCTTGAGTTGAGAAAAGAAATCTTCAGTTACACATGATTTTATTGGCAAATCCAGCAAATATTTAAAGAAGAAATAGCACCAATTCTACATGCTGTCTTCCAGACAGTAGAGTAGAAGACTTCCAATTCATTTACGAGGCCCACATTACCCTGACACCAAAACCAGACAAAGACATTACAAGAAGAAAAATTTGAAACCACCAGCCCTCATGAACATAGACACATAGATCTTCAACATATAATTAGCAAATCAAATCCCAACTAAACAGTAAAGCCATGATCAATGGGGCTTATCCTGATAGTGTAGGACCAGTTCGATATTCAAAAATCAATCAACATAAGCACCTTATTAATATTCTAAAGAAGAAAGACTGTATGGTTTTATCAATTTGACAAAATTTCTCAATCATGATTAAAAAAGTAACTCAGGAAAAAAAAAAAAAGAAACAGACACTCAGCAAACCGAAAATAGAAGGAAATTCTCTCTGCCTAATAAAAGGAATTAAAAAAACAAAACCCCAAACAACCTTGCAACTACCATCATGCTTAATGGTGAAAGACTGAATATTTCCCCCCTAAGATCAGGAACAAAGGAAGGATGCCTGCTCTCACAACCCTTGTCCAAAACATTGCAAGTCCTAGCCAGTGAAATAAGGCAATAAAATTAAATAGGAGGCATAGAGTTTGGAAAGGAAAAAGATAAAGCTGTCTTTATTCACAGGTGACGTTATCATCTATGTTAAAAATCCATTAGAATATACCAGAAAAGGTCTCCTAGTACTCTAGAATGAATGAATGAGTCGGCAAAGTCACAGTATACAAGTGTCTTTCTGGACCCTGCACCTTGGACTGAAGACTGCAGTCTGGGAGGGGCACTCCAGCCACTCCTTGCTTCTTGCTCCATCTCCTCCCCACTCCTCCTGGGGCGTCTAGTTCTCTCCACTGGAATGGAGAGGGAGAGAAGGCAGTAGAGCATTTGAGGTGGCTGCATTCAGGAAGGATGCTTCTGAAAGTGCGTGGTGTTTTTGAAGGAGCAAAGGGAAGACGCTGATGGAAAAACTAATAGCCTAGAGTTTTAGTGGGTCTGGATTTGACCCTGACTTTGTCATGCATTTTCAATGCCTGCAAAGAGAAAGCAGTGGATGGAATCAGGGGTCATCTGTCTCTACCCATCTTTGGACTTTAGCTGTCAGTTTCTAAATAGGGTGGTACAATCGTGTGAATCAGTGGTTTCCCAGAGTGCACCCAACTCTGTAATGTAATTCATGGGCTTGGTAAAGAGCTAAGGCAGGAGTGGGGCTGCTCGTGCACTGGCTGCGACACAGGTTTTCTCCACTCTTGCACACACACTCTCTTCTCCCCTGCATCGAAATGGGTCGCTTCACATCTCACCCATGAGAGCTGTACACAAGTCATCCCCACCACAGCCACCGTCTCTCAGCCTCCGGTGGAATCTCTCTTTCAGTGCAGATGGGACTCCCAGCACTGCAGGGATTTCTCTGAGTCAATAATGACTGTTATCACAATAAACACACCATAGCTGTACCTGCCCTGTGCCAGGGACCACACTAAGCTCTTCCGCATTCTAGGGACTTCTCACGACAAGGCATCATAGTCCCTGTAAGCATCGTAGTTTACAGATGAAAATATGAGGTCCAAAGAGGTTACTTACCATTTTACCTCACTTCACTCGCTGGTAAATGGAGAAGCCCAGTTTTGAATCCAGTCAATCTGACTCCAGAGCCTGTGCTTTTCACTACCATAAAAGTTGGCTTCCTATCTCAACCTTAATTGCTTTTTTTTTGTCCAGACACGTAGAACATTTAATTGTTCCTTTCTTAGGCCAAGAAGAAGAATAGTCCTTTAGTGTCTACTATTTGCTCAACACTGTGCCAAAGGTTTCACGTCCAAGCATAGCAATGAACATCCCAATTAGGACTTCCTCTCCACTTTAGTGATGAGCAAACTGACGTTCAAGGAAGCTCAGAAACTTGCATAGAGTTACACAGCTCGTTATGAACAGAGAGAAAATTTCAACTTAGCCCTGACTTGGCCACTAAGCCAGCTACTGCCCTAACACATTTTGATGTCATTTGGCTGGAGGGTAATTCAAAGCATATGTAGAATCCTTGCCTGCAGCCTGCAAAACTCATTAGCTCTCATACATGCTCCCCTATTATCAATACCTCATTGTCACCTCTGCAACTTTGCTCACACTGGCTTCCCTTCCCCCACCCACAATGCCCTCCCTTCTTTCTGCCTAGTCAATGTCTCTATCCGTCAAGGAACTTAAAGGTGTCGCTTCCTTCCTGAAGCCTCGCTTGATTTCTCTGGGACAGGGACTTCTTCCTATGAGCTCTAAGCTCTCAAAGAGTGCCTCATTCTTTTACTTTGTGAAATCACCCTTTTGAATTGTTAGTTAGCTTTGTCCTTTCAATGTTTTAATGTAATGCGCTGTTCCTAAAGGCACTGAAAGTTCCTAAATGATAAAGATGGTGTATGAACCACACACCATTGCATTTCAATGTGTATGGTGTGTGATGACAGTTTCTTGTGAGGGCACTTGCCTGATAACCTTATCTAAAACATTGGTTCACATCACTCTTTGCTCTCTTGCCCCGCCTCATTTTCCCGGCTGGTGTTCTCGAACACCAGCCTGTGTAACTTTCTTTATCATCAGTTTGCCTTGTTAGAATGTAAGTCTCATGAAGGCAGGCACTCAGTTCTGCCCACTACTGGATTCTGAGAATCTTAAACAGGGTCTGGCTCATAATAGCTTGCTCAAAAATTTTTTTTTTCAAATAGCTGACTCAATGGATGAACAAACAGCAGACTCAAGAGTAGCAGCCAAAGGACCACACACAGCTGCTGTCACTTAGAGTGACCATGGAGGGTGACAGTGGTTGTGGAGCTGATGGGAAGAGACTCATCAAAAGCATCAAGACCAGAAACCAGAACAGCATAATTGCTGGATATTTTTGCTGTCTCTACCTCTCTTACCCTTTGTACCCTGAGAATTTGAGGTTGACAGACTCATTACCTAGATTCTCTTGCCCTTTGGTTTTGTTGAGTGCAGGTTCATCAGTAGATCAGAATGTAGAAGGGAGAAATTGGGGCACTTATTTTCCCAGCTCCCTTCTTGCCATGTTTCTCTACTTAAGATCTGACCCCTATTGGGAGGTCTCTCTCACAGCCATAGCTCTCCCCAGGTCTGATAATTGCTCCCTCTACTAGGTAACACCTCCCACAGTCACTAGACTCAGGGCACCTCACCATCCTTGTTAGTTGCCTTATCCCTGTCTGGTCCTTTGTAAATAGTCCTTTTATTAAACTCTTTCAATCGTCCTTTTTGGGAGGGACCTTGCCAAACACATCTCAAAAAACTCTTGACTGGCAACAAGAATGAGAGTCAAGGAGGCAAGGATGTAGAGTCAGAGAGAAAGGACATTGTGAAAGAGCAGAGTCTCTGCAGTAAATCCCTATAACAAGGGATCAGGCCAGTCCCAGGTAAAGGGCTAATCCCTAAGACAACCTCCTACAGCAGTAACATGGCCAAGTCTGGCTTCTAAAGAAGATTCTATCCACCATCTTTGAGTTCTTTCCCACCCAATTTGGAGAGGACACACTCCCCCAGTGAGAGTGGGGATTGGATGAGAGGATCAGCCTTGAGGCAGCATTCGTCATGCTTGCTTCCTCCCTAGACCTTGAACCCAGCCAAGCCCACCCACGCTACAGAAATACAAAGGCCTCTGTGTGGTTAGCATCCAGCACTAGACCATCCCCTGTCTGCTGCCAACCATATTCCCCTTCAGTGTGTCCTGTTCTTGACCCTTGGCTTTTAGTTTCTTTATTTTTCCTTCTTGGCCTTGGTCCTGTCTTTTGGATGTAGTGACTAAGCATAGTTTCCCTGCTTTGACCTTCGATTCTTTCTAAGGACTTTGGCCCACACTCACCACTGTATTTCTACTCCTGGATGCATTTTCAGGATACAGTGACCTAACAGCCCTTGGCTCACTTAACTACTAGCACCTAGGGATGGGTGTGTGTGTGTGTGTGTGTGTGTGTGTGTGTGTGTGTATGTGTTTAAGCGTGTACATGCTCATGTGTAAGTGCACATATTGAGAGTGGTGGAAGTATGCTGTCAAATTGCCTGAGTCTGAATCTTGGCTCCCGCAGTCATTAGATGCATGAGCTAGAACAAGTTACATATCTTCCCTATTCTTCAGTTTCCTAATCTGTAATCGGCAAATCTGTAAAATGCAAAAATTCTTTGAGTGCCTGTCTTATAAAGGTGTTATGTGGTTACCGTTTTCAGTAAATATTTCCAGTTGCCACATCTTGACTTGTGGGCCACAGAGTCAGATTGTGTCTCATCACTCCCTAGTGGGAAAGGCATGAGATTATTCCTAGCCAACAAGTTGTGAGCAGAAGTGATATGTATCACTTAATTGCTAATGCAAGATCCTCTGGAACTTTCCTGTCCTCTGCCAATGTTCTAGATATAGGCTGCTTGTCTGCTGAAATCCAGAGTGAGGGTAACATGGAACAGGGTTCCCACGAACATACATGGACATGTAGCAAGAGAGAGAAATAACCTTTGTCATTGTAAAGCCACGGAAATCTTGGGGTTGTTTGTTACCATGTCATAACCCAGCCTGTCCTGACTGAAACAGTTGTTTTATTAACTGAGATCATTCTTGTAAAAAACTCTTAGCATACTGTCCAGTATATAGAATACACTCACCAATTTTCAGGTATTATCACTTATATGATTGTGTGGATATGGGTATATATGCATGTTTCCTTTGTTAAACCAAACAGTTGGGTAACCTTCCATTCTGAGCACTTGAGAAATGGGGTGTGGTTCTAAACTATCGGGAGAGTTTAAGGGAAGAGTTTCCTTATCTGAGACATCTTTGAAAAGGTGCTTGACTTTAGTGTCACATACCAACTTGTAAATAGGCCCCAAACACTGGAACAGGCCAGTCATATAATAAGCTTAACTTCTCCAAAGCAGGCTAACGTGATAGCACACCCAGACATGGCTCTTCTGGCTATGGATGAGACAGGAGAGAGGCTGTGTTGGATCATCCTTTCATACAGTCTGAATGATTGTTGGTCTGTGGGGACCACAGAAGACCTCCAATTAATTATTACTGGAGAATATGAAATCATAAACAAAATTCCTTGTAATAAATTTTTCAAATGAGAGCGCATGTTTTATTTACAGTACTGGCCCATTTTGGGCTTTAAATCTATGAACAAAAACAAACATGCTTTTTTATCAAACAGACGGGGAAGAAAGTACTCAATAGCCTTTCTTTCTCTCCTTGCCAAGGAGAACATGCAGTCAGAGCTACAGAGAGGAAGGCAGGCCCAGGCTCTTGTCGGCTAGGAGAATAAATGGACTCATTTTGCTTTGCAGAGGAAGATTTAAGCGATAATGATCCTTCCATGTTGAGTGGGGGGGAAAAAGAAGGAAAGAAAAGGGGAAAACAAAAGGTCCTGCTGAGGTTCAGATATTTATACTTCCTAATTCATCATGACACCTGGGTAGAAAATAGAATATATGCAAAGTATAAACTTCTATAACTAAAGCTGCTACCGTCAGGCATGTTTTTATAGCTAAAAATCAGAAATCCACTTGATTTGAGCATTCTGCAGAGAAAGTGAAAGAAGTAAGAGATAGATTCTGGCTTAATGTCTCATTTGCTCTTTGTCTTCTGGTAGCCTGGTGACGGCCTTCTGCACCTGGGGGAAAGGGTTCTCATGTAAACTCACACCAACTCTCATAACTTCCAATCTGCTGAGCTCAGAAGTGCAGTTGTCAAAGTTTCTCTAAAGATCTATTTCCTGACAAATACTGTTAACGACTCAGAGAATGCATGTCTATTGGAATACAAAAAAATACATCAAAAACCGAGCAAGGCACCAGTCTGGGGAGAAACCCTGAGAAACCTCAGGCCATTTATTTCCAGTATGTGGTATAAGAATAAACCAGGGGCGCCTGGGTGGCTCAGTTGGTTAAGCCTCTAACTCTTGGTTTTGGCTCAGGCCATGATCTCACAGTGGTGAGATTGAACCTGGCCTCTGGCTCCACGCTGAGGGTGGAACCTGCTTGGGATTCACGCTCTCCTTCTCTTTCCACCCCTCCCCTGCTTGTGCATGTGCGTTCTCTCTCTCTCTCTCTTTCCGTGTCCTCCTCAAAATAAATCAATAAACTTAAAAAAAAAAAAAAAAGAATAAACCAGAACACTGTATAGTACTATGTCCCTGTATTTATTTCCTGTGGCTGCTGTAACAAATTGCCATAAAGTTGAGGACTTAAAATAGCAGATATTCATTCTCTTGCAGATCTAGAGGGCAGAAGTCTGAAATACATATCAATGGGCCCAAATCAACATGTTGGTAGAGTCATGCTTCCTGCAGAGACTCTAGGGTGCATTATTTCTTGTCTCTCCCAGATTCTCATGGCCTCCAGCAATCCTTGGCTTGTGTCCACATCTTCCAGTCTCTGTCTCCATCTTCATCTGTCTATATTTCTTCCCCTCTGCTTTTCTCTTATAAGAGAATGTGTAATGGCACTTCTGGCCCACCTGGCCAAGATCCTTAACTTAATTACATCTGTAAATATACTTTTTCCTTATCAGGTAGCATTTACAGCTTCTGGAAACTGGGGCCTGATATCTTTGCAGGCCATTATTGAGGCTGCTGTAGTCCCCAAGGGCCACAAAGTAAGGGTCCAGGAGGCAAAAGTAGAATTGAATCTTTACTTCCAGTGACCAACCTGTAGTATTTGTGCCTCCTATCTCCACTCCTTGGGTTCTTCTAGGTCAGAGGATCTGGTTCCAAGGGAAAGAGCATTTCCAACAGGGACCACAATAATGGTGCCACTAAACCTGAAGATATGCCTGTACCTGGTCACTTTGGGCTCCTCATGCTTGTGGATCAGCCAGTAAAGAAAGGAGTTCTTGGGGGCACCTGGGTGACTCAATTGGTTAAGTGTGACTCTTGATCTCAGTTCAGGGTATGATCTCACAGTTCCTGAGTTAAAGATCTGCATCAGGATCTGTGCTGATGACACAAAGCCTGCTTGGGATTGTGTCTCTCTATTTCTCTGCCCCTCCCCTGCTCACTCTTTCTGTCTCTCAAAATAATAAATAAATAAACACCAAAAGAAAAGAACAGAAACTTGAGGGAGTGTGGCCTAGAGTATCATGGCTTGAGGACCATGCAACTCTAAGGAGAAGATGCCCAGAAGACGCTGAAAGCATTGCCTGCTATTGGCTTCTGCAGGTACCCTTTCTTGGAATTGTCACCTACTGGAAGGAAACCCAGTTTATGCCTTCTCTCTGGAGCAGCACACATTCAGCACAATAACTGACTGATGTGACATTACCAAGGTCAAGGTGCCCTGACTTGATTCAAAACATTTCTGAAGGACCACCTTAACTTCAGAGACCCTCTGGCACTGGCAGAAGCCCCTGGTGCTTTAGGGACTAGTATTTACTTTGACTTCTCCCCAATCCTACCTTCCTGACTCCCCTAGAGTTATTGTTGTCCAGAAAACTTCCCATTTCTTCCCAGACTCTGTTTCTAGGAATCTCCACCCGTGACAGTGCCCCACATCACACCCTCTGAGCCCACCTTAGACTTCAGTCACAACTTCAGTGGACACTTTGCACAAACTCAGACTCTCCTCAAACCAGCCAGGTCCTTCTTCAACCATGTGCTGTGCATCTTTTCACTTTCTGCCCCAGGGCCCTTGCCAGCTACATGAGAAGCCTCTTGGCCTTTATATATATGCAGAGCCTGAAACTGCAGAAGACCTAATGACCTCAAGGGAGTAGACCCTAACTGAGGGCATATGTGAGTCAGAAGATAAGTTCCCCAGCCATATGTCCTTCAGATGAAGGTGTTCTGGATGCTATTTAGAAGCTTCTAGTGGAGGGCCGTCTGGGTGGCTCAGTCGGTTAACTGTCCAACTTCGGTTCAGGTCACGATCTCACAGCTCATGAATTCGAGCTCTACGTTGGTCTCTGTGCTGACAGCTTGGAGCCTGGAGCCTGCTTTGGATTCTGTCTCCCTGTGTCTTTGCAATCCCCCTCCCCACATACACACTGACTATCTCTCTTTCAAAAATAAATAAACATTATAAATTTTTTTAAAAAAGCAGCTTCCTGTGGAATAGGACCCTTAATGCCCAAAGAGGCAACCTCAATAATATATTGTATTGGCTTTCTTCCCCAATCCTTGTTTACCAGAACCGTCTCCTTATAACTCTTGAAGCTAAGTCCTCATCTTTGCTCTGCTTGGGAAGAAACCAAACTTCTAAGTCCCATCATCAGCTAGGTGGTTGTTTCCATCTCCTACAACTTGATCTTTCTCAAAGCATGGAAATCTGGGAACTCATAAATTCTTCTTAATGGCTATATGATAAAGGGGAAATGCCATGTGCTAAAACCTATGTGCTAGGATCTCTGCCAGTGATATAGCAATGAAGAAGATAAAACCTTATCCCTGGGGCAGCTTGAAGTTCAGTAAGTATGGGTGGCTAGAATAGCAAGTAGGGTTGAGATAAACATTTAAAAGTAAAGGGGGAAGAGACAAAGGAGAGAGCGGTTCCATCTCATTGGATAAATCAGAAGGGGCTTCACAGAAGAGGTGGCATTTGAGAAGGGCAGAGTGGAGTGAAGAAGATCTGCCAAGGTCGGTGGAACCAGGTGAGCAAAGGCCCAGGAAGAAGGAAATCCAGGGCTGGGTGGATCACCTGGAAGAGCCCAGATGTGATGGGGTGTTAGGCATGTGGATGAAAGCCACTGGAGATTGTATTGGGGAAACTCGGGTGTCAGAAAGGGGAATCTGGGCTTTGTTCTTCTGTGAGAAGTGACCTCCTGCATGTGCTGGCATTGATAGACCGTTCAGGACACGCTCTTGTCACTTAGCAAGAAAGGGAGAGGTATCTTGATATACAAACTAGCTGGATATTTACTGGTTCCAGGAGAAAGCAGGTGGGGTAGCCAGCAGGCAACTAATCAAAAGAGCTAATTAACACTTATTGAACACTTATGATATGCCAAACCCTGATCTTTATTTGCATTATCCAATGTAATCCTCACAACAATCTAATGAGATTGGTACTGATACTATCTCTACTTTACAGGCAAGAAGACAGGTAGAAACAGGCTGTGTAGCTTGCCCCAAATATAGCTAGTAAGTGGCAAGGCAGTTAATGTGCCTGAGGCAAACTGGCTCCTGTGCCCAGCACTTAACCACTGTGCTGGCAGGGTGGGGTGAGGGCTAAGCAAGACTGGCAGTCAGCAAGAGCTTCTGAGGAAAGCCGTAATTCCGTCAGAGTCCTCTGCCCATCATGGGGGGGATCATAGCGCCATTTTTGGCATTACTACAAAAGTCTCCCTAGTCTTCTGTGGGTTTGAGCTGATCCATGTGTTTCCAAGCCTGCAAGTAGAGTCGGAGTCACCATCCTGGGCTGGGATTCTGTAACTCACCCTGTAGCTATTTGCAATCATTGATGTCACTATATTTGAGTCTCCGAGTTCTATCCCTTCAAAGAATTTTATCTTGAAGTAGCCCCATTAAGATCATAATTACTCATTTAAGAAGTGTTTCCCAAACATAGATCCAGCTACTCCATGGTGTTTACTCATCAATAATAACAGTAGCTAACACAAATATATACGCACATCATATCATTAAATTCTCATAACGAAATAAGTACATTACTGTTATTATCTTTATGTTTCAAATAAAGAAATGAAGCTTTATACAAAGCAAGATAACAAAGTAAAGTTACTCAGTTTCAGAGAGTTAGAGGAACTGATAGAGCCATTTTATTAAGTCTCCTTGAAAGCAACACAAAGCTGTTCAGAAATCCACTGGGGTGATTGAGAGATCTCTGGGCTCACATCTCTGGAAGCCTATCCCATCAAGCATCACTCTTACCAGCAAGAATAATAAAGATAGTCTTCTTTACCAAGGATTCTTATGAGCCAGATCCTTTTCACACATTGTGTCATTTTACCCTTACAGCACTCTGTGAAGAAGATAAGGCTAAGGCTCTCCTCATTTTATAGATGAAGAATCCAAATCTCAGAGAAAATTATTAACATAAGTTTACACGACTGTCCTCAAAGGGCTCATAGTCTAAACAGGGGTATAAATACATTTAAAGAAATTAACAGGTACAATCCACCATGGTCATTTCATTCTTAAGTGCTACGTGAGCCCCCAGAAAGGAACAACTGACTCTGCATGATGGCAGCAAGAGATGTTGGTGGGGGGAAGGATAGAAGAATGGTCTAGAAAGATATCACAAAGTGGCATTTGTGCTGAGTTCAGAGGATAGGAGGCATGTTTTAGGGAGGAAGTGGGGGAAAGGTGTTCCAAGTAGTCCAGGGAACAACTGTCCAGTTAGAGAGTGGTAGGTATAGGTTGGCACATTCTGAAAGGATGAGTGGTCAGCCATGGCAAGAGGATTGGGTACAATGAAGAAAGATGAGAGAGGAGTGAGGCCAGAGTCAGATCATGCAGGTCCCTCTGAGTGATTCCAAGGAGTTTGGAGGCGATCTTGGAAATTATTCAAAACAATTTTAAGTTCTGGTGGAATGTGGTAAGATTTACCTATGCATTATCCACAGAATGGAAGTGGAGATACAATGAGAGTGGAGGGAACAAACAGGAGAAATATTTAAAGTGTCAAATCAGTAAGTCCTCATGATGATTTGGGATGTATATATAGTGACTATGAGCAAGGGGTTCAAGATTCCATATCCCAATGATTAAGCAGACGGATGGTGGCATTTACTTAATTAAGGAAGAGCAACTTGGGGGCATCTGAGTGCCTCAGTTGGTTAAGCATCTGACTCTTGATCTTGGCTCAGGTCACGATCTCATGGTTCATGAGTTTGAGCCCTACATTGGGCTCTGTGTTGACAGCTCAGAGCCTGCTTGGGATTCTCTCTCTCCCTCTCTCTCTCCCCCTTCCCTGCTCACTCTTTCTGTCTCTCTCAAAATAATAAATAAACACCAAAATAAAAGAACAGCAACTTGAGGGAGCGTGGCATAGAGTATCATGGCTTGAGGACCATGCAACTCTAAGGAGAAGATGCCCAGGAGGTCAGTGGACCTAACAGGTAGGAGAGAGAGATTGGAGTAATCCACTGGGCAGGTGTTCTTTGTGGTTGTATTCATGTACTGTGTTCAGAGCTGGTTACCCAGAGGGAATAGCTCAGAATCTCACTCAAAGACTGCACACTCTATAAGGGGAGTGGACTAGTACATATCCTACCATGTCATAGGAACTTACACATACCCTGGGTGTAGAGGGTGGCATGAAAGAAGTAATGGTCAACTGTACTATGTGGGGAATGATTAAAGGCTTTTTATAGGAAAGGTCTGAGATTCAAATCTTGAAGGAATGGACGATTTTCACAGGCCATAAATGTAGAAAAGGGTACTCAAGGCAGCACATAAAGGTGCAGAAGAACCTACATTTCCATGGCCTGTAGTTAGGTCAGTATGCCTGGAGGGTGGGCACATGGGAGGTGGGATATGGAGAGGTTATGAGTTATGATACTGGGAGATAAGCAGAGGACAGGTGGTTGGGAGCCTGGAATGCCATGTCAAGTAGTTTAGACTACTCTCTGGTAATGGAATCCACCAAAAGAATTTAAGCAGAGGAGTGGATGATGGAATTTGGGACCTGGAAGTCAGGGGGTGTAATTAAAACCAAGGGACTGGACATGATCTCTCCGTGGGGGGTGGGAAAAAACACTGAAGGCTGAAGATTTACTGCACAGGTAGAAAAGACTTTCATGGCCCTGTGCAGGCGGGCCCTTATGCCAATTTAATCCCCATAATAATACTATGAGGTAAGTTCACTAGAATGTAATGGGTCCATGGGATTTGAACCCAGGTCATATAGCTTCAAAGCTGATGCATCTTCACCACTCAACCATGCAGCCTCCCTGCAATGATAATAGCTAACACAGGTGAGGGCTTACCAGGTGTCACGCGCCTTACCTGCACTACCCATTTTGGTACTTACAACAGCCCCATAAGAAAGGAGAAAATGGAGGTACAGAGGGGAGCATGCAACTTACTTAACTCACCCAAGTCAGAACAGGTAATAATTAGCCAAGTTTAATTGAAGCTTTCTGGCTTGAAGAACCGTACATGTAATGACTTTGCCCTGCCGACTCTGTAAGTGCTCCATAAATACTAGCTGAATCCATAAATGGGTGGTTGAAAGAGCAATGTTTCTAAGAATTGGCTTCTGCATCCTGAGGTTCAAGCATCACCAGGCCAAGTGCCCAGACGGTGACTTTCCACAGAAGCCAGAGTATAGGGAGTAGCTTGGCCGGCTCCGACCCCAACCCGCCTGCTTCTGCAGCCTGACCCTTCCAGGGTGGGGCGTGCATCAAAGGCTGTGGGGCCAGCCTGCAGCCCCCTCCTTGGCCAGGCCCCATCAAAGGCTCCTGTGCCAGGCCCTGCTCCATTCCAAGGCTGGGCAGATCAAAGGGCCCTGCAGAAGTTGGCTTTCTGGACAGCTCCAGTCCTGATCATCAATTGTCAGTTTGGCAGTGACAGCAGAGGGTCCAACATGACAGGACTGCCATAGCTAAGGCTCCTGGGGCAGACATCAGAGAGGCAGCTCCAAAGGCCAGGGAAGCTGCCTGAGGCCCCTTTGGGCATCGACCCCTGGTGGGAAGAGAGGGAAGAACTGGAGAGGCCCCTAAGGAAAATGTTTGGAGCAGGATCACTAGAGGAAAGTTGCTGCAGGCAAGAAATCTGACCTTGGCATTTTTATTCCTGCCGTGGAACCGTGAATTGGATTACCTCATGCAGCCGGGAGAACTGTTGACATGCCCACACGTGTCCACTCTGACTCGTATATATACACACATGCAAACACACATACACACACCTAAATATATACACACACCTGAATCACCCACCTGGACGTGCGTGCCTTATAAACACACCTCCACACATGCAGATTCTCACACACCCTAAAACAAGCAAAAATACTCATACACACACGCTCCCTTCCACTCATCATACTTGCCTGCAAACACACACACACACACACACACACACACACAGCCCTACACATACCTAAAAATGCAAGCACATAAGCAAACATATCTACACACTCACTCATACAGAAGAACATACTCTTTTTAATATATTCTGCCAGGTTCTAGGGCCTGAATCCAATATTTTAGTCCCAGAAAGGTGAGAATCATCCTTATAAATAGGCTTTACGTGCAGAAATAGCTTATTACACATATCCTGATGCCAGCCATTCTCCAACTCTTCTGTAGAAAAATCGAGAGGAAATGTCCAAAATTGTAGAAAACAGGATTTATGTCAGCTCTTGGAAAGCCCTCTCTGCCCCTAACAGCTATTAAAAAATATCAGCACATTAGAATTCTGTTCAGTGAGGAATACTTGGTTGCCAGAAATCTGAACCAGTTGAAATATCAATTTTGCCTCAACAAATAGGTATATGCTCTGAATTAATAGATTATAGACATATATATGCCTAGCTGTGAGTCAGATTTATTATAATTTTGGAAGCTAAAAACACTTCCATTTAAAGGGCAATTGATATCACATTTGAATTTACTTAAGGAGTAAATAGAGCAGTTTTGGTACCCGAGTTTGGTATTTGTTCAAATACCCTCCCTTTCATGGTCACAGTCACAAGACTAAGAAAAGTAGCATGGGGTCCTTTAACACCAGCCCACACCAGACCAGAGTGGGCACCTATAGGGACAGTGTGGTTCCTCACCATGTTTCTCCTCAGGAACAAGGCACTCCCTCCTCAGCTGCCTGGAATATTGGCTGCTGACAGCTCACAGCAGAATCTGTCTCCATAAATTGTCTTAAGCAGAAGGAAGCCACCTCACCCATGGCTATGACCCCTCCCTGGGGACAGCCTGCATGCAATTACATCTTGGAAGGGACTCCCTGCTCCTAACTGGTTGGTATGAGTATATAAATGTCCAGCCCCTTTGCCCCAAACGGGACAATAAAGGATTACCTCAGTTCCAGAACTTTCCATGGGATCAGTTGAGGCCTCTGTTGCAACTGCATCACAGTGCAACATCTTCCCCTCTCCAACTTCCTTCTTTCACTCACAGGTATTGCTCCTGAAAGCACTCCTCAATAAATGTCATGCGCCTAAATCTCAGAGACGCAGAATCTGTCTCCCAGTGAACTTGACCTATAGCAGCATCTTTCTTCAGTGCTCTGATGTTCTTGTGTATTCCTCTTTCCCTCACATACCCAAATATCAGCAAATTGATTAATAATGTAGCCCTAAATTCTTTATCTCTCATCGCCTCCATGGCTACCACTCTGGTAAGAGCCACCTCTCTCCTGGCCCATTTGCAATTTGGGCCTGTCTCCAGACTGGCCACCACACTTCTGCTCTTGACCTCCACACAGTAATGAAGGCAATCTGTCAAAACATAGTCTAATCACATTGTTTCTTTGTTCAAAAATCTCTAGTGGCTTCCCATCTTTTTCAAAAAATAATAAAAATTAAAAAATCCAAAGTCCTTACCATGCATTCAGGATTTCCATGGCCTGGACCTCTGCTTCCTCTACGAGCTCACCTCTTGCTCCTCCTCCCTTGTCCATTCCTCTCCAGCCCCACTGCCTTTCTTGCTGCACCTTGAGCACATCAAGCCTGGGGCTGCCACAGGATCTTTGCACTTGATGATCCCTCTTCAATAAGGACTCCTGGGACTTTTTCCTTCCCTTCGTTTGGTTCTCACCTAAATGCTATCTTAGCCAAGAGGCCTTTTCTAACTCTCATTTTAAATATCACAGTCCCATCCTTCTCTTGCTGGCATTTCTTCATTGCACTTATCACCATGTAACATATTATTTATGTATTTATAATCTGTGATGTGCCTTCACATTTGCCCCCGTGGCCTTCATGGCAAGCCACTCGTCCCCTTTACACATACTCCTAGCACTTGTTCTTCTGGGACTCCAGTGGAGATCCAGATGTGGGGACCTAGATTCCTATTAGCAAAGTCAGTATCTCTACCACCTCACCCCTTTAACATTGGCTCTCTTCCACAACAGCTTTCTCGTCATGCTTAGATCCATCATTTCTTCTTCCAGGCCTTTATCAGGCCCATTCGTGACTACAGAATTGAACATGCAATGGCTTACGTGGGAGCCAATCTGTGCCCCAGCCCCATTACTGGGGTCTTCTGGGTCCTGGGCTTGGAACCCAAGGCTGAGCCACCTTGATTTGCAACAGGCTTTAGTGTCTATTCATCTCAGGAAAAGCCAGGAGGCTAAGTCAATAACCAAAGGAAACCAAATATGAGGCAAGACCTCAGTAACCCAGTACCCTTGATGTGGCTATATATCTGTAGCCCAGCAGAGCCTGGCGGGCTCCGGTGACTGATTCCAAACATTCTGAGAAGACTGATGAGGGATGAAGTAACAACTGAATGAGACACAGAAGAAATCCCTCTCCTTCATCCTCCACATCTATCCAGTCACCAAAATATCTGGCTTCTGACTCTTGAAATTCTCTCTAATCCAACCCCTTCACTGCTTTCCCCAATGCCACTGGCATAATTCAGAACCTCAAATAACTTGCATGTATTAGCAAGATAATAATGTGAAATTTTAACCTCAGCGCTTTTGGTTTCATTTTTATTTCTTTTTTTTTTTAATTTTTTTAATGTTTTATTTATTTCTAGGAGAGAGAGAGAGAGAGACAGCGTGAGCAGGGGAGGGTCAGAGAGAGGGAATCACAGACTGAAACAGGCTCCAGGCTCTGAGCTGGCAGTCAACACAGAGCCCGACGCGGGGCTTGAACCCACGAACCGCGAGATCATGACCTAAGCGAAAGTCGGACGCTTAACTGACTAAGCCACTCAGGTGCCCCTCATTTTTATTTCTACACATCCCTCAGTCTTCCCCTTGTCAAAACTAGAACATCAGTGGGGTGCCTGGGTGGCTCAGTGAGTTGGGTGTCCAACTTCTCCTCAGGTCATGAACTCATGGTTAGGTTTGTGAGTTCAATTCCCACATCAGGCTCTCTGTTGTTAGCACAGAGCCTGCTTGGGATCCTCTCTTCCTCTCTCTCTTTGCTCTTTCCCCGCGCCTGTGCACATGCCCACACTCTCTCAAAAATAAGTAAACATTTAAAAAATTACAAACAAAACACAACAAAACTAGAACATCAAGCCTGAACATCCACTGCCTCGAAGTAAGGGAGTTGTAGTAGAAATGCAAAGAGAAGTAAGTTAATTATTGGTGTAGTAGCCAAACCCTAGCCTAAATAAGAGGTTAGAACATTTCCTGCAAGGGTAAGGTTTAGCTGAGTTGGAAGAACAGGCAGAGAGTCAGAGAGGGAATGAACAAAGTGGATGCCTGTGTGGGCTTCTGAGAGGGGTCCCTGTGTCCTACCTGCCCAGCTGAGCC
Organism: Proteles cristata cristata; assembly: GCA_017311185.1. Classification (NCBI taxonomy): domain Eukaryota; kingdom Metazoa; phylum Chordata; class Mammalia; order Carnivora; family Hyaenidae; genus Proteles; species Proteles cristata. The sequence continues at coordinate 242,966 of JAESUZ010001774.1, read as the reverse complement.
CGGGGGTGGGGAGGAGGTGACTCCTCTCCTCTTTGGTGCTGGGATCTGAGAGCAAGCGGGGCCTGTGCCTCACTTCCCATCTTTAGCCTGACAAGATGCCAGCGCCCACAATTCAGTGACCCACCTGATGGGAACAGCATGGCTGATAAAACTGCTTAGCGGATTAGACATAAGGCCTAATGTCTTATGTTCCAGACCCAGTGAACCTCCAGAAGAGTCCGAATGCTGTGGACCAAAAGCACCTGCTATCTGGAAGATGAAAAGCCTGCACAATGACCTGTGTGAATCAGGTTTGTGCCAGATAAGGGCCTGGGTGCCCCAGCAGATGCCAGCATGAACAGATGATAGCCACCACCACTGTCCCTCGATCCCCATCTTGTTCTTACCCCACAGCTTCAGGCTATAGAACTCCCTCCCCACGCTGAACTTAATAAAGCCTTGCAGAGAAGAAAAACGGGGAGAAATACCTGAGCTGAGATTAAATTTCTACCAAGATTGGATTGGGGTTCAAGTTTGTTAGAAAATAAACTTTAGTTTTTTGCACATCTCATATTGTGACCTGGTCACATTTTACCAGCTGCCTAACACTACTCAGTAGTATCCTATCTGATCTGTCTGTCTCTATTTCCTGCTCTTCCTTCTACACAAGGACCAGAAGGACACTTATTAAGCATGGATATGACTGTGCCTCTCTTGGAAAGAAGCCATGTTTTCAAGTAGGCAGGCCTGGGTTCAAATCTTGACTCTGCTGGATACCAACTGTTCTAAGGCATGTCTCTCCAACTTTGTGAGCCTCATTTTACACCCTTATGAAATGGAATAATCCTAGGGCCTATCTCCTCAGATACCTGTAGGATCCCTGAGGTGATGTAGGTCCTGGCACAGACTAGTTGTTCAGTTAATATTGGCTGGTCCCCAGTGTACTGTGGGGTCTATCACCTCCTTAGTTTTTTTACATGTGTTTCTCCTTTCCCACCTCCCCGAAGAAAAGCAAAACCTCTCCCAACTACCACTTTATTCTTTGAGACCTCAGCTGGGCTATCTTCTTCTGTGCCTTGTCCCCCCACCCCCCAGATAGGTTTAAGGATTTCTTGGTGGTAGACCCTCATTTTCCCAAGCTCAGCCTCATCACAGCATTCATTATATACTCTTACTTACTTGTTTAGAATTAGTCCTCCATCCCTCCAGTGGGATGCCCATCCCTTACAACCCTGGGCTCGCATTACTCCAGAGAGGGCCCAAGGGGCAAGAGGAAGTCCTTCTGAAAGACAATGGTGGGGAGAGGGTCAAGGGTTCAAGTCGAGGAACAGGTGGGCTTGCCATCTTGCCCATGGTTCCTGTGAGAGTCCTTTGTGACCCATGGGCCCAGAGCGGCCTGGCATCCCAGTGGCTGGGATGCAGGGTTTCCAGGTCACCTTTCATCTTTGTACATGGTGTTTGTCCCTTTGATCCTTGAGCACATCAAACAAAGCTCACTAATCAATGGCTTCCTCCTTGTCTTTCAGAGCGCATCATCAAACACAGCCTGCATCTCTCCCTGCTTCCCTCCCCCCGCCCTGCTTTCCAGTCAGAGGCATTTGCTCTACAAGGCCCAGACTGTGGCCCACCTATCACCCCCCCTCCCCACCTAGTGCAGGTGTGACTGTTTCTTTAATTCAAATGAGTGTAGGGATATGTCAGCACTCACTCACTGATACATCCTGGTTCTTATCTCTCACCCAGGCCCTTGGGCGGAGGTGACATGAAGCATATACTGTGATTGCCTGGCTCTTGGCCTAAGAAGGACCCAGTAATGAAAGAAGCAGGAGAAAGATAAACAGGGCTGAGGGCAAAAATGAACCTTTCTGATCCTATTTCCCTTTGTGTAACTGTAATATTACTTCCTGCCCCACTTACCTCACAAGGCTGAAGGCTGAAGTGAGGATTGAGGAAGTTAATGGATGTCAGAGTTACTTTTGGATACATATTGGGTTTGTCTGGTCCTTCTAGAGCTTACATTTCGGCAAAACTCAGGTAAGGCTTCTGGACAAGCAAGTGTCCCCGGTCTTCCCAGTGTGCCTGGTCCCCAGGGATTTCCTGGGATGTGGGAATATCAGTGTTAAAACTAGGGAAGTCCCAGCCAACCCAGATGGGTTGGTCACTCTACAAAGAGGTAGCACTAGACAGTGGCTGTTGTGGGCTAAATGGTGTCCCTCCCAAATTCATATGTTGAAGCCCTAACTACCAGTATCTCGTATCTCAGAATGTGATTATACTTAGAGATAGTTCTTTAAAGAGATGATCAAGTTAAAAAATTAGGACTTCAGGGTGGGCCCTAATCTAATCTGACTGTTATCCTTATAAGAAGGGAAAATTTGGACACAAAAAGACACCAGGTACACGCACACACACATGTGAAAAGGCGGGCATCTACAAGCCAAGCAGACAGGCCTCAGAAGAAACCAGCCCTGCTGACATCTTGACTTCTTACTCTTAGGTTTAAGTCTCCAGAACTGTGAGAAAATAAATTTCATTTTTTAAAAAATATTTATTTTTGAGAGAGTTCAAGCAGGAGAAGGGCAGAGAGGGGAGGATAGAGGATCTGAAGCAGGCTCTGCACTGACAGCAGTGAGTCTGATATGGGACTCGAACTGACAAACCGCAGGAACATGACCTGAGCCCAAGTCAGATGCTCAACTGACTGAGCCCCCCAGGCACCCTGAGAAAACAAATTTCTGTTGCTTCAGCCACCCAGTCCTGGTATTTTGCCAAGGCAGCACAAACTGACTAACAGAGAAGCTCACATACCGTACACTTAAGTATCCGAACATTGCACATCAAGAAAACAAACTGGTGAATAAAATGTTTCTATCTTGTCACATACACCTTTGTAAAGAGCTGAGAGACACATTAGAATTTAGAATTCTCAGGAGTCTATGCCACTCCTGCTTAGGTATAGTAGAACTCACCTCTGTTCCCCTAGGTTATGACCTCCCCCCATTCTCCCCATGCTTACACTATGAACAGGAATTCTGCTCTACTCACAACCTCTACAAACAGCCACCTCTTGGCCACCCTTCAGACCCAGAGGTGTGCACACTGAAAGTGGGGTCCCTTCAGAGAATATAGGCAACTATAGGCCTTGAAGCAGACTCAGGGGGCATTTAAGCTGGAATTATAGAGTCCCAGATGCCCACAGCATAGTCTACAAGAAGAGGCTGAGGACTCTAGGCTGATACATCCCCTCAGGTCCTCAAATTCTTCTTTAAGGGGACTGGCCTGGGTGAACCAGAGTAAAGCCCTCTCAAGTGTCGCTCAGGGTAGGATTCCCTGCCACCCTGGTTGGAAAACAGTACTTTCAGAAAACCAGATTCCATGTCCGTGGTGTGGCATTCCATCCAAGCCCAGAAATGGGAGAGTGCTCCAACCAGGAGAGAAAGAAGGAGCCAGTCAAGGAGAAGTGGGATTTGAACCCATGCTGTCTGGTTCCAGGGTCTACATTCTTCACTATTGTGCACTGCTGCCTGCCAAGAGCAGGGGTCAGAGGAGATGCCCAGAGCGGGCGCGGTCAGGACAGTCTCCTGTAGGAAATGCATGGACGAACAGAGGTGATTCCCTAGAGGTGGGCACTCTGGGACACTCCCCTGAGGGGCACATCTCAAGAATTTGAACTCAGGAGAAAATTCTTGAGACATGTGCATCCCAGAGTGTCCATCTTAAAAGCCCTCACTCATTAGATCTCTGTCTTCTAATGATGATTATTTTTTTAAAAAAAAACTTTTTTAATGTCAATTTATTTTAGACAGAGAGGTAGAGAGAGAGAGAGAGAGAGAGAGAGAGAGAGAGCGAGCGAGCGCGTGCGCGTGCATGGGCGGGGGAGGGGCACAGAGAGAGGGACACAGAATCCAAAGCAGGCTCCAGACTCTGAGCTGTCAGCACAGAGCCCGACATGGGGCTTGAATGCACAAACCTCAAGATCATGACCTGAGCCACCCAGGCTTCCCTCTGATGATGCTTATAATAAAGGTAATAAATACATTTCCCACACACGTTAGAGAAATAGAGGTGACCACACATGAAAGAAAGTGTTTTCATGTAAGTCACACTTATGAACAGTATTGGCTTCAGGTTAAGAGTAGCAAACTAAGGCTGGGAGAGGGGACATGGTGAGTCAGAGGTGGTGGAGTTGGGGTTTGACTCTGGTACCCAAGTGCATTTTAATTGTGGCACATTTGAGGCAATCTACAGTGGCACTAAATTATGTCCATTCATTCAGACAGGCATTTATTAAGAGTGTTTCTGTGCCAGGCATCGATTAACTGCCAGAATAGAGATGTGGACAAGATTCTTCCCTGCTTGAGTGGCTCACAGGCCACGTAGGAACTGGGCAGGTGACTATGACAGTAGGAGTTGAGAGGAGTCAGCCATAAAGAAACGCAGGGAGGACCCAGCGTGTTCTGTGACGGCGACCCCAGATGATTCAACTGGACCTTTAAAGCTAAGTAAGAAGTGGCAGAGAACAGGAAGAAGAAGAGCCTTGCAAACAGAAGGAATGAGCTTGCAGAGGGGAGATCTGAGAGAAGAGGAGCTGCTTGGACTTCCCTGAGCTTGAACCAGGGGTGGGGGGCGGAGGGAGAGGTGATTGCTGGGCCGATGAAAGTCTGGTTAGATACAAGGGAGCCCGGGTCAGATTTTAATCCAGGAAATGACTGGATCAGACATGGGCTGTGATCTGTATCAAGTGCCTCTCACTTTGGGCTGAAATAGCTTCTTTCCTTGTTTCCGTTCCCCTTCACTGTCTTTGAGTTTCTCAGGAACGGAGTTTTATCATTGCCCCAGTGCCTTTTGCTGAATGAATGAATGAATGAACTCTGCTACCTGTTTGTGTTCTCCTATTTGAGCTTCCTTTTCTCCCCCACTCTTCCTGATTTTAGTTAAGAACTGAACGTGGGCTCAGTACACAGGCCCTGAGGCTGTGAGTCTGTGTATGGTTTACAGCAGCCAAACCAAATAAACAAACACATGGCAGAACCCCAGGCATGCTGCTCCTACACTTGGCACAGCCAGCTGGCACGTGGCTGCCCCTCCCCAGCCGCCCCGGCTCCTCCCTCCCTCTGGAGTCAGCCTAGAGGCTTGGCGGTGGTTTTGGGAAGCCCCTTCCCCTCTCCAGCAGCAGCGGGACTCCAGGCACACACTGATACGCTCCTTTTAATTAGAGGGAATTTGAAATCACTTCTGTCTTGGAACTCTGGAGAATTGGTTGGCAGCGCCTAAGATAGAGGGGGCCCACTGACAGGGCGGTGACTCCAGTACCAGGGAGAGGACAGGGGTGCGAACCCCCGCCCCGACTGGGCTTTCTGCTCCCTTGTACTCATTCCAACTGGATTAACTGCCCATCCCCTACTGATTGCTCTGGGGACCCCTAAAGTTTCCTTTTGGGGAGGTGCCCAGCTCTTTAAGAGTCTCAAGTCAAAATCAGTGCACAAATAGCACTCACTGGAGCTTTTCCCGTATTTCTCCACATCAGCACATGACAGCCCTATTTTCAGGGCCCCGGGTCAGAAGCTGCAGGGAGTTCTCAACCCCGCTTCCCTCACTCTACAGCCACCGTCACCAGGCATCGCCTACTTTACCACCAAATGGCTTCAAAATCCATCTCCTTCTTTCCATCCCCTTGCTATTGTCCAAGTTCATGTGCCCCTCATCTCCGCTTGGACTTGTACAACTACCTCCTACTGTCTCTTTGCCTTCAGTCTTTCTCTAACCCCTTCTCCTTTCCAGGTGCCATTTTAATCTAAGTCACTATTTGACCCAGTCTCTCCTTAACCAAAAAACAAAAGCAAAAAAAGAAGGAAAAAAAAAAAACCCCACAAAACTTTATGTGGTTCCTACAAGAGAAATAGTGTGTTGTTTTTGTCACTGTTCTTCTCTCTTAACACAACCATCCACATCCTAGGAGGCTGCTGAATAAAGACCACATTTCCCAACTTCCTTTGCAGCAAGGCACAATCACGTGACTCAGGTCCGACCAATAAGATTTACCTAGAAATGGAACGTATGACTTTTAGCAGTGTCCTTACTGGGAAATATTATGCTTTTCATTATACTTCCTTACTTTCTGCAGGATGGAATTCAGATGTGATGGCTGGAGCTGGAGTAACCATACTGGGTCATAAAGTGACCTTAGTAATGAAGGTTGTGCACAGTAAGATAGAAACACACCATAGATCACTTATGCAAACCCTGTCTTTTTCTTCCTAACTGTCACATGAGAAAGGAATAAACTTTTATACTGATTAAGCCATCAATATTTGAGGGTTTTCTGACACTCCAGCTAATCCTAATTCTAATGAACACCTATCTATTGTAGGGGTGTGGAAAACAAATGCCACCAGAAGCCAGGCAGGCAACATAACTTAGTAACACCCTCATGGAGCAGCATGGAGTAGGACTGGGGATGGACTTGTTTATTCATTCTTTTTTTTTTTTTTTTTTTAATTCAATCATTCTGTTTTTTATTTAACAAGTATTTATAAAGCCCATTGTGTGTCAGGCATTCTTAGGCACTGGGAAGGCAGAGACAAATAAGACTTGGTCCCTTCTTAGAGGAGATCCTGTCTGGTTGGAGCAGACATTGTAAAGAGAGTAATATAGAAAAGGGTTATGGGGACTGTGATGGCTGATGTACAAATGGTGGTGGAGGCAACAAAAGAGATTGGAGGCAATTCTAAAAAAAGATCTGAAAACAAAACTTCAAAGGGAAGGTAACCTCTTACCCCACAGATAAGTAAAGAAGGGATAGGGGTGCTTGGATGGCTCATTTGGTTGAGCATCAGACCTTGACTCAGGTCATGATCTCACAGTTCATGGGTTTGAGCCCCGCGTTGGGCTCTGTGCTGACAGCTCAAAGCCTGGGACCTGCTTCAGATTCTGTGTCTCCCCACTCCCCACCCCCCCATCCCTGCTCTCTGCCTCTTCTCTGCTTATGTGCTCTCTCTCTCTCTCTCTCAAAAATAAACATTAAAAAAATTTTTAAAGACGGATAAACAAAGATTATGAGGATTTGGTTCCCTGGTGTTGCCATTCTACAATCGGTGGAATACAACCCACTTGGGCTCTCCACAGAAAGCAGTGGGGAGAGGAAATTAGTACAGCATAAAGGAATCTTAGGATTTAGTTCTATAGCCTTTTTTCTAACTGAGCCCTTTATAGGATTTGATAATATAGGGGAATCATAGCTCCTTCCTGACAGTACCATGCTGTAGATGACCTGATGTTCAGGAACTAGAGTCACTTTGCAAGATCTGACATGTAGTAGGTGCTTAGTAAATTTTGGTGTGGTAAGAGAAGTCTTCCTGAGGGTTTTTGTCTCTCTGCTACTCTTCTGCTCAAGGAAGTTTGGGAGGTATTAAAAATATGTAGTAATCCAGTATTGCCCAGAATTGCACTGATAATCAGATCAGATATCAGGTGTAAACAACCCATTTGGCATTATCTGTGTGGACCAGCGTACATCAGCCCTTCCTAGAGGAGGCTTTTTATTTATTTATTTATTTTTATTTTTTATTTTTTAATTTTTAATTTTTTTTAATTTATTATTTCTAGGAGAGAGAAAGAGTGAGCAGGGGAGGGTCAGAGAGAGAGGGAGTCACAGACTGAAACAGGCTCCAGGCTCTGAGCTGGCAGTCAGCACAGAGCCCGACGCGGGGCTCGAACCCACGAACCGCGAGATCATGACCAAGCGAAAGTCGGACGCTCCGACTAAGCCACCCAGGCGCCCTAGGAGGCTTTTTAAAATAACAGCGTTGGGCTGGGCGCCTGGGTGGCTTAGTCCCGTCCACTTTTCACTTGGGTCATGATCTCGCTTCGTGGGTTCAAGCCCCGCCGGGCTCTGTGCTGACTGCCAGCCTCGGAGCCTGAGCCTGCTTCAGTCTGTGACTCCCTGTCTCTCTGACCCTCCCCTGCTCACGCTGTCTCTCACTCTGTCTCCTAGAAATAAAAAAATAAAAAAATAAAAAAATAAATAAATAAAATAACAGCGTTGGGGCTCCTGGGTGGCTCAGTTAGTTAAACATCCTACTTTGGCTCAGGTCACTATCTCACGGTGTGTGAGTTCAAGTCCTGCGTCGGGCTCTGTGCTGTCAGCTCAGAACCCACCTCAGATCTTCTGTTCCCCTCTCTCTATCCCTGCCCTGCTCCCACCCATGCTCTATCAAAAATAAATAAAAATATTAAAAAAAATAGCAGCATAAAAGTGACTGGCCTGAATTTTTATGAGCATTAGAAGAACGGTCAAAGCAGGAATGATAAAGGCACAAGGCACATAGATGGTGGCCTGTCACTAATTTTCACTCTGTATTTACTTACTGCTATTTAATCTTGGGATGCATCCCAACTCGAATTTCACCATGGTCCAGTGGCATTACTAGGGCTGGGCTGGGGCAATTAAGACCCTGAACAGATCAAGCCATCTCTGGGCTTCCATGGCTTCTGTGAGGGGCTCAGAACCCACACAGGGGTGCTTTCCACTCTTGAAACAGAGCAAGGGATTTCCTGCTCTAGACTTGGCATGGGATTCCTTCTTCCTCTTCCCCTTTCCATCTTTCACAATCCCTGTTTCTCCAAACTGTCCTAAAATAACCACAGGGAACACATACCTGACATATTTTCCTCTCTGAAGCACTTTCCTTGTGGGAAAACTCTCTGCAAAGAATGCCTTAAGAGAAGAGAAATGAACAAGGCTGAGCTGCATGCGTCAGCCGATAAGGACCTTGGAAATAACTCCACCAGCTGCTCATTTCCAAAAGCGGAAAGCCGAGACCCAGAAAACTGGAGTGGGTTGCCCAAAAACACACAGAGCACTTAACAAAATTCTTCAGCAGTTTCAAGTGTGTGTACTGTCAGGCTTTTTCTCTGTCTACACCTTGTAAACATGTTTTGAACAGATGGAAGCGTTATCTGTCCACCGCTGTTAACCCCAGGCACACACCTCTCTGTGGTAGGGGGACCTTCAGGGGACAGGGTCCTCCGGGACCCTCTCTGGTCCAAGGGTGTCAGGAGACATGAGTGGGTCTGGAAAGCCACATGGAGAGAGGCAGGGGTGCTGGTCAGGAAAGCAGCAGGGAGTCCAGGTGAGAGGAGGGGCTGGGCTTTTCCCTCCCTGGTCTGTAAGCTTTGAACCTCTTGGGCCCAGCAGGTGGGCAGCAGGCTGGGGGCATTAGCATTTGTTTTTCCACTTTGATCTTTTGTCTTTTAAGTGTTGTGGAAGGTCTTGTTGGCTGGAGCCTGCCTAAGAAAATCCGTGTGAGAATGTGGCTTCCGTGTTGTGCAACCCAGTCTGTTTTCTTCGAAGCCCACTGATAGTCTCACTGGATCCCACAAGTCAATTTTCTTGTACTTCCTGCCTCTCAATTTTCCTCCTCCACAAAGTAGGAGGCTTGCGCTAGCCCAGTGATTTTCGAACTTCACCTGCTAGCCGCAGAATCTCCCCCTTTCCCCTTCAATTCATAGCTGGAAGCCCAATACTCAAAAAAAAAAAGCACAGCTGCTCTGACCAAAACTGGACATTGGGTCTCTCCCTGTGGGGCCAAACTTGAGATCCCCTTCCTGAGGTGGGTGACCCCTATCCCAGTGGAAGTGCTGTGAAAACAGCCTCAAAAATCTCTACACTAGATGACCTTGAACTCCCCCTCCTGTTCTCCTTTACAATTCTAAAGCAAGCGCTATGAATTAGAGACTCTAGTCTCATTATATAAAGGAACTTACTCAAAGTCCTAAATGACATGATTTGCCCCAAGTTGTAGAGCGACTCTGCCGATTTTCCTCTCAAGTCTCATCCCCCCGGTCACACCTCCGTGTGAAGACCTGCACTCTAGCCAAATAGAAATTTTTAGAGTTCCCCACCTATGACATTTTCATTCCTCTGTGCCCTGCTAAATTCCCTTCCTTCTACCCAGAGAACAGTTCATACTTTTGTCAGACTATTGAATGTGGACATATATTTTTACACTGGCCTCAATGGCACCTCTTCTCTGAAGATTGTCCCAAATCGCAAACCCTTTTTTCTTTTGTGCTTGCACTGTGCTCTGTGGCTGCCTCTGTCATAATATGTCCCATAGTCATGGATGACTTACCCCCTTGGCTTTTCTTCTAGAGAGCCATGGATCTTATATCTCTTTCCTGGACTTTTCAGGATATCTTGCACATAGGAGATATTAAAATCTGTGTAGTGAATGAATGGATAAAGCAGTCAGAGGCAATGTTGGGACTGGGGTACTGGGCTTTTGAAGCCACAACATCAACATTACAACAGTCATGGAGCAACTTCCATCTTGCTCTTCTTGGTGTTGGCTGATTCTGCCCCCCTCTTCACCCACCCCCCATTTTATCCTACTATTCAATTCCAAGCAGCAGACATTTTAAATGCAACGATGTCCTCAACTGGCTTAATACAACCAGCCTCATCTGCCAAGGAGGGATCAGTGTTGGTCAAGGTTTAAAACACACAGGGTAAATATACCCTAGGAAGCCATTCAGCAGAAGTTGCAGACAGCCGGCCCCTCCTATGTGACAGGGGCTTTATGCAAGGGAGGAGAACTAAGTTCTCCGCCCTCTTCATCCCTTTTGTCCTGCTTTCTTTCTTTCTTTCTTTCTTTTTTTTTATAGTTTATTGTCAAATTAGTTTCCACATAACACCCAGTGCTCATCCCCACAAGTGTTCTCCTCCATGCCCATCCCTCCTCCCCCCCACATCCATCAGTCCTCAGTTTTTGTCAGCATTCAAGAGTCTCTCATGGTTTGCCTCTCTCCCTTTCCCCCACCATTTCCGCCCTTCTTCTCCCCCTTGGTCCTCTGTTAAGTTCCTCCTAATCCTCCTATACGTGCACACATATGATATTTGTCCTTCTCTGCCTGACTTATTTCGCTCAGCATAACACCCTCAAGGTCCATCCATGTTGCTACACATGGTCAGATTTCATGGTTTCTCATTGCCATGTAGTATTCCATGGTATAGATAAACCACATCTTCTTGATCCATTCATCTGTTGATCCTTTTGTCCTGCTTTCTACCACCTCAGGATCTGTGTTGACAGCTCAGAGGCTGGAGCCTGCTTCTGATTCTGTGCTTCCTTCTCTCTTGCCCCCTCCCTGTTCACACTGTCCTTGTCTCTCTCTCAAAAAGAAAAAAAACATTAACAATTTTTAAAAATAAACAAATAAATTTTGTATCATCTTTTGTATTCCCGATGACTTAGGAGAAATACTTACCCTTCTGGTGATGGACTGAGTGCTCATGCCACATAGCCATTGTGCTTCCTCGTATCATCCTCCCAACAGCCCAGGGGTACATTTTCATAGTCTAACACTCTTCAGAGAAGAAGAGCCCTTCCCTTAGGGGCCTCTTGCCATCTGGCTGCTTCCTGGGGCCGGAAATAAGGGGCAGGGACGAGGCTGGAGGAAATGCTGTGTTCTGATATTGAAAAAGAGAACAGAAGAGTAGTTACCCTAAGCCTCCTTGTGGTGGTAGGTGCTTCTACCACTGAGGGATCTACCACAGGGGCCAGGAAGAGGTTGTCTACAGTGTCTGCAGAAACGTAGTTCAGAGGTTTATGGATTCTCTTAAGCCTCTGGGTCCCATGAAGGTCCAGAGTTCAGATTCTGGACGTGCACTATGTATCCATTACAGTACTATGCTGCGGGGCATCAGACGTAGACAACCACATCACTGCCCACCAGGGTCTGAAGATCAGATATAGTGCAGCCATGGGGTCGTGGGACCCACGTGTCTCCTTGCTGGAACATGGATAGAATTCTGAATCAAAAGTGACTGAGAGAATCTTTGTGATCTGTTGTCCACTGACCTGGTTGTGTTTTTGTCTGAGAGCTGAAAGTATTTGCAGTGCGTTCTTAATCTTTCATCTGTAGTTGCTCAACCTTACTTTGCCTTCATCATTTGCTCACCTTATCAGCCATGCTTACACTAGTGAATTGTATCTACCTGGTGCTTTTGTCCTCGTTTGCCATGGAATCAGCATGTGAAAATGCAACTTCCAGCACGATATGAACATGCTATTGTTACCTTCAATGATGCCCCCTATTAATAATGGTGGTCCAACGGAGGACTGAATCAAATGAAATAATATATAAAATGTATTAAGATTGTGTCAGGCACATAAGAGGCATTCAATATATATTAGCCATTATCATTAGAAATCTGTATCTTTCAGGTTACCTGGAAGAAGTCCTTTATTTAGAAGACTTTCTTGGCTGTCATTGTCAAATGGTTCTTTGACTATAGCAGCTGGAGCTTGGGCCATCCACCTCCTGCCATTGTTGGTTTCCCTGCTTAGCAGTTTTCTTCCCACCTCTGAGCGGGTCATACCTGCTCTTCACTCACCACCCCATTCTTACCGTGAATTGTCTATAGGGGCAGAGAAATGTGCGTTTCCTATTAAATTTTAACCACACATTGAGGACAGTGAGAGGCTATTTGTCTATTCAGCAAATACTATGAGCCTTTACTCTGTGCTGGGTGCTGTGTAGTAGGTGCCGAGATTAGAGAGATAAGTAAATCACAGCCCCTGCCCTTCAGAAACTCTGATATGTAAACAAAGTAGAGTGTGTTAACTACATCCACGCATGAACAAAGCATCCCTGTGCATTATGGCAAATGTACCTGGACACTCCTATGAAAATTATCCTATCTGAATAAAGGACTAGCAACAGCCCCCCCCCCCCCATTTTCTCCCAAATCAAAACAAAATTGCATGATATTATGTACTAGGTTAGAGGATTGTTAAACAACTATTAACTCATTATCATCACCCCACCTATTTTCCTCATTCACTTTGGGCATGGTCACATGACCTGCTTTGGTAAAAGTGACAGTTTTTAGTTCCTGACCTTCCGTTTTCTGTGTTTCTACTTGCTCCTCTGAGAACTTCTGACCTTCCCTGTGAATGTGCTCTCAAGAGCTGCTACCCTATGGCATGGATCCACAGGGAGCTATGTGGAGCACAGCTGAATTTCCCCCCAAGCCTGAAGCAGGGCCATCCCAGTGACCTGAAGATACATGTGCACAAAATCAATGCTCATTTTTTATGTGCTTGTTTGTTACATGGCCCAAGCTGACTAATACTGTCTTTAGGATTTCGCTCCATCTGCCTTCATCCTCCTTCTTTAGGCTCATCTCCCTCCAACCACACTGAATGACTCCCGTCTTCCTAAGCCTCCTGTGTTAAGACCTCTGCTTGGACTCATCTTCTTCACCCACTCATCATTCAAGGCAAGGATCAAATTTCACCTATTTTATGATGCCCTTCTTAATCCATTCTTCCCTCCACCAAAAAACTCAAAATACAAATATCTAAATAAAGGTGATAGTAATGATACTAATAATAAATTGTTAATTCATTCAGTGAGCATTGGTTGGGTGCCTTCTCTATTGCAGATTTATGCACTCTTCCCTCTGTGTGGGCAAATCCATCCAGATCCATCTAGGGCCTTTGTCACATTGGACTGCAACTGACTGTGTAAGAGTCCTGTGCAACCCGTGAACTTGTGTCTCTTCCAGGGCAGAGGCTGTCCCTTTTATCCCTGTGTGTGGGTGTGAGGACAAGCACAAGATGTCAGTCTCCCTACGAGCAGCAGTCGACAACGTAGGTGTCCAGTTCCCTGGCTGAGAGGGGAAAAGGCCGAAGTGACTCACAGCTGGGGCTCAGGCTGCTTCCACCTGCCTGCCTGGCCCTGCCCCAGCCGCAAGCCAAATCTGACCAGGAAGGCAGGAAGTCCTTAAACATCTTCAGAACCTAGTCCAATGGGGCTTAGTGTTGATTCACCCTGTTTATTGGCCTTGTCTGTGAGTCATTTCCCCAGCACTGAGTTCAGGATTTCACTGTTTTTCCCAGCTTGCCTCTCCATCAGCTGACCTGGGAGGTGGTCTGTGTTACCACCCAGATTCTGGGCTCCCCTCTCACACTTCCCACAGCTAAGGCAACTCCACAAAACTCACGTTTTGAGCTGGGCCTTTTTGCTAGATGTTGTCAGTACCAGTCTGGCCTGTTTGGTCCCAGGTTCTGGTGGCTTCTCCACTCACTAGTTTCCTCTAAGGAGGAGACCAGCTTTGTGTTTCCCAGTGGCCTCTCCAGTTTCTGCAGTCCTGCCCTTGATATCCCCAGCTGGTCTCAGGGGCCTGCTCCCAGAGGCCAGCCACCTCTGGCTTTGACAAGTTGAGTATAAAATCCCCACTATGGTTTGGCAAGTTCAGGCACCACTGAACACTCGGCCCTTTGAGGACAAGGACTTCATTCTAGAATACAGACAGGGCCTGTACATGCCACTAGGAAAAAAATGTCGAATACATACATCAAAAGATGAATGCCCAGCCTCAGAGCTCACCTTCATAGGACAAAGGAAGCAGAGGGAATAGCATTTGAGGTCTGAGACTGAAATCTCATTTTTGTCTCTTTCTTACTCACCACTCTCTGACTAGCTCCTCTTGCCGATCCTTACAGTCATCATCTCGGCCTCAGCTCTCCTTCACCACGCCACCCCCAATGCCCGACCTCCAACTCTTTGCCTGCTTCTCCTGTTCTGGTCAGTCCCTTCTGGCACAAGCCCTGGGCAGATGGTGAGGCACGTCCCCACCTGATGAGTGCTGGGACTCTCATCCTTGGCCCTGCCTTCACTGGCAGAACCCAGGAATGTACCCCAGTTATTCATATTGTGTCTTTAGGGAGCAACTCTCAACCATGACTATAAAGGGTTCTAGTAGCACTGGGCATTTTACCTCTGCCTTTTTAGTCCCACATCTGATTCAGTTACACCCTTTGCCTTTCCCTAAACCTCTGTGCTGTGACGGTTGAGGGGAGGGGGCTGACCGAGGCTTTGGTGGACCTCAACACTTGCATATTGTTCTCTAATGCCCAGGAAGCAGCTCTGCCTCCCTGAGGGTCAGACAGAGAATGCCAGAAATCCTGCTCTGCCCCTGGGCTTCTGGTCTTTGTCCTCACAGGACCCTGCAGCAAATTCTGGTTCTGCTAAGAACACTTGATACAAGATCCCACCTCATCTGGAGAAGGGGAGAGAAGTCTGAAACCACCCCCTTAGTCAAGCAAGAGAAAGACCCCTTTGCAGGGAGTGTAAACCTTTACACCAGGGACCCTCAAGAGCCTCTGAGGGGCACCGAGGCACACCCATACAGAGAGCACTTCTGGTTCACTAAGAGATAGCTGCGGCTCTCTCAGCCACATCCAGAGGCAGTCAGGTGCTGGGCAGGCCCCTGGGGTAGGCAGGTTGCCTCCAGGGACAGAATCAGGGACGACTCCTCCTGAACTACTCCGAATCACACAGTCTCAGAGTCCCGAGGACTGAAAGGGCCAGAGATACACTGCCATCCAGCTAACCCCCTAAAATACCTCTGACAAGAGGTCAGCCTCTTTTAGACTACCTCAGCGAACAGCAACCTCACTCCCTAACAAAACCAGCCACACTATCTTCACATATCATATTCTCCTTTAAATTGGGCTGAAACCTGCCTTCAAATGAGATAAAGTGTTAAACTCTCAGCTTTTGCATCTGAGCTGTCATGATACCTCGGGTTTGGGAACACCCAGAGCGTCGCCAAGTATTTGAACAATCCCCCAGTTTACTGCACTCTTCCAAAGCAATCAGAATCCTATTTTTCTTTAAATGTCCCTTTGGGGCTAAAACGAGTGTCTAATAAACAGATGATGTTGTGAGTTAGGTCATTGAAACACGCTGATGTCTTCAAGGCATTTATTTACAACACCCCCAAAGAGAAGCATGGCCCCCACATTGGTGCCGGCTCCTTCCGACTGTGGGTCAGTACAGGGTCTGTGGCAGCTGAGGGCAGCCCCAGCCCACATCTTCTCCTCGTCCCCCTACCCTCCCAGCTCCATGCCTGTGCACACACTTCTCACTAACATCCCCTTGCCACTGGGCCTGCCTTTTTTTTTACATGCAAATGTCACATAAAATCCTTCAGATGAAAACAGGTACTTTTCATTTTGCTCCCATAAACAGACACTTTCTAAATATTTAGACATCTGTATATAATGCCCTTAAACTGTTTGTTCTGAAGCATAAATAGGTATCTCCGTGTTTGAGTTAGTGTCTGATATGTTCCTCATTTACGGAGAAAACATAAAAAATAATTGGAATAACTACAGCCAGGAACAATGCTTACGCAGCATGTCAGTGTCTTTTATTGTGTCTTCAAGCAAAAGCTTCAACTGGAGGAGAGTCCTGCCTCCCCATCAGACAGAACCACAGCTCTTGCTTTTAACTCTTCACAGGATCCAGACACCTCAGGGCAAGGGATACCAGTAAAGGTCTCCCTTTTAAGGGCCTGATTTGCTATCTAGTTGCATTCACAAAGCTTAGCGGCAGTACACTGATTTTTCCTTCCTCATCCTCAGCTTTTTGATGAGGAGAATGATTCCCACTTTATTCCAAAGAGGGAATAGTAGGGCCCCTTCTCCAGCCCCTAGGTGCTCCTCAAGGAGCAGATGAAATGAGGAAGAAGGATACCAGCATGGGTAGCCCTCCCTTTCTGAGTACTGTTGTGGAAGGCTACTTGGAGGATCTGTGATGGTCCATCCGCCTCTACCCAGAACTAGAGGGAAAGGTTCAGTACAGAGCAGGAGGAATGAGGGAGTCAATTTGGATACAGATGCAAGCGATTTTCTCCAATTGGCTTTTCCCCAATTTTTGTATCTCCATCACTCTGACTCTAGCTACTTTCTTAAATGGTCTGCCCTCCAGGATGAAGAGAGGTGGGATTAGTATTACCCTCAAATTCTACTACCAAACAGGACATTCCAAATCCCTGAAGCTCTCCTCTGAATATGCAGATGAAATGTTATATTTTTACTGCATCCTTAAAAACGGAACTTACTCAAGATCATCGTTAATGAATAGTGTTCCAGGTCTTATTCAGTCCTCCCTGGTTGTCTTTAATAGCCCTATAAACTGTTAATCTAGCCTTGCTTGACCTCCCAGTGATGTGACATTGTTGGACAACCCCGTTAAATAATTTTTTTTAATTGGCTGAAATTTCCTATCATGTCCAATCATTGGATCTGCTGTAGACTGAGTTGTATCCTCCCCAAATTCATATGTTGAAGCCTTAACCTCCAATGTGATGGTATTTGATATGAGACTTTAGGGAGATAATTAGGATTAGATGAGGTCATGATGGTAGGCCCTTAGTAATGGGATTAGAGCCCTTATAAGAAGACACCAGAGAGCTTGCTCTTTCCTCAGCACACAAAGGAGAGGTCATATGAACACACAGCCAGATGGTATCACCTACAAGGCAGGAAGGAGCAGAGGCATCAGAATGAAACTCACCTTCCTAGCACCTTGATCTTGGACTTCTGCGCCTCCAGAACTTCTGTTTGGAGTTGTCTAAATTTCTGTTGTTTAAGCCGCTCAGTCTATAGTATTTTCTTATAGCAACTTGAGCAGACTAAGACAGTCTCTGTTCATTCATTCTTTTACTTCTTAAACCTATGACAAATCCCTTGTTGTATTAGACATTCTGCTGGTGCCTGAGATTAAAATAAAAATGAGGAAGTTTCCATTTCTGCAGAGTCAGTTTGAAAAGCAGGCAAAAAAAAAATCCAGTCATTTCAGCACAAAGTATACTTTAGTATAAAGACAACTGTGATAAAGACAGTGAGGACCTAGCAGAAGGATCTGTTTGCTTCTGAGGCAAGGCCAGCATCTGAGTCTACAGAGAATGAGAGCAAACCATGCAATCTCGCCTCCATAGGGTGGGATCTGATCTCCTCCAGAAGGCAGGGAGCAGGACACACCATCCCCACAGATGCATATGGGCCTGGAGCCCTAAGGCTGGAGAAGAGCCCAGAATCTCATGAGAGTCCAAACATTTGCAGCATCAATGAGTGGGGCCTTCCTCTCTTACTGGGAAGCAGCTGCAGGGTGAACAGTGATGCCCACGTCGCGTACACCCCTGCCATCTGTCTCAATGCGTCGGCCAGAGGGATCCTTCTAAAACATTAGATCACGTCACTCCTCTTACAAAACCCTCCACGAGCTCCAGTTCAGTCAGTGGAAACACCAGTGAAGAATATATGATCCTGCCTCTTGCTACCTTTTGGACTATTCTCTTACTCCTGGCCACTCACCCCACAGCCATGCTGGCATCCTTACTGAAATATGCCAGGCATATCCTCACCATACATAGTGCTTTTTCAGGGCTGTTCCCTCTGCCTGGGACACATTTCCCCCAGATATCTGTCTGGTACACTCTCTACTTCCTAAAGTCTCTGTTCTAATGTCACCTTCTCAATGAGCCATCCCAAGGATACTTTTAAATACAGAATAGCCCGTATCATCTCCCTTACTTACGGTTCTATTTCTTTCTTTTCTTTTTCTTTTCTTTCTTTTTCTTTTTCTCTCAAAATTTAATTTTTGAGAGAGAGAGAAAGAGTGCAAAGCGGTGGAGGGGCAGGGAGAGAAGAGAGGGAGAGACACAGCCCAAGGCTCTGAGCTGTCATCACAGAGCCCGATGCAGAATTCGAACTCACGGGCCACAAGATCATGACCTGAGCTGAAGTTGGATGCTCAACTGACTGAGCCACCCAGGAGCCCCTCTATTTCTCATGGCTCTATTTGTGTTTTCTGTTGACAGTTTTCACTTCCTAAAATACCTTATTTATTATGTATCATTGTCTCTCTTTCCCCTAAACACACACACACACACACACACATTCCTGAGTGCAGAGATTTCTATCTGTTTTATTCACTGACCTATTTCAATTATCTAGAACTGTGTTGGGCACAGAACGGGTACTTGTGATGGACTGAATTGTGTTTCCTTCAAATTCATGTTAAGCCGTAACTCTGAATGAGATGGTATGTGGAGCTGGGGCTTTTGAGAGGTAATTAGGCGTAGATAAGGTCATGAGGGTGGGGTCCCCATTATAGAATTAGTGCCCTTATAAGAAAAGACCAGAGAGGGGTCATGTATTCTCTCTCCCCCACTTTCTTTCATGTGTGAACACAGCATAAAGGTGGCCATTTGAGAGCAAAAAAGAGAGTCCTCACCATGAGCTGAATTAGCCAGCACCTTTATCCTGGATTTTCCTTCACCTAGAACTAGGAGAAATAATGCTTGTTACAGCAGCCTGAGCAGACTTAGACAGTACTTAAAAAGCCTATCAAATGGATGAATAAATAAATAAATGCCAATCAAAGGGACAGTTCAAACCAAATGCTTTGATGTCAGCCTTTTTTCTTGATTTCTCTTGCAGCTTGTCAAAAACCAGCATTTGACCAATAACTCACATGCCTACACATATATTGTAAACTCTTCAGACTCCTATAAACTTGAGTAAACTCCTCTATTCCTCCTTTTGTTTATTCAACATGTTTATTTCCCTCCCATCATAGACAAGCCCTGTAGTCTGATGACTGATCTTATTCTGCCTCTGTTTTCTTTTTGTACATCATTGCTTCTGATCAGAGCTTTGATTTATGCTGCTGTGACTTGGAAGGAACAAATGCAGCTTCTTTGTGGGCAAGCAGGATGACAGCTCTTGGGTCCAAAAGCCAAGGAAGCCCAGGGTGGCCTTATGCCTGCAGATAACTAACTCCATTAGTTTCTTCCATGGCACAGGCTGGGGGAAACCTCTCATAAAGATACCAGCTTGTGAAGTTGAAGTTGAATTTGAAGGGTCTCATGGGACAAATCTTACAGAAACAAAAAAATACTTGGAGTGCAAATCTGTTCTTTGCCTTCCGTAAACTTCATGTGTTTTAACTGTACACTGGAGACAAGAAGTGTTTTACCCCATAGAGTTGTTGCAAGGATTCAATGAGATCATCCGTGGTGTGTGCCACGGGTTCAACACTTGGGGAAGAAAAGTGGAGTAAGTAGGAGAGGATGGAGGGAGAGATGTAGCTGCAATGCAGGCCCAACCACAGGCTTGGCCAACCTCTTGGAAGCTGTGGATAGAGAATGGCCCTTCAGAGTTTTTCTGGGTGGGCCAAGATGACCAGGACCTCACACCCCTGCAATGATCAGTCACTGAATGCAGCCTTGGTAAAGAGTGTTACTGTGGGCACAGGGGTCTTTGGTTTAAGGCAACAAGTTCTTCTCTGAAGAGGGACCTGGGAGGCATGTCACAGCATCCACACGGCATACTCTCCACACAACTGGTCTTCAGCTTCACTTTCCACTTTAGTGTATTATCTAACCAAACCCACCTTCAACCCTGGCTTACTTGCCTATGGCCCAACAACTGTCCAGATCTTCCTGATCCCTCTCCTTGGGGAACAGGACAGAATCAGTGCGTCCAGGCTCTTTGGCTGGTGTCATGCTCTCAAAGGGATGATCACTTCAGACTTGAATGCCAATACCGATTGGACTTCATCCATAATTTACTGCTTAGAAAGTACAGGTCTGTACTTTGGACACTGACCCCTGCTAGGATAAAGCTTAATTTCTATATGTATGGATTATGCACTGGGTTGCCTTTCATGTCATCAAGCCCTTCACAGCCTTTGCCTCTTCTTACTCAGGATTTGAGACTTCTCTGCACCTCAGTTTCCTCACTTGCTCAATGAGGATAATCTTACTTATGTCAGAAAGCTTTGTATATACTCAGATAATGCATGCAGAGAGCACTGAGACCACTGCTTTGCCTCAGTGCTCTATTGTTGCTTAGAAAAAAGTCCATTTTTCTTCCTTGAATTCTCCTCCATCAGCCCTGGCTGGGAGAGGTGGTGGGAGTGAGGCCAAATGCAAAAACGAGGAAGAGTGTTACAGGTAGAAACAGCGAAGCATGCCAAGACCAAGACCAGGACCAAGGTAAGTAAGAGCTTGGTGGCAGCTTGTGGGAGGATGTAGCATATAATGAGCAAGAAGCAAACTTGAAGGCAGCCATTGGGCAGTGACTAGGTCACACTAAGACCTTTGCAGGCCAGTGCTTGGTTTTGATCCAAGAACAAAGAGAAGCCTTCAGAGGGTTGAGAACAGAGGAATGTGATCCAGTTCTTACTATAAGAACATCACACTGGCTATTGGTAGAAATGTTTACGAATCAACTTTTCTTCCTGTAATATCAGCTCTTTGGGTGAAGGATATTGGGTGTGTATTATTTAGTTAGCTAGAGTATTAGTTTGCTAAGAATGCTGTCTTACTCCATTTGGACTCCTCTACCAAAATAACCCACTGGGTGGCTTATAAACAATGGAAATTTATTTCTCAGTTTTGGAGGCCAGAGGTCCAAGATCAAGCTGATTCACTGTCTGGTGAGAGCCTGTTTCCTGGTGCATAGATAGGGCTGTCTTCTTGCTGTGTCCTGACATAGTCAAAGGCGTGAGGGAACTCTCTGGGGTCTCTTTAGTAATGCCACAAATTGCACTCATGATGGCTCCATCCTCATGACCTACTCATTTCCCAAAGGCCCCAATTCTTAATACCATCATAGTGAGGATTAGGTTTCAACATATGAATTTTGGTGAGTATAAACATTCAATTCATAGCAGCTGCCATAATAAACTACAGTCTTGGGGGCTTCAACGACAGAAACTTATTTTCTCACAACTCTGGAGGCTAGAAGTCCAAGATCAAGGTGTCAGTATGTTTCATTTATTCTCAGGTTTCTCTCCTTGGCTTGCAGGTGGTCACCTTCTCACTGTTTCATCTCTCTTTTTATAAGGATACCAGTCATACTGGATTAGGGTCTACCCTAACAACTTCATTTTAACTTTGCTACCTCTTTAAAGGCCTTAACTTCAAATACATTCAGAGGTCCAGGTAGGGGGGTGATAATCCATATTTTGTGTCCAGTACCAAGGATGGAATCCATCACACCCAAAATTGTTTTTTAGTGGGGGAGGACACAATTCAGCCCATGTTAGGTAGTTAGCTAGTTAGCTAGTTAGCTAGCTAGCTAGCTAGTTAGGTGGTCCTTCTGTCATTTAGTAGAGTGAATAATAAAGCTAAAATAAACTCATGTGTAATTCCTCCATATCACACAGTGTAATATTGGGTCCATGCCAGGAATTCACTATAGGTTTCTTGAATACTTTGAGGTGTTTGGCTTGGTCATGTAAAAATCACAGAAAGGAAAGCTCTCATTTTGGTCCGTATACTTTGGTGCCACATACATAATGACTGTGTCATGGAATCAAGGACTGATTTTTCATCCACGTTCAGGCACCTGCAAAGCCTAAAGCTTGGCTCAAACTTACCAGGTATGAGAGGCTACTGAATCATCTCTGACCCAGAGCCTGCAGTTGTTGCCTGGACAGCAGCAAGGATGGAATCCATCACTCCATCCGTGGGCAGCCCATTCCATGCAGTTCTGGATGTGCAAGGAGCAGAAGTATCAAACCCAGGATCCAGGGTGGGAAAGTATTTGAGTGACAGGATTGGGGTGGGGAACAGTTTAATTCTCTAAAGGGAGCAGCCAGCACTCACTGCCAGGTTATCTCCTCCTTGTTGGAAGGTAGGGGCCAGTGTTACCAGATTTCCCAGTTTTCCCACAGGTCCCAGAAATCTAGATGCTAATGGGAAATTTCCCAAACTTTAAAATCTGACAGCTCATTCAAACTAAACACACACACAAACCAGTAAACAAAAAGAATTTGCTGGCCTACAAAGAGTATTTGTAGCCCAGATCCTGCCATGGGCCACCTTTTGGTGACCTCAGTTCAAGACCACAACCAGTCTACGTGATGGCTCTGTGAAAATCAGAAAAAGCACTGCTTCGAGGCAGAGACAACAAAGTAAGGTGCAGTACTCATCACGTCAGTTGGAACCGTGTGCAGTACCCGAACCAGCCCACTACTGCAGTCACAGGCCTCTCTTCTGACGGCTATGCTGAACCCAATCACGCTGTAGTCCCATGTACTGGTACTATTTCTGACCAGTCATAAAACCCCACTGTGCCCCTGACTACTCTCTCCTTTTGATTGCCAATCACACTTAAAAGTACTCATTTCATATTTGTCTTTCCAGGTAGATTACAAGCATCAGGAGGTCTGGAGATCTCTTGTTCCCCAGTCTATCCTCAGTGATATGCACAAGTCCAGCACGTGGAAGACATCCAGTAACTTTGGTAACAGAAGGCAAAAAAAAAAAAAAAGAAAGACCAAGTCATCTCTTGCTTTCAGATTTGGGTGACTCCCAGCTGTGAAGGCAGTGAGTGCAGATCCTCCATCTTCTCCACACTGAACGCTCAGTTCCTTCACCTGCTCCTCACAGGGCCTGGGTGCTGGACCCCTCATTGTCATCATTAGTTTCTTCAGGACTCGGTTTAGTTTCACCAGAAACCTTCTGAAAATGTGGTTTCTGTACTCCAGTCTGTGACACTAATGACCGAAGGGGATAAGAACTCGGTTTTACTTTACCAATCACTTTACATCTGATACTTTATGCAGAGCACAAAAGATCCCTGATTGTAGGAATCAGAGAGACAAGGGCTTCTGGAAGTTAAGTAACTGGTCTGACCAAAGTCACATTGTTTGTAGGCAGAGACACTGGGATTCAAACTTAAATTGTCCTGACTCCCCAAAGCCATGCTCTTTCCACTGTGCCAGGCCTTTCTGTTCCACTGAATTATACTTAACTGTCAAGTCAGGGGCTGTCTTGGGTCCAAATATCTCAAGCATGAATGAGCTGAGATTTTCCAGGCTTGAAGGGTCAGAGTCGGTGGTAGTTAGGTCCACGGAGAGCAATGTAGCTGGCCACTCCATTGCAGACCATGCATCAGCCGCACAAAGGGAAAGATGTCTGGGGCCAGGACAGCTGAAAGGATGTTTATGGGACAAAAACCTGGCGGAGATTAAATCCTGTGTACCCACAACGCCCTTGATCCCAGACTGCTGTTTATGGGCCAGAGCAGTTAAAAGCCAAACAGAAACTTTGTTTTTTTTCTTTTTCTTGGTAATTGCTTTGGGGATTTATCTTGGGACAAAGGAAAAAGGTTACTGACCTGGGACAACTGCCCACCGCCCCCTCCAAAAAAAGCAACATAACTCACAAGTCACAAATGGCAATGAGGGGAGGAGAAGTCCAAACCTCTCATCTTTCCACCCTAGACTAGCTTCCAGCCCCTCGTCTTTGGCAGTTGCCAATGACTCGAGGAAGTATCTGAGTCAGGGGTGATTGCTGTCGTTCTGTCTTGCTCTGGAGGGCATTTTAAGACTGCTGGGAAAGGAGAGTGAGGCCAGAATTACCCTTATGATCCAGTCATCTTTGAACAAGGATGGATACCGGCCCCAGCACATCAGCTGGAAAAAAAAAAAATTGAAATCATGTTTGCAGAGCCAGCAAACATATTTTCTGTGGTTTCCAATCTTACTTTACCTTCCAAAAATTTTACAAAGAAGACAAGCACATTAAAAAGACTTGGAGAAAAATTTTGCAGAAGCAAATTATAAAACAGACAAACTTCATCTCTAATCTCCTCTTCCCTCTTCCTTACCTAAATCCTGGCATTTCTATATGTTTCTATTCCATTTCTTATTCTCTCTTCTGTATGCAACCAGGTTGCAATCACAGTGTTCATATAATGCTTGTTTAAGTCTACATATTCCCAATTAACATTAGATCATAAACTTAAAAAAATTAGTCTCTATTATCCTGAGAGCTGCATAATATAGCTTAATTGTTCTTGGCTTCAGCATTTAAACTACACTTTTATTAATGCTTTAGATTGCTATTATTAATATAATAGATTGCTAGTAAACTAATTATTGTTTAAATTTAGTCATTGTTCTCAAAAACCAAAGATATATGACCAAAAAAAAAAATCCGTAATTTGTAGGGATATGTAAATTACACAGAATACTGATTAAAGAAGAATTTAGTCCTAGATTCCTAGCATTCAAAGGAAATGTCAGAGTCCTTTCATTCAAAATTCTAACTGGCGATGGTCTCCTTTATGTTTATATAAACAAGTTCAGTCATGGGAAGCTCTCTCTTAAGAGAGGCAGCTAGTCCCATGTAGAACAACTCTGATGTCTTTCTATCAGTAACCTTCCTAGAGTAATAAGAAATTAAGACTCTACCCCCTTCGTTAGGTGGTAATCACTCTTTCCTTGTCCCAATTAAAGGAAGTCAATTAATTTGTATATAATTGTTCTGTAAATATTTTTCAGGGCTCCAATATGTCAAACCCTTTAATAGGCACTGGAGATAGAGAATATAACATGCAAGGCTCTGGGCTTCATGGAACTTTTATTACAGTGTAGACATGGTCTGGAAAATGAAAGACATATAAATTGGGTACCTAAGGGAGACCCAAGGCACAGAGAAGGCAGCCCAGTGGAAGTACCAGTGAGGCGAAGATGAGAAGGCTGAGTTAGCCAATCAAAAATTACAGTGTTTCAGGCAGAGGAAAGAGTGTCTATAGAAGCCCATAACAGACACTCATCAGAGAGGCAGGCAGCATGGGTCTTGCTCATTCACATAAGGAAATAGCTTTTTGTTGTTGATCCTCCTGCTAATTAGAGAAGCACAGAATATCCTCAGACTAAGGAGACATGGAGATGATCCTGATCACTATTTCCCTGAGTGTGTACTGAGCAGTACTAGCTCCTTGGGTGATAAAGGCCTGTACTGGGGAAAAAGTTCAAAGACATTCAGGAAATACTGGTTAAACAACAAGACACAGGTATTTTTGTTGCAGTGGAGCCATTCACAGGCACATCAGCATCGTCATTCTCAAAGGGGGCCTTCACATGGGGTTTCCAAGCCTATTTTGCCATGAAATCATTTTATGTGAAATATTTAGTAGGAGTAAGTTTCCCTGGAAACTTCTTCGGGAAAATGAGATAGAGACCAATCCTAGTTTCTTACAAATGAGGAAACAGACCTAGAAAGGGACAATAATTTCGCAAAAGCACACAGAGAACTAGAACGGTAAGCAAGTTTTCCTGACTCTTAGATCACTTCATGTTCCAATGTAATTTAATGTCTTGCAGTCATTAAGCTAATGTCATCATAACCTACTTTTCCTCGTGAACTGGAACCTACAAGGTACGCACTGCACAGTGTGTGTCATATTATGCAATGCCCACCGTTGCCCTGAGGAGTTCTGGTTTGGCTGCAGAGAATTTTATAGATATCCTGGCCTGGAGTTTTCCCTTGCCTGTCATGGGGACCTCTTCCTGAGGCTCCAGCCAGGCCCTATATCCCATGCACTCTTCCTTGTTGGACCTGTTACTGTGATACCATTGTATGACTGGTGGCACATGGGCTCAGGATTCAGACTTCCAAGTAATGGGGACTTCAGCAGCTACCCAGTGTCATTCCTCATCCAATAGAGGATCATTTGTCCTCCATGCAAACATTTCCAGGAAAGGGAAGCTCACTACGTCAACCCATTCTGGGTCTGGATGGTTTCTAGAAAGAGCAATCCTATAAACCCATTATAGAAGCCTAGTCAGAAACCACACACGGAGCTCCCTTCCACCCTGGAGGAGAATGGCTGTTGGGCAGAAACACACAGCTTCAAATGCCACCAACTTCTCTCTCTCCTGGTTGCACTGTGGAGAAAGTGACAAGGAGAAGCTGACCTTAGGAACTCAGTACTGGCAGCCAACAATCCTCATTTTTGACTTGAGGAGCAAAGAGTTCCAAGATGATTTGTGTGAAGAGAAGCAGATATGGAGTTGGCTTCGATTGTTTTTAATTCTCTTAAGGAGAAAACCTACAAAGAGAAGCAGGAAGAAGAAAATTTTATTGTCTTTTTTTTTTTTTTTTGGTCTTTTTAATGACAAGAAGAAAGACACTGAAGAGGAAAAGGGGCTTTCTTGTGGGTGCCTGGCCTGTTTGCTATAAGAAGAGGCTGGCTGAGTCCCAGCTCCCCAGGAAGGAACTCGTGAGAAAATGAGGCAGTGGGGGAATAATAAAACGTGTAGCAAAGAGTGTGTGCCTTCAGAGAGAAAAACCAGAGCAGCTGAAGGAACAGGGCACTGATGCAAACAAGATTTGTGTGTGATTGAGGCTTGGGGCCTTGGGACCAAGGAGAAGGAGGCTTGGTCAGAGTATCTGCTCTAAGGAAACCCAGGAGGCCTACTGACATCATAACTACATGCTGAGCCTTATTCTTAACCTACTCATCATGCAGCAAGAGGCAGCAGGAGCCCCCGCGACAGTAGGGGCAAGGGGAGGGAGTGAGGTGTGTCCGTCCATTTGTCTGTCTGTCAACAGCTGCTGTGGCCAAGCCCTGCCCTGGGCCCTGACTCTGCAGGCAGAGTTGTTGCTTGTCTAGTGCCTGTGCATTGTCACCTCTCTGGCTGCCCTCAGATCCTGTCCCAGAACAAAGTCATGTCTATAAATCAGCCACCACAGGCCCAGGAGAAGGCTCCCAGCTTCTAAGCCTGGCCTTGTCCTGGCTGGTCTTGTCGCAGGCCCAGCTTGTGAGACGTTGTGAGCTGAGGAACTCAAACTGCCACCTAATGGATTCGTGGATTTGTAGACTGTTGGGGCTGAGAGGCACCTCTGCGATAACTGATTTGCTTGACCGACTAACAGATGAGGAAACTGGAGTGCAGGCTGAGGAAGGGACATGCTCAGGCACACGTGGCTGACAAGAGCCGAGACACGTGTTCTGTCACCTGCCAGTTTGCATCAGCTGTCTTCCCCGGGCTCATGACAGAACAGGACCGATATAAACAAAGAGAGCTATACTAACTTCTCCTCAGGCACCCCTAGTCCACACAAAGGCACATGCTGACACACCCTCAACCAGAGCAAGGGGAGAAGGGCATGGCGACGGACTGTCAAACCTACGCTGGGTGGCATTCTTAAAGCAGGATCACATAAAAAATGAGGTCATCACCGACCTCACTGTTGGATAGGTTTCCGGCTTCTGACTATACAATTTTCCTTATGTACTCCTATTATGGTGTGACCTTCTACCCTAGAATTGTCAGAAGCTGTCCTTTGTCCAGGATATTAAGGCCCTGTATCAGCCATCGTTAAGTCAAAAAACAAAAAAAAAAGATTGAACTTCTATAACATTATGAGAAT
The DNA here is from genome assembly GCA_017311185.1 of Proteles cristata cristata. Classification (NCBI taxonomy): domain Eukaryota; kingdom Metazoa; phylum Chordata; class Mammalia; order Carnivora; family Hyaenidae; genus Proteles; species Proteles cristata. The sequence continues at coordinate 214,948 of JAESUZ010001774.1, read as the reverse complement.
AAGAGGACTAGCATGGGACCCACACAAATGTAAGAAGAGTTTGGGGGAGTGAAGATCTAAAGGCTATCATTGGAGGATGGGAGGAACACTCACCAGAATGAAGCCTGACGAACTGGAGCAGGCGCGTTCTCTAGCCACTGCAAGCATGGAGGGTTAGCAAGTGCTCTGGAGGCTTGCTGCATCTGAATACCACAACCTCCAGTAAAGAACGACTGCTTCAATTTCACTTTCCAAATCCCATGCATCTTCTCATGGGTAGACTAACCCAAAGCTCTACAAGGAAGCAGATTCATCCTCAGAAATGATTGGTGGCAGTGCTATAAAGACAGCCACCAATCTGACACAGTCATGTTCTGCATTTAAAAGGCATTTACGGGGTGCCTGGGTGGCTCAGTTGGTTGAGTATCCAACTTCGGCTCAGGTCATGATCTCCCAGTTCATGAGTTCAAGCCCCAGGTGGTCACAATCTCACAGTCCGTTAGTTCAATCCTCAAGTCAGGCTCTGTGCGGACAGCTCAGAGCCTGGAGTTTGCTTTGGATTCTGTGTCTCCTCCCTTTCTCTCTGCCCCTTCTCCTCTCACCCTCTGTCTCTCTCTCAAAAATAAATAAATAAACCTTAAAAGAAAGTAATGTATGCATTTACAGTTCAGTCCCTCCAGTCTGATACTCCTTCCTAAGTAGACAGGGACACGGAAGCATGGTGTCCCATGCCAGCCAGCCATTATATGTACATAGTTGAGATGATCCCACATATTGTATGGGGCCATCACTGCAGTACCCAGGTCAACCATTAGGTCATGAAATACTAATGGAACAAAATGAGATAAAAGAAGCCACAATGGGCCCAGCTTTTGGGACCATGGGATACTGAGTGGGTGGTGATTATAACAAGTGGAGGTGATGTAGATCCAGAGGCCCAAAACAGATTCCTTAAGTGGAATTTCAGATGCTCGCCGAGTTTCCTTAGATCACTGGTCCTCAACAGTGGCTGCATATCAGAGTTACCAGGGCCCAAGTACATGGTGAGTCTTGATAAAGGACAATAAAATGCTATTGGCTAAAAGTGGGGGTGTTGATGGGGGAGAGGCTCACTTGGAGGCTTAAAGAGTGAGGAAGATTGGGATACTTTTAAAGAAGATGCTAGATGAAATCAACCAAAGGTGAGGTTAAGACCATGAGTTTGTAGAGTATCAAAGTTTCTGGTTATTTGCTTCTTCTCCAGTATCACTCAGCTCTATACCGATGTAGGAGACAAATAAGTAGGATATGAAGGAAATCTAGAGCTGAGGTTTGTTCAGGCAGATAAGGCAGAAAAACAAAAGGGCAAGGAAATCGAGGGTGTCTTTGAGAAAGTAATTGCAACGATCAGCCATGGGATCCCTGATGGATTGGAAAGTAGGGGAGAGAACGGCAGGATGAAGTGACAGTCCACATAGGTGCAGTGAGAAGCAGGGGATGAGATTGCCGGAAGGAATTGGGAGTCATGGTCAAAGTCAGAAGTGGAAGAGGGACTCTTCTGAGGGAACAGTTCCATGTAATAAGGTGTGGCCTTGAAGTGCTGTGGAGAGGATGGTAAAAGGAATAGAGGATGCTCAGAAAGTATGAAGTTACACTGTTTGATAGGTGACCTATGTAGACATTAAAATTTTCTGATATTGCGGAATGGAAAGATTGTAATCAACTTTCTAAATCTTCAGTATGAGAAGGGAAGGGCCTGGAAGACAGTATGTGACAACTGCAGGTGGGGGACGTGAGCCTCAGACTGGATGCTTTTAGATAATTTGGCCTCATTCAACAAATAGTCACTGGGCATGAGTGGACTGTGGAGCTAACTGACCTTGTCCATCACTCAGAAGCCAATGCCTGACATTATATTTGGAACAAAATCAGCTACATCTATAAACCAATAATATGTGTTGGGCCCTGTGTTGGGGGCTCAGGAAGATATAAAGATGAATCAGTCATGGAGTAAAGAACAACCTCTTATTCTTGGAATATATATTCTTTGATGACAATTTCTGTGTTGTTTAACACTTACTTTACTCATTTATATCAGGCAGTTTTGTCAAAATCGTTATCTTATTTCTTGCTATATCTTGAAGCATCACTTTGGCAGGGAGGGAGGGAAGGAGTTATCATGTGATTCTCCAGGCTGGAATTTGTAGTGGAGAGAAGTTGCCATTTCATACTGTCTTTACTGTTTTAAAGAGGGATAACAAAAATCAGGAACCCAAGCCTTCTAGAGAGCGCTTGTTTCATATGAATCATCAGCCTCTAGGATGTGCAACTTAAATAATGGTCAAATTGGCTCTTCCTTCCTTCCCCTCCTCCCTCCCCCTTCCTTCCTTCCTTCCTTCCTTCCTTCCTTCTTCCTTCAGTAAACTCGACCCTCAGTGTGGGGCTTTAACTGGTGACCCAGAGATCAAGAGTCGCATGCTCTGCTGATTGAGCCAGCCAGGTGTCCCTGGTTCTTCTTTCTTAATTTAGCTAAAGACAATATATACAACACTTCAAAGTGAGATGAGAAGCCATGGAGCAGGATTTTCAAAAGGTATGCAAAAGCCAGGCTATCTCATTCTTACCTTTCACCCATAAAAAAATGGACATTAGTTGACACTGGAGTTTAGAAGGGGATTTTGTAGAGAAAGCTATGCATTTTGAACCTCACCTCCCCTAAGGGAGAGAACAGGAAGGTATATCTAGCTTTACCTCAAGTTAAAAGAGAAGAACTTCAAAGACATGACTAGCAAACCTTAATATAAATCTTTTGGGTGGAGGATCAGGGAACTTTAGTGGTGTAGCCATGTCTAATAAATCTATAGGGGCAGATATTATGGCCAGGCAGCTGCTCACATAGGGAAACAAATGACAGAGAGCTATGTTTGGGATACCTTTTCAGATCTGGAGAGGAAAGAAAACTGACCCACATACTTGGGGTCGTGTGAAAGAGAGCCTGCATGGGGCTGTCTGAGGTCCTACCCAAGAGGACTTGAATAGATAAGGAGAACTTGGCAGAATCAAAGTTGGTGTACCACCAAGTGCCAGGAGGCTACAGAAGGAATAAACAACTAGCTGGAAGGGAGCGTCATCATCGCAAGTCCTGAAGATGAAGATCTCCTGCAGTGAGGATTCTGGAAAACCCAAATGTGTGCCCTCACCCAATAGGACCACTCATGGAAGAACTCTCGTGCTCCTTTTCCTTCTTCTGGACCAATGTGCTCCAGCCCTGGAGCTTTACAAAGCAGGAGGGGAGAGAAGGGTAAAAGCTCTGAGTGGGAAAGGGAAGAGTGGCCCCTTGCCCCCTCTTCTCTTACTTCAGCTTTCCGTTCTGCATTGGACCCAAGGTGGAAGGAGGAGGAAAGTCATGACTGTAAATCTAGATAGAAAGTTCCACTATGATGCGAGATTGGACAATTTAGTTTGTAAATTGAGACTATCTCTTGCGACTTTAAATAACTGGTAAACTTTTTTTTTTTTTAAATTATAGAGAGTGTCCAGGAAGTTCAGGGGATGCCCAAGTTTTCATGCAGGGGCAGAGGAAGAACTGGGCTCTACCAAATAAGTAAGATCATCCCTTTTCAGTTGTTTTACTCACATAACCAGCTGGGCTCATCTTTCACATGCAAGTGTTTTCCCAAAGGTGCATCCACTGTGTCAGGGAGGCAGGGGTCGAGGGTAACACTGTACTAAGAACTACTCCTCCCTCGTGACCGTGGAGTGCTATCTGTTCACCTTGAGTCCTCAGATTATTCTCAGTTTTCTTTTTTAAAAAAAATTTTTTTTTAATGTTTTATTTATTTCTAGGAGAGAGAGACAGCATGAGCAGGGGAGAGTCAGAGAGAGAGGGAGTCACAGACTGAAACAGGCTCCAGGCTCTGAGCTGGCAGTCAGCACAGAGCCCAACGCGGGGCTCGAACCCACGAACCGCGAGATCATGACCTAAGCGAAAGTCGGACGCTTAACCGACTAAGCCACCCAGGCGCCCCTATTCTCAGTTTTCTAATTGTTGCTTGTCAAATGGGCAATTTGGAAACAAAACACCCAGCCTAGTTGCTGTCTCTGGCACTCCTGTTGATGGTCTAAGAAAAGGAAAAGAACTGGAAGTCAAGAGCACAGCTCACCTTGAATCATTCCTCAGCCAGTCCCCAGGTCCAGAGAAAGTCTCTCCCTTTTTTATATCCAAGTCTTGTTCAATCTCCCACTCCAGGACCAACTGACAATTGAAATTCTCACAATATTCTCCATTGCTTCTAATAGACAATTAGAAAAACAAAATAACCTGAGATGGTTACATTTCCCCCATGGTTTAAGAGGTACAATCTTATACCATGACTGCTTTATTACATAATCATGTATAAATGTGTCTTCCCCTTTGTCTGGAAAGAAAGACTTTGGAGTCAGGAAACATACTATATCTAATTCATGCCTATATTCCTAGCTCCTGATTGTGTATCTGGTACATGGCAGAAACTCAATCAACATTTGTTAAATAGACAGAAAGCTAGTTAGGCAGATGGACAGATGGGTGGATAGGTAGGTGGGTGGGTGGGTGGGTGGGTAGATGGACGGATGGATGCTTGGATGGGTGACAGATGAATAACAAATTAATAAATCTGTCACTCATCCCGGAAGCATTACAATGCCGCATGAGCCAAGCCCTTTGACTAGAAAAGAGTAGTAAAACATCAGTATTATTTATCAGAGCTTAAAAACTTTCTCCTAGATTTCCTCTACTGGCCCTCTCAACAAAATTACAATGTGGATATTATAATCTGATTTTAAAGATGAAAAACCCAAAGTTCAGAAAAGTTAAATAGGCAGACTAAATTCAGGTACTGTGCTCCTCGGTCTAGGCTGTATCCATCACTGAGTTGCCTCTCATGACAGAGAGAGAGAGAGGGAAATCTCTAAATTCTTGAAATTACGTTAGACTTTTTATAGAAATAAATGTTTAGTGTGCAGATTAAGAATGTGATGGTAACATAAAAGACAACAGGGTAAGATGGACACAAGAATAGAGTGAGTTTATTACAGAAGAAAAACTGAGGACTGATGGATGTGGGGGGGAGGGGGATGGGCACGGAGAGGGGCACTTGTGGGGATGAGCACTGGGTGTTATATGGAAACCAACTTGACAATAAACTATTTGTAAAAAAAAAAAGTTTAAAAAAAAGAAATGCACATTTGTATTTAATGTGATTTTACTTTCTTTTCTTTTTTTTCCCCTAAACCACCATCTTGCAACAATTAGGTTATAGTTACAGGCAGCTTGGAGAAGGATGTTTTGAATTAACAACTAAATTGTCAGGTTTCTTTGTGAAGCGTTTTATTGTTGGGTACAGTTAGAGGGAATCAGTCCCAGGGGAGGCCCATTTGTCATTCGCTTCATTCTGCTGAACAGATGCCTTGCCCACAAATCTTCCCCTCTGCCTTCTCCTCAGCCCTCGGCACTCCAGCCATGCTTCACCAGGTCACCAAGACTGTGCACAGAGCTTCAGTGCTGGAAGGGACCTTGGAGAGCAGCTAGTGTGAGCCTAGGTCCTTGTAGGTCCCTCTTCAGTCCCCCACTGCGAGGTTACACAGCCTCTGCTTGATCACTTACTGGAATAGGGTCAGTGTGACGTGGAAGTTCAAATCCAAGCTCTTCCCTAGCTCTGGGGTCTCAGGTGAGTTCTATAACCTCCAGTTCTCCCATCATAGAAAGTTTCAGAAACAAAGTGAGAACTTCATGATCAAAAATACACAAAATGCCTTTTACAGATCCTGGTTCATCCTAAGTGGCCAGCAAATGGCGGTGTTCCATGGCCCTTTCCTTCACTGGTGGGACTTTTAAAATGTGGTGGGAATATCTCCCTTTGTGTCTTCTGGTTCTGGTTTCTCTGACCGTGAAGAGCAAGTCTTCTCGTATTCACACTTCAGATGTTGACTAATAGCTCTCACTACCTCCCTGCCATCTTTCCTTTCCCACTAAACAGAGCTTAAGCCCTGGGCTCTCCAGCTTTTCCTCATAGCACGGTTCATCTTTCCCTCCATCTTCTGGTCTCCCTGATCTGCACACACCCTGCCTCGCGGATGATGCTTCTACAGTGTCATTGTTCCAACAAGAAGTCCAGCTAGGCAGGTGATGAAGCTCTTCATAGCTCTCTGTCTTCTCTTCTCCCAGCCCAACCCCAAACTCTTTGTGCCTTCATATGCTCCTAACTCACCTCCTCACTGATGGCCCTGAGTAAGTAGGAGAGGCCATACTGCTGAATTCAATCCAAATGCAAGAGAAGACACTGATAGGAGAGTGGGCCCCCACATGTCCCTGATAAAACCCCACATGAGCAACTTGGCCTTCATCCTCAAAGCACCTCAGACCTCTTCACCCCATTTCATAAAGGAGGACTCTTACAACCTCCCTTGTCTCCTGATGATGAGGCCAAGGATAATTTTACTTCTCCAGGGGCTTCTGAGTCCCGAGGAGACATGGGAAAAATTGACAGAGTTTTAATTCCTCATAAGCATTGTCAATTATTGCCAAAAGAGGGTAATGGTTGGGGCATTAGCTGAAGTAGGTCCCTCACTATTCCTATGCCAATTATTGATGTATTTGTAAAAAAGCTAACGCAATGTTCAGAATCATAAATATGGGCCCAAGACTTTAATGTATATCCAAAGCATCTGAATACATAAGGAGATTTGCGATAAACGGAGGCAGATTTCTGAGATTTAGCAGCTTTTACTCTAATCTCTGATTTATTTATTGTTGGAAAGTCAAAGATCTCAAACACTTTATGCCAATGAAGCGCCCCAGCCAGGCCTTTAATGTGTAGGCTTAGAAGAGAGTTAAAGGAAGAGGCATGTAATTTGGCACCAACTCAAGCTTACAGGTGCAAACCTCGGCCTAGGAGGGGCAGCACTGGGCAACAGGAGGCAGAGTGTTTCCTGCAGTCCCCTGCTTGGTACAAAGCTGCATCATTCCACTGGGTGCAGAGAGGAGAGAAAGGGTGGCGGAGGGCAATGCGAGCTGTTTGTCAACAGCTGAAGGGTGACCGAGTGGGGACAGAGCGGTGTACAAGCTGCCAGAACTGCCGCCGCCTCCTTTCCTCCTCGACCCCGGGCTGGGAGGCTGGTGTGGGTCTTCACACAGCTCCTAGACGGCCAGGTGGGAGGCTCCTGGACGCAAATGACATCTTGCAAACTCAGGGTGCTGAAACCCCAACCTGTCTTCAAAGCCAGTAGTCAAGTATTACAAGGCTTACTCACCTTAATCGTTTGGGAGGTAAACTACTCTGCTTTAGAGATTTGCTTTCGGAAGTGCTCTCTGAGCACACAGCGCAATTCAAAACGGACCAAACTGTCCTGTTTTCAGGATGGGAGAGAAGGACATGCCTCTTCTGGTTCCTGCCTTTGGGTACAGGCTGGAGCTCAAGATGGGGATGGAGAGAGTATACCGACATGTCACACAGAGGAAGAGGTAGAACATAGTTCTACATTAAGTACCGTTTTTAAAATCCTTCTTTCCGCATCTTCATTAGAGTTCAGGCATTATGTCATCTTAGAACAAGCTAACAAATGCCTCATTAAGGAGCTAATTTGTTTTGAGCCCTTACTCTTCACCAATTACTATTGTTAACTATTACAATTAAGTAATTGTTCTCACAGTTAGGCCTTACAAAATCCAAACCCCTAAGGTCAAATCGATTTCTTTCCTTTTTACCAATTTGAATACCAAGATGCAAAAAATCTCAGAGTGACTTTCCCTCAAGGTCCTGGGGCTTGGTCACTGAGTCCTGCATGATTTCCACTGGAGTTTAGCAGTCACCCGTGTCCTACAAAGGGCTGGAGGCCAAGGGGAGAAGAGGCAGCTTGGAATAGGGAAACGAACTTTGGGGATCTGCACTCACCAGCTGGGAGCCCTGGGGCAAGCACTTTTGCCTCTCTTGAGCCGGTCTTCTCATCCGGAAAACAAGAAGGTCATTCTTTACATTACAGAGTAAAATATGCACATGCTTAGTGTATGTGGTCGTGCGAAATCTGGCTTGGGCTCCAGATACTGGTTTCAACAAGGAAGCAGGTAGAGAGGTACACAGAAGTGGCCCATCATCCAACCGGTGGGGGCCCTCAGAGGTCGGCTGCCAAGGTTCCGAGCTCTGAAGGGCACTGGTGTAACTGGGAAAGCAAACTAGAAGCCTAGTTTCCACTTCCCCAGCTTGGGAGAGACCAAAGACGCCACTGTGTGTGATGTCCAAGGAAGAACAAATATAGATGCCCTCATCTTCCCTCAATCATTGATTGTGTTTGTCTTGTGAAAAATTCTATTGCTATCTTTATGACAAACTGTAAAAGAGTATTTCTGCTGCTCATTTATCCAAGAATAACACATTACCCCCCCTCCCCCCGCCCTAAGTAGTCAAAGCTGAAAACAATTTCATTTCCCCCCTTTGAGGTCCTTGGAAACAATTCTAATTCCATAATAAAGTGTGGGTTTGCTTCTGAGAGACAGCAGACAGGGGTGTGGAGGCAAGGCCTGGGGAGTCAGAGTTGGGCCAGTGGCGGGGAGCTTCCCCACAACCTGTGCTCCAGATGGCTCGGAAAGCATTCCAGAAGCCATCTGTAGTGCCCTTTCTCAGCACGCGCTGACCGTAGAGGAAGGCAGAGCATGGATTCACTTCACTTGGAAGCAGGAAAAGGAAAAATATCTGCGAGGGAGAAATCCAGAGCTTCAGCAGGTCCCAGGCTGTGGCGGGGCTGGTGGGCTCCCCAGGAAGAGAAATGGATCTGTGCTGAGGGTACGGGGGCTTCCCTGTGCTGCCAGCTCAGCAGCAAGTGAAGGATGGGCTCCCCACTCCCTGTGCCCCAGGCTGGAAACCTGAGTCATACTAGATAGCCCCATGTCCCCACATGTCTTCAGGTATTAAGTTTTCCATATTTTACTCTTGAGTTTTTCCCTTGAATTCACCTCTATCCCTGGGGCCACCTTTAGTCAGATACCATCATTCACTCCAGTCTGGGCTATTACAGCAACCTGTGACTGGTCTCTCTTGTCTCCACCTCGCTCCTACCCTTTTCTCCTGCATGTCATGAGCTCTGTCTTACATTTTAGCCCTCTGCTTAAATCTTCCAGTATCCCTTGATTATCCTGAGGATTAAGTCCCAGTTTCTCAGCCTGGTATATAAGACTCTCCATTTCTTGACCTCTATTTACCTCTTGTTAATTAGAAAGAATTACTTTTTGTGAGTTTCTTTTAATTTTTTTTAATAATGTTTGTCTTTCAGAGGGAGAGAGAGAGAGAGAGCAGGGGAGGGGCAGAGAAAGAGGGAGACAGAGAATCCCAAGCAGGCTCCACGTTGTCAGTGCAGAACCCAATGAGGGGCTCAAACCCACAAAACTGTGAGATCATGGCCTGAGCTGAAGTGAGACACTTAACCAACTGAGCCACGCAGGTGCCCCTGTGAGATTCTTTCATAAAAATGTATTTAAAATCTTACTGACCTATTTCCCAACATTTTACGATGAGAATGTTCAACACAGAAGAGTGGGAAGAATTATACAGTGAAAACCATATGTCCGCAACATAGCTTTTACAATTAGCATTTTACAACATTCACTTTATAACATAATTTCCTATTCATTTATCTATCTCTCCTTCCATGCATCAATTTAATGTTTTTTGATGCATTTCAAAGTAAGTTCTGGACATCTATACTTTTCATTCCTTAACTTTCAGTATGCATGCAATCATACGACCATTAGATTTGCTTACCCCTCAAAATGGTTTCTGAGGGGCACTTGGGTGGCTCAGTTGGTGCCCGGGTGGCTTAGTCGGTTAAGCGGTCGGCTTTCACTCAGGTCATGATCTCGCGGTTCGTGGGTTCGAGCCCCGCGTCGGGCTCTGTGCTGACTGCCGGCTCAGAGCCTGGAGCCTGTTTCAGTCTGTGACTCCCCTCTCTCTCTGACCCTCCCCTGCTCATGCTGTCTCTCTCTCTCTCTCTCTCTCTCCTAGAAATAAATAAAAAACATTAAAAAAAATTAAAAAAAAAAGTATCTGACTTGATTTCAGCTCAAGTCATGTGATCTCATGGTTCATGAATTCAAGCCCCATGTCAGGCTCTGTGCTGACAGTGTGTGGAGCCTGCTTAGAATTCTCTCTCTCTCTCTCTCTCTTCCCCTCTCTCTCTGCCCCTCCCCTGCTAGTGCACTCTGTCTCAAAATAAACAAATTTTACTAAAAATCTAAAGCTAAATTAAAATGGCCTCCGATCAAAGAATAGATATATTAGAGCCAAAAGATTTGCAAAAGACAAAGTGTTAAAAAGTAAAAGCAAGATGAGAGGAGAGAAAAGTTTATTAAGAATCTTGGACTAAAAAAACAATAGCAAGTGAATAATAAAAAACAAAACTCCAAGCTTCCTAGAAACCAAAAATCGTATTAGGCATATTGCTTTAATTTTCTTGTATTCTTATTTCTATAAGCCCTGTAGGGACACATTTTTCCAAGTCTTGAAATCTGTGAATTTGTCATGGGGGTATACATATGAAGGGCACTTCATAATAAAGGACACAAAGTCAATAGAGTATAATGGTTAAAATATCAGACTCTGAAGCCAGAAGTCTTAGGTTCAAATTTGGTTTCCACCTCTTACTACCTGTGTCAGCTAAAGGGAAGGCATTTAACCATGTTAAGATTTAGGTTCCTTATTTGCGAAATGCAGATTTCACAGTATTAACTCCATCTTGCTCATCTAGTGACCATAATAAGATTATGCATTTAAATCTCTTGCTACAGTACTGAGCACATAGTAAGCACTCAATAGCTGTAGTTGTTATTTTAGCACTAAAAAAAAATGTCTTAGTGGAAAGTGAGATTATTACATTAAAGCATGGTTTCATGAGAGCTTTTCTGTGAATGGACACAGTGATAATAAAGGAACAATGTTTTCTCTTAATCCAGCTTGGTACAACAAAAAGCTAGAAGAAGCTCCCTGAGAAATGCAGAAGACACCAATGATTGCTTATCTACCAATGACCCCTGTTTCTTCCTTCTAGCAGCCTCCACTGTTTTTCCAGATAACAGACAAAATTTGGGGCAATATATTCATTTCTAGAACAGGAATCATTCCAATTCTAAATCAATTATGCTACTTGCATTCTCATAAAGGAGTGACTGATATAGAAATAATTGGTTTACAAATAATAAGACTTAAGGAACAGTGTGCTGGAGTGAGTGTGCAGAGAATCTTTCTGATATAAAGAAACAGAACACTCCATGGGAAAGACCAGTTCTTTACTTCCCATTTTAGATGTGTGAAGATGTGATGTACTGCACTGCAGCAGCCACTTTGTGACCATGAGAAGAAAATCAAGAAATTGCAGAGAAGCTGACCACAAAGCCTTGTCTCCTAACTTCTTGTTATGTGAGCTGAATGGATACTTGAAAGCCACTTTTTACATGGGCAGTCTACAATAATCAGCTGAAAGTATTCTTAAGTAAACATAAAACAAAGAGCTAATGTTTCCCTTCAGCTCATCCCTGTTGTTCATTAACTTTTTCCAGCAGGTTTGACAATAGTTGAAAGACACATAATGGGCCTTAAATGGGTTAGTCTTGCATTGTGCATACTTGTGGTGTCACCAAGAGCAGACACCAGCATGTTTCAGGCACTCCAAGTTTGAGTAGGTCATATGAGTCATTTCCTATTGCATTTACAGCAGTCCTGCTTGCTGAAATCGGCAAATGTTTGGCCAGACAGTCATCGCATCAAAAGGTCGCATCAAAAGGTCTGTCACTTGTCAGAGGCATCCTCTGGAATAACACCTTCAAGAGGCTCCTGCAGGTAGAGCTAGAGCAAAGGCCAAGTAGTTGTGGCAGATGGGTGAGTCAAGCTCACGGAGTTAGCAAAATGGCCATTTGCTGTGCATTGTTTTAACACACTAATTTGTTGAAATCTTCCCGCAAGATCAAAGAAACCAATTGTATATTTGGCTACCATACGGCAGGGTTTAGGTGAAAGAAATCAACTGTTGGCAAAATTGGAGTACCTGATTGGTATAAATATAAAAATCTATAAATGGAACTTGTATTCCGTGTTTGGTGACCTAGCTCCAACACTATTATAGAAGTAAGTGGGAAATACCTAGTGGAATATAAATAATACCTGGAAATGTGGAGTTCTTCAGGAATGCTTCAAATATGAGGGATGCCAGTGGGAGAGGCTGTGTGCAGCCAAGTGCAGTTATGACCTATGTCCTCCATGCAGAGTACAAATAGGGAAAAACTAGAGGGAACTAGCCTGGATGGAAGTGACACAGATTGCTTTCTCTTTGCTAAAATCCATGTCCTTTTCTGTCTTCCTGGACACATGGCAAATGGTGGTTCCCAGCTGCCCTTGTAGGTGGGTATAACTATGTGAATAAGTTCTAGCGAGTGGAATATAAGTGGAAGGAATACGGCGGCCATTTTTGAGGCTAGAGGAATTAAATCGCCTACATGTCTCACTCCATGCTCTTTCCGTTTCGGTGCAAAGACACTTCATTATCTGTATCACAAGATAATGAGTCCCAATATGAAAGAAGGCTGGATCCCTGAACTGGTGCATGGAAGAGAGCTGACTATTCCCTGGACGACCCCATGGGATTACTACATAAGCGAGAAGTAGCATTACACTGCATTTGAGTCATCATACATTGTCTGCTTCTAACTGTTGTAGTGGGTTCTATTTACTGCATCCTGCCAAGGGATTCAATCATGTATCTACTAATTGCAAGGGATGTTTTACCTCTTGGGAATCCCATGTCTGCTATAATATACATATGAATATATACAACAGGGTCAATACAGGGGCATGGGTGGCTCAGTTAGTTAAGCATCTGACTCTTGATTTCGGCTCAGGTCATGATGTCACAGTTCCTAAGTCTGAGCCACACATCTCTGAGCTTCTCAGAGCATGCTTGGGATTCTCTCTCTCTGCCCATCCCCTACTCATGTGTGTCCTCTCTCTCTCTCTAAATAAGTAAACTTTAAAAAAACAACAACGAGATCAATACAAGTATATTGTTTTAGTCTCTAGTAAGGTAATATATCCCAGAAACTCACTTTTGTTGAAAAAATAAATGTTTGAAAAGCCTGGTGGGGTGAGGTGGCCTCCTGGGGCTTTCAGTTCTATAGCCCCTCCCTGTGAGTCCTGTGAGTTCCCTCCCATGGGTCCTGAAGGGGGAAGAGCCAAGCTAATTGTTGAAAGCCAAGGAACGTCCTGATGTGATTCCTTCCCCATGGCCCCCATAGTATTTACAAAATTAGCTTCGCTCACCAGTGGTTTTGTTTGAGTAGCTTATCTGGAGGGAATCCATGAAGAAGTTCTGAGTTCTGTGCTCTTTTGGGCATGGAGGAAAGGGCAGGCATTTCAGATACCTGTAGGGTTAGAGCTATTCCAGAAGATGAGCACAGGGCTCTCAGAGCTCCAGAAGGGAAATGTGTGCCTTGGCGAAGTCAGAGAAAACTTCGAGAAAGAACTGTCTTGAAAGATGATGAGTTGGAACCTGCCAGTCTAGAGAAGGAGCAAGGGCATTCCGAGTGGAGAATAACAAATGGATTTCAGCCTTGTCAGGCCATGGCCTTCACAGATTTCCCCAATTACCGGGCCTGGGTGCCTGACCCCATCGCCCTACCATGGTTAAATGCAGTTAGACTCTCATGACTGCGGCTTGCATCTCTGCTGGTTACCTAAGGACAGGAACATAAAACTCGCTCAGATAAGGGGCTTCTGTGTATCCCAGCAATCTTGTCAATTACCCCCGGGACTGATTTGCATGCCTGCTTCTTCTAGCTGGCAAAGGGGCCACTTCCCTTTATCGGTGCCTATTGTGCTGTCAGCCTTGGTTTACAACCCAATAAGCTTACAGACACTTACAATTAATGAGCTTCTCATGAATGTTCACAAACACATTAAAAATGAGCAGGTAGCAAATTATCTATGGATCCTGATAATCTGCACTTATGTAAATATCCAGGTTTTAGTAGCCTGGAATTGTCTAAAAGCCCCTGTCATTTGTCAGGTCGTGTGTCAGCTTAATGGGCCCAGAGCTCATTTATGGGTCACCATCTTCCACTAAACTGTCTAAATTATCTGCCTGTGCTTCCAGAAATCCACCCACGCCTGAAGAGGTGACTCCAGAACATGGGGCTTAGCCAAACTTGACATCTGTGTGTTTGTGTCCTGGTTCTTAGAAAAACCAGTGTTGAGCTCTGAACAAAATTCTTTGATTTTTGCAAAAATGCGTGTCCACAAGGAAGATGTAGGTGTGGGGAGAGTGGGGAAATACACATACGGATTTGGCTTGAGTCACGTATGAGCTGTGTAGTTTTGAGAAAATTACTTAATGCCTCAGTTTCTTCATCTATAAATCGGGACAATAACAGATGTGACATGAGGATGAAATAGAACAAAGAATGCAAGTGATAGTAAATTTACATAGCACTATGAGCCATGGGTCATAAAACACATGGGTCTAAAAACATTAAATCAAATATCCTCACTACAATCTTACCTTATAGGGGCACCTGGATGGCTCAGTCAGTTAAGCATCTGACTCTTGATTTCAGCTCAGGTCTTGATCCCAGGATCATGAGTTCAAGCCCTGCATTAGAACCTACTTAAAACTTTTTTTTTTTTTTACCTTACAGAGGAAAGTCCTTTACTGTAACTCCATTTTTTTAAAATGAGAACATGGAGGCCCTGGGAGGTTAAAAATAACTTGTTTAAAATCACATAGGTAGTTAATGGTAGGTCTGGGGTTTAAATCAGGCAGTGGGACACCAGAAACCTTGCTTTTAAGTACTCTGCACCACTAGGTGCTGTGGTTCCTACAGAGTAGGCTGTCACTGCCAGAGAGATGAATACGGTGAGCACGCCGGCTTTAAGAAAATACCAGTCTGTCAGGGAGAGAAGACCATTTGAGCCCTTGGCTAGTAATACAACAGGGCAGCCATATGGATTGGTGTTGACTGTTGCAATCAAGTGACCACAAACTTATGGCTTCAACCAACACCCATTCCTTACCTCATAGTGTCTCTGGGTCAGGAGTCCAGGCACAGCTCACCGGGGTCCTCTGCTCAGGGCTCAGAGACCATCATTGAGGAGTCACTGTTTTCCTCTCTGGAGCTCAGGGTCCTCCTCTAGCCCATGTGACTGCTGGAGAACTCAGTTCCTTATATCCAGGAGAGCACAGCCTTAGCAGGTAGAGCTGCCCTTGGTTCCCAAGGCCATTCCCTCAGGCAGTTCACATCACAGCAGCCGGTTTCTTCAAGGCCTGCAGAGGAGCCACTCTTTAGTCACTAAGACAGAATCTTATAAAAAGTGACATAACCAATGGGTGGCTATCTTGTCACCTTGGCCACATTCTATCAGCCAGAAGCAAGTCAGCAGTTCTTCCTGCATTCAAGGGAAAAGATTAGAAAAGATTTGACCCAATGGGGGTCACCGGAGGGTGTGTCCACCATGCCATACAGTCTATTGTTCAAGTGAGACATTTCTGAAGGTGAAAAGGTGCTACTAATGAATACTGGCATGACAGGCATAAAGCAAGGCTGTCCCAGGCAAACTGGAATGTATGAATAACCCATCGATGAACAGCACAAGCACCTGATTATGGGGCCAGTGGGAACAGAGTGTGATTCTGACCATGTCGATCTGAGACTACTACTCTGGGCTGATGCCTTTCTATTGGGATGCGAAGGATGGGTTAAATGTCTACAGGCAGAAATGGGGTGGGATCGGGAGAGCGTTCCAGGCAGAGGGGGCAAAGATACAGCAGTGAGGACACAGGCTCTCTAAATGAGAGACGCTGGGAGAGTCTTGTGAAGTGTGTTTCAAGGCTTTCCTTCCAGGAAAGTGGGAATAGACATTTGCTTTGCTCTGTGCTGTTTGGCTGGACTTCCTGAATAGAGGAAACCTTTCCAATCTTTAATGCGTCTTGGATATTCTAGAAGACCCACAGAGTAGGAGAAAGAAGATATTCTAGAAGACCCACAGAATAGGGGAAAGAAGCCCTCAGTTTTCTTCATTCCAGGGGGTGGGGCTTCCCTTGTACTCATATGTGGATCAGGAGCCCCTCACCTTGTCACTCTTATGGAGAGTGTATTAGAAAAAGGAGCAAAAAGGATCAGCTAGCTCCATAAATTTGATCAATGATTTGTTACAATTGCACTTAAGCAGGCACATTAATCCACAGATTTGCTCCACAGTTGTCTTATTCAGAGCCACAGTGGGTGCATAATTCAGTCCATCGTTGTTTCCTGTGGGTCTCTTCCATGGAGCAGTGTGTGTCTGGCCAACTTCTCTCCTTTCTTTAGGAGAAGGGAGATTGTTGATTTCCCACCTGTCTGAACCCTTCTGTGACTCAGTGACTGCCATGAAAGGGGGTTCTTGAGCTTGTACCACTTCACTCTTCTCTGAAATAAATAAAAGGGACCCTTGACATGGCCATGGATGAGCCCTGTGCTGTCACTAGCCACTAGTCAAGTGAAACATGTGGCCACCCAGTAAGAGCCACCTACAGGGAAGTCCAGGGATGGTACCGTGGAAGACAAGGCATTTGGTTCAGACAGGATATGAATCATTAGACCAGGCCTCCAGCAGAAGTTGGGATGGAAACATCATGCCACAGCTGTGCCAACCTGTGATGGCTCCTTGGTTTCCTGCTCAGGAGCAGAGGACTGGCCATACCCTGTAACCTCAGGGAGAATGAAGGGTGTCCACATGATTGAATCGAGGAAAGAAGAAAAAGAGCCATCTAAGTCCAAAAAGTTGAAACTCATTGATTCTTCTCTATTATAAAACAATGTAAATCTCTTGGGATCCATATTCATTTACTCTACAGCATATTCCCTAGTCTACATTGATCTTCATCTATGTGCCAGGCACTGAGCTTGGCAGTGGAAACTCAATGGTGACCAAAACAAAATCTCTGCCCTCATGGATCTCACAGTCTTGGTCAAGAGCAGAGAAGAATAATAATGAAGAAAACAAATAAGTACAAAGTAGAATAAATGAAATGAAATGTTTGTGTGTGTGTGTGGGGGGGGGGTACCTGGTTAAACAGAAGGAAAGAAAATATTCTCTAAGGAAGTGACATTTTATCCAATATGTGAAGAATGAGTGGATTCCATAAATGCCAAGAGTATCTGCAGACAGAGGAAAGAATGTATACAAACGCCATAGAGTGGAAAGGAGAAACTGAGGAAAAAACAAAACAGTATTGTTGAAGTTAATGAGTGAGCAAGAGTGTAGATCTGAATGACACGGAAGTGAAGTTGGAGCCGGGTCACATATGTATCATTCTGTGGGGAAGGTGATGTTGGTGATGGGGGAAGCTATGCATGCATGGGGGTGAGATTATACCTTCCTCTTAATTTTTCTGTGAATGTAAAACTACTCTAAAATTAAGTTCCTTAAAAAGAAAAAGCTAGGAGGAAGTTAGGGCTCCTTTTCAAAGGTGGGATACCGGATGATTTAAATATAAGATAGAATTCCCTGGTGATAACAGTCTGACAAGGAAGTGATCCTGGGATCAGAAAGCCATGGTCATTACTGGGGAGATGGACAGAGTGGCAAGACAAATAGCCTGACAGTCAGATGCAATAGCCACAAGATCATCTGAGGAGGCAAAGTGGGATAATTAAGGAGGTCCCTCTGCTGAAGGAACTTCCTTAGGCAGCAAGACCCTCCTCGTCTGCAAAGGGCAATGTCTTCAGGGAAGAGGCCTGCTTCCTTCTCCATGCTTCAAACAAGGGAATGACTACATTCACACTTTTTGTCCATGAACAGCCGAGTTTTTAATAGAGAGGGACCGTTACTTTTACCTCCTTCCCAGAAGGAATTTCCCAGTGGAGAAACAAAAAGACCAATGGTGTGGCAAACACTTAGGCATGTAAATTCACTCCAAAGAAAGAGTTAAAGTGCTTTCTAATATAAATTGGTTTTCGGTATTTCAGTGCCAATATAATTAGATTGTAACAAGCAAAGCCCTGTAACATAACACAGCGAAAATTTGAAAATTTGATTCTGCCTGGCAAACAACCAAGTCCCTGCGTGTGCGCAAACCTGACATTAATAAGCTACAAGAGATTACATGATTTAGAAAAGAAGCACTTGGTGTTACCAAATCAAATAATAGATCTCTAGGCTATAATTAGGAGAATTGGGACTCAACAATGAAGTCATAATACTGTAATTTAGCTGTGAGTAACAGAGCCATGGAGGCACATTAGGAGGTGGATGGTGTCTCAGTGGCGTGCAGCTCCCAGGGGGGTGGCTGCTCCGGCACCCCGCACACAGCCACCTCTTGGCACTATCATGCCACAGGATGGACCCTGGCCCACTGTGGCTACACAGCAGATGGGCTCTGGGGGACCTTGTGTTTCAGAGGCATGACTCTAAAGATGGAGCTCCCTGGGGACAACTGAAGAGGGTAGACTGGCTGCCAGGGCAATGTGGGCAAATTGCTGCCCCAGAGTGCTTTCAGGGCTAACGAAGGACACATTAAAAACGCAAAAGCATAAACAATGCAAAACAAACACTGTAAAATATAAAAAGGGAGTAAGAGAGGCCAGCAACATCATTCATTCATAGTCCCTGAACTGTGGGGGATTGTCAGGTTGGGTGAGCGCATTTTTCTCCTGAAATAGTTTCTACATAGACTGTGCAGAGCTTTACTCAACCACCTCCTAGCAGAGTAACACAATCCATGCTCTTAGGTCATAAAACCATATAATTTCACATTGAAAAGAAACCTTAGCAGGGTTTCTTAACCTGGGGTGCCCCAAGGGGCCTGTGGATAGAACTGAATTTCAATATAATTGGTTTTCTTTGTAATCCTATGAATTTTATTTTATGCATTTCAAAACATTATTCTGAGAAGGCGGTCTGTAGCAGATGTTGGAAGGTGCCCCTCTGCATCTCCCCTGGACCTTTCTGTGTGCTCAAGCTGGCTTCCAACTGCCAGTATCCACATCTCTGGGCCCGAGATCTGTCCATTCCACCAACCGTGCAAAGCAGCATTTCCTGGTGCCCGCATGTGGCAGGCTGCAAGTGCCAGGGCATTAACACCCTGGGAGCAAGCATATAGTTACCTCAGCTCCCTCCCCTTCAGGTGGGAAAATGCTGAGAAGTGGTTTTACATTCTTTGTCCCAGAGTAGCTTGTGGGGCTAAGTTCCAGTTGTCTACTTCATTGGCTGTCTTTCCTTTCCCACTTCTCTATGGGTATTTCCTACACCTCCTGAATAAATAACTTGTATTTGGGATCTGCTTCTGGATGAACCCAAAGAAAGATAGGTTCAACAGACAGGTCAACAGATTACCTAAGGGGTCCATGGCAACAAAAGAAAAATGTAAAACAATCTCTGAAAGATGTAACTTAGGCCTTCCTTTACCATAGTCACCGTTTCACAGAAGAAAAATGTGCACAGAGCTAGGTGTCTTGCCTACACATGGGCGTTAGAAAGTCTGGCATTTGCTTCGTATGGCCATTGTCATTATGATGGTTTTTTACACTCTACTCTTTCAACTTGACTTCTCCTTTCTTCTTATTTCTTCCCAAATTCTCCCCAGCAGCAGCCACCAGCCTGGTACTGCTTGAAAACAGGGCCCTTGGCTGGGTACTCTTTTTCCCGCTGTCCAGAATAAAGGCATTGGGCAGGGGCCCTGTATTATATGATGCTATTTCCACTCTAGTCTTGGGCTGAGTTCTTGCCCTGAGATGAGCGAAAGCAAAGTGTGGCAGAGGAGTCTCTCCAACCACATTCAACAGAAATACCATTTCCATTCAGTTACCACTTAAGCCAGATGGTACCTGTATCTAAGATTTATCTGTTCCTGGTTTCCACAATGGGGTTTAACACAGGACTGGCAAGTAGTATTCTTGTTTTATTTACATTGATATCATCTACTTGTAAAGAACATTGCCCCAATTATGATTTTAAGCAACTTATAAAATACTACAATATAATGAAAGGAGGATATGAGGATATCAGGTAGAAGGAAAATAGAGATACAACTATAATAGGAAGCCAGAGTTAAGTTACACGGAAAGACACAGTAATGATAACAATAAGAACAGCAACAACAATAATAAAGCTCTTTATATTGATTATCTCATTTAATCCTTACAATAACCTCAGGCAGTGGTATTATTGTTTTTAGATAAGAGAAAGTCTTCAAATAAGGAAACTTCCAGAATACTTTGCCATTCATTCCTCATCCTTAAAAGTTACCTCTTTTTTCTTTACTCTTCCTTCTCATTAAAAAAAAAAAAGAAAGAAAGAAAAAAGTGTTTCTTTCCCCTTCTCCTCCAAAGTTGAGGAATTAGTTTTGCTTGCTGTTAGGACAACAATCTTATTAAATTCTTTCTTTTTTTAAACCTTATTTTGAATATCCTATAAGACCTCACTCAATGATTGTCTCTTAGCTAATAGATGTGATATTCTGTACATTTTGACACAGAAAATAAAGCAAAACACATATCATTTTAGGTATTATGGATAAATTGTTGTCAGGCAGGGTGACTTTCCAAGAATTCCACAATGTCAGGAACTCCAGCCAGGAAGCAAGTATGGAGAAAAGGGGTGGGGGGGGGGGGGAGGGAAGAAAGAAAGAAAAAGAAAATCTTGGCCAAAGCAGGCTTTATTCACGGGCCCTGAAAAGTGATTCCTTTGACACAACTACCTTGCCTTCCATTTTGTATTCAGAACCTCAACATGATGATTGACAAGAAGAATCCAACCATGTGATGTCCCTGTTCTGAAACTCTCAGTGCATCATCACCAGAGACGATTTAGACTCGGTCTTCCTAAAATAGCATTCAAGGCCATCTCTTGCCCATATACCTTCACTTCCTTCCTCTCTCCTTTTCACTCTCTCTCCAATAAAATTTTAACAAAATCATCCATATATTTCAAGTTTTCCTATACTTTTTCTCATGATGTTCCCTCTTTCTGAGGAACCACTTATACCTGTTTTTATTCTCATCCTTCTAAAGGTTTGGCCTCCCATCCTCTCAGCTCACATAGCTTATTGAATCATTTATTTATATTGGTATGAAATCACAATTTTTTTAACACTTTGGGTTATAATCCAATACTACTTTATTGTATTTATTATTGCTCATACTACTCCAGTTTTGACCATTGGGAGATCTTTCAGTTGGCTCCTGTGTCTCTTTGACATAATCCCTATCATTGTGTGGCGTGTGTGTGCATGTATGTTTATGGGTTTGTTTTTTCTTTAGCAATTCCTTAACTGCTGGCAATAGAAAATGTTCCATGCTTGTACTTCCTGTACTGCTTCTAGAATCAGCCATTTCTTCTTTTATTGGAGAATGGTATTAGAAACCAAGATCTGAATACTAGCAGTGCTCACTGCTGCTGGAATGTCATTGGTTTTAGGCACCCTCAGCTGACATAGCAAGATATTACATATGTGTATAATAAACTACGTGTATACACATCTCTATAAATATTTCCATATGTAACCATCTATATGTCTATATGAAGCAGAAACATGAATTCTCATTGATATTTCCAACTTTAGTCAATCACCACATGAATCATGCTTGACTCTTGCTTTTATCTCTAACTTCATACTGCAACAGTGAGAAATCTGGTTCCTACCATCCACTATCCATTTAGCTGTTTAATTCCAGATACATCTATAGTGATATCAAAGCTGTTAACACAAAGCAGCATGGGAAACAACTTCATCAACTACAATGCAATGCTTATGTTCAGTTTCCTTTAACACTGATTTTCCAGACTCCACTCATTTCCACAGTTACTAATGTCAGCACCTTTCTGCTCCAGCCCCTTACAGGAAGTTGTTTCATACATATATTAAAAAGTTAGATTGTTTTGTCATATTCTACATTTCCTCCTGTGATCCCCTGACCTCCTAAATGATTTTTTTTAATTTGCACAATTAAAATGTGCCTCTTTACTATAAAGTTCTATGGGTATTGACAAATGGTAACTGACCATTATAGCATCACACAGAATAGAGTCACTGCCCTAAAGAAATCCTCTGTGCTTCAATTATTCAATCCTCCCTCTCTTTCCACCCCTGGAAACCATTGCCCTTTTAATTGTCTCTGTAGTTTTAACTATTTTAAGAATGTTATATAATTGGAATAGCATTTTATATGGCTTTCTCTCTTCATATAGCATATCAATTATACTTTTAAAAAATAATTTTAGTAGTTTCTCTGAGGTTTCCAATATACACTTTTAACTAACCTAATTGTACCCTCAAATAACTTTATATGGCTTCATTTGTATACTTGAACAGAATATTCCCAACTCTTCCCTCCTTTCCCTTTGGATTGTCATTTTACTTTTTCATATGCTATAATCATCCAGTACATTGTTACTGTATTACTTTAAATAATTATCAATTAAAAGTAAATAATATTAGGGGTGCCTGAGTGGCTCAGTCGGTTAAGCATCCAACTTCAGCTCAGGTCATGGTCTTGTGGTCTGTGAGTTCAAGCCCTGTGTCGGGCTCTGTGCTGACAGCTCAGAGCCTGGAGCCTGCTTCTGATTCTGTGTCTCTTCTCTCTGCCTCTGCTCTGCTCACTTTCTGTCCCTCTCTCTCAAGAAATAAATAAATACTTAAAAAATAAAAAAAAACATATAATATTAACTTTTTGATTTATCTTCATTTATTCCTTCTTTGATACTCTTCCTTTTTTAATGTGTATCTAAGTTCTGACTTATAAAATTTTTATTCTGCCTAGAAATTTTTGAAACATTTCTTGTGATGAAGGTTTGTTAGTAATGAATTCTCTGTTTTTGTTTATCAGAAAATGTCTTTATTTCTTCACTTTTGAAGGATAACTTTACTGAATGTAGAAGTCTAGGTAGATATTTTTTCTTTGAAGACAAATTCATTTCATTCTCTTTTTACCTAAATGATTTCTGATGAGATATCTGCTGCATTCTTATCTTGTTCCTTGAGTAAGGTTCTTCCCATGACCACCCCCCACCTTGGCTTCATTCAAGATTTTCTTTGTTTTTTTTTTTTTTTTTTTGATGAGTGTGTGTGTGTGTGTGTGTGTGTGTGTGTGTGTGTTGTGGCTTGACTATGATATACCTAGGTGTAGGTTTTTGATATTTATTGATATTCTCTGAGCTTTCTGGATCTGTGATTTAGTGCTTGTTTTTGTCGATTTGGAGAAATTCTTGCTATTATTACTTGAAGTATTTCTTCTGCTCCAGTCTCTTTTCCTTCTGGTATTCCAATATACATATGTTATACCTTTTGAAACTATAACACACTTCTTGGATGTTTTGTCCTTCTTTATTATTATTCACTAATTCTTCTTCTTGCATTTCATTTTCAGAGGTTTCTATTGACCTATTTGCAAATTCACTGATTATTTTGTTGGTGTGTCTGGTCTCCTAATAAACTCATCCAGGGAAATCTTTATTTTTGTTACAGTCATTTTGATTTCTAGCATTTCCTTTTGATTCTTTCTTAGCATTTCTGTATCTATTTTGCATGCTGTCTGCTTTTCCCACTAGGCTTTTAACATATTAATCACAGTTATTTTCTATGCCCTGTCTGGTAAGTTTAACACGTGGGTGATATCTCAGTCTGATTCTCAGAGTCTTGCTTTATCTCTTTGAACTATGTATTTTCTTGACTTTTAGCACAGCTTGTAGTTTCTTTTGTTGTTGTTGAAAGCCTGACATGCTGTATTGAATAGTAGGAACTGAAATAAATAGGTCTTTAGTATGAGGATTTGGGTTAATCTGATTAGAATTTGGGCTATCGCTAATGTTTGCTGTAGGTGTGAGAGGCTTCATGTCCTCATGAAGCCCCATGTCCTTGTCATAGTCTCCTCTGTTGTCTTTGAGCTTCCCCAAGTACCTCAAGGGAGTCTTACAGATCTTTCAGCTAAAATCTACTACAATGCTGGAGGCCTGCTGGTATTGTGCTAAGATGGGTAAGAGGGGTAGAACTATTTAATCTTATGATTAAATCTGGTCCTATACTAGGCTTTTGTCTCTCAGTTGTAGTCTTCACAAGTGTTTCCATATTGGCATAGGTCCCCACCCCCTTAGGTGGGACATGAAAACTAGAGGGAGCTGAAACTGGCAACTTGCCCTTCTCCCAGGTAGGATAAGGCTCTGGTAAGATCTTTCCTGGAAAGTAAGTCTTAGTTGTGGAGACTGTCCTGGGCTTATTTCGCAATGATTATTCTTCCCTTTTCCCTGCCAAAGCCACCAGGGAATTCTGGTTGAATCTTTAACTTGTCCTAGAGAGAGTTCATGAATGTGTGATGGCTCCCCCAAGACTGGAGCCCTTAGGAGTTTTCCACATTCATGCTGACCCATACTCAGCCTCAGACAATCCAGCAACATTACTTACTATTTCAGTGTTCCCACGAATTTGGGGCTCCAGCAACTTCAGCTCCAGGTAAGTAGATCTCACCTGTATCTCTTTGGATTCACTGGTCTCTCCAGATCGTGGGGTATTTGTTTACCCTGTTACCTCAGTTCTCTGATAGGCCTAAGAAAAGTAATTCACGTTTCCTCTTCTCAGCTTTTCTTGTTGTAAATATGGAAGTGATGACCTGCAGTCTCTTTGCCTATCAGAGATACCACTGGGAGTCCAGCCATGACATCGGTAGCCTTAGAGTAGAAGTTTATGACATAGACGATGGATAAACCTATACTTTTCTGCCTGAAGGATTTTGAGAGAAAGAATAGAGACAAAAGGGGAGGAAGAGAAGGTCTGATCCCAAAGTTTTCATTTCTCCTCATTCTCATCTCAGAACTGAACCTTAAAGGGGAGTGGCTTAGAAGCATGCAGATTGACATGCGTGGAGCATGGACAGGGAGTTTTCTGCCATTTCAGATATAGGACTCTGGGGAAAAAGCATACCCTAGCAGCTGGCCCCCTCCCCCCACCATTCTGACTTTGCAAAAAAGTTAGCAGTAGGAGGTTCTAGCTTCCAGCTCTCCTAGGCTTCTCTTGGTTCCCATGGGGTATGTAAAAAAACTCAGAGATTCCTGAAAGGGAACTCAAAAGGCAGTTGATTTGGGAGCAAATGAACCTGTAAGGGAGCCCATCGTAAAAATGGTAGTGGTGAGTCCCATGCAGAATGGAGGCCAAGGCTGGTGGTGTTTTGCAGGTGCAGAGCCTCAGATGGGTCTCTAGTGCCAAAGAGAGCTGAGACAAGGATCCTTTGGCAGGGAGGGTGACCGGGTCCAGATTAAGCTGAGAGACAGAAAGCAAGGCTCAAGACTTTTCACAGACTCAGACACAAATGGGATAAGTGCCATCAGACAGATGAATTGTTCCTCCAGAGACCAGAGAAGCTGGAGGACAGTATAAGAAGGCCTCACAGACCTGGGGCCCCTTATCCAAGAGCAGCACAAGGTGCCAGAGAAGACATCCCCTTCTCCATATACCCAGGTGTCTTCTAGATGTGCTGTCAGTGATGGAGAAGCCAAATCTTAGAGGCTCCTCAGCTTCTTGCATGAGATCAAAATTACACATTGTACTAAGTAAGAAAGCTAATTATTTTCCATTCTAACCATCAGGGAGCATATGAAGAGTCCCAGGGAAGTTTAGAAATTTAAATAAAATATAATTTTCTCTGTCTCCATCTGAGTACAGTGACTCCACTACACCTCCTCTGCATTACTCTGATTTATGTTCTTTATAACATTTATCATTCTCTGAAGGTATCTCATTTATGTGTTTGATTATTCCGTCCACCCTAGCACAGAGAGAGCTCTGAGAAAACAGTAACCTGTCTGAGTCACCACTGGGCCCCCAGCCCCAAGGGCAGGGTCTGGAATATCAAAGATGCTCGATAAATACCTGTTGATTAAATAGTGCTGTGTAAAGCCTTTCTATCAGATGAGACAATGGGTGTAAGGATGCTGAACCTCAAAGAATGATTGTATTAGCTAACATTTACTTAAGTGCTAAGCATATACTGATTCATTTAAATGTTTATAACAATATAAAACCAATGAAGTTAGTAATATTATTATCCACAGTTTCCAAATGAGGAAATGAAGGCACAGAGAAGCTAGGTAATATGCCCAAGGTCACAGAGCTTATGGGAGCAAAGAGGGCAGTCTGACCACAAAGCCGCTTGCCAGTCCAGCGTTGCCACACTGCCTCTCCAGTCTCATGTGTGGCCTCAGCTCACCGCCTGCCCCCCTCCTCCCTCACACCAGATGAGCCACAGACGGCTAAGTAGGCAGCGAACACTTCTCAAGATGTTTTCATCGATTTTGCCAACACTCAGCTGCTTTATCGGCTCTGATGAAACATTTGTGACAACCACAGCAATTGCAATGATCATTTCCATGCTGAAAACATTTGCCTACAAAGCAGACATTTTCTCTTCAAAGTAAACATTGGTGCTGCTGAGAAGCCGCCACCCAAACCCATGCATGTTGCTTCCTTAGAATTCAGAATACCTACAAGGCAAACTCCCCCCAAGCACTGCCCACAACAGACAACAGACAACAGGATGTAATGTCTCCTCCAGGTGTCCCCACCTGATGCTCCCAGTCAGTCATGAAGGGTCTCTCTTTATCCCCACCTCCATGCCCCTAACCTGGCACTTGCTTCACACGTACTAGTAACGGTCTGCCCAGGGTCTCTTCTCTTTTATGTGTCTCTTCCATCTTGAGTCTGTACAATTCGATGCCGATGATGCTTTATTGATCGTAAGCCCAGCACTTAGTGCTTTTGCTTAATTAATTAGTTAATAGTAAATAGAAGAGGACACTCCCAAAGCCGGTTCAAAGGAAAATAAGACAGAAAGCAGCAGAGCTGGGTGGGAGGAGAAAGAACCACCTTAGGGCAGTTTTCCTAAATATATTTCAGTAAGTCCTATTTCAAAAGATATTAATAGGGCATTTGGTGTGGACGGTAGGGTGCGAAGGCTCTATTGCCAAATAAGACCAAATACGTGCAGAGATAAAAAGCAAAAAGTAAAAAGGGTTCCTGTCTGCAGGACTTCTCAGAGCCAGGGTGCATGGTGAATCTCCAAGAGGGGCATGTGGTGCACAGCACTTTGCAAATGCATTTGGCAACAGAGGTGTCTCTTTGCTGGGCTCTGCATGGTCTTAGTGGGCCATAAAACCCACTTAAAGAAATGTTCTTTGCAAAGGCAAAGGGAGAACTCCTCGGTCTAACGATATTCTGCGTGGGCATAGACAGGCAGAACACAGAGAGCCTGTCACCGGCCTAAGTGAGTCTTCCTGAGAATGCAAAGGCTTTCTCTAGGCCCAGATGGTATCTCGGTGGGAATGGCATCCCAGAATGTGCTGTAGACATGATGCAATGGACCCTTCCGTGCCAGGCACCGTGCCGGGTCCTCTCGGGAAGCTAATTTCACCCTGGACAGCACTGTGAGGTTGGCGTTGTCTTCCTATTGCCTAGACGAGGAATCAAGGACTGGGAGCTTGGGCAGTGGGCTCATGCAGGCAAGATAAGAGTCTCTTGGACACCAGCCCAGTGCCTTCTCCAATCCTCCTGGCTGCTTAGATGAAAGCTAAAACCCAAACAGGTGGGCCAAAAGTTGCAGGCAGCTTACCTGTCTCTCACGTGTGTGGCATCTGCAAGACCCAGCCTCTCCTTGCTGTTCCTCTCTGTGAAGGACCTGACCAGAAAATGCCTGTCCCCAGGGCAGCCAACGGGGCAGGACAGAGCCTCTACTCCAAGCCAGACAAAAGCCTCTTCTCAGACCTCATCTACACACTGAATCACGAACTTCGCCAGTGCTCTTAAGTGATTGTGACTGTTTCGTTTTCGAAATATCAGTCGGCCTGTTCGAGTAATTTTATACTTAAATTATTTAAATGCAATCTATCCATTGAAGCAATCTCCCCTGCACAGGAGAAGTGTTTTCTTTTTTAGGGAACTGAAGCATGATAAATAAATGAATAAAGACTTGTAGCAGTGTCTCTCTCTCTCTCCTGAAGAAAGCACTTCGCTGCGAATCCCTCCCGTCAGAAATCTGGGAACTCATAATATTCCCCGTGGTTCTGCCGCTCAGCATTAAAAATAACCAAAGACTCGAGTCACGGGTTTTTTTTTCTTCTAGACACGAAGCACATTTTACGCCACAATGCCCGGGATGACACAGGGGCCGCTCAGAGCTTGCTAATATTCTCCGCTGCCTCTCTCCCCAGGCCTGTGAGCAGTTAGAATGGCTTAGTGGTGATCACAAATGCTGTCCCATTTGGAAAGCACTTCTTTAAGGCAGCGCAGATTAAAATTCATGAAAGGCGGCTTGCTTGCATAAATAAATTAAAAGCAGCAAAACTAAAGTTTAAACACCCATACACAACTGGCATTTTGCAAACACCATATGCACCGTGGTTCTCAATTCTGGGCTGTCATGCAAGAAGTAGGGAAAGAGGCCTCATTGGGTTTGAATGCATAAAACTGGAAGCACCTTGATCACCTTTGGCACAAAGGAGCCTCGGCAGCAAAGTGTGAACTAATTGATTTGAACCTTGTCTAAATGCATATGGATTTTAGGGGAGCATGCCAATATCTGGAGAGTACTGCAGAAAGGAACTGAGAAGAGACAGAACACAGGTTATATGATCAGACAATGTCAGATTTAAATCCTAACTCTTGAAATCAGTTACCTTGGGAAAATCATGGGAAGTCTCTGATACCTAGTTTTCTCATCTGTAAAACGGGTGTAAGAAAATGAACCTATCACCTTAGACTGTTGCAAGGACACTGAATCTACCCATAAAGCAGCTGGCAGAGAGGAGGCGCTGCCAGACTGTGAATCGCCTTCTCCCTGTGTTTACTTTATATTCCTACCGTGGTGGCATTGTGGAAAGGGGTGAGTTCTGCGGTTAGAAGCCTCAGATTTGAGCGCCAGCTCCGCTACTCAGGGACCCTCTGACCTCAGAGAACTCACTTTATCTCTCTGGGCCTCGGTTTCTTCATTTGTAATATAAAGATGGGAACATGGCCTCTTATCCACACATAACAGCTGTGAGGGATCTGGCCCTCGAAACCCGGCAAACTAGGCATGGCTGACCAGCTTATCTTCATTTCCGTAGCAAAAAACAAAAACAAAAACAAAAACAAAAACAAAAACAAAAACAAAACAAACAAAACACCTGGTGCTAAGAGAGAGGGCAGAGTTACCCAAAGTGACTTAGAGGTGAGTAGCAGACTAGATACTAAAGAGCAGATTAGCCGAACTCCTCTGTCTATGCATCCTGGGCACTCCTCCCACCCCAGTGCCTCTTACCACCCCCCACGGCTGCACAGGGCCTGCGGGAAGCACGTGGTCCAGCTCCATCCCAGCTGTAGGCGCTGAGGGACCTGTCCCACCCTGATGGAATGAATATTCTTTCACCCTATACTCCAAAGCCTTGCTGTCAAATTCTGATTGCTCGGTGCGATTGGCATCGATGGGTTGGATGTCAGTCCCTTCTAAGTAACAAATGTGCTTCTTGCTAGGGTTTTCTGATTCCCCAAGCTGCTGTCTCAGACAGGAGAGTGCTGGAGCTGGAGCTCCATGAAGCTTGTACATGGGAGTGCTGAGTTCATGGGGGTCTGCCTATGTGGGCTTTGAATAGGATAGTCTCTGTGAACTGCTCTAGTGGGGAATCATGTTGGGAGCCTGTGAGTGCCTGTCTGTCATTCTCCAGCTGGAACTCGCCAGCAAAACATTAAACTTCAGGGATCAACAAGAATCGGGCCTAGGCCCAAGGGGGCAGATTCTAGCACACAAATTATATCTGTCAGTTAGTCTTGGTGGCAAGCAATGGAAATACATTCTGGCTATTATAATCAAATTAAAAGTGTGAAAGGGTAGACTGGTAGATTTCAGATTTGAAATCCTCCTCCTAAAAATCTAGAAATGCTAGAAAGAAATCATAAAATGCATATGAGATTAGAAGAATCTTAAGTAAGTAAGAGAAATCCCGGGGGGGGGAGGGCGGTTAAAATAAAGAGGAAACTACACTCCTGTAAGCTGACCCTGCAACTTAATAAGTAGGTGGGGAGATGAAAAGGGATGTGGGGGGGGGGTGTCAGTCTCATTGACCTAAAGGCTTGAATTTTTATGTCTCCATGGGAACAAAAGACTGTCCTAGACCCTGGGTCTAGAGTTCTTTCTTTCTCGCAGGAAAGCGGGAAGCAGGATTTCAAGATGCAAGAGATGGACACACAAAAACTATGAGAATTACCACTAATAGATTTTCATTTAAAAAATTACTCGACAGTATATTTGAAGAACATTGAAAGAGTGGGTGGTGACCAAGTTGCAAAACTGAATGATGAGCAATGAACTTGGAAACCATGTGAATAAATCTAAATAAACACCAAATTATTACCAATTAATAATATGACTAACTCGAAGGTAGAAGGAAGTCGAACTAAAATACAGGACAAAGAGCATATGAAATGGGAGAAGTACGACTGGTGGGAAGGCTCTCTAATACGCCTTTTCTTGCCATTGTTCCTTCACTACTATACGGCAGGGAGCCACTGAGCCTTACGCTGATTTCATGAATAGGTGGCAACAGAGTGTTTCCAGGCAAATAGATAATGAAGAGGCTGCTCAAGTTTTACTGCAGCAATTGGCTCACGAAACAGGAATGTGGACTGTCAGACCACTCTCTATGGCATCTGTTCTCAAGCCAGAGGTATCGCTGACTTCATTAGGGTGTGCCAAACCGTGGGGACTGAAATACATAATGCACAAATTCTTGTGGCTATTATGAGGCCGTCTCTAGCCTCTCATGCCTTCTTTAAATGGGAAAACCAGGGCACATGCCAAAGGACTGTCACCAATAAACAAGGGGACAAACCAATAAGTTACCCAATAAGGACTGTCTCAGATATGGAAAAGGAAAACACTGGGCAAATCCTTGCCCATCTAAATTTGAGAAGGAAGGACGACCCCTCTTGGGAGATGAGGAAAGGGGCATCAGTTCCCATGTCCCCAAGCCCAAATGGAACAAAACTATACGGAACCCTATTCCTCAGGTTTTCTTAAACCAGGTCAATGACAGGTTACAGACTTGCAAGCAGCCGCCACAGGAAGTGCAGGATTGAATTTGTGGACTACCTCAGAATTTTTTTTTAAGGAACAAGATCATGTCTATACAATACCCACTGGGGCATATGACCCCTAACCCACAGTGGGGATTATTCTAGGAAGATCTAGCATGACAGTAAAAAAGGAGTTGTTGTATTCCTTTCTGCTGTCCTCGGCTTGGACAGAACTGGAAGCCGAACCCACACCAAGAGCAGGCATTCTCCTCCAGTGATCCTTCAGGCACAGGGCAGTACAAAGCCTGGAGAGACTCTCGCCCAAGAATCTTACTGCACAAAAGATAAAACTCAAAATCCAAAACAGCATAACCAGACTGTAAAACAAGTAACCACAGCCGTGTACCAGAAACAGAGCAGAAAGGTGAAGCCCTAGTGGACAGGCCCCAAGGGCCTGTTGGGCTGTGATCAGTTCTAGGCTGAAAGTGCTCAATACAAGATGAGTCGTTTGCTGGGGTGAGGCTGTTCAACTTTGAAAACTGAAAACTGAAGCCAGAGATGTTAGAAGACAGTCATAGCTTCCCAAATAAGGAGGCTGCTGGCTTAGTGATTCAGTCCTCAATAAACCCACCTCCCCCTGGGATAAGTATAGCCACATGACAGGACACCTGATTCTTAACTGGGGGTTTGGTGCCCACTGAAAGTGACCATGAGAACCAGTCTGTAGAGAGAAGGAAGCACTAAGAAAGAGAAGGAGAAATAGCCTAAAATAAAAGCTCCATTGAAAATGATCCATTGACCAGAAGTATAAAATACATTAAAAAAACCCAAAGCTAATAAAGAAGCCAACAACATTAAAAATCAGAACATGTATTCTCTCCACATAAAATTGATTTTATTAAATCAGTCTGCCAAAGATATTAAAGTAGGAGTATTTAAAATTCTCAAAGAGAACAACTAAGAAATAAATTCCATTAAATAAGAGCAAGAAATAGTGAAACCCAAAAAAATCAGGAAATGAATGTGAAGCATATATGAAAAGGAACCAACTCGTATTCTTAGAAGTGAACAATGTAGTCATTCAAATAAAATACTAAATAAAATAAACTCTGAATCAGACACAGCTGAAATGAAAATTAACAAAGTAGAAGTTAAGAACAAAGAATTCAATCACACCTCAGCAGGAAGGGTAAAAAGATTGTCTGAGTTTTTTTTTTTAATTGATAAAAAGGACTATTAACAGACCCGGAGGATAGATGGAGAGGCTCCAACATACATCTAATTGGGATTTTTGATACTAGAATAAATGAAAGAGAAGTAACACTTGATAAACTAGAAGGATTGAAGAAAGATGTGAGGACTTTGGCCAATGATAGAGGACTAGATGTATTCATTAAGCTTTTATCCCTCCCTAAGTCCCTCAGTAAAATGACAGTAAAGGGATTTTAAGAGCCATACAATTAGCACATTAAAAAAAGAACAGGATAGAAGGCAATAGCAACACAACTTTGGAAGCTACAAATCAAAAGCTGACTCCATAAACCTGAGAAAGATGAATCCTAAACGGTGGTGAGAAAAATCAAGGGGCAACCCAATCCATATCCTGGAATTCTCCAAAGGCTCAGAGATTCACCATTGCTAAGAACTTCTGAACACTGGAAGATGGGGTTAAAAACTGGTAGACTGGGGGGCACCTCTCAGGCAGGGATGGGAATTTATCCAAGGGATACAGAAATGCTGATGCATAGGAGCACATGTACCCCAATGTTCATAGCAGCACTCTCCACAATAGCTAAAACATGGAAGAGCCTAAGTGTCCATCAACAGATGAATGGATCAAGAAGATGTGGTTTATCTATACCATGGAATACTACATGGCAATGAGAAACAATGAAATCTGGCCATGTGTAGCAACATGGATGGACCCTGAGGGCGTTATGCTGAGCGAAATAAGTCAGGCAG
The DNA here is from genome assembly GCA_017311185.1 of Proteles cristata cristata. Lineage (NCBI taxonomy): Eukaryota > Metazoa > Chordata > Mammalia > Carnivora > Hyaenidae > Proteles > Proteles cristata. Next base: position 181,951 of record JAESUZ010001774.1, on the reverse strand, counting down.
AGAAGGACAAATATCATATGTGTGCACGTATAGGAGGATTAGGAGGAACTTAACAGAGGACCAAGGGGGAGAAGGAGGGCGGAAATGGTGGGAGAAAGGGAGAGAGGCAAACCATGAGAGACTCTTGAATGCTGACAAAAACTGAGGACTGGTGGATGTGGGGGGGAGGAGGGGTGGGCATGGAGGAGGGCACTTGTGGGGATGAGCACTGGGTGTTATGTGGAAACTAATTTGACAATAAACTATTTGTAAAAACAAAACAAAACAAAACAAAACACAAAACTGGTAGACTGGGATGAAAGGCTAGTTAACAATCAACTAGATCCTGCCAACCTTCACAGCCGGGCAACTGTTCCTGCTCACCCAGCAGAAGACTGGAGTTCTGTTCTCTAAAGCAGTGGTCCCCACCGTAGAGTCCCAGGACCAGCAGCTTCAGTATTACCTGAGATGCTATTCCACATGCAAATTACTGGGCCTCAGACTTTCGACAGCACAAACTTTAAATCTGTTTTCCTATTTTTTTTTTTAAAAACAATCCCTCCAGGTAAGGTCAGAGAACCATTGCTCTAAAACAAAGGGTTTTGGAACTGCAGGACATTAAGCATAATTGAGATGAATGTGCATACTAAAAATAAGGGGAGTTAGAAAAAGTTCATTTAATGAATGTTGACCCCTCAGCATTATTTCCTCCTTGACTCCAGAATGCTGACAGATAAAGCACATACAGACTCCATGAAAGAGGCCAGCATCATCTCTGTGGCATCTGACAAACACAAAAGCACAGACTGTGAGATGCTGATATGAAGAGTTCTATAAGCTAAAGCCCACTCACATTACCTACCTTGAAATTCATGTTGACAAGTCTCTATTCAGCTTTGAAGTGTCCCATCTGAAATACAATCAGACAACTGAGGATGATCAGAAACCCAGGTATTTAATGAAATGTTCCAATGTTATAGATGATAAAAGAAAAAAATAGGGAAACATGGAGAAAATAGACTAGGAAAAGGCAAACTTTTAGGAATACCTATCATTTATAGCTTCTGAAAATTATTATTGTGGCCATGTACAGGAAGATGGAAACAAAATATTTAAGGAGTAAAAAGGAGATTTTGGAAATGAAAAAGAAAATTTTTAAATACTTATTTATTTTTGAGAGAGAGAGAGACAGACAGAATGTGAGCTGGGGGAGGGGCAAAGAGAGAGGGAGACACAGAATCTGAAGCAGGCTCCAGGTCTCTGTCAGCACAGAGTCCGACATGGGGCTTGAACTCATAACCCGCAAGATCATGACCAGAGTGAAGTCAGACGCTTAACTGACCGAGCCACCCAGGTACCTCAAGATATCTTGGAAATTAAAAATGTTAACAAAGAGGAAAAACACAACAAAAAATTATAAAATAAGATCTCTAAGAAAGTGGACAAAGAGAGGAAAAATGAAAAAGTAAAATACAAAATAAAAATATAATTCTAAGAGATCTCGTAACCAAATAATAGGAAATCTGAGGAAATGAGGTGAATACAATCATCAAAAATGTATTTCAAGAAAATCTTCCAGGACTAAAAAGCATGAGTTTCTGATTAAAAGTATTCACCAGAACAATGAACTAAAAAAAAAAAAAATTTTTTTTAAATTAAAAATGACATACAGCAAGGCACATCATTGTGAAATTTCCAAAAAATAAGGAGCATGACAAAATTCCATAAGTTTGGGGGGGCGGGGGAAACAAAACGGGTCATGGAGTTTCAGGAATCAGAGAAGCTATAGACCAATATCAAACTGGAAGATGGAAGACAACGGAGCCATGCCTTTAAAACTCTGAAGGAAACTTGGGGCGCCTGGGTGGCTTAGTTGGTTAAGCGTCTGACTTTCGCTTAGGTCATGGCCTCGCGGTTCGTGGGTTCGAGCCCCGCGTCGGGCTCTGTGCTGACTGCCAGCTCAGAGCCTGGAGCCTGTTTCAGTCTGTGACTCCCTCTTTCTCTGACCCTCCCCTGCTCATGCTGTCTCTCTCTCTCTCTCTCTCTCTCTCCTAGAAATAAATAAAACATTAAAAAAAAAGTTAAAAAAAAAATAAAACTCTGAAGGAAACTAATTTCCAATCTTGAATTTTACTCCCAAACTATAAAGAGATCAAATACATACTTAAAGTGTGAGGGTAAAATAGTACATTTTTAGATCGAAACATTCGCCAAAGGAAAAAAAAAAAAACTGCCTTCCATTCTACTTTCTCAGGAAGCCACTAGAGGATGCACTCCAACAAAATGAGGGAATTATCAGGAGAAGATGATGGCCCAGGGCACACCTAACAAGAGGGCCAGCCTGGGCGACAGGCGGGAACAGCCCCGCAGATGCCTGGATGGCAGATGCCATGAGGACTGCTGTGCACAAGGCCAACCGAACGAGGTCAGGAGACTCCTGGGGAGAAAATGCTAACACACTTTACATAAATGGAAGTCTTGGGGGGAGAGGTAGACATTTGGCGAAGAGTTTGGAATTTAGTTACTGATTTGTACATGCCATCCCAGGCACATGAAAAATAAGACAAATATTAAGGAAGGAAAGGAAAAACAATCAGTTTGCTAAATGAATCACCTGTGAAGATCATCACATGGAATAATAATATAAATGCTGGATTTTTATCTCTCAAAATCTTACTATTGCTGTATTATAATTAGAAGGATGTGGGGAGTGGGAAGAGCGGGAAGTGGGTTCAGGGGAACAAAGACAGCTAAATTCCATCTTCCATGATGGAAAATCCCTGGACAGTGTTTACTATGATGAACACTCAAGAAGTAGCAATATGAGTAAGGGAGAAGGTAGCAAAATTCTCTGCTTCTTGGGGAAAACTAGTTGCCTCTTAGAAGGGGGTAACGAAGAGGATGACACAGTGCTTCAGTTTGGTAGAACTGACTTTATGAAGTTAATTCTCCAAATGTGGTCCATAATTAACTTTCATTAAAAAATTAAAAACAAAAGAATTTAAAAGGGGAAAAATAGTGTAGTTAAAGGTCTGAGATGTATGGGTTTTGACTCTTTCTAAAGTATCATAATCTATGGGAGCAATGTGTACCAAGAAGGTGTGTTCACTTTTTTTTGTTGTTGTACTTATTTTAGCCAATATAGTTTTAGGGACGGGAAAAAAAGACTGTTTTTCAGATGATGTGAAATGTTCCAAGGACATGTTGGTCTTTTCACTGCCCTGGGAAGACAAAAGCAAAGGAGAGAGACAGGAGTCATTTCTTTCCGTTGCTCAGAGACCTTGCGGGGGTAACGTGAGAACACGAGGGCATTTGAGACACGCCTGACAATGTCGAAACAGCAAGTGGCCTCATCTTCCATTCTATATTTTGAAATAGGAAAGAAAACAGATGAAATAGCTTTTTCATTATTTTCCACATCCCGAAAGGAAATTCACTTCAATTTTAATAACATTTCTATTTCTTATTTATCATCATGCAAACCTTATAAAACTTGCAAACCCCAAATTTGGAGGGATAGGGTGGAAGGATGAATATGTTTCTGCCATCAGCCTTTTTCTTTCTTTTTTTTTTTTTTTATTGAACTAAAAATAAAATCTATGTTACTTTTGAAGGAGAAAACAGATGGATAATAGCTAATTCAACGAATGCCCGCAAAGTCTCATGAACCCGGCTCCGGGCTACGCAGCCAGAAGCAACACCCAAGGTCACAGCACAGAACTGGTGGAGTGTAGATACAAGTCCCGCTCACCTTGCCCTGACCTTGCAGTTCACGCTGACGACACAACCAGCCCTGGACAGTGTCCACCAGCGCTCCCACTCAGCCATGAATGATGCTCTCATCCTCGGCCGGCAGGCCACGAGAGACTCTTCCTCTTCGTCTCTTCTTGCATCACTGGCTCCTGATTTGAAACCCAGGTGGTGTTTCTGCACGTGGGGCTTGTAACCATCCCTAGTTTCAGGGAGAGTGAAGAGTAAGCATCTGGAATTTTCAACAACCCACCAAGATGCCTAACATGGAAGAGAGGGTTGGTGATGTCAGGCTGACAGCAAAGACACAAGTCATAGCAATGATGGCGGTCATAATTTGCACCCAAAAGGTGGTAGTGAAGCATACAGACTTTGCATTCAGCCTAACTGGGTTAGATCTCTGGCCCTTCCTTTTCTTAGCAATTCAGCCAAGCAGATTCTTACTTAAAGACCTTCGTTCCTGCTGGTCCCTCTTTCTGGGATTTGCTTCCCTTCAACATGGGATTCTTTGTTACTGGTGGGAGAATCTGCATTGTGTAAATGGAGGTCTTGGTTCTTAGATTCCCCAAGAAAGATTTACCTGAGGAAAGGTGCTTGAATAAAGACAGCCAGAAGTAAAGAGGCAAGCACAAAGCAGTTAAGGAAGCACTCTCAAGGTAGGAGAACAGGCAGGGCCAGAGGTGGTAACAGCCCTGAGGCTTCAGGGATCTTTTCATTTTACGTGAGCTGGGTCTTGGGTCATAGATCAGGTGGCTTCTAATAGAGGCTGCTTCTAATCATTTGAGGGATTCCTCCCACAGGTTGGGAAGTGGAATATTTGACCTTACAAGATTTGTGCGGGAACCATCATGGCAGCCTTCCCCCAAGGTTTGGGGTGCTAAAACCTCAATGCAAATGCATTACAATGAGTCTAGGGGTTACCCTGGGGGAAGAGGTGGAAGAGGAGAACACACGGTCTGCACCTTAGCCCCAGGGTCTTGGAAGCCACAAGGTCAGGATGTTGTACCCTCAGGCTTCTAATGTGTCATCTATTTATCATGGTCCTAGCCTCCAGCTCATGTCTGTCTACTCCATCATCTTCACCCATTTTATAATCTTAAAAAGACTTGCTGTTCAAAGCCATATCCTCCTTGGCATTTCGTAACCCCCTTCCATGATTCATGTCTCTCCCTGGAGCTTATCACAGTGAGATAAATTATATGGTCTACCTATATGGTCTACCTATCGATCTTTTTCCTTGCCACTTCTTCCCTACTCCCCAGCATCCCACTTTGATGTGAGCTCCATGAGAGCTGGGGTTTTGTCTGTATTGATTACTGCCATATTCCCCCGAAACCCAGAAGCCTGCTTGGCACCCAGCAGATATTTTATAAATATCTCATGACTGAATGGGTTCAACGCCCAAGGCATTTCTTTAAGCCTTAGCCCATCATCTGTAAAATGGGGCTGAAATAGAAACTATATAATAGGACTGTGTGAAAAATTAAATGAGATTGTATTTGTGCCAGGAGACAGTGAGTGTTCCTGTACCCAGCCACCTTGCATTTCTTGCTTTTCGTGACTCACCCACCGAGTCAGGTCACTTAGACTGAAGCCCCTACCACTTTAGGAAAAGTGTCACGGTAGGACTTGAGAAGAGAGACATCACATTCTTGGCCATTAAAGGTCAATACTCTCTGTTTATAAGCAAGACAGGAAATACTTAGGAGAGTATGTCATCTACTGGAACCAGCTTTTTCTGTCTCTCCACCACCCACCCCCATAAAATCTTCAAGGTGGTAGGAGGTAGAGAGCATCTGAGAGTAAGCAGTAGGACTCTCAGAGAAGTGGCTCTTTTCACTCTACACCGGCCTCCCTATCCCTGGGGGACAGCTTCCGGAGAGAAAGACACAATACTTTCAGAGGCACAGGCCCTGGGCGCCCATGAGTCTCCAATGGCCCCAGTGAGGTACTGGAAAACAGTTGGGCTTTCCTGCATCCCGTAAAACAATTTCAGAATTAGCAGAGAAAGATGCCACAGCAGAGAATGGCAGAGACCAGGCAGCCAGGGACCAGCTGGGACAGAGCCATGTCTGATGCCTGGGGAAGGATAGCAGTGACCAAACACCAGGGGATACATCTGGGCAGCCACCATCATTGGAAAAGAGTGACCTTGGGCCAGAAGCCTAAGCCTTGTCTCCATCCACACTCATGCCAGGACTCTACTCTACTCCAGGATGTAGTTGCCACACTGAGGGAAAGGAGAAAAAAAGGAAACATTCTGAATTCACTGAACTCAATGCAACTTAGAAATACTAATGTCACCTTGATTCCCAGTGATGAGTAGAAGTCAGTGTCTGCCATCACTCAGGATGGGGGCTTAAAAAAAGTTTTATAAATGATTAATAAATAAAAATAATAAAAATAAGGTTATAGAAAAATACAGAGGATGATGTTTATTTGAGGAGTGTGTGAGCTATGAAAATTACCTCCACTAAAATATGTAAAGAACATATTATAGCATCTGGCACTTAGTAAGTGACTAAATAAATGGAAGCTACAATCATCACGGTTATGACTTGCCAGATACAAGGTCACTCATTTTGCATGTGTCATCTCTAATTCCCACAGCAAACCTGCGAGGAAGACATTATATTATTTCTATTTTGTATTTAATAGAAATAGGACTTGAAAAGATCCGAATACTTGGCCAAAGTCACTTGCTTAGGAAAGGTCCAAGGTGGGGTTTGAAGCTGGGTTGCCTGATGCATCCAAGGCTCTCATGCTGCCTCATGGGGGTGGGGATCCTTCTCCATGAGGTAGGTGGGTGGTCTGTCCACATGGCTAGATGGGGCTACCAGAGACTGGTGGGCTGCCATCAGTCACTACAATGATCCCAGGCAGCCAGTACAAGATGAAGTCCATGTTGGCCTCTCCTGAGTTTCCCAGATAGACAGGCATTGCTTTGTGATACTGAGAGAATCCAGGGGCAGTGGGCTTTGAAATGAGACATTGGCCAATAACCCTCAAGGGGCTTCTAATCACTCAGCCCCAAGACCCTCAAGTCAGAAAAGTATGGATGAGAAGGGCAAAGTCCTCCATCCCAAAGCCTAAAAAATGAGTTGAGACACCAGAGGAAGGAAATCCTTTCCCATCAGAACTGGGGTGACATCTTGGTGACAGTCTAACTCCAACTGATATGATAGGTTGGCCCCACTTTGTGAGAGCAAGAGCGACCTAAACAAGGGGTCAGCATCCAAGGCAGGAGCCACAGAACCCAAAGGCCCACCAAAGAATGCCAGCGAGTTACATGGGTCTTCACTCAGCTCTGTGAGGGGACCAGTGGGGGAGTCAGTGGTTTCTGTGTCCATCCCACACACACTTGGATTTTCCTCCCTTGGTGCAGATGGGCTAGAGAATCAAGGGATGTGCAACTGTGCACTGACTTCGGAGTAACTTTGCTTCCTCTGCCCACAAGTCACAGGTATGCACGCACACACATATACACACATGCAGAGGTCCTGGACCCAGTCTTGCTCTTGCACAGGCTGCCTTTTCTGAAATAAAAATGGTCCTTCACATCTACGTCCTTCACTTCCTTCCATTTGTTGGAGCTGCTATTTAAAAGATTGTTTTGTATAACGCTCCATGTTATCACCTGGGTTCTCCACTCCACCCCCGACACTTACCTCACACTTTCTCCCAGGCTTTATGGGCTTCCATTGTTTCTGGTGTCCTCTCAGTGATTGGCAGAATACAGACTCATGTCACCGGTGGATGTGCCCTGCTTTGGTCAAAAGGTAGGTCTCCCAGGAGAGTGGTATCTGGGAATGTCCTCAGCTGTCATCTCAGACCAGGAAGGACCCAATGCAACCCCAGACGACAGGTTCCCAGCTCTGTGAACCCAGCCCTCCTCAACCAAGGAGAACTCCCCCTAGGTGTGAGGAGATGAGGATTTGGGAAATGTCGAGGAGTTGCTATTTTTCACAAGGACCGATGACCAAAGCCAAAAAGTGGGCACCAGGGTTGAGGCCAGTTAAAACCGCCTAATGAAGTCCCACCCTTTTCTCATCTTATAAGACCTCTATGCCCATGCATAATGAAGGGATGGGGGTGATTCCTTGAATGGAAACTTCCTGGACAGAAGCCCAGGATGGTAGAAACAGATTCCTCAGCACTTGGAAACTTTAAGAGATTAAGTGAAAGACTCTGGCCAAAGACACACGCTAACCACACTCAGTGAAAGAGAGGGGGTCTCTGTGTCCAAGACACAGGCTGGAGCATGTGTGTTCCCAAAAGAATGGGGGGAGTCTTTGGGGACAGGGAGGGAAGGGCCAAACCCACTTCAAAGTGCATTCCCAAAAGTCTTATGCCCCTTCAGATGGTGGCTTCTACAAACAGGGATGTCTCTATCCTCATAAAAGCTCACCATTCTGGCAGAGAAAGAAATCGCCCAAAGACATAGCATCAATTAGGTCTCAAAGAGCTCTAAGATAATAACTAGCCATTACCGAGCTCTTAAAACATGTCAGGCCCTGTTCTAGGTGTGATTTGATTCTCAAGCCGTTGGATCCTTACTACACTCTCTGAGGTAGGTATCATTTACTCTCCCCCATTTTATAGGCGAGGAAACCAAAGCACAGAAAGATTAACATACACTACCGAGCCCATGGTCACACAGCTAGGAAGTGACCAAGCTGGGATTTGAGCCAGGGAGCCTGAGTCTAGCGACGAGAACTGAGCCACCTCACTGTAGTGCCTCACTTGTGCTCACTTCTCTCAGAGCCCTTCACCAAATGCACTGCCATGCTCTGGTTACTAGTTCATCTCTTCTGCCCTCGACCATAGGCTCCTTGAAGGCATATAATACATCTTGGTGTTCTCTATTCATTTTCAAATCCTAACAAAAAATAGGGCTCAAGTAGGTGCTCAGTAAATGCTGAGTTAAACAATGGCTTTCAACAATTCTTAGGAAGCTTGCACTATTGCAGAGGAGAAAGTGACTAAGAAAAAAAGTTTGTTGAACTTCTGCCACATAAGCAGTATCATGCGAAGCACATGGCATTTATCCCCCACCTTCCCATATTCCCTAGAATTCTCTGAGAGGAAAACACTATTGTTAGACTGGCTTCACAAAAAAGACATTGAGGCCCAGGGAATGTAAGTGGCAGGCACAAGGCCCCACAAGGATGATTCTCATTCAGACATTTGACTGATTGCCCTAGCACTTAATTACGACCCGATATAGTGCATCCAGGCTTGAATGGACCACAGGGAAAGAAGATAATGAAGCATCTAAGGGCCATGGTGGAAGAAGAAAGAGTAATAAGGGGGTCTAAGAAGGAGGGTATGCCTTTCAAGCAGGGGATCAAGGAAGTCTTCCTGGAGGAGGTGGCACCTGAGCTAGATCTTTAAGGACAATTAGGATCTGCACATGCAGAGAAAGACAGGCAGGGCAGGGCACTCCATGCAGAGGAAACTCTATGAGCAGAAAAAGAGGCAAAGAACTATGGCATGTGCAATAAAGAATCAGATGAATTTCACTTGGCTTCAGCTCAGGAGGAGTGACCAGGAGCGCCTGGAGCGACACTGTGGAGAGTTTTGAAAGATAGGCCTGGGTGCTTGGATTGAGTTGCTAGACAATGAAGAGTCATGGAATGCTTGTGAGCAGGGGGTGATATATTAGGGCCATGCCTAGGATGACTTCACAATCAGTAAGAGTAGGGTTTAAAGCAGCGGGGTATGGTCAGGGTAAAGAGCAATTAGAATTCTGAGAGAAATGGGGTCAGAATCTTAACCAGGGATAGAGAGGGAAGAGTGGAAGCAACAGATAATTTGAAGCCAGAACCAATTACTTAGCTACTGGTGAGGTGTGAGGGCTGAGATGGAGAGAGTTAAGAGAGATGTTAAGGTTTTCCTCTGGGCTCGATGACAGTTCCCTTAGCAGAGAGCATGCACGAGGGAGCGTAGACCGTGTCAGGGCTGGTGGGTGACTGAAGCTAATGAGCCGATCCCCTCACACTGGGAGCATTTTCTAAAGGGTCGAATCTAAATTCCAGGCCATCCACCCCCTCTGCCAGAAGAGCTTTCGTTGGAAGGTCAGGGCTCCACTGCCATTTCTTAGACAAATTCTCTTTTTAGATTTGATTTATGCAGGGCGATGTATATCAGTTATCAGTGTCAGGCATCAATAGCTGCCCCCACCACCCCCACATGCACACCCACCCGCCGCCACTAATGACCAGCAGCTTAATAAAACCCCCTCCCCTGTGTGAGCCGCATTAGGGAGCTGATCCACTAATAGAAGACAAGCCGTACAAATCAAAAACTAAAAACTTCCAGATTTCATCCTGCTTTTCCTTATGTCACTTATTTTATGCCGCGTGAATTGGATATTAGTTTCCCTGTTTCACTGAGATGTCGGATCACTAGGGTAGCTTGAGCAGACTCAATTTCGCTTCGAGTAATAGAGTGAGATTATTCAAAATTATTTCCAGTGGGCTGAGCCTGCCTGTTCCTTCTGTTATGAGAATAGAAGTAAACAACTCGACACCCTCCTCGCAAGCTGACATCCTTGACACAGCGCCCCGATGCCTAGCTCCTTAATCGCGAGAGCATTTTGGGTTTAGCCACGCTCAATTAATTCATCCAGGAAAAGGTCCAGTCAGAAAGAGTTGATTTAAAGTGAGATAAACTGGGCATCTGCTTGGAAAACCAGATGATCCCAAATATGTCTTTCATCGTGAGAAAATGAAGAGCTCTCTCCATATTTAGAGCAGGAACTTCTCGGCTGCATTTTTTTTTTTCCTTGAGAGTTTCAGTGGTAGCAGTGACAGAAGCCACGAACAGGACCCCTCTCCTGGAATCAAGCAGGGCTGTGCTTCTGGGAATGGAGAGCTCTCCTGCCTGCCCACAGCCCCTGCGAACCTCTGGGTCCTGCAGGGCTGGCAAGGAGGGCTGGGGAGTCCAGTAGGGTCTTTATCCCCAGCTAGACACACAGCTGGTCCCTCTTGCAGTTGAACACAGAAGAGCTGAGCTAGCACTTGGAAAAGTGGGATGTCAACATTTTTTGCTCAAATTTGATAAGCAGCGGAAGATTAGCACCTTCCTCAAGTCTCTGTTTCAAACAATGTTCCTTTCAAGGCATCCAAATTTGGCAGAAAATTCAGAGCCTGCAGAAAGGCCTGAAGCTCGCGGGGAAAAGAGGGGTGGGAAGATCTGAGCCAGGGAAGGAAGATATGCAGTGACAAGCGCCAAATCCACAGCTTTTAAGGCTGTGGCATGTGCTCCAGGTGGGAAGGAAGCCCTACCTCGGGACTGTTGGTCTGAGCAGCTCTCCTTGGGGCTGGTTTCGGGGTGTCCAGGGAATCAGGGAGGCCAGACAGCAAAGCATCTGTCTGGTGGGCAGGGAGACCCGGTCTCTGGTGGCCTCGAATAACCCCATGTGCCCTGCTTCAATGTGCAGAAAGCATTACATGGCACAAACAAGCTGGGGGAAATCGGGGACCAATCGGAGCATTAAAAACAGGCTTTTCTGGCCTCCCAGGGAAGGCTAGGGTTTCGGCTCTGCTCCCATCTCCTCACATTTTCCACTGATGTCACCCCAGGCAAATAATCGGTGGAGAGCAGACTTACAGTGGAAGCAGGGGGCAGGGGGCTGCTGTGTGAACAGAGCAGTGGGATGGAGAGAGAAACAGGGCCCGGACCGGCCCCTGCTGTGACCCAAGGGATGGCACCCTCGCTGTGAAGCAGGACTACAGGCCAGGCGTTTGTTGCACCATGAAACCTTCTTCTTGTTTCTTGATAAAATCCATGCCAGTGAAGTTACGCTTCTCTTCAGGAGCACAGAGCCTTCTGCTTCATGCCAGTCCTGACCTTGGCTCCCAGTGTCGCAGGCAGGGAGGCAGCGTGGCGTAGCAGGCAAGCATAAGGCTGATCTGGAAGGGGGTTCTGGCCCTGCCTCTATTGCCCTGTGTGCCGGGGGAGACCCTCAGCCCCTCTCTGGGGCTTGGATTGTAACAGGTGCTTGACTAGGGACTTTGGTTTTATAATGGGCTGTTCAGTGAACGTGTTACCAAAACCCAGTCTGAAGGTCTCTATAGATAAACTTCTCTAAATGAGCTGAAATTCAAGAAATATTAATTCAGTGTCTCCTACGTGCCAGGCATTGGGCTAGGTACTTTCATAGAAATCATTGAGATGCTTATTTAAAAAAAAATGTATTGGGGCATCTGGGTGGCTCAGTCTGTTCAGTGTCCAACTCTGGATTTCTGCTCAGGTCATGATCTCACAGTTCGTGAGCTCGAGTCCTGCACTGGGCTCTGTGCTAACAGTGCAGAACCTGCTTGGGATTCTCTCTCTCCCTCTCTCTCTCTCTCCATGCCTCCTGCACTCTCTCAAAATAAATAAATAAACTAAAACAAAATTTATCTGTGCTGCGTGATCACTTTGTTAAGCACTGAGGATAAAGCAGTGAGCAAGACAGACACAGTCTCCATCTTCTCAGAGCTCATGTCCTAGTTCCCTCATTTGCACCTGACAAAACAAGGATATAGTATTATTAGGGGCATTTTAAAATTGAGGAGATAGAAGCTCAGAGAGGTGGAGTGACTTGCCCAAGGTCACGCAGCAGTCAAGAGCAGTCAAAAGCAGAAACTCAATCTTCTGGCTTTAAAGCCAGATTTCTTTCCATTATGCCACCCTGAATCCCCATGCACAGAATAGCAGGAGAGGCTAAAACAATCTCCCCAGCCTACCAGAAAGAAAATGGAGAGTGGAAAACAGAGAGAGACAGAAGGGAGAAGAGAGTAAGCATCTGTTCTGAAATTGTGACAACAAAATCGCTTTGTAAATGCTGTCTCCAGCCATTATTCTCCAGGTGGCCAAAGCTCTGACCCATCCAAATTCTATTCCTCTACTCCAAATATTTCTTATACCAACCAGGCAAGAAACGCTAAAGGGGCTGACCAAAAAAATAAGGCTCTAATAATAATAATAATAGGCTTGCATTAAACCAAATAAAGTCATTCTGAAATGACTAAAGAGAAATAGCAGAGGAGAAGTGCCCCTGGGCTCACGCTCTGTTTATGCATTGCACATTATACCTTTTCATCACAATTACCTAAAGTGGTACATTTGTACTTCTATAATGTATGGAATTCATTACATAGTTTTGCAATGAAATTATCACACTGTGCCTGGGACATCTGCACCCTGTCATACATCATTCTATTCATTTCTAGTTAATTTAATCCCAATATCTGCCCACATGATAAGACAGATGTTCAGCTACACTGCAGCTTCAATGGTTTTCTGCCTTGAAGAAACTTGAAGCCGTTGAAAGAAATGACATCTTTCAGACAGAAAGCTTACAGTATTAAAAAGTTTGGGGGGTTTGCCACTTGACTATTATCAGCTTTATTATTTGTTGGTCTATCACAGTAACCTCTGCCGTGAGGATCCACATGTGAGATTAACAGGCACATAAGTCTAATGGGAGTATTTCTATGAGTGTTTCTATAGCCACTAGAAATGAATACCCATCAAAAATGGTTTAGAAATATCTGCATGTCACTCAAAAAGAAAGAAAATCGAGACATTTCACACTATTACATTAGTCACAGTCGCTGCCTCGCAGGGAGACGCAGGAAGCTATTGTTTTGCTGGAATCCCTACTGTTTCCTGCACCCGTCTGGATGCCTGGCTCACCTGACCTTCTCCGCTCCATGCTGCGTCCCCGGTGGTGGCCACTAGGGCAATTTCATCATCGGAGTCTGCAACTTGTGTCCCTCCACGCTTTCTGCCAAACCCGGGACTGTGTGTCCATTCCAGAAAGTGCACGGGTCTTGGAGACTTTTTCCTTGGGTATGAATTCTGGCTCTGCCTCTCACTGTCTGGGTAACTCAGGGCAAGTAACTCAGCCCTGGTGGAGCCTCAATTTCACCGTCTGCACGAGGTGGATAATGACAGTTATTTCACAGAGATGCACAGATTCAATGGGCACCGTGCTTCGTGCCATAATATTAATACTTTTAACAATAAGAGGAGCACTTTTCATATATGAAAAACGTCCAGCATGGTTCCTACTTCACAGTAGCCTCTAAGAATATAGCAGGCATTATATGCTTACCAATAACATTATTATTACTGTTACTGTTGTATAATAAACTATTATATAAAGACAACAATTTTTGCACCCTGAAGCCATAGGTGGAAACAATTTCCAATTTTTGCAACTGTCAGCTATTGTTTTTGTTAGGTCACACAAGAAATGCAGTGGACCCTGGCATTCCATACGCATTAAAGTGGCTTTGGGTGAGGGGGTCATAGATGAAATAAAAATATGTGGACCAAGAACAGAGACTTCTAATGTATCATTTGCACAACCTTCAAGTGGGTGGTACCCTGAGGACAGGAGGAATCATTACACGACAGAAAAAGGACCCAACTTCATTCAGATCGGTTTATTCAAGAAACATTTGGTGAGTAGTGAGCCCCAACTAAGTGCCACAAGGTGTGCTGGGCTATTAAGTGGGGCAGTATTGGTAAAGATATGGATTCCATGTTAATACTGTATACATATATTACATACACATATATACATACACATACATGCAAATATTTCTACAGTTATGATTTTAATATAGAGGCATATTTTAGCAAAAAATAATGGATTAGCCCATGGGTCTAGATGGAGCCTTTCTTATTAGGGGATCTCCTACTACCTTAGCATATGCACATTGCTCACCAAGTTGCAGGCATGTTGCTTAGGAGGTATACCTAGTTATATAACCTAGTTTCAAGAGAATCTTGCAAATCCAACCTACTGAACTTGCTCAGTAGGAAATATTCGTCTTTTTTCCATAAAGACAGCTCAATATATAGCCTCTCTATTCTCTGTTCTTCTTTTCTATTCTGTTCTGAACTCACGCATTTATGGTACTTATCTACTGCACTGTACTTTGGACCCACTTTCCAAATACACCTTCCAAATACATACATGTATGCACAGTGCTTTTCTTATTTTTTTCCTTCTAGCTTGGTCACAGTCATAGTACATGGCTTTTTTATTAATTCATCACACACCATTTCACAACAATCCTTAATTTCATTAAAGGATGGCTTAAAGTCTGTGTGTATACACTTATTTTCTAGCCTACCACCACTGAAAACTCCTTGTACTTGAGTTGCTCTTTCTGGAATTACTTTAGAAGAAATAGTATACTCTGCAGCTAACTCTTAGATGACCTGGAGTCAGGGAGAGGACAGGGAGGGTACACAGTCTCTGCTTTTTCTCATCTAAGAAAAAGTTAGAAGTCAGGGGCTTTTGGATGGTTGGAGAGGAAATAATGATTCAAGGCCTGAGCTCAAAGTGAGCAAATGTTGCAGTGCTTGCGATACTAAGCAGTGTTGTAAGAGAACACGGAACATGGGGATGGGATTCACCCTTAGGCAGACAATCTGTGACCCACAGGCCTTCCTATTAACAGCATCAATGAAAGACCAGGATACAGAATGACTTGATTCCCTGGCCACAGCCAGGAGTCTTGTTCCTGTGATGGCCTCCCAAGTGCTACAAAATATCAGAGGTAAAAGTAGCCTTGGGGACCAGCTGGTTCAGTGGTCTTTAACAGAAGAGAAATAAGAGATGAAAAAGTGTCGATTTCACGAGTCCAGCGCCTAGCCAACTGTGGAAGTGTAGTGACAGTTCAATGAACCAGAGTGAAGTGAGGTCCAGAGAACTTGCTGGGCATACCAAGTCAGTGAAAGAGTCCTCCGTGGAACCCAGACTCCCTGGCTCAGATGTAACTTATGTCTGGTTCTGGTCACCAGACAGACTTACCTTTCCAGAGCCACGAACCCAGAAGGTGTCATGGTCGGGAATGAAATGTCAGAGGGCTAATCCCATGACTTCCATCGCTCACAGCACTGCCCACCTTCCCACATCCAGTAACATTTGCCCCATTAGCAATCAAAGGTCAAGTCCCTTTGCTCTCTGGGTACCGTTTTCACCCTCCTTAACTTGAGGTAATTGGTCCACATCATTAGAATATACACAGGTCCTTCACAAACATTTAATGAAGGAACAAGTGAATAAATGAGTCATCTGGTGTTTCATTAGGTTTCAGTGTTGAGCTAATAACTATTACAAGTAAATTCCTAGAGTTCTGCTTTAAGAAGAAATCTAGGCAGTCTCTGGGCTTTCTGGAAGAGAGTGTTATAATTAATTAGAAAGGCTTGGCATGAGCTCAGGGCTGCATAGTATGGCCCAGGTACTTGGTATTGCCCAACAAGATAATTAGGTAATGGGAGAAAGAGAGGGGAAGGAAAGGGTGCATTTTGGTTTTGTGGAAGGGGACAAGGTGGGAAAGTAGACCCAAAGGTGGGATGAGAAGATAAAGTCACTATTTCCACTCTAAATCACTCTGATGTTGCTGACACCATGAGAGAAGACACGCTCTTGTTCTAAGTAGTGTTTCCCTCCTATTCACACTTGGCTTCCATTTGAGGCCTAGCTATGCGCTCCCTCTAGGCCCCTGTGATCTGTGCTTAGGGGGGCTCCTCCCTCCTCTCCTGGAGCAGGTCTGCTGTGGGCCTACCTCCTAAGTGGTGGAACCTGATCAACCTGGCAGCATATTTCCAAACTGTAACAGAGGAGGCTGGTTCTGACTGTAGGAGCTACCTAGCCCAGGTTCTTAGGTCAAATAGATCTGGCTTCAGCTATCAGTTTTGCAGATTAATCTTTGTTTGATGTAGGGCAAACTATTTATCTCCTCTGAGTAAAATGGAAATACTAATAATGCCACCACATCCTAGGACTGAACAAAATGGAATAACCCCTGTAAAGGAATGAGCACAATTTGTACCTTTGTATGGGGCTATCTTCCCCTCCCCAGCTCCAGTTTGCTTTAGGCCAGCCACTTCTAGGCAGCACCAATATTGTTCCCAAAGAGCCACCATGGCTTAAGTGGATGGAAAAAAAGGAGTCTTTCCTCTGTGGTTTGCCACAAGAGTAGCTGCTTTTCCTAGATCCTGGAAGCCAGCTTAATATTGAGTTCCCTGGCTGGGGGCCTCCAGATAAGCCCTGAGCATATTGAACTCCAGCTGTTGAGCTGGGAAACAGCTGGAAATGTCACAAATGACACCTAAATGGAGGCGATGACCCTTGTACAATCGCCTCTTGGTTGCCTGCACATAGCTTTCTGCCTCAGCCTTGCTGATTTGCAAGTGGTCACCCAGCCCCGTGCTGGCTTCTCAAGGTGGCCCAGGCTGAAATGGTGTCTGCACAGTGGTAGTCATGGTGGTATACGTGCACGCGTGTGTATACATGTGGTTATCATAACCAGACTCCCATATAGCCTCGGGAGTACATGCTCTCATCTGTGCCTCTGCTTTCTACTATTTCTAGAAACCTGAAGCAGTCCTTCAAATAGTCATACACTGGGCAGAGCAAAACCATTCTTGGCTGCTTTTCAGCCCTGGGGCCTGTAGCAGCGATCATTCCTGGGAGACTCTCTAAGGAAGGCAGACTGGTATGCTAGGAAAAGCACTAACTTCTGCTATCGCAAAGGCCAATGCCCAGCTGTGTCATGTCCAGTATGACCTTGGGTGAGTTATTTATTTTCTCTTACCCTTGCCCAAGGTCACTTTTGGGATTACTGACCCTGAAGCCTGTCTGTTTAACCACTGGGCAATACTTCCTTCTTCATTTCTGCATTAATCCAATCTGATCCCAGACAGGAGTGTGCACCTGTGGGCCTTGCCTAGATCCCTGCACCCCACCGGCCACCACTCCCTTCGAGGCAAACTGGGAATGTCTTTGTGATTCTGGTAAAGAAGGGCGCCTCCTTATACCCCTTCCAGTTTCTCTTTTCTTTATTAAAAATAAGGAAAAGAAAATAGGAATTTTTATATAACTACTATCTGTTAGGGGCTATAGTTGCTAATGATTCCACCAAGTCATTCCTGGTTTATAGATGAGGTTTCGGGGGATCACAGAAGTAAAGTGACTTACCTGTGTTCACATGGGTGGTAAATAAAATGGCAACTTGCTTTGGTGACCAGCAAGGGTAGAGGGGTAGCCGCTTAGCCAGACAGTAGGACTATGAGACCCTGGCCTAGACCTCATCCCTGAATTTTGTGGCAGCGACCTGGGAGGGAGTCTGTGGGGATGACAGGAGACCCAAGGTGACCTCGGGGGGGACAGTGAAGGAACCACAGAGCAGAGGGCAGCACAAGTGGGAAAGAATGGCTCTGAGTCCCCCCCACAAGACTACCAAGGAGAAGGGGGAGTGGGGCAGGGGCCTGGGGAGTGAGGGAAGCTAGAGTGAGGATATAGACTTCCCTGGTTATTTTTCATTATTATTGAGACCTATCATATGACTCTTCCTTCTCAAGCTGGAGTGATTTAAAGGGAAACATCTGTCACACATTTCCAGAAAGAGCATCCCGATCTTCTATGTGCAGAGGATATATATTATATATATGTACACACACATATATGTGCATATGTGTATACATACATATGTATCCCGATCTTCTATGTGCAGAGGATATATATTATATATATGTACACGCACATATATATGTGCATATGTGTATACATACATATGTATACATAATATACATGTATACACACATGTATATATAATATGTATGTATACATTACATATATATTTAACTTTATTTATTTATTTTGACAGAGAGAGAAAAAAACATGAGTGAGGGAGAGGCAGAGACAGAATCCCAAGCAGGCTCCACACTGTCAGCTCAGAGCCCAATGCAGGGTTCAAACTCACAAACTGTGAGATCGTGACCAAAGTCCAATGCTAAATAGACTAAGCCAACCAGGTGCCCTGAGAATATATTTTGAGTTCCCACTCAAGGCCAGGCACTGTTGGGGACTCAGGGAATACAACAATGCACAAGAACAATAAGGTCCCTGGCCCCATGGAATTTTTGTTCCTGTGAAAAGACACAGATGATAAACACATAGACTGGTGGTTATCACCCTGGGCTGGCGCTGTCTTCCAAGTGGGGACATCGCATGCTTGTGAGAGATATGGTGGATTGGGGGGGCAGGGTGATTGTTGAGAAGACTTTCCCTCTACACCTCATCCCTCCTCTGGCATTCAGGTTGTACCAGGATTGTAAAATGCTAAGTGTCCTGAAATCAAAGATTCATTTCTGCAAAGTTGAAGCCAGCAGCACTCTGGTTGAGAAACACAATAGATGAAAAGACACAAAAAAATAAGACTTTAGACGGTGAAAAATGCTATGTAGGGAAGAAAACAGGTTAATGAGATTGAGGGGACAGTAAGATCCACTCTGCATTGGCTGATGTAGGCCAAATGGTGGCTTCAAAAAGATAGATCTGTGTTCTAATACCCAGAATCTGTGAATACAGCCTTATTTGGGAAAAGGATCTTTGCAGGTGTGATAAATTAAGGATCTTGCTATGAGAAGTTCATTCTGGATGATCCACGTGAGCCTTAAATCCAATGATGTATGTCCCTCTAACAGAAAGGCAGAAGGAGATTTGATCAGACAGAAGAGGACACACAGACACAGAGGAGACGGTTATGTGAAGATGCGACTGATTGTCTAAAAGCCAAGGAACACAAGGATTGGCATGGCCAGCGGGAGTTAGGAGAGAAGCAGGGAACATACTCTGCCCCAGAATGTCCGCAGGGAGTGTAATCTCCAGAACCGTGAGAGAACACTCTTGTTACAGTAAATCAATCTGAAGAGGTCACATTTATGTTGAGTTCTGACTGCAAAGAGAGATGAGCCACACAAGAGATACTAACACACTCCAAAATCTGACTTCTCTAGATAGGAGGAGACAAAGTCCAGGCCAAAAGGATCCACACAAGGGGCAGAATCAACTAGCTTAACCAGAGTAGAGTAGCCTGGACCCGACTCCTGGGGTTCAAGTCCTGGTTCTACTAATTAGTAGCTGTGTCGTGGCTGTGGGCAAGTTGTGATCTGAGCCTGTTTTCCTCACCTGAAAACGAGCTTAATAATAGTGTTCCTCCCAGGTTGAAAGGAATGAGTTAATAATTGTTAACTCAAGGCTTGGCACAGAGTGTGAGCTCTCAATAAATGGTAGCTATAATCACTATTATTATTATTCTTTCAATCTGAAGTCACAAATGGCCGGAATTCTCTCTGCTGATCACAAAGGCTCAGTAGGGAAGGCTGAAGCTATGCATAAAGCTACAGAAGAGCCACCTTTTGTCAAGTGAGTCTTCAGGGTTGTGATTTCTCATTTCAAGTCAGTGAGTGGCCCTTGTGGGGGTGGGAGGAGAGCCACCAGCCCACGGCTCACTGGAGGGCAGTGCTGGGGGACAGCTTGGGTGGAGCTGTGCACAGCTGGTAGCTTCCTGCCTTTCAGAGGTCGGCCTATGGCCTACGTGCTATCCAGCTCCCCCTTAAAAGGCACAAAGCCGCCTGATAAACAGAAGATTGTCAGGTCCTCTGATCCTGCACCTGGGGGCCGGAGGGAAGGGAGAGGCCCTCTGTGCTCCTGTCACAGGACCTGAGGAGCGGCAAGCGCAGTCCTGCACCACACCCTCCGTGAACATTTGAGGGCTCCAGGAAAAAAAAAAAATCTCCTGGTGCAGATGAAGTTTCAAGAGGAGGGGCTGCTAAGTTACCTCCCAGAGAGACAGGACACGGATTCCCTGCCTGCAATTGTCAAGTCAATGTGCAGTGCCCCTCCCCACTCCAAATGCCAGGCTGGACAAGGCCAAGTTGGGTCCCTGTACATTCCAACCACTGTGGATCTGTGGGGAGGGGAGGCCGGGTTCAGGCTGAGGAGGGAAGCCACAGGGCTGAGCAAAGGCTGAGGGAGGGACTTGATTAGCAGTCAGGTTCATTTAGTACAGGAGTAGTCAGGGTGGGCCTACTACACCCCAGGCATGTGCTAGGTTCTGAGATATAAAGATAAGTCAGATGAGAGTGTCCCACCCCCCCCAATGCTGATGGTCCAGCAGGGAATCTGAGTCTAACCCAATATGTGCACAGACAAGTACACAATTACTAAGTCAGAACAACTTGCTTCAGCCACCCCAGGGTCCCCATTGCTCTCCCCTGGGGCTTCTGATGTCACCCAACCAGATACAGGACTCTTTCCACTGTGTGTCTACCCATCTGTCCTGGGCAACAGGGGTCTCCCCTCGTAGAGAGTTACCAGGGTTTGGTACAAGCAGCCCTAGTCTCTGAACTCATCCCCCGCTCCAAGATGTGCAAATGGACTTTCCCTCTTTATGGGTTTTCCGGAAGACAAAAAGTAACTTTTAATTTAATTACTTAAATGAGAGGAGGTTGATCGCTTTTAACCAAAAATTCGGTGGTTATCAAGAACAGATAATTTCCAGGTATGGGCTCATGTCCCATCAAGAGTCACACACACAATCAATACACGTTTCCCCCCACCCACCCTGCAACCTCTCACAGTTATGTAAGATTGTCAGGTGCTGGCTTCTGTTTCCCAGCATGCAACCAAAAAACAAAACAAAACAAAACAAAACAAAACCAAAACCAAAAACACAACTCCAAGGTTGGTATCTGCTGATGAGGTGAAATACCGCCCCCCATTTCCAGATCCCCAACAATTCCAGAGTTTTCTTTGCTTACAATAATTTCAGTATTTCTACAGAGTGGAAAGAGTTGCCATAAAAAAAAGTGTCTGGCCATTTATACACTGGTGAGTCTAACCAGGGAGGCAGGCCCCCCTCACAGTGCAAGAATGGGTGTGCAAAAACAGCAATTAATAGGATTTTAGGCACAGTATCACTCTGGAACTGGCTGCTACCTTTTAAACTGGCTGGCATTATATGTGGGTCTGAAAGCTAATAGGGATCTAATATGAAAGTATCACATACAGTGTTATGCATAAAGTGGCATCTGAGTTCTTTATTGTCTGCCAAAATAGCTTCCAGTATCTCTTAGGTCTGAGAACAAAGATTAATCTGTGGATTACAAAGGTCCACTTACGAACATGCCATCACAGGTATTTTCACGCCAGACTTGGTGTGCATGAATTTGCAGTTGGTTCCTCTGTGTGTGCACATGTGCATGCGTGCTAAGCATTAGAAACTGGCTTTGCAGACCTCCACCCCATCTATCTGCCAAAGATTATGAGGCCCAGTTTCATCACTCATATGCACAGAGTTCACACCTAGTGAAGAGATTCGGTATGTACACAAATAATAACAGCACACGTGCATGGATGCCATGAACAATGTCCAAATAGAAGACACAGAATTCTGGAGGGAGAGAAAAACCTCTGGTTGAATTCCTGGGACTTCAGAGATCTTATATGTCCTCGAGTGTTTGACTGGACAGGCGAGGTCCTTTTATTTTTTATTTTTTTAAAATGTTTTTCATTTATTTCTGGGAGAGAGAGAGAGAGAGGGAGAGAAACAGCGTGAACAGGGGATGGTCAGAGAGAGAGGGAGACACAGAATCGGAAGCAGGCTCCAGGCTCTGAGCTAGCTGTCAGCACAGAGCCCGACGCGGGGCTCGAACCCACAAACCATGTGATCATGACCTGAGCCGAAGTCAGACGCTTATCCGACTGAGCCACCCAGGCGCCCCAGGTGAGGTCCTTTTAGACAAATTGCATGGCATGAACAAAGGTATAAAGGGGTAAAGGAGAAAGTCAGGGAATAGTAATCTAGGCAATCATGAAACCCCTTGCAGGTAACAGGTGTTCAGTTCAGGGGGGTCTCCTGGAGACTTTATCCTAAAGCATCCTTTGTATTCTTCAACCTGTCAATTCTCACCTTCTAAAACTTTATCAACAATTAAAGCCTCTTTGTTCTCCCTCTCAACTATGACTCTAACACCATATTTACCTGGACTTCCTGCAGGTGTTTTAATCGCCCTGCAAGTAGTCAGGCCACCCTTCAAGACTGGCCCGCTGAGAAGGTAACAAGATCCTAATCCCCGTAAGTATTCAACCCAAGGCAGAATGGTTTCTTGTTTGAAAGATGACAAATAACATATATGCCTGGGCATTATAAATCAAACCAGTAAGCAAAGGATAGTTGTTGATGTTGTGTTCCTGGTGGTCATGTTGAGCATGACCATGTCCATCAGATGAGGGCTGGGCGAGAGACCTAGCAAACCTGAGACCAGGAAGCGAGTTTCCAAGAGAAGTAAGTGACTCACCCAAGGTGATCCAGCTAACAAATGGGGAGACCCCACATCTGAGTCCTTCTCATAGCACTGCACTGCCTGATGCTTAATATTCAAATCAATACACAATATTCACTTCCATTTTCCTAAATAAGTTACAGTTTTCTAAAAATGGTACTACTGGGTGTTAGCATTTATGTTCGAAATACCAAAGTTAAAAACAGTTTTCAACCTTCAAAAGTTACATTCAGATGATTGTATAATTTGGGCAATTAAATGCACTCTCATTATGTGTCCACTGGCACTGACTTTCTGTCCGCTTGGACATGTCTGGTGTAGAAATTAAGGACCTGGAACCAGATTGCCTAGTTTTGATTGACACACTACAGTGCAGGGCCTTAAGCAGGATTCCCAACAATTCTGTATCTCAGTTTCCTCATCTGGAAAAAATAGTGATAAAAATAGTACCTATCTTACAAGATGTGAGGATAGAACAAGTTATTACATATTAAATGGTTAGAACAGTGTTGGGCACATGGCAAAAGTAATAAAAATGCTTGATACTCTTACTATCATCAGTTAATAGGGTTATTTTACCCAGTAGAGGTGCTTGATTTCTATATTAAGGGCTCAGAATTTGATTAGAATCAAGCATGTCATATCTTTGTCTATGTATTTCTACTCCTCGTGACTGGGTCTGAGTTACTCAAAGCCCTAAATCAGTTAGGGTCCAGGCAGGAAAGAAATGGCACACTCAAACAGGTAATAAAGGCGAATTTAATGAAGGAACTATTTATAGAGGTGTGGGAAGGATCAAAGGAAACCAACAAGGAGTGTGCAGCACCCCAGGGCTAGCAACGGTGGGAGCCACGGCCACTCCTTGGTCTGAAAGAACAAGTCAGTTAGTGTTTAGGGGAGCCAGAAGAGAGAGCCTGAGCTGTTACAGAGGGTCACTTGGTAGGAGCTATAGCCTTCATAAAGGGATATAACCATACAAAGTACTCTGCTAGAAATGGAGCTAGGTCCCATGTTGCGTTCTCCTGCTGGTGCTTTCCATAGGCCAAACCCAACCACAGCCAGAGAACAAAAGAATCTGAACAAAGCAAAGCAGTTAAGTTAGCCTCCTGGGCATGGACTGGTAGAAGGTCCAGTGGAGCCAGTGGAAAGAGCCAGCACAATCTCTTCCTCACTTTGCTATGAGATCCTACAGAAAGTTTATCAATGGCAACAATATGACCATAACCATAATTAGGAGGGTAGTTGTTCCTTATGCCTTCCCACCTAGAATGTAACTTATAAAAATATTTCAGCTCAGTACTTTCCATTTTAAATCCTGCTCTAGCCTGCTACAATTAAACTAGTGAACTAAATAAAGCACACATCAGATTGCAAAATGTATGAGACTAGGCACCTGAATTCTGAGTTCAAATACCGCCTCTACTTCTTTTCACCTGAATGACTGGAACCTCAATGAAGTAAATGCAATGGCAGTGAGGACAGGTAAAGTAAGACATGGAAACATTTAAACAGCACAAACAATAGGTCTTGATGTGTACTTAGATGCTGGAGGGCCTATATGGAAGGGTATGGTGGAAGAAGCCAGGAAGGTGGCAAAGCCACAGACTGAGTTAGGGGATCCAGACAAAGAGATGGTTTGTCTTTCCCTACAGGAGTGCCTATTATTCCCACTCTGTGTTCAAAGTCCTAAAGTCCTTCACGTTCCTGGTAAATTGACCCAGGAGGAAATATTCATGCCAGTGGAGGCTGAGGTGTATACTGGCCCAGGTCCCCAGCACAGAGTGGCCACCTTGGAAAATCAGTAAGGAGTTTGGACTGATTCCCTAGTTAATAAACTAGGAATCTGCAATCTCAGGAGAGGGATAATTAGCACAAGTGGTACAATTTGGCTTGTCCTCAACTGAAAGCTGCAAGGAGACAATCAACATCAAAAAGCCTCTTGGTCCGGAAGTCTGCAAGGAAGTGGCTAAGGATGGAGGGATTTTGATTTTGTGCTTTTAATTTTCAGCTGAGCCAGACCCTAATTGGAACAATATCATTAATTACACATTTGTCCCCATGTGATATCTGGGGTCATAATCTGCTGAAGATAAGGATCCCTACCACAAGATAGTTTATTATCATGGCCTCTATCTTCTGTTACAGTTAAAGGCAGTGTGAGATGGCTTGTTTTGCTGCTAAGATGGCAAATGCAGCTGACAAATTTATTGGGTTTACCCCCTCCCTATCCAAACAGATTGCTCTTTTCTCCCTTCCTTGCTGATGATATCCCCTGCAAAGAATTGCAATAATTAAGATGTCTGGTCACCAATGTCCAAAAAGGAGGGAGATGTGCTTTAATAACCAACTCCCAGTGAAAAAGCTTCCCAAGAATTTGCTTGGGCCAAAGACTTTTCAGACTTTTCGGAACCAAGTGATACACTTCTATTGAGCATCTGTGGTGTACTAAAATTGTGGGGACCCAGTGACATTAAAACATGGCCTCTGCCATCAGGTAGCTTTAGATTTAAGTTAGGAAGACAAATGCATACACATAAGCAGGTGATTAGCAACATAAGTCAACCAGAGGACCTGGGTTTCGTTCCAACCAATGGGTATAGGATCATGGAATATCTCTAAGCCACACAGTCTCAAAATCTTCCACTATAAACAGGTACCATAATGCTTAGCTTGTGGGATTGTTTTGAGAATTCAAATAGAGACTGTTTGTGAAAGCATCTTAAAAACAGATGTAATCATTATTATGTATCGTGAATTATAAAAATAAATTGAAAATAACTTAATTTTCCAATGATGCCAAGTGCAGAAGTAATTTTTGGAATTATCCACTTACAAAATTAATCAATCATCTAAAAAGCTGTTTGGAATAACTATAAAATACTTATATTATGCTGTTAAAATGAAAAATCAGGAATAAAAATTTCAACATGGTTCAATTTCAAGTTTTTAAAAATAACATATAAGAAAAATGCAAAGAGAAATACCAAAATGTTAAGTGAAATATTAAATTTTGAAATAACATCTTCCTTGGTAGCAATAAGAACACCTGGCATCCAGATCTTGGTTTCTAAAAACCATACCCCACTGGAAAGAACCAGGAATCCTTAGAGAAATGGCTGATTCCAGGGTTGAAACTGGGAAAATGTAAGACGTGCTTGAGACATCATCTTGTCCCCAACAGTATGAAAGTGCTCAAAAAAAAAAAAAAAATGACATAGGGTGTCAAAAGGGCACAGAAATCAGCTTCATGTGAATCCCACTGGCCAAATCTAGGACAGTTTGAAAATCTGAAAAAATAATAGTAATGGTTTATAATTCACAGAATAAAATAAGAATCCATGAGCTCATACTGAAATTAATTAATTTCAGCATAGTACAATTTCAAATTAAAAAAATATATGGGGGAAACATATTGCTTAATCAATTAAAAAACTGCAGAAAATAGAAAATTATTTATTTATTTATTTTTAATGTTTTATTTATTTCTAGGAGAGAGAGAGAGAGACAGCGTGAGCAGGGGAGGGTCAGAGAGAGAGGGAGTCACAGACTGAAGCAGGCTCCAGGCTCTGAGCTGGAAGTCAGCACAGAGCCCGACGCTGGGCTCGAACCCACGAACCGCGAGATCATGACCTAAGCGAAAGTCGGACGCTTAACCGACTAAGCCACCCAGGCGCCCCTAGAAAGTTATTTTTACAGTAGAATTTCAACAAATGAGTGAATAATCATAACATTAGAAAATCACTATTTGACAACCATAAAAATAAGTGATTTAAATAAGAATTATTAATATCTGCTAAGGCTAACTCAGGCAAAATTTAGTGAGGAACAAAACATCTATCTTGTCTCAAAGTATCTTCTGTCCAAACCCTTTTTAATTTCAGAGTGGAAAAGAGTAACTTTACAAAATGAAGCCTGTAGATACTACCTTAGCGAAGTGATCTAAGTTAACATTTTTAGTAAGGGGACAAATCTACATCCTATGGCTGATATAATGGAATGAGAAGGTCACTATTTTACTTCTCTGATGTTCATGTCAAAAACACATAATTTGAATCCAATCATAAGAGGAAAAAGTCACACCCAAATTGAGAGATAGTATATAAAACTGACCAGGACTCTTCAGAAGTGTCAAGATAATAAAAGAAAGAAAATAAAAAGACTGAAGAACTAACTCTTCCAATTTCAAGGAGACCAAAGAGGCATGAAGAGTAGATGAAATGCATGATCATGGATTAGATCCTGGAGCAGATTTTTTTTCTTTTGTCATAAAAGATATTGTTGAGATCATGAGAGATATTTGATTAAGGTAAATATATTAGACAACAGCATTGTACCAAGGTTAATTTCCTAATTTTGCTAAAATAATCTTTGTTATGAAAGAGATTATCCTTTTTAAAGGAAATACATCCTGAAGTACTTAGGAATAAAAAGACATCATGTCTCCAACTCCTTCTAAATTGACTCAGAGGAAAAAAAAAGTAATAATGGGCAAAGATAAATGGCAAGAATGGTGACATATATGTGGTGAAATGTAAACACTTAGGGCATCTGAGAGAAGGGTATGTAGAATTATTTATACTATAGTTGCAATTTTTTGAAGTTTGACTTATTTAAAAATGAAAAATTTTTAAATAGAGTAGTATTGCATGGTGGGATAATTTTTTCTTTATACTTTCTTGCACTTCTAAAATTAGTTCTATAATTAGTAGATAGATTCATAAACACATACGTGAAATAAAGTTTTTATGTCACCCCATTAACACTACTCCCTTTGTATAGTATGTACTCTCATACTGTAATACATTGGATATAGTCAAATTATGACTATATCCTCAGAAAAAAAGTATCCCTCACTTGCTTGAGTTTCTGAAAAGCAGAAGGTAAATTGTGATTAATAAAACAATCAGATAGAAACTAGTGAAATTCTGAAGTTGTAACCCAGAGATCTGAACGAGG
This sequence comes from Proteles cristata cristata, assembly GCA_017311185.1. Taxonomy (NCBI): domain Eukaryota; kingdom Metazoa; phylum Chordata; class Mammalia; order Carnivora; family Hyaenidae; genus Proteles; species Proteles cristata. Next base: position 154,123 of record JAESUZ010001774.1, on the reverse strand, counting down.
ACCACGCTGGACCCCAAAGGGCCACTAGTCCAATATCCAGGTGTATCAGTCAGCTATGTGACGGCAGCAAGCCTACAATAACAAAAATACCCAAGTTTCAGAAGCTTCTTCCAAAAGATACTTATTTTTTATTCATATTACATGTGGACTGTAGATTGCCTGCATTCTGGGGAGAAAAAAGGCTTCTCTATGCTAGAAACCAGACAGGGAAAACATCCTCTATAATGGTATCATGACAAAGAAAAAAGATCAAGAGAGCTAGTGGCATGCATTAATTCTTAAAGTTTCTCTTCACACATGGCACATGACAATTTCACTCCTATTTCATTAACCAGAAATTATATGACTAAATGGAATAAGAGCAAAGAACTATACTCACCCCCTAGGAAAGCTCTGCAAAGCACATGGCAAGAGGTGGAGATATATAATCTTGTTGGAAAGCAAGAAGAGAAAGTTGGGAACAATGAAACAATATTCCATAATAAGTATCCTACTCAAAAATATTTGCTTTCTTCCCTTCTGCACACAAAATAGACCTACTCCTCAAAGGATAATGCCAAAAGGCTAATGACAATAAGTCAAAAGCCTGAGTTCTCATAATAGTCTCTACACCAAAGATGATCAAAATGTGGCTGGGCTCTTCTTGATCCAGAAACCTATGAACCAAAACCACAACCAAACCAAACCAAACCAAAATACAGTTATCTTTTCTTTTCTTTAAAATTTTTTTTTATGTTTTATTTATTTCTGAAAGCAAGAGAGACAGAGCATGAGTGGCAGAGGGGCAGAGAGAGGGAGACACAGAATCTGAAACAGGCTCCAGGCTCCGAGCTATCAGCAAAGAGCCCGATGTGGGGCTCGAACAGACAGACCATGAGATCATGACCTGAGCTGAAGTCAGACACTTAACTGACTGAGCCACCCAGGAGCCCCAGTATCTTTTATTTTCTTAAACTCAACAGGAATTGGTGGAACAGGGCCAGGATAATAGGATAATATCAGTGAACTCTGCCACTTCTAAAGGAGAAGAATGGGAAAACAAAAGCACCAACTGGTCATTGGTCCATAACAAATTTGAAATATGACCAGGCAAATCCTACACCCAGGAGTAGGAAATAATCTTTGCCAGTATTTCTCTCCATGGCTCTTGGCTCCATACTTGATAATTTCTTTCTTTTCTATTATCCTCTTTGGATACATCTGTAGGAGACAGTAGAGAATACTCTGTCCTTGGGAGTGGAGTGATGGTAATTTGGAGGCCTTAAATCTATTTTGTATCTATATTAGTTATAGTCTCCCAATTCATACTTGTACCTCTTTTGGAAATAAAAATCTCTCAAAAACATTACTGGCTTTTTCACCAACCTAATTTATATGTCAATAGCCACACTTAGAATTCTTTTCAAGATATGTCCCTCTTTCCAGAATTAATCAGAAGTGTTTCAAACTTACCATGCTTTCATGAGAGCACAAACCCTTAGCTTCCTTTCCATTAACTATTTTGTCCAATTTAAATAATTTGCTGAGCAACACCTTAATTAATTTAAAGGTTTTAACAAAGGGTGTGGGGTTTACACCCTTGATTTGAACTTTGCCTTGAGGCCAAGATACAATTAGCCTTTTCGCTCAAGACATTTTTCAGTTTAACTTTTATGTGTTGTAGATGAGAATCAGTTATACCCTGCAAGTCCTGAAAGTCCCTGATTCTCTTTTCCCTTTTATTACCGCTTGAAAATCGGACAAGCACTTCTGAACTCATTTCTTTCTTAGAGTATCTTGTCACGTGCAGCCAAGAGCAAGCAAGCTACGCAAGTCTCAGTCCATTTCCCAAACTCTTCTAAAGCCACAGCATCATTAGATAAATTATCTATCTTCCAACTTATCCCAAGAAATAGTTTTACCGAGTGTTGAGCCACTGCCTAACATGAGTCACTTTGTTGCCAGCTTCAATAATAGTGTCCTTCCTGCCAGTGTGACTATGAGCTAGTGCCACGTAATTTGGTTGTTTTTGTTTCATTTTGTTTTGTTATGGTAACACCTCACTTCTGGTAATAGTTTCTGCATTAGTCAGCTTTCGCTGGGTAAGACCATGGTAACAACCTAAAATCTCAGTGACTTCCAAACACAGAGGTTTCTTTTGTTTCTGTGTAACATGAGCCTTACCTAGTGAAGGCTGATGCATCCACTTCTATGCTAGAATGTGATTTCAAAGGAAAAGAGCTAATGTTTCAGAGATGGTGTTATAATAAGCAGGGAATCCTACAAGAGGGGAGAAACTGTCTCCTCCTGCTGTATGCCTTAATACAGTGAATGACTTCACCATCTGTCTGGCTTTTCCGGGGCCGCAAATAGGTAGATGAGTAATTCTCTACTTCTCCCTGTCTTTTACTCCTTACACAAACCTTTAGAACCATCAAGTAAAAATATTCCTGGCAACCAGAACATTACCTGACTCATTGTGTAGTATCTCTAATTGTTTGTTGTTGTTTATGTTAAAGCACAAAACTACCTGATCAAAAGAAAACCTAATGTTTATTAAATTTCTACTCTGAAGCAAGGACTATAGCGCCCATAGGCATTTAGTGGTGATACAAGGAACCAAACCCAGGCCTGTCCTGTCTCATTGGAAAGCTCCTGCTCTTTTTATATACCATATGCCTCTAATGGCCATTGCTTTAGGGCTAACAGGAGGGCTGTAAGAAAAGGTCTACACAGATCCTAATTTGCCATTATCTCATCTCTGGCTGTGCATTCAAATATGCTCTCCATAAGGAGCAACATGGCCCACTTCTTCATAAAGGCTAACCTGGACACCTGCCTGGGGTCATCTTCCTCTTCATCTGAAGGGCCACAGAGCATCACTTTGGTTTACAAGGATTTTCTTGAGAAATATTAGTTCCTCCTTCTAAACTTTAGAATTACTCAGGAGGGAGAGGCTATGTTGCTGATTTAAAACTACTTGGCCATTCTTCTCACTAGCCAAGACATTATGGTAATAACACAGCACTAAGAGCCTTGAATCCAAGAAATTGATCCCCGTTCATAGTAGCTGGTCTTCAAAGATAAGATGCCTCCCCAGTGAGCCATTCCTCCCAGGATTCATGCCCTGGTATGCTCTCCTCCCACAATGAAGCCAGCTTGGTCTGTGATTCCCTTTAATGAATGGACAGCAACACCATGCCACACCACTTCTGAGCCTAATCTTTAAGAGTATATGATGACTGTGTTTGCATTTTTAGGAACCCTGAACTGCCAGGTAAGAGATCTTTCCATCTGTTAGAAAGCACACTTGGAAAAACCAAATGGAGCGGCCACTTGGAGAGGAAGAGGCCCTAGAATACATGAAGACAGAGAGAAAGACCCAGCCATCTCAACTTCTCAGCCAAATTCAGCCTTTCCTGAGTTCCATGGTTATCACAAAAGGTCAGATGAAGTAAAGGCATCGTTTATGTGGCACAAGCACACAAGTTTGTGCTATCACACAGTCAACCATAAGTGTGTGTGCTCAGTGCTGAGCTCAGTCCGACTGTGGTGATTCGAATAGGGAAGGGGATGTCAACCCTATTCTGATGGACCTGCCATTGGAGAATAATACACACTTGTGTGCAGAGATGACACTGCATCTCACGTGTTGTCCCACTCAGCTCTTGTCTGAACCACAGAGATGGAAGGGGAGTAAGGAAGGTCAGGGTGGGGGACAAGGCGGGGGGCAGTGTGCACCTCTGAAGGTCAGAACACATAATGAGGCTGTCACACCACTTTTCCTTGGGGAGAGAGATTTGATATGGCACATTCTGGGAAAATCAACTAACTTGTCATAAGCTCTGCTGGTGAAACTTTATTTCAGGGAACAGAATCTTGGAGAAAAGAGAGTAAAGTAATGTGGTATTATCCCCAAGGTGCTAGAATTCTGGCCTACCCTTCTCCAGGGGACACAGCGACCTTTCTGAGGTCAATTATCCTCTGAATTAGGCTTCAGCTCCTGGAAACGGCTTTGAGTCCTCAGAGAGAGATCAAAATTTCCTGGAAAAGAGCCACAACAGGGCTAAGAGTAGATACACACTAATAGAGAGAAAGTGAGCAGCACGATGTGTGGGGCCAAGAACTAAAAAGGAAATAAGTGAAGGGAAGTTTAATTCACTCCAGGCTCTAGTAGCCACAGTGGCCTTCAGGGGTCAGGGAGGCTGTGCAGGTTTCTGGAATCACTACAACTGGTGTCCTAGACAAACTGCCAGGGCTGACACTGAGCTGCACTCTCAGTGACCCTTCCACATGCCTGGTCCTGCCCCATGAAAGAGACCTTCTCTAGACTTACAGAATTCTAGAATAAGCAGAACTTTAAGATTCCAGCCAAAATCTTGCTGCTTTCAGAGCATCCGAGCAGGAGATGCTAATGGTTATAAGTCAGACAGACTTATCTCAAGATATATTGGGACCTCTGCAGTAAGATTGGAAGGGATAGAGAAGAATAAAGGACTGACCCTGCTCTAAAGAAAATGATGGTCATTTATATGGTCTATGGTGAACTCAAGCTTGAATTAGGCTGCAGTTTCTGTTAAAGAAAATCTACTCAGCGGGTCAGTATAACAACAAGAAATCCAGTTTGAGTGGACCAGCGTATTAGGAATAATGGTCAATAGGCAACTCAGAGGCCATATGGGACCGTGAATGACCTGTAGTCCCACTGAATAATGGGCTGAATGCAACAAGATGAATTCAGAGCTCCACTCTATAGAGGGGCTAGTCCTATAAATATTCTGCCAGTCTTGGTCAGAATCTCCTCAGGGGGTTGCCTATAAGTTTTGTGGGTTGTTTCCTTTGCTGTGCAGAAGCTTTTAATCTTGATGAGGTCCCAATCATTTATTTTTGCTCTTGATTCCCTTGCTTTTGGGGATGCATCAAGTAAAAAGTTGCTGCGGTGGAGGTCTGATGTACAGAAGCACATGTACCCCAATGTTCACAGCAGCACTCTCAACAATAGCTAAAACATGGAAAGAGCCTAAGTGTCATCAACAGACGAATGGATCAAGAAGATGTGGTTTATCTATACCATGGAATACTACATTGTTGCGGACGAAATGACACAAAGGACAAGACACACACAAAAGACAGACACAGACACAACTCCGGCCGGAGGAACAATTCTACGCAAGCCCCTCTTGCGGTTTACTTTCTACCCGGTAATTGGATACAAACTGAAATCTACAAGATGCATTCCTTTACCAATTAAGAGCAAGTAGCCAAACACATTTCAAGGACAGGTGGGAGCAAAGGGAGGAAGCGACCACAACATGTTTACTAAGAGGCCTGCTCACAATTCCAGCCTTCTCCTTATTTCTAAGGAGGGCATGTTCCCTCGTTTGCAAGCGGACCATTAAACTTGGATACTGTGTGCAGGCCTCCTGGCAGAGCATCCTGTTTGCAGGAATGCCTTGCCCAGGCAGGGAGCCCCGTGTGCAGGCACATCCCCGCGTCCCTAACCATGCTTTCTTGTGGTCACTGTCGGGCTCTCACACTACATGACAATGAGAAAGAATGAAGTCTGGCCATGTGTAGCAACATGGATGGACCCTGAGGGTGTTATGCTGAGCGAAATAAGTCAGGCAGAGAAGGACAAATATCATATGTTTGCACGTATAGGAGGATTAGGAGGAACTTGACGGAGGAACAAGGGGGAGAAGAAGGGGGAAATGGTGGGGGAAAGGGAGAGAGGCAAACCATGAGAGACTCTTGAATGCTGACAAAAACTGAGGACTGATGGATGTGGGGGGAGGAGGGATGGGCATGGAGGAGGACACTTGTGGGGATGAGCACTGAGTGTTATGTGGAAACTAATTTGACAATAAACTATTTGTAAAAAAAAAAAAAAAAAAGAATCTCCTCAGGGGGATGGACCTGATTGAAAACACTAGTGCCTAGAGCTTGAGAAGTCCAGGACTAATCATCTCCGTTTCCTGGAACTTTCCCTATTAGACCCATTCAATCCCTGCATCCATAAAACCATATCAAAGTTTGGCACATGTTCTAGAGGACCAGCTCTCAACAAATAGCTCTATATGTGGTGCACTTTAGAGTCTATCTCCATGCTGTGACCAGTGACTCAACTTCTCTCTCTTACCAATGCTTAGAACCAGAGACATCTCCATAGGCTGAAACTTTACCTTGATCGCATTACTATTCCCTTCACAGGTCTGTAAGTCAAGTCAGTGGTTACTTCATTACTCTACCCCAGCCTGACAATATTCTTTTTTTTTTTTTTTTTTTTAATATTTTATTTATTTCTAGGAGAGAGAGAGACAGCATGAGCAGGGGAGGGTCAGAGAGAGAGGGCGTGACAGACTTGGAAACAGGCTCCAGGCTCTGAGCTGGCAGTCAGCACAGAGCCCGACGCGGGGCTCGAACCCACAAACCGCGAGGTCATGACCTGAGCGAAAGTCGGACACTTAACCGACTAAGCCACCCGGGCGCCCCCCAGCCTGACAATATTCTTAACCACTACCTCCTTTCTTCCAGCAGGTTATACTAAAAGATTTCTTATCCTATTCAATGCTTATAAACATGCCAAGGCATGACCCCATATACCTTCTTTAGCCAGGTAGACCCCATGTACCTCAGGAATATTTTAATGAGGTGGAAATATAGACCCAGACACCCAAAGACTTTCAAACTTTCTTAGTTATAGACGTTTTTTTCCAAACAATATTTTACACTGTGGACTGGTATATATAAATAATCAATATGTACCAAACTGGTCTGGATGAAGTAAGTGGGGCAGGGGTGGGGGAAGGGAGTTTTCCCAGGCACAGCCTTAGAATTCCAAGGACTTGGGCTCACAGGGCATAGGAAGAAAACCACTGGCCCAGGCCAAGTCACTTAATTCACAAGGGAGAACACTGAGCCCCAGGAGTGGACAAAGTTTGCCCAGTCACAGAATAAGTTAGTATTAGTGCCTAAGCTAGAAATGATGCCTGCTCTAACTTTACTCACAGAGATTTCTCTGCTCTGTCTCAAAAATTCATCCAGGATATCCTGGAATCCGGTAATGAACTTTATCAAAATATACCCAGTCCATGTTATTTGGGAAATGTATAAAATAACAAATCTGGCATGATGTCAAAGCATATTTTATTTCATGGATTCCTATCAGAATCATCACCTTTTATTTTAGAAAACCAGAAAATGCTCAAATTGAATAAAAGGCACACATTGATTACATTAGAGAAATCATTCAAATGTGCTTTGAAAAGATGGATTTTTCTAACGAATTATTGAAATCATTTTTCTGTGGAAAACTAAGTTATTAATTTAAATAGACTCAATGTATCTGTTCACGATCAATGTAAAGAGCTGGAATCAGCACTTCCTTGAAACGCATGCAGAAAATTTAACAGGATATGAGCTTTGGCAATACCTGCACAGAGTGAAGTTAGTCTAGGGACTCAAGTTTTATAACATGCATATGGTGACCATATTTCCTAAACGAAAAATCAGGACACATGGTTGACAAGTAAGAATATCCTTATGGGGACAATGGAATAGATATAGCAACCAGGAATGTTCCAGAGAACCTGGAACATATGGCCCAGAAAGAGAGGCTGTAGAAGCAATTTCGTGAGGCTTGTCTCCATCACAATGAATCGTCTTATTGCAGGGTTTGGAAACCCCTGTGTATTCCCAGTGTCTGGGCCCTTAACTTTCACTTTGTGCTAAGTGTGCCAGGGCAAACTTTAATAAGAAAAAGAAGTCTTTGAAAAGTTAAAGTGCTATAGAAATACGCATGGCCATAATTATTAACAACATTACAAAAATATGTAATATATTGGTTGGTGTGCTAGACAAAATATTAGTTTGCTCATCAATTCAATAAATATTCATATGCTTATTTTGTATTAGACAATGTGCTGGGCACTGAGGATACAGTGAACCTTGACCTTTGCCCTCATAAAGCTTACAGTCTAAAAGGCAGTATATTAATATAATAATAACCAAGGCTTAATAGTCATAGTAATAATGAACAGTCCCCTTGCTACCCTTTCAGCCATTTTTTATGTGATAGAGTAGAGCATGCACGCCTATTAACATCAGGCCTAGGTTTAGATTCTTAATAGCTATGTAAATTGGAACACGTCACTTCCTTAATCTTTTATATGGAAACAACAGCTTCTCTTCATGGGAAAAAAAGTAAATGGGATTTGTCTATAAAATACTTCTACAGAGAGACAGCCCTAGACTACAATTTAATTCTTTACAGTAAAGGTATACAAGTGAAATGCAAAAATCTTAGTTTATTATGGCATCCAGATAATCTGTGTAGAATAGGTTATGACCTCCATAGAACACAAGTGTTCCCACAGCCCTGAGTCCAATTCACTCAGATTCAGAAAAAAGAGACTAGCCTCAAGCAAAGATCTGTTCTGTCTTCACTACTCTGAGTACATCTTTGATATGAATATGATCAAAGCTATTATAGTGAAGCTTGAAAACTCAGGCAATGAATATGGTCTACCAGTCATCAGTTATCCTGCAAAGACCCGGGTCCTCATACAATAAATAGGAGCCCCTTTGCAGGTGGAGAGGGCAGCCCACTTTCATCAGGGCACCTAGATTTGACAAATGATAGATGGTCTCATGTTAGACACTAGGTGGTGAGTGATGAAATGGCTTTTGTCACTACAAGGTGTGTCTGGAGGTAGGATGGTACAGGTAGGGTCTCTAAGAAAATCATGGATTGTCAGCCAGATATGACTGTTTTCCAGTTTATGGTCTGATTGCATTTCCCTTTTCTTGTATCCAGCTTTAGTAAAGCTGTGTGGCAGTGGTCAAGCCTTTTCACTGCTCTTCAGAAAAATTAAGGCACTGTATATAATGGTCTAGCAGGACAGTTTCTTTCTTTTTTAAAAAAAAAATTTTAATGTTTATTCATTTTTGAGAGAGAGAGAGACAGAGCGTAAGCAGGGGAGGAACAGAGAGAGGGAGACACAGAATCCAAAGCAGGATCCAGGCTCTGAGTTGCTAGCACAGAGCCCAACGTGGGGCTTGAACCCACAAACCGTGAGATCATTACCTGAGCTGAAGTTGGATGCTTAACTGACTGAGCCATCCTGGCACCCCTAGTTTAGCAGGACAGTTTCAAGCCCTCAAATATTTGACACACACCTTTCTGAATGCCTGGGATGGTGTGTGCCCCACTTAATGCCCTGATAGGTTGGCTCTCAACCAGAGAAATGGCTGTGGTTGGTCTTCAGACAAAAGTAATGGTGAGATCTTGAGGGAACATGTTGTATCAACTTTCCTATATCTCCCCAATGCCCAAGATGGTATCAGTTGCCTATATTCCAGCCCATAATGGTCTTCCTCCCCTTTGTTGCCATGCAGACAGGCAAAGGAGTGTAGCCTCCATGAGATCCAGCCAGTGAGTAGCAGAGGAAGAGGCCTTACTCCTCACGCAACACTCAATTCTGGCGAAGCTATAACTGAGTGATGAAGAAAATGGTAGGGGCCGCCGGAGGCAGGAAGCACGTGCCTGCATCTCCACAATGGCGCCTCAGCGTGTGGTTCTCTTCTGGCTCTGTTCCAGAGGTCCCATCCCCAGACACGTAGGCAGTGCAGACAGAAGAGGAATTCTCTGAGAGCCAGAAAAGCCAACAGGGCACCTGGGAACTCAGCCACCACTGACATGAATGGCATTCTTGCCATAATAATTGGTTAAAGGTAATAAACCTTCTCTTATTTAAATGGCAAGTGACTAGCCCTGTTCGTTTTTGCCTTCAACAAAAGTATAAAAGAAAAGATTCAAAGGGAAGAAAAATAACCCTGACTTGTTCCCTGAGTAGGGAGGCAAGAATTAGAAGAGACAGCCTATGTGTAAATACAGCCCATCAATGGGTCCCTTCACTTCCATTATCCCCACACATTCCTTCTGTCAAAACTCTTAAGTAGGAGATTTTCTTTGGTAGATATGATATAAATTATGATTGTTATGATGTTCTGATTTTTTAATTTGTAGACTCAAAATCCCTATGCGTACTCCTTCAGATACTGCATATATTTCTTCTGACATCGCATATGCTCCAGTGACAGACCTGCTCCCTCAGGTGTCACACCGGTGACCTGCATGTTGCTGCCTGAGACACCCGTGGGTAGGTGACCAACCACCAATGAGGAAAAGTTCTCCTTCTAAAAAGGTCCTCTTCTCTAAAAGCTCATTTCATTTTCCTCCTGACTCACAAAACTTTCATCTCTCTCATCATTTTATGTTACCGTGTCTTGTGTTGTCACAGAGCCAGAACCCAGTCCTCACAAGCTGCAGCCTCGTCCATCATCTACAATTCCAAGGCCAGTTGTATAATCGAGTCTCAGCTCTCAGGTAGATTGACTATCGTCTTTTTTTATGTGTTCGCGCTAGTTTCTGAGTCACATTTAGCCATTTTCAGAAATTTGTGCCAGCTCTCTCTGTCACACACACACACACACACACACACACATGACATCTGTGCCACAGGTTGGTTGATTCATGCTTATAATTGTCTCCAAAAAGAGGCCTCAGCTCTCTTCTTGAAGAAATGCCAATCCCTCCTGCCTTTCAGCCTGGGTGAGCCCACCTGCATTACTAAAAGTTACCACATCATTTGCCCTGGAAAACTCCATGGACTTCGAACAGATATTCAAAGTGTTTAGGGGTAAAATAAAATACCTTAACGGCACTGCCAAATAACTTGTGGGGAGGGAGCCTCAGAAGTCACTGCAGGCCTGACTGGAGGCCTATGAATCCTTGCAAAGTAAAATCCTTTTAGCGCAGGATTCCTCCAGGCAACAGAAAAGTGCCCTTGAGTGTATAAAGATGGATGCGAGGCTGCTGTCCACACCTCGGGCCGCAGTAGGACTTGTGCATTTTTTAAAACGGTGTCTAGCTTGTTTTTCCAGCTCAAAACTGAGACATGAAAATGGAATTTTTAGCCAGTAACTCATACATTTAGATTCCTGGTTTTTAGGTTTTGGAAAAAATGCACCTAGTTGTTTTCTTATTACAATACTGCTGGTTTTGTTCACCGGTCCATGTTTTTCTTGGACTGTGGTGGAGTGGAATGTTTTAAATTACGGGCTTTTGCTTTTTGCCCTCCGATGTCTACTAAATAAGTCCATCGTCTAATTCTAAAATTGTGAGGCAGCAAACATGCACTTGTAGCCAACAAAGCTACATTTTTATTCCAGAAAGGGTATTTCTGTTCTAAATTTACAGCAAAATAGCTCTGGAGACAAAGGCAGGATTTCGGCCAAACCAGACGTGCTTCTTTATAATGGCATGTGGCTTCCAATGCCTTGCTAAGTAGTCTACCTTACTAAACGTTTCTCTTCATTATTACAGTCTATTGGAAGTGTTCTGAAGCCTCAGCTGATATGTATTAAGAAAAAAAAAAGATTGGCTATGTTTTGATTTAGCCCTTAAAACAAAGCTCAACAACAACAAAAAATAAACCCACCACTCCGTGGGATGAAGAAATCTGATATTATTTGGAATCAAAGACTAAGTCATATTTTAGGCTTTCGTTACCAACAATGTTACCAATCCAAAGTAGTCATAAATTAAATTTAAGTGAAATGGATTAAATCTCTCTTGGTAGAGCTACTGCAATTTGGCTAGACTTGTCGTCCCTCTCTCTTCTACCGTAATCCTTTTTACGCAAGGGGCTCAGAGTGGATACTGCATGACCTTCAGTGACTTTTCCCTATCTGGGATCCTGGTACTCCGTAGTTCTAAAACTGCTAGCTTCACTGAATCGGCGACTCTAAGCTTTTTTGATTCTGTGCCTCTGTGTATCTCTGACACCATCACAGCCATTGAGCGCACTCCCAGCCTTCCAACGAAGCCCTGGATCATGATGAAGCAGAGAACCAGGGTAAATACCACCTTCCCTTCTAAGTAGGCATCTAACAACTATTGGTCCTGATCCAGCCAGTAACTGGGGAAATGAAAGGTAAAATGAGAAGAGATTCTTAGGACCTTTTGACTCCGAGTTGCTTATAAGTAAACAGCAACAATAACATCAACGAAGCTATGAGTATGCCACGGAAACTCTAAGATGTTTCCAAGTCATTATTTCTATGTAAGCCTTGGAAGAAAAAATTCAAATGTAGACTAAATCTTTCCCTTCTAATTTTCTTCCCTTTTATTTTTCTTTTAGAATTTGTTGTGCTGAAACCACTGTTTGAAAAGTGTGAACTGGGAGGAGTGAGATTTTGTTGCTATTTCCATGTCGATGCTGGTGTGTCTTGGTCAGGGGGTGTTAGGGACTGTTTAGTACCTGCCACCTCTCCCAACACCCATGTTAGCTTAATCAAAGGCCAGCCTGTTGTTTGGTACACACGCCAACGGGGCACACACATACTTTCCTGTGTCATTAGAATGCCATATGAAACCAATTCCACTTACAAGGACTCCTTTCTTCAATCCCTGCTCTAAATCACATTTCCCCACTTTATATCTGCTATTTACAGATTAGTACTAGAATTTGGAATCCCAATAGAAAGCTCTATTATTGAGAGGGAGAAGGGGGAACCAGTCTAATGTTAACAAAACACATTCTGCAAGATCTTACTGGTCTGCCCTGATATCTTTCTTGAGTAATTGTTTTTTGCTACCACTTTAGCTCCTGCTAGCTTTCCACCCTTGTTCTCACTCAAAAGCTAACTCTGGTAGTCACTGTTCAGGCTGTGAAGCTGTCCATCAGTTATAGCTTCTCCCGACACCTTCCATGCTTTCCTGGATGGTCATGACATTTGTCTGCTCTGACTTCAGGACCCACAACCAACTGTGTCATACTCAGTCCAGTAAGGCTGGGGCATCATGGAATTCCCAGAGTGTTTTAATGCTAAGATGGAGGGGAGCAATTTTTTTTCCCCTTAAGCCAAGATGCTGTAGGGTTCAAAACTTGGGTGTTGTATAATACAATCAGGTTGACAGGTACTAGCTATCACCATGTGTGATTTGAAAGATACAAAATTTCCCTCTCCTCCCCTCTTCTTCCAATAGTGTCATGACCTACAGTCTGGAATGCTCAACACTTGTCTTGACCCTGGGTCAATCTATAGAAGCTCCTTGTGGAAATGATGCAAATAAGCTTTCTGGGAGGTATGCACTAGCCTGACCTTGTTTTCATATAGAATCATAAAGAATGGAATCTCAACATGTAGAAAAGACCCTCTGCTCTAATCTATCTATTCTATCTGCTCAAACTACCATAATCCCCAAGAAAAAGTCCTCAGCTTTGCATTGTTCTTCTTTTTATAAATGTTTATTTATTTTTGAGAGAGAGCATATGAGCAAAGGAAGGGCAGATTGAGAGGGGGACAGAGCATCCAAAGCAGGCTCTGTGCTGACAGCAGACAGCCTGATGCAGAGATGGAACTCATGAACCATGGGATCATGACTTGGATTAAGTTAACCGACTAACTAACCGACCTAAGTTAACCGACTGAGCCACCCAGGTGCCTTTGTATTGTTCTTACAAAGTCAATCCTGGTGTTAATAGCAATTATCTCTAGATGTTAAGGTCATGGCTGAGTTTTAAATTCTTTTTTATAGTTTTGTTTTCGTATGTTATAAAAATTATGTAATGAGCAAATATTATTTAATTGTTTAATTTCTGTAAAAGTAACCTTCATTGTTTTAAAAATTGGAAAAGAAAATTATTCTCTGTATGAGCCGAATTCTGCATCTGTAACATTTTCCCTCATAGGCTTTTGTTCTACCATTTGATCAATGAACATCATTCCTTGTGACAATCAGTCATGTACCCTAAAGTACCAAGTGCATTCTTGCTTCTGCCCTTGCTAAATGTATCCACTTGAACTGCTCCTCAATTCATAGAATTTCTGACTCCTTGATGATGATCTCTAGTCTACCAGCTGTACATAACAGTAGCTTGGATCTGAATACAGTACAGCTAGTATGAGTTTGCTCAATACAGATAACAGTGCAGTATTGCCTCCTTTAATTTGAGCCATCTATTTCTATAAATACAGCCTTTTACCTTTTTTTAACAATCACAACACACCTTCGGTTTCTATTGACTTTGTCCATCTAAATTCTTAGAATATCCCCCAACACACACCTACGTGAACACATTTTTTTTTCAATCTTATTACTGAACAACTGATCTTTCCAAGCTAAGTAAAAGACATGACATTCATCTTGTCATATTACCTCTTGTACTTTGGGACTATTAATTTGGCCTTTTACTTATTCTGACTCCTGGTCCCACCATCTGACTCTCAGTGATTACTCTGAGCTTTGCATCATTTGTGAGTTGATACACACTGAGCTTTGCATCATTTGTGAGTGTGATACTCACACACTGGCGAGCCTTAGATGGGTCAGGAGACTCACCACATGAAGGGAGTGTCCTCTAAGTTAACCCAGGTGATTCTGAACTTGCTGGAAAGAACACTGGAGAGAAAATGTTGATTAGCATATCCAAGTCTTAGTTTCCTCATGTCAGGAGTTTTCATTTCTTCTTTTCAGGATTATTATGAAAATTAAATAATCTGAAGATAATGCCTTGAAGGATGTCACATAAAGGGTATCTTTTAATATTAGCTCTACTTAATACTTTGGGAAAAGTGTTCAAATAGTTGGGAGCCAATGCAGTCATATAGTAATTGGTCCCACATTTAGCTAAAAGCCTTGCAGAAAGTTACCTCTGCCCTGCCTACGGTAGTCCTGCTCAGTCTCCCACAATATAGGACACTATATATGTGTTCAGATTTGCACTTGAAACATCATTTTTAATGTCTTTCACTTTTTCACAATGGCGGTGTATCGATTATCACAATGTATAAAATTAAAGATGTAATTATTTATAATAATATTGCTATTTTATTTTTATGCAGGTTTTCTGAGTTTATAAGATACTCTGGCAGGCATAAGTAAGCCATCTGTTGCTTATACCAATTCCATCCATTTCAGATTCCTAAGCCAATATTACAGATTAGGAACCTGATACTTGAAGGGTTTCAATGACTGGCTCAAAGCCACATAATCAATGACTGAGCAGGAATAAAACCCAGGTCTTGTGATGGCTGGTTTTGCACTCTTACTTTCACCTCATCCAAGTTTATTTGGTTGTCAGAATGACTAAATATTCCAAGAGTTATTTCTGAGTGGATCCCTATAAGAGGACTTGGTTTAATACAAATGGGACCCACGTCTGACATGCACAGAATCACTTATCAGATTAGCCCAAAAAGCAAAATTCTAAGAAGTAGATTAGTTGTCATGAGGGGGCAGGGGGAAGGACATGTTAAAGGTACAAGGAGTCAACTTAGGCTAAGGTATGATAGCCACGACCCAGAAGGTGAAGGCGGGCAAAGTGCTAAGGGCCAAGGAGCACTTGGGCACAATCTTTGTGAACATCACACCTGTTTCCCAAAGCCAGTTCCACGAATAATTTTTAGATCTATACTCTTCTTCCCCAAATCTTAAACAACACCTTTTAGCTCTCCAATATTCTCCATCAGCCTTGGCTCACTCCTCCCAGGAATTCCACTCGCCTGCACGCATTTGCAAAGTAGCTGTTCACGGAACGTGCCAAGGAAAATACATCCATGATGTGGCCATGGTCAGGGGCTGAAAGATGTGTTTTAATAGAGCAGTGCTCATGCTTTTTATTGTGAAGAACTACTTTTCATGAATTCCCCTAAAGACCTCAGGAAGCCCTACAATGGCAGCTGACACAATAAAAACTTCTGATTCACATGAGCCATCCAGAGTTACCGGACACAGTCAAAGAAATTCCTTCCCAAAGTGCAGAACCTGAACATATTTGTAGGCTGCTTGACCTTACTCTGGGCAAGTGTACACTTTCCACTAGGCTTATTTATTTATCTGAATATTTGTTTGTATCCACTCCTCCCATTTCTTGCCACTAAGAGTTTGAACTGACTGTATAGCATAAATGCAAACAGTGAAATAAAAATAAAGTGAAATGAAAAATTAGGGAAATATGTGTATCCACAAAAAAATCACGACCAAGCAAAAGAAAACTGTAAATACGCAATCTTTAGGATCAACGTGAGTACCGTGAAAGGGCACCTTATTTTACCAAGACTATCTTGCAACACAGGACAAAAATGGAAATAAAGTCAATTCTTTGTTTTTCACTCTTGAAAGGGGGGCCTCATGTTGGAGTTTCTGCCACACTGGAAATATACCTAAGACTTCTGCTTTGACCTAGTGTTTTCAGACCTCAGAGCTTCTATACAATAAAGTCAAAGATTCATTCTTGTCTGGGCACCTGCTCCCAGCCCTAACTAGTCCTTAATGAGTCCACGAGTGGTAAAAGCAAGGGAAGTAGACCCCTGGACCACACAGCTCTCCTGTTTTCTCCCCTGAATTGGAATTTGCCTAGAAAGAGCCTGACACCCACCCCCACCCCACAGCCACAGGCAAACCTTATAAAAAGGGTGTGAAACCCAAGAAATCATTCCATCACTATGGTATATATACATAGGGGCTCACGTGTGCTAGAAACTGTGCCAGAATATCTACGTGTACAAATACCCAACTTGCCAAAAGTTAAAAAAAAAAAAAAAACAGTGATAGAATTAATATTCATTCCTGAGCTTTGGGAAGGTGGGAGACTTCAATAAAAAGTGCTTAAGTGAGCTGAAAAATACAATAAACCAGGGGTCAGCAAACTTTTTCTATAAAGTCTTGCAGATAGTAAATATTATAGATAGTAAATATTTTGGGCTTTGCAGTTCATACGTTTCAGTCACAATTCTTAAACTCCATCATTGTAGCACAAAAGCAGACATAAACAATATATAAATGAAGAGCTGTGGCTTCCTTCCAATAACATTTTATTTACAAAAACAGGCCAGGGGCTGGATTTGGCCCACAGGCCACTGTTGGTGGACCCCTGCCATAAATGGAAAGAGAAATGACATGCTCTACCTTTGAACATGACCTTAAAAAAGCAACTTTAAGAGGCACGATGCATTAAGGACTCTGCTGGCTGTGACTTTCCAGCACTTCCAACCAAAGAGTGTGTTTGTTCCACACTTTTGCTTCTTTTCAAGCTTCTTCTAAAAGGTATTGAGTCTGACATTTTCTTTGCTACAAATGAATGGAGAATTGTGAGGCATGCCTCCTGGTTAACACTCTGGGGGCCCACCATCCAGCACACAGTAGGCACTTTATCTACTGACCTCTCACGGTCCTTTTCAAAAAATGCTGATTGCATGGTGGGATGGGAGGATACGATTATCTATGACTTCATCAGTGACTTCAACTGAAATGTCAGCCGAATAGTAGCCAGGGACAGAGCCTACGTTCATTCTGTTCTCAGCTACCTTAGAATCATTCACCTACATATGAAACCCACGTATGCACACAAGACATGTTCCCTAAAAGGTCTATGAGCTGTGGCATATCCAGAGGCAGGACCTCCCATGCAAGATTTTGAAAAGACTAAGAAAAAAGGGATATTCAGTCAGCTGGCTTTGGCCAACCAGTTCAAGACTTTAGGCTGGATTCTGAGGAAATCAGGCCTTGAACTTAATGATAACAATAAGCCTCAGTCTGAAAGTGCTGGATCACTGGTGGATTGGTTTATATTCAAAGGGCAAATCGCTGAGAAGGAAGAGCTGACCTAATGGATTGATCTTCAGACTTTGCTAGAAGCCCAATATATATAATAGGCTAAGGCAGAGCTGCTCTGGTTGAATCCCATCTACGCGGACCCTCTCCACCCCTGAGACCCCTTAGGCAACTCCACAGACACTCGAGGAGAAACACATCAGAGAACACTTACAAATCATGGCTTCAGAATAAGTCTCAGAGCTATCGTTGACCTGCTGTCTGACTCTGCTCAAGTCACTTTACTTCTGAGTATGATTTTCCTTAACTATAAAATGAGCTTAATGGAATTATGCTTTGTTTCACCTGAGTAATATTTTGGCTCCTTATATCACTAAATCTCGTGGTCCACATTGTGATTACATTTGAACCATCAGAAAATGGCCTCTCCAGCATGAGACCAGTAGAAATATTTAGGGTGGAGGGGAAAGAAACGATGACTCTGCATCAATAGTCTTATCAGCTCAAAGGACAATCCTTTGTACAACTCTTAAAATCTTTGCATCACAGGAACTCTGTTGGGATAAAATGAAGCATTTCTCCTGTTAAAATAGCTCCAAGTAAATGAAATGTTTTTTCATTATGTTAACAGTATCATTGCTTTCCAATGAGGTATCTGAAGCTTTTTTCTTTTTTAAATGTTCACCAACTTTCTTTTAAATTAGATGGAGTTTTTGTTTGGTTACAAAGATAGCAAGCACATCTTCATTGTGGAAAATCCAAAACTACATAAAGGTATACAAAAGACAGCAAATATCTGAAAAAAAAAATTAATCACAACAAAATCTGTCATGATCCAGAGAAACCACCATCAGGCTTAAGTTAAACACTTTTTTAGACTCCACAATATCAGATGCTTGTTTTTCACCCAACAGTATTATATAGACATATACACGTTTTTAAGGTAAGATAGGTTTTGATGGACTCTGAGAGACCATTCGATAGAATGATAATTCCATATGATTATCTTTAACCTGTATGCTATTATATAGACATGCCAACTTTTACTTACATATTCATTTTCTCTGGATATTTGGATTGTTTCTACTATTTCACCAATATACACAACTCTTCAATAACCATGCCTGTATAGCTGAATTCTTTCAAATTATCTCCATAGAGTGAGTTCATATTAGAAGGATCATGGGACATATAGGTTTTAAATCTTTATGTATCCTATCATCCATGTGGGTTGTATGAACTTTGATACCTATTAACTTATACTTGAATGCCCCATTTTCCTATATCCTTGCCAACCCTGAATATTATCTCCGTTTTCCCTCTTCCCCTATCTGACATGGAACAATGAAAGTGTGTCATTGATTCTATATGTTTTATTTCATTAGATGTTAAATTGAAATAATACTTTTGATTTTTATGGGCTATTCAAACTTATTATTTCCTCAATGCCAACCTGTATTTGTACCCAATTTATCATTGAATTATATGATTTTTTTCCTTTTTTAAATTTTATTTATTTCTTTTGAGAGAGATAACAAGCAAGGGAGGAACAGAGGGAGAGGGAGAGAGAATACGAATCAGGCCCCACATTGCCAGCACAGAGAGAGCCCTATTCAGGGCTCAAACTCACAAACCACAGGATCATTAACTTAGCCAAACCCAAGAGTTGAATGCTTAACTGACTGAGCCACTCAGGTGCTGGTATCTGGTATGTTTTTACTTTAGAATGTTTCAATTTGATTTTTGAATTGTGACTTTATATATTTTTCTCTATACAGAAATGTTTACAATAGTAAATCTCTTCCTTTATGGTTTATGAGTTTTGTGTTATAGCCTTTCTATCCCTAAGAAAATAGTATTTTTATATAATATCACTTCTTAATATTCATAACTTTAATTTTTAAATTTAAATAAGAGCAATCTGAAATTATTTTGATATAAAACAAAGTATTAATTTATCTTCATTGTTTTTACTGATCACTGCTTTCACTGTTAACACTATTTGTTAAACAGTGTATATCTCCTATCACTGACCTGAAATATCATTTCATCATATAACAAATACATTCCCATATTTAATTAAATCTACTTCTGAGCTAATCAATTATAGTTAAGTGAATTAACTTTCTAGCCTAATGTAATATTTTAGTTAATATAGCTTTAATTTTTCAAACTTTTTGTATGGTATTTTTCTTCCTAAATCTATTTAATCTCACAGGGATACTTTTTAGAGTTATTTTAACAAGTTTCTATTACCAAGAGAGTGGGCAAGTTGTTCTGATTTTGTTAAATTTAATTTTTTAACAGACTCTTTACAACATTACGACTATTGATGTCAGAACAAGGATGTATCTTCATTTATTCATATTTTTATGTTGCTCAGTATTGCATATCCATTTTCTTCAAGCTCACCTTACACATTTCTTGTTGGATTTTATGTATTTCATGGCCTTTTGGTACAATAAGTGGCATTTGTATCGTAGTTGCTGCTTATTGTTGAATAAGAAAGCTGTGGTCTCTTTTTATGTAAAACTTTAAATGATCCTCTTAACTGAACACTTGAGATTTCCCAATAGTTTATTGAGTACTTTGAGCTTTCCAGTTGTACAACCATATGATCTGAAGCAATGATTGCCATTTTCTTTCATTTTTTAATGTTTTGTTTTTTAAATTTATTTCTGAGAGAGAGAGAGACAGCGTGAGCAAGGAAGGGTCAGAGAGAGAGGGAGTTACAGAATCTGAAGACAGGCTCCAGGCTCTGAGCTAGCTGTCAGCACAGAGCCCGACAAGGGACTCGAACCCACGAACCGTGAGATCATGACTGGGCCGAAGTCAGACGCTCAACTGACTAAGCCACCCAGGCGCCCCTGCCATTTCCTTTCTAATATTTACATGTATAGCACTCCATAATCATAGTGGAGATTGTTGGTGTACTAATTTTCTTGGTTACCATGACCATCTACCACAAACTTAGCAGCTTAAGGACTATACAAATTTACTACCTTACAGATCTGTAGACTGGAAGTCCAACAGAGGTATCAGTGGGCAAAATCCAAGGCATTGGGGGCAGCATTCCTTCTGGTAGCTGTAGTCTGAGGCCACCCTCACTGCTTGGCTCACGGCTCTTCCTCCATTTTGACAGTCAGCAACACTGTATCTCATAGTGCCTTTCTTCTGCAATCACCTCTTCCTCTGATTCCAGCACAGAGATTCTTTCCTCAGCTGTGTCCAATTTACTAAAGCACCCAACAAAGGCATTCTTTATTTCTGTTACAGTGTTTTTGATAGCCAGCATTTCTTTCTGCTTCTCTCTTATGATTACTCTCTGCTTACATCGTCCATCTGTTATTGCATGCTTTCTAATTTATCCATCAGGGCCCTTGGCATATTAATCATAGTTGTTGGAAATACCTGGTCTGGTAACTCCAACAACCCCACCACATCTGCTTCTGATGCCTGCTCTGTCTCCTCAAACTGTACTTTTTTGCCTTTTAGTATGCCTTGTAATTTTTTCTCAATTGCCAGACTCGACGTGCTGGGTAAAAGGGCTGTGGTACATGGGCCTGCAGTAATGTACAGGGGTGTAATAAGTGTGAGATGTGGGGGGAGGGGAATCACAGTCCCGTGATCAGGGCTGTTTTATAGTGAGCTGGTTCCCCTGAACTGTGAACTTCACAAGTGTTTCTGAGTTTCCTACCTCCTTATGTGGGAGAGAATTGCTAGGCTGGCTGGGGTTGTGTCTTTCCCTTCCTCCTGGTCAGTTAGGCACTGATAATACTCCATAGGTTAGGCTCTGGTTGACCAGTTTCTACCAAGGGCAGGCTTTGCTAAGAACAGAATATTCTGGCTCCTTTTCCCATCCCCCTGGCAGAAGCATGAAGGGATTTTTCTCCAATATTTACTGTGGGAACGTGGTCAAGCTCCTGAAGTTGAATCTCAAAGAACTGCAGAGTCTGTTATGATTGGTTCTCCCTGGATTTTTTAAAGCTCAGAGCTGTCCACATTGAGCTCCCATTAATTTGTCATATTTCAGGTTTCTCTCCCTGACACTGTTTCCCACTGAGGTTTCTCTGTGGGTCTCTGCTCAGGTAGCCATTACTCCCTGTATTCACCTGACTGTCTCCAATCTTGGGGACAGTGATTTGCCCTGTGTCTTCACCTCTCCTAGGGATCCTAGAAGAGTTCTTGATCTTTTAATCTATTCAGGATTTTCCTTATTTAGAATGGAGCAGTGACCCCCAAGCTCCTTATGCATGGAGCCAGAAACCTCTCCAAGATTCTGAATTACATCTGAGGATGCCATAGTATTAATCCATGCTTGCCCTCTTGGCACAAACAATTCTTGACCATGGTATAGAATGTAAGATCCATGGGAGATAGGAATATTATCTGTTATAATCATTGTTATATTCCTAGAACATGAATATAATAGTTCAATAACTATTTGGTAAATTAATGTAATTGAATTGGTAATATTTAATTTGTTTTGGATTTTATATCCATATTTACAAATAAGATCAAACTTTATTTTTCATAACCAAATATATTAACAGTCATCAATTCTACCCCTCTCCCCATGATAAAATAACAAACAAAATTTATTACTCTGGGATAATCTGGGATTTTCCACCCAATCTATTATAATGTTATTTTTAATATGCTGTTATTATCATTTTGTTTTTAATTTTATTTTTCTTTAAAAATTATAGCATTTATGAACAATTTCTAACTATAATTACCACAATTTCTCAGGTATAATTATATGTTTATCATACTTAATGCTCAATTCAACCTTTTTATACTCAGATTTCCCCATTCTGTAGCTCCTTTACTTCCTTTAAAAAATTTTTTTTTAAATGTTTATTTATTTTTGAGAGCAAGAGAGAGAGTGTGTGAGCAGGGGAGGGGCAGAGAGGGAGTCACAGAATCAGAAGCAGGCTCCAGGCTCTGAGCAGTAATCACAGAGCCCAACGTGGGGTCTGAACTCATGAACTGTGAGCTCATGACCTGAGCAAAGTCAGTTGCCCGACTGGGCCACCCAGGCTCCCCTTGAGCTAACTCCTTTACTTCCACTATTCTTAAAAATCTTCTGGATGTCTAAGTTACGCCTTTAAGTAGACTTTTCAGAAAGAGTCCATGAGTAAAATATTTCCCCAAGGCTTTTATAGTTGAGAATACTTTTCCTTTGGTCTTCTACATTGCTGGCAGCTTAACTAGTTATAGGATTTTTTTTTGTTTCTTGCAGAATTCTGTTCTGGCATCCTGAGCTCAAACTAATTCATTTTCCTCCTTTGTTAATGTATAGTTTAAAAGTTACTTTTAGTTTTCTTTGAAACCTAATAGTATCACTAGACTGTATTTGAGAGGTTTTTGTTCTCTGTTAATTTCCTGTAACAGGGGCCTTCAGATTAGAAAATTATTCCTTCAAATCTGAAGTTTTCTTCTCTTAGGTCTTGGAATCACATTTCTATTTCATTTTCAGTGCTTCTCTTCTTCAAATATCATGTTTTCCTCTGCAAGGTCTGTGTTCTATATTATGTTATCATATTGGTGAATATACGGTCTTCTTTTCTGATTTGTTCTTCATCCTGTTATTTTCTCAGTCTCCTCACCATTGACTCCATATTTTTAGATATTTGTTTTGGTCTCTGGAAGTTAATGCTTTATATTAAAATTTATGGTAGATTATTTTTCACTTCAATTCCTTTATCTGCTTCAGCTCCTTTCTGTTTTAATCAGCTACACAATTATCAATATATCTCTCATTCTATAAAATCTGTTTTACTTGACAGTGTGAAGTGGATGTAATTAAAATGTTCCTCTATTTTTTTAATATGTCTTCTTTCAAAATGTACTCTTGTTTTTCATATTATGTTTCATCTATTCATGGATTTATTTCTGCTCATTCTTATGGTGGTTTCCTATTGCAGGGGTTTCTTTTCACTCATCTTTGAACAGAATTATTGTGTCTGAAACTGTTCCTTTCCCAAGTTAGTGTGGATTTCCTGTTGTCCTCAGCACTGTGTGATCTTTTTCTTTGGAATATGAGCTGGAGCACTGGATGTTTTTTATTTTTTGTTTATTTTATTTTATTTTATTTTATTTTCCCTCTAGCCACACAAGTGCCCAAAGGGTGTGGACAAGGAGCTGGGGCTTTGTGTGACCACAATTAGGGAATTTTGCCTCTGCCCTTTTTTTCTATAATTTTTGGAAATGACTGAGGATAGCACCACCATATTGGTGACTCAATTCCTCTGTCTTGTGGAGGCGTTAGGGGAGGTGAACTTTGGACTTGGGCTTGTTCCTCTCTCAGGGTAACTGGCTATAAGAAAGTGTTATCCTTGTTTCTCACTTGCTTTCGATTTGGGTTTGCCATGCATTGATTTCCACACCCTAATGAGCTTATGTTTGCTCTTGCTGGATCAGCCCAAACAAGGAATCCTAAGAAATGATTTCTCCATGCCTCTCATACCATTTGCCCTGCCAGAGGTCAAGGGAAAAACTGGCAGAAATTCCAGCCCGGGCTTTGTAGTGCTTTTTTAAATCAACAATGGGAAAAAGCTTCTTCCCAGAAGGCACTCCCCACTTTTTCTCTGGAACAACCTGCATTTCAATCTTAATCTCTCAGAATCTGAAATAGCTTTTTTTTCCTTCATGCCAGGCATGGTCTTTTAATTATGTCCAAATTGTTCTGCATCTGAAAACCACTCTTCACAACACTCAGAGTATGACACTAGCATACTCTAATTTTGGGTTAAGGGTTTAACCTTTGCTATATTTCCTTCAGTTTTTTTTTTTTTTTTTTTCATTCTTGTTCAATTTGGAAGAAGGAAGTTTTAGGATGTCTTTCATTGATGTCTTTTATACTCTAAATCCAAAACCTTTCTTTTCTTCTTTAGTTCAACCTATATTGTTTTACATTGTACTTTAATAAAATTAGATTGTACTCAGAAACATACCATTATTTTTTCACTTTCTGTTGATGACTCAGACTCACTGTATAACCTTCTTCATATCACTTCACCTCTCTGGACTAGTTTGCATCAAGTGCTCTCATAGTGCCAGAAGTCGATGAAATGGTAAATAGTAAACCTGGATTTCTCAAAATTCTCATTATCCTTGATTTCTGGACTGCCCAGGAAGGGGTTGGAAGAGCAAGAAGGTGTTGGATTCTAACCTGTAACTAAATCATGCTGGATCTGAAAGCGCACAAACTGTGAACAGCACAGGGGCTATGTTTTGAGACTTCAGCAGTCCGACAAACAATCCCAAATGAAAACAATGGTTCAGATTTCAGCCATTGGCCTGGAAAGTTAACACATCCACCTGGCAGGACTCCTGAAATAGTGGCAAAAGGAGAAGACTCTGAATCTGAAATTCACATCTAAAAATATGTATTATTTGAGAGCTGTGGAGAAACTGGATCCAACGAAAATCATTCCACTGTCCATTGGCACCAATTCATTGGGAGTTAATCACAGTCGATTCAATCTTATCTAAATATAGTTTAAGAAAATAGGCAAATATCTATCCCAAGAATTTTATAGAACCTAATCCTGTTTTATAAGCAGCTCCACCCCCAAGGATGAGAAACAGGCTGCTGTGCTCCACAAAGATCTCATCTTATTTCACTTATCCAAAAAAATGGAGCCAGACTCCAACCCTGTCAGTAAAGGATGCAGGGCCTTTATTTTCCTGACTGACAAGATTCCACAGAGCATGGCATTCTTGTGGTCTAAGTGGTCATGAAAAAGCAGAGAAAGGCAGAGGAGAAGGTGGCAACAAGAACCAAGCTGGAAGTTGGGCAGGGCCTGGAGGAAAACCTGTGCTTTGGGGCTGGCTCAACTGCTGGTTTGTTTTGAAACTGATGTCCTGGTAACCCTGAGGTCAGCTGGAGACTCCCTGCCTCTTTACAGTCTAGACAAAAGTGAGTCAAAATCTCATTTCATATCTTGTGTGAGTCTCTTGCAAATCCCCAAGGGACTTATGTAGTTTGGTCATATTTGCCTTATGGCTACTACTTTTGTGGATGTGGTCTCCTTTCTGTATCAACTCAGACCTGAAATCCATCTTCTTTATGGAATTTCACTGAACACTGATTCTCCCAAAGCACTTGTGATTTCTGGGTGGGGCTGAAATGAAGGAGGGTTTCCATCACAACTGGGTTAATCATTTCAAATTAGCTATTAGGCATGCCCATTCCAAAAATCACCTTTACCATTCCACCATTAGGGGTATCCTCTGGCCTCTTCCTACAATGGAAATCTTGTATTAGACTTCTCCCTGTAGTCTGTATTAGGGCAAGCTACATCCTTCAACAAATAACCTCAATGTCTCAGTGGCTTAAAGAAAAAACAAAACAAAACACTGTTTCTTAACTTGCATCATAGTCAGTTGTGTATTTAGAGGGAAGTTATGCAGTGACCCAAGAATTGAATTTCCTTTTCTCTAGAGATTCCATCTCAGTATCTTCTGTATCCAATTAAGTGACCAGGAAATGAGTGTGGAGAATTGAGTATGCAGAACCATAAAGGGTGTTTCAGGGCCAAGCCGAGAACTGGCCACATTATTTCTGCTCACATTTCATTGGCCAGAACTTAGTCACGTGGCCCCACACAAACTGTAGAGGAAGCTGGGAAATCCAGTCATAAGAAGTTCCAGAAGGGACAGGTGGCATGGTTTCTGCCATATCATCTTTCTAGTCTCTCTGTCATACTTCTCTATTTCCTTCTTCCTTCCCTCTGTACCTCTCATTATCTCATATAGAATAGTTTAAGCATTCTTTTGTTCTTTGGTAATGTTCTTTCCCACTGAGCATGGATATAGCTGCAGAATGCTACTCAATACAGTAGGCACTACCACCAGTGTTAACCTAAAAATTCAAATCTATTTGCCATATAATCCAATTATCTCATTTCACAGATTTTGTTAGTGGAGGAGCTTAAATTTGAATCAGTATCTTGAGCTCGGCACTCTTTTATACCATGAGTCGCCAACACTTCAGTTAGATGGTGAACTCAACATCAGATGAAAGCTGCTGCTGTATCCACCTCCCAACCAGCCTCAGCATCTGGCACAGAGAAAGATAGATGTTAAGGTGACAGGATACTCAATGACTGCTGAGTGGAGCAATATACTCAATAGGTCAACAGACGGGATGTTCTACTTTGGTGGCCACGAAATGCCTCCCAAGGGAATACCATTCCATTTTCCTTGGTTTACTGGAGGCCAGTTAGAAATAGAGCATCTTTTGACCAATTAAAAATGTTGTCCATAAACTGTGAAAGTTTTCATGGTATTCTTCAGACAAGAGCACCATTTTATAGCCAAGTTTCTGAACACATTTTTTTTTTAAAAATCTCTCTCAAAGGAGATTTTATCATGAAAATGTGACAACAAAACTCCAGGGGCATGATCATGCTCTCATAATTACTCCTCCAGACACAATGAAACCAAACCAAGTTAATTATTTATCAAAACCAACCCACTCTCTGGAAATATCTTTGTTTTGGCAGAATTTTCTCTATTCTTCAGGAAATAGGTCAACAGTTTTTCCTCCCACACTGTTTTATCATAGCATCTGACTTTCAGAATTAGCCATGTCAAGTGTAGAGACATTTGCCAAGCACCCAGGTGGGCTGGCAAGAGTGCAACACGAGTCCTGGGGTTTCTGTTTCCTACATTCTTCCTGTGTCAGCATTTCTGATGAACAGGAGTGAGCTTCAAAAAGAAGGAAACCAAAGATTGCTTAAGTATCTACCATATGTCGGCCCTCTAAGAGGTGCAATATTACAATGTCTTGCTTAATTCCATGAGATAGTTTTGAGTATGTCCATTTTACTGATAATGAAATTAGGCACAGAGAGCTTAAACACTTTTTCTCACATCATTCTCATATATAGAACTTCATATACATGGCTTTCCATGTCTGATACGGAGTATGAACTGTGTAAACAAACTTGCTATTAAACCAAGACTTGACCTTGGAGATTTAAGGAATCCTATTGGGTTAGATTTGAGCAATGGCATCATTATACCAAATGAGTTCATCTGTATTAATTTGGCAATTCTAATGCCATTGCTCCAATTTTGTCCTACAAATGTCCTTAAATTCCCATTATTTACTCTTGTCCTGTCCAGGGCTATGTCTACCCAGGTCTAGGGTAGTCTGAATCACATGCAAGAAAAAAAGATGAGACAGGTAGGAAAAGAAACAGAAGAAGGGGATAGTAGAGAAGAAAATATGAAGCTAGAATTGAACCTTGAGACTTTCTAGACTTTTAAAATTTTTGCTGTGAGCTGCTTGGTTCCATATCAAAAGCACTGAACTAGGAGTAAGGAGATTTGGGTATGAAGCTGGCTCTGCCGCTCTTCACTGTTTTAGCTCAGGTAAGCCTGTCTGGACCTCACCTTTCCCATCTGGTTATATCAGTATGAATTTCTCCACAGTTCTCTGGGCCAGGTGCCTTCCTATTTCTTTCATTTCTCCAAATTCAATTTCAAACAGGCTTGAGTTCCTAGCCACCATATAAAGAGATATTCAGCATCATACTCTTAGGTACTCCACCGTTCAATTTTCTAGGAATCTTGAGGGCTCAAACAATCTACAAGGGGTCTCTAAGATATCCAGTTCTGAACAAGGGCTCTCCTATCTGCTCTTTAGCTGCCAACCATGCTGGCAAAGCTTCTTCCTGCCACAGGGCGCCACTGTAAAGCACTGGCCCACTTCTTTGTCCCTGGCATTGCTGGTGCATGCTAAATAATGCCTGGCTTGTTTCATCTCTGGCACAGGCCAAGGTGATTCTTCAAGAAAGGGTGGATTCCATTCTTACAAGACCACCTTGACCCAAGGAGCTGCTCCTCGGTGTATGTTGCAAGTGGTAGTTCTTCAAAGACAGTCTTTGCAATCACATACAGTCATTCCACCTTTATTCTGCCCATCCCCAGAGATGCTGTGCTCACAAATGGACCATAATACACAAATAGATAAAAGTTTTCTTGGGCTTAATGTCAAAGACTAAGCATTGTTCAAGATCTCTGAGACATTTTTCACAGATTCAGTACATCTAGGGTATAGATGGATCACATAGATGATTCTGGTACAGCATATTTTAGGTTCTCAAATTGGAAAAACAGTGATTTAGAAACACACACAAAAAACCTATTTACCTTCATAATTTATGTGGGGAGAGGGGGACTATCTTCCATGAGGAGACCACTTATGCTCTAGCCCACCCCATGCCAAGCACTAACAGAAGCTTTCTTGTCACTGCTTTGTTAAAGCAGCAAGAGTCAAAAGGAAAAAATATATGGTTTACCAATTAGAAGATCCAATTTCCAGGTAATGGTTGATCTGTGAGTGCTGAGATTCCTCTAGCTCTGTTATCTGAAGACTCAGAGTATGGGAGACCTTTCTGTGATGAGTTACTCTGAAGCCAATGACTGCCATAAGAACTAACACAAAGAAGAATGGCTTCATTCATCAAGGAGAAGTTGAGACTTTAACTAGAAGATAATATGTCTTTTTTATTTTTAAAAAGTTTTTGTAGGGCCAGCACTAGTGTAACAGAGCAATTAGAGTTTACTGAAAAATCAAAGTCCTCTCTCCATTTCCCAGCTTCTCATGCAGTTAGGGTTGGGCCATACAGCTAGTTCAGAACAAGAGGCCATGAGTGGAAGTGACACATGTCATTTCCAATTTAAGGCAGTTAAAAGCATGTATATGTCTTCTATCTTTCTCTTCCACCTCTGCAGAACCCTTAGAGACCGTGCATTCCAGATTGTGCAGTTAAAAGACTGTGGGGTCTTTGTCAGCTTGGGTCCCTAAGTTGACTATAGAATAAAGCCCCCTGGGGTTGGTGTTGATCATCTCAAGTGAGTGAAAAATAAACTCTGATGTTATCAAGGCATTGGTATTCCAGAGTTATTTTGTTACTGTAGCATACCCTAGTCTATCCTAACTAGAATGGTAGGCAAAAGTACTAAAATTAATCAATTTAGTAAATTAATGTAGGAAAAAAGAAAATCAGAGGGATAGGCTAAATGTTTTATTCAGTCTTGGAAATTATAAGCATGTGGCAGGTCTTCTAACTTCCCTGGGTACCCATGATGTCATTCCTAGTATGAAGGGGTAGGGGATGGAACTACAATTTATTCAATTTCTTTATGCTAGGCACGTCACATAAATTACTGCACCATATCCTTCCAATATCCTATGAATTAAGTCTTATTACCAAAGTATACATGAGACAACTGAAGTTTGATGGTCACATATCACTAGGTAAGAGACAGAGTCAGGATTTGAAAGCAGGAAGGTCTGACACCAAAGCTCTCTTTATTACATTACATTGCCTTTCCATTTGTAGCCATAACTCTAGGAAAACAGAAAAGTAGGACTAGCTTCTAATGGTTGTGAAGTGGAGCCTGGGATGGCTTAGATCTTTTGCTGCCTGGAGTTTACAAAGACCTCCCCAGCAAGTTGCTGTACATCTGGTCTCTCCTTTTTAAATGCCCCTCCCCCAGGACACTGGTTACCTACCAGAATATTCTAAAACACAAATCTGATCCTATTACCCCCAAGCTGGAGTTAAACCTCTGTTGGCTCCCCTTATGTGAAAAGTCAAGTATAAATTCCTTAGCTTGGCAAACAAAGCCTTTCCCATCATCCTTTTTCCCACTGCTGCCCCACTGAACTAGTTTCTCCAGTCACATTGAACCTGGAGAACTCCCAGGCGCCTGCATACCATGCTCATTCATTTCCACCTTTGCTCAACTCCGCTCTCTGTTGAAATATACTTCCACTTCAGTACTTGTTTTTCTCCATATTTGACAAGATCCAGCTCAAATAGTAATTTTTCTTACAGCTTTCCTCAAAAGAATTTAGAGCTACCTTCTCAGCTTCCCCAGTGCCATATACATATGATCTCATAGGAACTTAACTTATTTCTGGGTGCCTTCTGTCTTCCCTTCAGCATAAAGGTTAAGTGTGTTTAAGCTCTTGGTTTGAATGCTGGTTCCACCCTTTGGAGGCTGTATGGTCTTGAGAAAGCTACCTACTGAATTTTTAGTTTCTTTATCTGTCAAATTGGAATGAATAATAGTACTAAGCTATAGATTTATCTCAGTGGGTGAAATGCAACAAGTACTACAAGCAAGTGCTAGCTATGATGTTGTAATATAATAAATGTTGAATAAATATATTTTATTTATTTATTCTTATATTACCACAGCCTTATTATTGGGAAACAGTAGTTCCCCAATAAACCTTTGTTAAATGAACACGATTAAATGAATGGTTAAGTTCATTGGGTGATTGAGAAGAGTGAGAAGACCTATAGATTACACAGAGACCTCCTGGAAACCTTAGTATCAAATATGAAAGCCACCATTTTGGTTTTTACTTGTGTGTGTGTGTGTGTGTGTGTGTGTGTGCGCGCGCGCACGCGCGTGCACATTTTCAACTCTTCCACAAAACCTGGGCAGCAACTTGCATTTAATCTCAAAGTGAGAATTGGTTAGATGAGCTGAGGATTTTCTTCCTCAAATCCAGAGCTCAGAATTTTCTGTTTCAAATACAGAGTCAGGGACTACACAGATCTTGTAAGCCTTGCCCCACCTTCATCTCTCACTGTGCTCTCTTTGGTGGAGCAGTCACCAGAAAAGTGTGGACACTGGCACATGAGGGCAGGTACTGTGTGTTTGGTGGCATCAGGGTTCATCCAGATAACTGGCCGAGCACACCCCAACTTCCAGAGATCATCCAGCATCTGGCCAGCATGTCAAGGGAGAACAAAAACATCTCTCTCAGGGCACATCAGTCTTTCTGCCTCCAGTCTGTGTGATCTGGCAGGACTGTCAGGATGATAAGGTGGGGTAAGATGAGAAGTGACAAGGCCGCATTTGGGTTGTGCCAACCCTCATTTTAAAGAGCTTCCCTGGGAGGTGGGGGGCACTTCTGCCTCTTTCTTACAGTGCATGCTTCCACTACTTAGCTTGATTTCCAGGTCCCTTTCTCAGGCTCCATTCTCCCAGTGGTGAAGTCAGATACATGCCCCCACCTTTTCCTACATTCCTTTCTATTTCCAGTAAAATCTGTCCATGGGAAGCAATCTCAGATATCTCCCTGAATCAGAAAGTCTTAGAGTTCTAACTAACATTATAAGACATAAACCAAAACATTCAAACCGCTGCAATGCACTGTAAGTCCACTTGACAGGAGAGCTCTCGGGTAGGGGCGCAGCAGCACTGTCCCACTGCAGCCCTCTCTCTGCACCACTTTAGCTCCTGCTCTCCTCTTGGCATTGGCTTTGCTTGACATTGGCATCCTTCAAGTTTGCAGAATGGTGACCAGCAGCAGTTGGGGCCAAGTGCTTCCTCAGAGAGAGGGGATCCCATAGACATCAGTTCAAGTTGCCTCACTTCACTCTCACCTGGGGGACCCCCAGGACAACCATCGCAGTCTTTTTGGCTTGAACCTGGGTTATGAAAACCAAACTGTAACAAAGTGGGGAGGGCATAGGGGATGGGGGGGTTATACTGATTGACATACACCTATCAGGGCCCACCTGCAGAATTGGAGGTGGGAATCAGTCCCTCCCCAGTTGCAAGGCTGACACCTCAAAGGGGACCCAGCACACTGCCCTGCATGATTCTTTCCTTACTCTCTCAATTCCTTTTTTTTTTTTTTTTTTGCTGCACTCAAGTTCAAATGAATTCCCACACCCATTATTTTCTGATTTATTTTGTTTATGTTATAAGAATAATACATGTTTATTTTGATTGAAGAAAAAAGAAAATAAATAAAATAAAAATAGAATGATCCAGAATGTCCATTAAGCAGAAGAAACAAACCTTCTGGCATGCATGCTTTTCTGCGGTGCCTTTTTTTTCTTTTTCTTTTTTTGTACAGGACTGTATTCACACTGCATACACACTGGCTTGATTTAACACCACGATGTTAGCATTTCCACAGGTTGTTGGAGATATTCTCACAGCTGTGTATTCTTGCATATGGAGGGACCATGTGTTAGTTACTTAAACGTTCCTCCACGGTGGTACAACAGGCTTTCCTAATTATCCATTATGATAAATAATACTTTAATGAACAGTTTTGAATTCTAGATTATTTCCTTATGACAAATTCTCTGCTCCTTATTCCCAAGTTATTCTCCAAAATGAGTGTGGTCTACTCCCTTCCACAATGTAGGAGGATGGCTGTTTTGCTGTCTTTATACTTGCACCAGGTACTGTTTGTAGTAGCTACTAATTCGAGTAGGAAGAAAGAGGATGGGGTCATCTGGTTGCTGTTTTAATTTTCATTGCTCCCAACAGTACAGCAGATATTTTATTCAAATGTTTGTCGACTACATATTCCCTCTTTCTTATGCATATTCATACCTTCTCTCCATTATCCATTTAGAATGTAGTGTTTTTGGTGTTGCCTGGTTGGTTCAGTTGCTGAAGCATCCAACTTCAGCTCAGGTCATGATCTCACAGTTCATGGGTTCAAGCCCCATGTTGGGCTCTGCACTGACAGTGCAGAGCTTGCTTGGGATTCTCTCTTTCTCCCACTCTTTGCTCCTCCTTGACTTGCACTTGCTCTCTCAAAATAAATGAATAAACTTTTTTAGAAAAAGAACTTAATGTTTTTCTTACCAGTTTTTATGAGATCTCCATACTAAAGATATTAATCCTTTGATATTTGTGCCAATTTTTCCAGTTTTTCCACTTTTATTTGTTTATGTTAATTTTCACATACAGAAGTGTTATATTTTTATGTAGTTAAATATATCAATCTTCCCTTTTGGTATTTGTATTGGTTTTAAGATCATGAAGCCATTCCTAATTCAGATATTTAACTTAATTTTAATTTTTCTTTCATTCTTTTGGTTGACCGTGTTACGCTTAACTCCTAATTCTACGTGCTTCTGGTGTCCTTCCTTGACAAGGACTTTACTTAAACATTTTTCAGTAAATTCCAATAATGGTTCAGAACTGTCATTTATACATAAAAGGTTGGCTGACACATTAAATCATTTGCTTTGAGAAGTCACTTCTCCTAGAGGGGTGGCTTGAAGGAAAGAAGACAAACAGAAATAAAGAAGAAATGATTTATGATCTGGATGTTCATTTCCCTCTCTGAAACTCAGTTTCCCCGTTTGTAACCAGGATGTTTGACCAGGTTCTCTGTAAGCTACGTTTCAGCTCTGACTTTTGTGTTTCCAGAAAATACATTTTTTTTTTCCTGTGCATATCCTTCTGTTTTCTTCTTTCCCCCATTCCTCCTCCTACTCCTAAGATGACCTATGTAGAGACCAGAATCAGATGGATCCTTGTCTTCTGCATGTCCTTGTGGTACTTGACCCCTCGTTTCTACATGGTCTCTTGTCCAAAATCCACCCATCTGCACTTCTGCTGGTCATAAGCTCTTCTTAGTGTAGTTGACCAGCAACTGGCTCAAAGGTACACATCCCCTCCAAGATGGCTTGGCAACTGGCTGGAGAGCACCCCATGAAGTTGTCATGAAGGACGTTCTCCAGTGGCACCAACAGTAATTAACTAAGACAATCATGCAGTCTCCCTCCAAAACTTGAACTACAGCATGCAAACACGATTATGTGTCCACTTGCCCTTGGGATCTGATTGGAGCAGATGGAAGCTATGTAGTCCAGGTGGGAGACCAGGAGAGAAGTGGGTTTACGGGCTGTCTTGGTCTGAAGCATTAGCAGGTTGCTGCTCTGGTCTACACTCGTCCTAACAAACCTCTCTTGTCTGAAGATGGTCCCTGTTTCTTGCCAGCAATAACCTGAGTAGCACTCCCTGAATGGTCTCCTTCTCACTCTTAGTCACATCCTTCCATTAGTCTGTCTTGGGGGGGCTCAGCTGCTGCTGCATTTCGCCAGCAGCCAGAAGACAAGCAGTGTTTGGGGATGTGAGGTTCTCCTGGACACAAGGACGGTGCGACACGGAGAACATGTGCACGTGCCCACATGCCCAGCTTTTGCCCCTACTGCAGGCTGATACTCATGTGCATCTGAAACATGATCACAACCTCAGTGGATCCCAGAGAGGTCTTTAATCTGGCAGGAGGTACTTAACTGGGGAAAGGTATGCTTCACCTTCTCAAAGCAGCCTTCCTGAGAATTGTTTTATAGCAGTGTTATCATTTGGCCCAGGGCTGGCCCCAGGCAAAACTGGAAAGTGGGAGAAGTTAGCATTTGGCTCCCCACACACCTCTCCAGGCTGCTCCCTCCTGCTGACCGCCAGCTGCGTCCATGCCCTGCATCTGCCCATTAAAAACTGCCCTGTCTGTCTCCAGCCTCCTCAGGGCCCCCCCGTCAGCTTGGAAAATGCCAGCAGGGTTTCTTTAACAGGAGTCTCCTAAGAGTCAGAACCTGAACCCCAAAATATTGTCAAGTCAGAAAGATTACTTTGAGGAGTAAGAACCTTGTCTGTTTAAAGAAACCAATGAAGCCACGAAACTAGCCCCAAACCCAGATTCCAGTCACAAGCAGGGGCCCGAAACCTTGCTCGGGCTGGCGTTTCTCAAGCTTCTTTCTGGCTTTCTCTGCTTCTGTCTTCCAGGCCTGCCACTTCCATCAGCCCTGCAAGCTCAAGTTCTGACTCTCCTTTTGGTTCCAGATCTTCGAGCTAGGACCCTGGACAGGATTACTCTCTCCCTTTCCCCAATTCCTCATGCCCTCTCCAGCTCAGGTCACATCCCTAAAGTAGCCACACCTTCATTTCACCCCATGGGCAGCTCCACTCAGTGGGGCTCTGACCAGTTCCTCCCACAGGATCTAGACAGAGGTGACTCTAATGCGGGAATCCCAGAATTCTGGGCAGTCTCCAGGCAAACTCTTAAGATAGGGCAGATCTATGTCTCAGTCTCCTTTCCTGACAAATAAAAGTAATAACCGCAGCCACTTCAGAGAATTGCTAAGACAAGTAAGCACTCAGTACCTGTAAAGGACATGAATTAAGCCTGGCACATGGCACGTGCTCTGAGTCTTGGCTAGTACAGCAGCAGTTACATTCTTCATAGTGATATGGGCCCCTGTGTTTGATCCTCCAGCCAGACCAGCTAGTGAACTGTGTCAGGGGCTGCCTGGACCAGGTGGGGGCAGCAGAGAGCTATCAGAGGGCAAGGCTGGGACCAGTGGGCAACCTGGGAGTCCAAGGTGGAGAGATGGGACCCAAAGCCGGCCACCAAGAAGAGTGAGGTGAGATAAGGAATAGAGCTAGGAAGTCTATTCCAACAGCCATTCTTCTGGCCTCCTTGCCTCTTGTCTTACCTCCTCCAATTTCCTAATCACCCTTTGCTAGAGTGATCTTTCAAAATTGCAATTCCAGTGTGGTCGCTCCTTGTTGAACACCTTTGGATGACTCCTCTGACCATGGCAGAAAGACCAATACCATTAGGCTGATATTCAAGGCCCTCCAAGAACTGATCACTGCATCCTTAAATCTTTTACCCTAAACTCCACTCCTCATTTTCCCAATTGGCCAAACCAGTTATTCCCAAACACACTTGCCATTTTCTTGTCTTTAATAAGGACGTTTTCTAGACTCTTTTCTGCATGTCAAAAGCCTAACCCTGCTTCCCATGTTTACTCAAATACCCTCTTTGCCATGAAGACTCCCTGGCTTACCCTAGCACCTACTAAAACATGACTCTTTCGGTCTCACTCAGTTCTTCCCACCTGACCTTGTATTGATAGTTGTCGCTGTGAACATTATTCTAGGGTGCTAAGGGATTACATCTCCCCTTCCCTACACAGCCATTTCTCAGACTCTGTCTCTCCTCTGTAACAGGGAGTAAGAATCGCTTCCCTGCCATGTGCTGAAGGATATGGGAGATAATACACGCAGAGTGCCCAGCACGGTGCCTGGCACACAGGAGGTGCTCTGTTAGTGGGCTTGCCTATCATCGTCACCACCTCACCGCCATCCTCATAGTCACTGTCACCATCACTATTGCAGAGATACTGCCCCAGTAGTCAGGTCCTCAGCCAGCCCCTAAGACAAACTCTTATTTACAAAAGAAAGGGAAAAAGATAAAAGACCTTTTGTCCAGGGCAGGAATGGAATAGTGAGTTTGGATCACCAGACTGGAGGAAAACCTCTCCCATGGAGAAGTGAGAGCAGGTAAAAGCGCAAACTGGTACAGTGGCAGGAGAAGAAACTTTTTTTTTGTTGTTTAGAAAGATAGTGGTGTTTTCAATAAAAATTTCAACCCGGAAATTAAAATTTAAACAACGTAAGTGCCTCCGAGAATCAAGCGGCAGTGAGCAGTCCCTTAATGGTACTACGCACAGCCTTTATTTTTTAATGTGGAGAAGGAAAGGATTTGTCATTAAAGTTTAAAAATAATCAGAATCAAAATCCCTTTTGTTCCTGCGGGCTGGCAGAGCTGAGGGGCCGATTGTGTGTGCTGAGTGGGTGTCCAGGAAACAGTAGTCATTTGTGTGCGTGTGACAGGAGTTGAGTCCAAATCTAAATTTAAGCAAGTGTTGGCCTTCTTGGAACCCATAATTTTTGGATCAATTATCCCGGACTAAGTGTCTGAGCTTCTTGCGTGCTCTCTCTCTCTCTCTTTCTGCTGCATTTAATAATTACAACACTTGAGCCAATAATTTGCAGACCAGCTGCGGTGGCCTAACTGTCTGGTTCACTCATAATTTCTGGAACTTGATACAATCATGGCCTTTGAGCCAATTAGGGTAATATTTGGTGTCTTGGAAGTCTGTTCCCACCCTCCTGTCATCTCACCAGTATATGAAACAAACAACCGTGTCTATCCAGCAAGAGAAATTGTGTGTTCTCACATCTTATGATGTCATTGTACCCATTGATTCTGTCTATCCCATCCTTTCTCACGGCTTAGGGGGAAAAAGGAAGACTGGTCACCTGAAAAGAACCAGAGCTGAGAGTCAGATAGCCCAACCATGCCCCTAAGCCAGCTGTGTAACCTTGACTTAGTGGCTTACCCTCTCTGAGTCTCAATTTTCTGTCTGTAAATAGCCAGAACACTTGAGTTCAAATCCTACCTTCATAACTCTTTAGCTGTGTAACACTGGGCAAATTACTTAACCTCTCTGGGCCTTTACTTCCTCAGACGTAAAATGGGGATGATGATCATATTAACTATCACACAGAGCTGTATTTAATAAGTTAATACAAGTAGAACCAAACACACACACACACACACACACACACACACATACACACACACACACTCATCTAGAATTTAAATTTCATAAGGGCATAGCTTTTTGTCTGTTTTGTATCCTACTATATTCCTAGGATATAGAATAATGTCAATAATTTTTCATGGAGAAATGAATGAATAGAAGGGACCAGTTTATTTTATTTGTTCATTAATTACTCCCAGCTTGTTTCCAAAAATGATTTGTTGTGGCTCACAATAAATTCATGTTTACCACAGAGTGATCACAGTGAACCTAGACCATCAAAACCCAAAATAAGGAAATAGTCAGAAAGAGTGTCAAGTTTTTCCACTCCGAGCTTCCTGGCTGCCAAAGCTAAACCAGGCACCTCCGAGAATCCTTCCAGCTCTAACGTTCCAGGAGTCTGAGTTTCAGTGTCAGAACCAATATTTCTAACTTTTGGTGCAACCTCTGGAAACTCTCCTAACTTCTCCTAAGGTCTCAGTTGTCCCATCTGTAAAATGTGAACACTAGACAAAAGGAGCTAAGACCCATTGTCAGATTCCAGCCTTTCTTTGAGCAACTGGCCATGGGGTTATAGAAATAAAAGAAATTTGAAGTCTACCATCAAAGAGTTTATAGTCCTGCAAGAGAAATAAGGCACATGCATACATAACTCTCTAATTCAACCAAGAAAATGAAAGTTAACTAAGAGTGTTACCAAAGGCTACTGGCATGACGAAGAAAGAAAAACAACCCTGCTTATGGGGACTTGTAATAAGCTTCTAAAACAAACAGCTAAGCTTGCAATGAACCATGAAGAATGTTAACAGATATTCACAAGGAGACAATTCCTAATAATGGGAAGACGAGAAAAGGCAGGGTGGTATATAATTGTAGCTTACCTAATAAAGTGAATGTGCTAGATAGAGATGGGGGTGGCAGATGTGTGTGCTGCTCACTCATCACCCTCACCTATGGCAGGCCTCACTAATCAATCACAAGCCTTTATCCTGCTACGTCAGGATAGCCTCAGAATCCTTCTCAACACCGTCCCAGGCAGCCACTCCTAAGTGATCACAGTTGGTACATAGAATGAAGCCTCTTTGTCCTCTGGATTTAAGGTATATATAAGCCGAAAGTGGAAAAGAAGATTGGGCCAAAATATAGAGGGCCTTGAGTGTCAAGGTCAAGAATATGAAGAATCAAAACATTTGCTTTATTCCTCCACATTCAGCTGCTCCTTACATTGGTATGATAACCACAGAGTCTGTGGGCAACACACATTATCATAATATATATACGCTGAGCCTGGAGGAACTGAATCCATCCCTGCCAAGGCTTTCCGCCATCATCTGGGACATAATCCACCTCCCAGGCTGCACAGTGCCTGGCTTGTGCTTAAACAAGGCACGCACTGTAACAGTGTTCTCACATCACACTGCGGGAAGGAAAACAGCACTGGGGACCTTTGCCAAAGTTTTCAAAGGGGCTGCCCTAAAACGTAAATGCGGCCTCTGCACATTCTTAAAGCAATGCTAGTGATCATCTCTGTGGTACCGGGGCCGGCACAATTATCCTATTACTGTCCAATGGCTGCTCTTGATGAATGCGTCCCTGTGATGGTTCCATTTAACCTTACTCCAGGAAAAGGAAAATCTATCGAAAGGAACGTGAAACAGAATTCCATGAGCTCATGTCTAGTGGGGAAAGAAAAAGGCATCTGAGGGTGATGGGAAGTGAATCATATTGTTTCTCGGCTCCAAGTGTAACCCTATCCTCCTGCCCTCCTCTGGGGGACCTCTACTCTCAGCCCCCGTGTGTGGGGACTGTTTGGCAGCAGGGAGTCAGCTCTAGCCCGTGGGTCCTTGGGTGCGTTATTCTTTACATCAACATTTGCTTCTACACTACCTCCTTATAAAACTGTTTCCAAGTGGCTCGCCTAAACACTTTTAACATAATCAAAGGAAAAAAAATTAAAATAAACGTTGAATACATATTAAGAAGATCAGAGGAATGAGAGGGATATAAAAGGGAGGATTATAAAATGAAACCTGAAGGAAGGCAAAGTCATTTAATCTTTTTTTAAAAAAAAATTTAATATTTGTTTATTTTTGAGACAGAGAGAGACAGAGCTTGAGGTGAGGAGGGGCAGAGAGAGAGGAAGACACAGAATCCGAAGCAGGCTCCAGGCTTGAACCCACGAGCCGTGAGATCATGACCTGAGCCGAAGTCGGATGCTTAACTGACAGAATTACCCAGGCGCCCCCCATTTCTGAGCCTCACTAGCCACATCATGAAAAGAAAAAAAAAAAGAGAGAAAAAAGAATACCTTATTTACAAGATTGTTTGGGAGGACAAACAAATACTCCAAAAAAGAAAAAAAAAATGAGTCAGAATGAGAAGATTAGTGAATCACTTGTCACGATACTCTAGTCTAGTCCTGCCCTGTATATGCGGCGAGTGTTCTGAGGCTTCTCCCAGTATGGGGAATCTCTAATTCTGTGAAGTGGAGACACCAGAGAGGAGATGGGGGAGCAGGAAGGGCAAGAGGAAGAGGTGAGGAATAGTGAAATATGTTATTTCAATTCAGCTTTAGACTTTTTATCATGACTGTATGAGAGGCAGCCACTAATTTTGCAAATGTCACGTAAATATTTCTTCTGTGCCTGGT
This sequence comes from Proteles cristata cristata, assembly GCA_017311185.1. Taxonomy (NCBI): domain Eukaryota; kingdom Metazoa; phylum Chordata; class Mammalia; order Carnivora; family Hyaenidae; genus Proteles; species Proteles cristata. Next base: position 113,682 of record JAESUZ010001774.1, on the reverse strand, counting down.
CCAGGGGTGAAACTCCCATGCAGATGTTCTAGCCCCTGTTCAGGCCATGCCTACTCAGGAGAGGTGGGAAGGGACCAGCCCGGATAACTGCAATGCAAAGCTTCTTTAACCTAAAGAAAAATGTGTATAGAGGGGCCTGGGGAAGAGTGAGAGAGGAAATCTATCCCTGGGATAAAGGAAGTTCTCTTGGAAGAAGAAGAAATTGAGTCTGGCCCTGAGATGAAGATTTCTACTGGTAAAGTGTCAAGGGAAGATGTTTCAGAAAGAAGGGATCAGGTAGGTTGAGGTGGAAAGCTTCTGGGGTTTGTAAAAGCAGTGGATATTTATTGAGTTTTAATGGGCCAATCATCAATTTCTTTTCACTGGCTAACAACATCTAAGTTTACCTTTGGGGAGTACTCACTCCCCAACTCTCAGTGCACCTGGTTTGGATAAGACTGATCCTATGCTGTTGAGCTCCAGAGGAAATATATGGTGCTAACCCAGCCAATTAGGGTATTTTATCCCCCTTGCCACAGTGATTGGTTTAAGGATGGGCATGTGGACTGAAGTACATCCAGTGAGACTCATATTGAAACTTCTGTTGGATCCACTCCACAGGAAAGCATAGACTGGGAAAGAATGTTAGCTAGGACTCAGTGGATGTATTGCCATGAAATGAATCACCCTCAGAAGGAAGGCAATATAAATAAAACTTGTGCTTAAGGTGAATTCTCACTATCATGTGAGCATCTACATCCAGCCATACCTGAAAGTATCACCTCCTGGCACTTTTAGTTTTAAGTTTAAGAAGATTCCCTTTTGAGGCTCCTGGGTGGCTCAGTTAAGCATCTGACTCTTGGTTTCAGCTCAGGTCATGATCCCATGGTTCATGGGATCAAGACCCACACTGGAATTATCTCTGTCCCTCTCTCTATGTCCCTTACCCACTGATGCTCTCTCTCTCTCTCTCAAAATAAGTAAACATTTATAAAAATTCTCTTTTACTCTTAAGCCAATTTGATTTGAATTTCGATCATTAGCATCTCAAAGAATCCAGTGTGATATAAGGGCCCTGGTCCAAATGAACTAAGGATGTTAGCTATGGCTGACGGGACTCTGCCGCTGTAGCCATTGAGGGTAGGCTTTCAGAACAAAGCCCAAGCTACCAAGGATCAAGACAACTTAGCCTGGAAGGAAAGGGCAACAGTGAGTAGAGTGGAAGATTCATTAGATGGAGGTGCCAGTATATTACAGTTGAAAAAAAAATTCTCTGCTAACGTGAAAGGAGCTGAGCCAAAACAGACACAGAAAAGCTTCCTCTATACAGGGGTCTCCCATCAGGTCCTCAGGCAGCTGCTCCTGGGGGGCTGGAAGCAGCACGTGTTTCATATGGCCACGAATGGTTTCATGTCCTGCAGCAAAGAGCACACACTTTGTAATCAGACACACCTGCTCTCAAATCCTGCCACCAGTTATTAAGTGCCACTTTTTATTAACTCAGTGATCTTAACAAGTAAAGGCTCAAACTAGCTTACAGCCATGTTAATGAGGAACTTCATCTTCCTGAGCCTCAGCTTCTTCTCAGTAAATGTGAATGGTGACACCCAGCAGTATTTCTCACTTGAGACACCTAACTGGTCTCAACGCGTTTCCAACCACGTAGCCAAAATGACTTTTTTAAGGACAAATCAGATTGTGTCACTCACTCGCCTTAAAGCTTTTTCATGATTCTGATCATCATTAGGATGGTGGTCCAAATTCATAAAATGGGCTTCAAGTAAGTCTCTGCATATTAAGTCCTGCTTATGGTCCTGACCTCCTAGATACTGTCCTCCTTGTTTCTCTCAGTTTCTTGGGGGAAAAATGTTCATAATAAAATTATAATGGTTAATGATAAATGTGATATAGCACATTCACAACATGAAGGATAAAGATCATGAGATCGTCTCAAGAGATTTAGAAAAAGCATTTGACAAAACTAAATATCTTTCTATGATTAAAAAAAAAAAAACCTCAACAAACTGGGTATAGAGGGTGTTACCTCAAAATAATAAAGGTCATATATGGCAAGCCCATAGCTAACATCATACTCAAGGGTGAAAAGCTGAAAGATTTCCCTCTAAGATCAGGAACAAGATAAGGATGCCTACTCTTGCCACGTTTATTCAACATGGTAATGGAAATCCTAACCAGAGCAGTTGGGCAAGGAACAGAAACAAAAGGCACCCATATCAGAAAAGAGGAAGTAAAATGGTCTCTACTTGCAGATGGCATGATACTGTATACAGAAAATCCTAAAGACTCCACCAGAATACTGTCAGAACTAATAAACAACTTCAGTAAAGTTGCAAGATACAAAATCAATATACAAAAATCAGTTCCATTACTACACACTAAAAACAAACTATCAAAAAGAGAAGTTAAGAAAATAATCCTATTTATAATAGCAGTAAAAAGAATAAAATGCTTAGGAGTACATTTGACCAAGGTGGTGAAAGATCTGCACACTGAAAACTGTAAGACATTGATAAAAGAAACTAAAGATGACAAGAAAAATGGAAACAAATTCTGTGCTCATGGATTAGAAGAATGAATATTCTTAAATTGCCCATACTACCCAAAACAGTCTACAGATTCAATGCAATCCCTATCAAACTTCCAATGGCATTTTTCACAGAAATAGGAAAAACAGCCCTAAAATTGGTATGGGATCACAAGGACCCTCACAAATAGCCAAAGCAATCTGGAGAAAGAATAAGGCTGGAGGCATCAGGCTTTCTGGTTTCAAACTATATTACAAAGCTATAGTAATCAAAGCAGTATGGTAGAGGCATAAGAACAGGCACACCGATCCATAGAACAAAACCAAGAATCCAGAAATAAACCCATGCATATACAGCCAATTAATTTATGACAACATTGGGTGACTAGGTGCTCAGTCAGTTAAGTGTCGACTTTGGCTCAGGTCATGATCGCACAGTTCTTTAGTTTCAGCCTCATATTGGGTTCTCTGCTGTCAGCACAGAGCCCATTTCAGATCTTCTGTCACCACCCCCCTGCTGTGTGCTTTCTCTCTGTCTCTCTCAAAAATAAATAAACATTTAAAAAATTTATGACAGCATGGATAAAACTTGAAAGCGTTGTTAAGCAAAATAAGTCAGACAGAAAGAGACAGTGTATAATGTCGCCTTTATGTGGAATGTAAAAAATTCAAACTCATAGAAACATAGACTAGAATGGTGGTTACTAGATCCTGGAGTGTGGGGAAATGGGAAGATGCTGGTCAGAGTACAACTTCCAGTTACAAGATGCATAAGTTAGGAGGATCTAAAATATAGCATGGTGAATATAGTCACTAATAGAATATTATGTACTTGAAGTTTTCTAAGAGTGCAGACCTTAAATGTTCTCACCACAAAAAAGAAATGGCAATTGTGTGACATGATTGTGTTAGCTAACCTATGATGACAACTATTTTGCCATATATAAGTATATCAAATTTATGTGTATATATATATATATATGTCAATTATAGACAGCATAATGTAATATAATTATATATAATTTATATACCACAATGTGATGTTTCAATTGCACCTCAATAAAAATAGTTAATAATGAATAATAACACTTATTAAAAACTAACATTTATTAAGCGCATACAACATGCCAGGCACTACTTTAAATGTTTTACTTGAAATAACTCATTTTATCCTTATTCTAATCCTATAAAGTATGTATTATTATTAACTACACTTCACAGATGGGAAAATTGTGATGTGGAGAGGTTTAATAAGTTAGCCAATATCAGACAGCAAAGAATCACTACAGCCAGGTTACACACCTAGGAGTCAGCATCCAGAGCCCACATGTTCATCACTATCCTATGCTACTTCTCTAAACACATTACCAGGTATTTCCCCATTTTGTGACTAAGGTAGATGGAATAATAGTCCCCAACTATATTCACATCCTAATCCCCAGAACCTGTGAATGTCACCTTATTTGGCAAAAGGGAGTTTGCAGAAGCGATTACATTCCTTAAGATGAGAAGATGGTCCCAGATTCTCTAGGGGCTGGTAGGCCTGGGGAGGGGTGATGTAATCACAGATGTCTGCATGAAAGGGAAGCAAGGGAGATTTGGAGAGAGAAGGGGAGAAGGCAACGTGAGCACCAGGACAGAGGCTGGGGCGACGCAGCCACAAACCAGGGAATGCTGGCTGCCGCCAGAGGCTGAAAGAAGCAAGGAGAGACTCTTCCCTGCAGCCTCCAGAAGGAACCAGCCCCACCAGCAACCTGGCGGTAGCCCAGTGAAACTGATTTTGGACTTCTGCCCTGCAGTATTTGTCAGAGAAAACATCTGTGCTGTTTTAAGTCACCAAGTTTGAGGTGATCTGTTATGGCAGCCACAGGAAACTCACCCAGGGGCATTAGCGCAGCCTGGCTCTCCTGGCACACACTTTGCCTTCCTTAACCCCCACTTATTCTTTGGCTCCTAGCTTCGATTTTACTTCCTCAAGGCAGGCTGCCTTGTTACCTCAGCCTTGGGTTCACTCAACATAGCCTCACATGGCACCCTAGATTCTTCCTCAACGCTCACCGCATGTACAACTATTAATGGTGGTTACTCACTTGACCAAGCCCAAGTGACAGGGTACAGAACGTGTCTGTCTTGTCCCCTACTGTCTCCCAAGAGTCTAGGGCAGGGGCCAGCATGTTACAGATTCTCATGTTTGAGGATCCCTATTCTCATAGCTTCTAAATATTTGTTGAAATGAATGCACACATACATAGTTGCTCAAAGAACCACTGGATACTTTCAAAGCATCATGAATGTATAGAGCTTAGTCCAGGGACTGGCAAATAATAAATTCTTAGTAAGTAAAGCTTTATGTGAGATAGATCGAGGACTTATCTGTGTGTCTTTTGTACAAAATCACAGACACTAAAGTCCTTGATCTTAGGTAAGTCCCAGATGTGCTCTGTCGTGTGTCCTTTCTCTCAACACTCTAAACACGGCTCCTTTTGACTGCAAATTTTGACAGTCACTTGGTCTTGATGGCCATGCTCAGATTTTTGGAAAGGAAGGGATTAAGACAGTCTCAAGAGTACAATGGCACATGGAGGAGTCCTCAAATCTGCCTTCTGCTTTAAGTCTATGGTAAGCCCTTTGGGCCAGTCCATACGGCAGTGGGAATGGATAATTCTAGCCCTTTCTTAGCTTTGTAGTGTGTGTGTGAGCCTCCAGCTGGACCAGGGACTGACTTTCCAGGCCCAGATGAGTTCTCATTTCCCAGGGATCCTTCAGCTTGAGTTTGGTTCTCGCGCCAAGGCTCTGACAGCTTTATTAGCACCTATAATTCAATGTAAGCATCAATGTGTTGGGAAACACTTTGAGGCTATCTTTTAAAGTCAACTTAATTCCCTCTCAAATGCCTCTTTGTTTGCCAAAGTGCCAGCCAGAAGACTTCCAGGTAGGCAGGAGATGAGCTCCAGACAGGGGATCAGCGGGACATGTCTGCTGGGCGCCCAAGTCACTTTGCTGGTAGCTGATGTCATTTCCAGTTAGTGGACTCCTGGCAGAGGTGCCTGCAGATGCTCAGATGACATCACTGGGGACCAGCCTGTCACCAGGGGAGATAACAAATGGAGCCCAGCCCTGAGTTCCCACTGCCCCAGGAAGTTACAATTCATTTCTTGGCTTTGCCGTGACTCGAAAGAATAGACACCCTGTGCTCCCACCCTGGCCAAGCCCCAGTGAGCCAGTAACACCCTCCTGCTGGCTGTTTTGCTTGAACAAAATACAGTGGGACTTGCTGAGCTCATCCAAAAGTGTTTGGTGACTCTGTAATAACAGAAACTGGACAAGCGTGATGTAGCAGACAGTACTGGTCATGTACTCAACATCTATTTACTCTTCTTCCTGAGCTAGTAGAACTCAATTTTGCTCACATATGCACCCTCCACTAGAAAAAAACTGTCCCATCCCCATCCACAAGCAGTGGATCCTCATTGTCTAAGCCAATTATTTATTCATTAATCACTCATTTACTCATTCAACAAACATTACTAAACACCTGTTCTGTGTTGGACATAGTTCTAGGCACTGAGGATAAAGTCTTGGGTTAGGCTTCAGCATGGATGAAATTCTACCCAATGAGATATGACTGAAGGAGATCTCTGGGAAAGGTGTCATCATTTCTAATGGGTCATGAAGGCCAGTTGTTTGGTGGAATGAATGAGTGGATGAATAAATGAGTGAATTTCCAAGTTCCCATTCATCTGTAACAGACATTCGAATTATTTAGGTGCACTGGAATTGGAATTAGGAGGCCTGGGTTCTACCCCTGGTTCTTTCATGAACTGATCATAACTCTGGGCAAGAGCATACCTTCTCTGAGCCTCAGTTTCCCCATCTGCACACTGAGGAAATTGAGCTAGGTAGTCTCTGGAACCTGAAGCTCTCGGAGAAACACTGATTTTTCCCTACTTGATGGGTGACCTCCAGCACTTCAGGGCCCCTCTCGGTTACAGTTTCCTCATCTCTGAAATGAAGATTTATGGCTCCTTCCTGCATTTCCATTAAGTCACAGCATAGCTGCCTGGTTACTTGTGTTGATGGAAATATTGAAAACCTTTAGGAAAGCAGTATTTATGAGGAAACCAACTCCTGAGTGTGTGCATGCACACACAGACACAAACCTGGGAGGGGGACCAAGCTTCTCCCTCGTTCCTTCTGGGTACTGAATCTTGTCACAGTGGGCAATAGGCTCTTGAGGTCAACTGGTTGTACTGGTCAGTTGGAGGCTCCTGGCCTCTACTGCCACTTCAGCTCCAAGAGCTAAGAGCTGTGTTAAGAATCCCAGGGCTTGGCCCTGCTGGACACTCCTCTGGTTCTTTGCAGGGCCTGGGGATGAGCAAAAGATAGTAAGACTTCAAAGCTCCTGGCCCAGGTCTGGTAGATAGTGAGTGTGCAAACCGTGTTATACCTCAGGCCTTATGCCCCACAGGCACCTCTTAACTCAAATGAGCATTAATGACAGACTATAAGGCAGTTTTAGGTCTCATATTTTTAAGGTGCTCAAAGGTAAGGATTCCTCAACTATTCCGTTCATTTCAAAGGTATAACAATAATGGCTCATTTTTGAAAGTGAATTAAAAATAAAATAGAAGACCTATCAGAAACACTCCTCTTACCATAGTTAAGCCCACCTAGCCCAACAAAAATTCTTTGATCTGAAATTAAATCAATTCCGTCTTGTTAGCATGACCTGATCAGTACTATATACGAAGACAGATTAATAGCAAGTGAGCAAATAAGTATATTATGATTTAATCAGCACTTTCTGTTTGAAGACTTGATCTTTCAACACTCAGACATAAGGATTATTAAAAGAGGTCTTCAGTATCAGAAAGGTTGGGAGCCAGCAAGTAAAATGTTGAATGTTTTGACAGGGGTCTGCTGGTGACTATATCCCTCCCTTTGATGTCTGGCCCCTAAGAACCTCTGAGCTGTGTCAGAGTGTCCCCAAGGCACAGATCCAAGAGAGAATGGGGAAGAGACACTGTGCTAACAGTGACTAATGTCATTTCCAGTTAACTGACTCTTGGCAGATACGCTACAGATGTTCAAATGACCTCATTAGGGACTAGGATGTCAACAAGACAGATACAAATAGAAGCCTGCTTAAGATTCCTGCACATCCCATGGCTTTGGAATCCCTGAACTCATTTCACAAGCTTTCCAAAGGGTGGGAATTGCAAGCCATGGTATGTGGTATTAGAAAGACCTTTAGGCGAGATGGTGTCTATATTAGTTGAATCGTCTGGCTTTGCTGCAATGACAAAGAGTCCCCAGGGCTCTCCTTCACTCCCCACTCCGTCTCACCTTGTGGGATGTCACCCTTTGCTATGCCACAGGGCTTTCTCCAGGCAATATGGAAAGAATAAGTATGGTCTCCAGACATGTCTAGGCTTAGGCTTATATTTGACCAGCCTCTGACCCCAAAGGAAAGAGAGAGCTTGCATCTCTCAGTCACCATATATAAAATCCTGAGGAAGGACTTTGGCCTGGGTTGAATCAGGTGTTCATTTATTATAATACGCATGTGCTAAGCCTGGATACATACATCTGCCTCCCTTCCTAGACTGTGAGCTTGGAAATGAGTCCTACTCTGCTTCCTGTCTGTAGCCTCTCCCAGCCTGGGGCCACCTTGTAAGGGACACTCAGTAAACATTGGTTGAGTCGCATGTATTAGCAAATCCAAAGATTTTTTCTGGCAGACCCACTCAGCACAAACCAAGAAGACAAGAATTAAATGTAGGGAAGTCTGGTAACAAGGGTGATTCATAAACCGACTAGTCAACCGATCAAAATGCTACATTTAACAGTAGCAGCAGCAATCCTGAGAGATCCCTGGACATATTTCATCAAATAAACTCCTTCCAGAACTAATAAGAAAACAAACTTCCTTGCATAGTGGTTTACAAAGCATTTTTACATTATTTTACTTCAACACAATCTAAGGAATAATCGTGAGCATCTTCCAGGTGCCCGGCTGATTTCTGGCTCAGTGCTGGGTGAGCTATGGTAGCGGAAGCAGACATGGTGCTTGTCCTCAAGAGAACTCTCGGTGAAGGACTAAAGAGAGACAGTAAATAATTGAAGAGAGAATAAAACCCGATATACTTATACAGAACATTCTCTATGTGTCAGCCACTGGGCTTTAAGGCATTAAGTCAATTAATCCTTACAGCAGTCCATTGAGATAGATACTATTTTTAGTTGAAGTTGCATGACTTATCCAGGGTCACCAGCCAACAAGCCACAGAGCCAGAAATCAAACCCCATGTAGCTTGGCTCCCAGATCTGTGCTGTTAGCCATAGTGCTATACCACCAGCCAACAATAGTGTCTGTCATGAGCTCAGATGGTAAGTAGATGGGTTATGGAAGGCTCTGGCATTTTATCCAGTTAGGAGGTCAGGAAAGACCTACTTAATGAAGCCTGAGGGATGAACATATGTTAATGTCACAATGACAAGACACTGAGAGTGCCATCAGGCAGATACCCTTTTATATTGACGAAAAAGTCCAGGCTAGGTGAGCCTGGGTGACTTGTCTAAGCTCACCCAGCAAAAAGGGATGATTCCGATCTTAGAACCAGACCTGCTGAATCTTAGAATCCAGTGTCCTTCCCACCAGTCTTGGCCCAAAGGCTGGAGGGGTGGCTCCTATAAGCTGCATTCACAAGCCTCCAGGGAAGTCCAGTTATAACACCCCCTGGCATTCTCCCAATTGCCTTAGCATAAATAACCAACAGGTTGATGGGTGCACATCTCATAAAGCACATCCTATAAAGAACTTAGAAGCAAATTATTTTTCTGATAATTGCATTGAAGGAATGTTTTTGTTTGTTTAACTTGGGAGTTAAAACAGAATGACCTTGTCTTGAAGACTGTGAAATAACAATCAGATTATTTTGCTTATGTTCTCATTTAAAATGAAAGAATATTCACTCATAAAAGCAAATGCAAAATAAGGGGGTGGAGTTTACAATACGGGCTATGGATTGAGAGCCTTTAGAGAGGCGGATCATTATTCACTCAAATATAATGATGAACGTTTCAAAATCCACTTTTGGCTGTTACCCATATCTGGGGAAGAATGGAAGATTTGGATGTGTTTCTTTGTTTGTTTTTTTGTCTTTCTGAAAAGAAAAAGCCACATCTTTCCTTGCAGGGAATGCAGGTGAATGAGGGTTTTTTCCACAGAGCTGGGAAAAAGCAGATAGTTTGGAGTCAATGTCTCCTGTCCCTCCCCCTCACCACTATCCTTGCAGAGGAAGGTAAGGTGAGTGCTCAGGCTGAGAGCTCAGCTGGGAGGGAAGAAGGGGGCTGACTCTACCTGGAAGCACACCTGAAGGGGACAGTGTAGGTGGGGTCAGGTTGCAAGAGCAGGATAACAAGGTAATACTATGAACAACTGATGATTAACCTTGCTGGATGACTTACTACGGCCAGACAGGAGTCAATGCGCTGCACACCATTAGCTCATCTAAGCAGGCTGATACAATTGGTGAAACAGACACAGGGGTTCCCATGCTCAAGAGCATATTTTTGGAAAGGAGAGGAGCCAGAATTCAAGTGGGGTGACTCTAACATCACCGCTCTTTGCCAGGGTGATGCCACAGCAACAGGGTCATCCTGGAGTCACCACCCTGTTGACTGAGGCTTTGAGACCCTCTCAAGGCCATCCAGAGAGCACCTCTTTTATGAGCTCTGCTGGCCCTGAACTTGACACACTCTGGTTGGCTTTGGTTTATAGCCACCTTCTTGCAAACTGTCAGTTTAATTAGGGCACCAGAGCTTCCTTCCCTGGGGAGCTGGAGTGGGGTGGGGAGGGGAGAGAAAGAGACAGGGACAGAGAGACAGAGAGACTAGCTAATCACTTTTGAAGACGTCAAACAGCATTATAACCAGCCTCTCACGCGAGAGATGAAAAAGCTATTGTTAGGGCATCTTGGCACCAGAAAGGAAGATTGAGATTTTCCTGAATCACTTCTCATTTTTATTTAGCCTTCACACTTATCCTGAGGCCTCTGGGGAGCTTTCCAGAACCCATCCCCAGGATTGCCTCTGAGTTTTTGGAGGTAAGCGATCTGTCCCTCCCAGTCGGGGAAGGGGCGGGCTGAGGTTGGGACAGGCTGTGCTTGGCTCGGCCCCCTGATATTGTACACGCTAATGCAATGTGAAGTAGCACGTCTAAATAGGCTGTCCAACTTTTTTGATGTTCTTGAACCCACAGATGGGATTCATTTCCACACTGTTCGCAAAATGTAAACGATACAAGGACATTAAAGAGCATTAAACTACTTGATGACATTTTGGTCACATTAATGAAAAGTGGCATTTTTTAAACTACCAGAAAGAAAGAGAAAGAGGGTGGGGGCAGCCAGGGGAGGGATGAAGAGGCAGAGAGACAAAGCAAGGAAGGGGGAGGAGAAATAGGAGAGAGACTGAAATCCATTTCAAGTGTAGGAGAGATAGTGGCAGTCCCAATTGTGACTTCATTGCATAAGACACAGGGAGCAGACCTCTTTGGTGACTAGACAGATTGACAGAACATTCTGACACCTATATAGGAAGCTGGGCACAGATACTACTACATTAGTGTCCACTTCCAGAGTCACTAGTTTGGCCATACTACTGAGACACAAGAGAAGGCAGGAAGAATGTCAAACTCCCCTCCTCCAGGCAGCCTTCCCTGAGTGCCTCCATAGGCTAGATTAGGTGTCTATTCAATGGACACGTAAAGACTCTAAACTTATCCTTGTCACAGTCCATATCACCTTGTCATTTAATCACTGATTAACTTGCTGGAAACTCCCTCTGTGGGCTTTTTGAGGGCATAAAACAAGGATTGGGAGCGGGTTTGAAGAGACACATTCTTCACCTGGCCTCAAATTCCAGTTAGACCATGCATTCGTTTTGTGACCTGGACAGAGTTAAGTAATTCCTCTGGGCCTCAGCTATGCCATCTGTTAACTGGGGTAAGAAGAAAACCTAGCTCAGAGCGTTGCAGTGATGCCTGGATGAGGTAATGAGTAAAAACCACCCAGCACCATGCCTGGTACACATATCCTCAACACATGTTGCAGATTAGCATCAACCTCATGCCCAGCACCCCAAGTACTTGGCACAGAGAAGGCACTCAGTAAATACTGTTAAAAAAAATGAAAAAATAAAAAGAAGCCAAGTCTCAACAGACTGAAAGAGAAGGAAAAAAAGTAAGTTATCAAGGGGACTAGGGAATCAGACCTGGAGCCACAGAAACTAAAATGGGTGCAGAGACATTTTATAACTAACTTATTAAGTCCTAGGTACCCTGTTTTAAAATAAAAACTTGTAGCAGTATATTATCTCTTGTGAATGCTGGGGGAGACATCCTGCTCCTTCCTCAAACCAATGGATCCAACAGTAGTCAGTGAATGGGGGAGCAGCCCCCTCCCCTCCAACGGCCTCTGCCCCCCCCTCCCCCTCAGCCTTGGCAGGGCTTTCTCCTTCCAGCCCTGGTGGTTACATTAATTGCTAATGACAATGGCAACCTTCACTCTGTGTGGTTTCCTGCCCAGATTCTGGATCCCTTACAAGGCTCTCTTTTCTTTTTTTCCCAGATAGGAAATGCAACCCGAGACGTGTGAAGAAAAAAACAGTGTGCTTATTGTCATAGCCTCCACTCCTCGCTGCGCTCCCAGGCCGGCCTCGTGTGCTCTGGGGTGTCTGCCCCGCCACAGGGAAGAATAAACCCAGACTCAAATCATAGGAAATTCATCAAGTGTGCTTCTCAGAGCTCTGTCTTTCAAGGTCTGTTTCCCTGCCATATGATCTCTATAAACCAAATCACTGTTAGCCAGGGCACAGGACCAGAGGCGCCGGAGGCTCATGGATAATGAATGCCAAATGCATGTGACAATAGACTGATCAGGGAGCCGAATGGAAGTTTCTGAGTCGTGCTTTTATATATACATACATACATACATACATACATATGCGTACCCCATGCCCACACATGCCCACACACACGCACGCGTGCACATGCACAAGTCAAGTAAGCACTACACCTTCAGAGAGGCCAACTGTAATCCTTGGTGCCAGACTTGCTTAACTTGCTTCTCAGTAACTCTGTTAAATTATCAAGACAAAGAAGGATAAAATGAAAGGGAAACAAAATCAGATCCCAGTTTAAGGGGGCACACTCACCGTAGAAGAGTCACAGACTTGACTTAGAGATTCAGAATGCCTTTCACTCGGGGGTGAGCACAGGACTCCTCAGAGAGGGGCCTCACCTGAAAAATGAAAAAAAACAAGGACTCATTTGGGCACCAAGGGTAACTGGGAGGAACTGCCCTCAACTGAATGGATTATTGTGTGATCTCTCGCAGCAATGGTTTTGGCTCTTGGGTCTGAACGACCCCTTCACTCCATAAGCAGGTTGCCAGTGCGACAAGGTAAAGAGACGAGAACATGAGACAGAAACGAGCAGGCCACCAGCTAAAGGCAAAAAGGTAATTAATGTTATAGCCTTTTAGATTCTAGAAAATACTGCACTTAAAACTGCAAGTCAACTGAGCGGCTGTCGGCAACCGATAAATGCTTCCATATTCACAGGCATCAGCAATCTTCCCTCACAAAAAAAGTAATAATACATACATATTAATGGATCACATTTTGTCCTTTGGGGAGCATAATTTTTAAAAGGGCCAAGGCAGCAATAATAGTTCCTTTAAAAATTCTAAATGCTGTAATTGTTTTCTCTGAATTATGGTGCTAGGATTTAATTAGTGATGAATGTTCGGTATGGGGTTTGGACATTTTTGATGAATTCAGCCAAACAGAAAAGTAGTCTTGTCCTCACGGCTCCCTCCCTGTCCCCCGCCCCTTTTCCTTCCCTAGGACCCTGAAATGTGCCTGTGCCTAAGAACACGTCCACGTAGGAATTTTCGTTTTCTGCAGTTTGGCCGTAGTTAAGGAGGAGATTGTTTTAACCACAGTTCAACGAGGAACATGAAACGTGGTCAGTGAGGTCATGCAATTCAGCACAAGTTTTGAGGTTTTCTAGTTATAAGGAGGAAAAAATAATAAAATGCAAATGGTAGGAATTTCTTCTTGGCGATGTTCTTATCACTAGAAAGAAGTGGGCCAGGTCCTGGGCCTGTGGTCTTGGGCTTCAAGAGCTTATGGACAACAGGGCTGAAGGTGTGAGGGGGAGGAGGAAGGAGGAGGAAAGGGCTTTCTTCATTCATTCAACGAATAACCATTAAGCAAAGCCGAGTCTGGGTGCAGACTCTGAGCTGGGCACTGTGCACATAGCCCTGGCAAGGGAACACTTGCCTGGGGATAAACACAATCTCTTTGTTCTTCTCCAAACCACTTCTTTGTAAAAGCAGCTGGAGAGAAGCCCAGAGCAGCGGCCATCCACACAGGCGGAATCAACGTGGCCTACACAGCGGGGGCCCTGGGGGCCCGTGCCCACGCCTCTCATCCACCTTCAGGACTTCTTTCATTTGAGACCTGGAGGCTGTTCCTGAGTTCCCAGTATCCTCTATTAACATGCAAATGCCCCTGGGAAAGGTCGCACCTTGAGACCCCACCAGCTAACCTCTTGCTCACCAGTTACTTCTTAGCAAGGATTAGCAGAAATAGAACACCGAAAAGGCTGGGGGTGGGGGATGGGATGAGGGGAAGGTTAGGGCTTGTAGGGAAGGGAGGTAAAAGACCTCTTCCTACTGCCAACGTTTTCCTAGACAGTCGATGTGCTTTAATTCAACACAACAAATCAATATGCTTATTTCAATAATGGCTGATCTTTTAAAACTGTAAAACAAAATGAAATTTCACTTGCATACCCATCATCCCTGCCTCGGTTATGCCATTAGTATGGGCCACTTCAAAATTTTGCCCAAGTAGTAAAAATGCTGCCTCCCAACATGGCAGGCTAGGGTGGTCAATAAAGGGTTTACCCCCCAGTCTGTCTGATGCTCCATCTTCTTTCTCCCCATCATCTTCCCTTCCTTCATTCTTCCTGGTTACCACCTCTTATCACACCTTCTTCTTCCTCGACAGCCATGCTGGCGTCATCTCTCCAGTGCCCTTGGGGCCTATGGGTCCAGTGGTGACAGGGTTTTCCACATTCTCCTCAATAAAGCCTTTGAAATGCCACACTGGGGAGAGTCACGGTTAAGAGCATAGGTTAAGAATCAAAATCAGCCAGAAAGACATGGGTTGAGTCCCCATGGTTAAGTACTCAATAAATATTTGCAACTGTTATTTGTATAATATATCCAGTATATTGTATCTTTTATCTTAGAGTCCCATTTCCTATGAGATGGGATTCCAAAATAATATTCAACTAGTTTTTAAGAAAAAGGAGGTGCCTCGGTGGCTTAATCAGTTAAGCAGCCCACTCTTGCTATCAGCTCAGGTCGTGATCTCACGGTTGTGAGGTCCAGCACCGCGTCAGGCTCCTCAGGGACATGAGCCCTGAGTGGGATTCTCTCTTTCTTGCTCTCACTCTGCCTCTCCCTTGCTCACATGTGTGCTCTTTCTCTCAAAATAAATAAAAATACATTTTAAAAAATGTACCATAATATATATACTGGTGAGTGTAGATCTCAAAAGTTGTTCTTTTAAGGAAATGATTACTTTTTTTTTAAATGTTTTATTTATTTCTGAGAGAGGAACAGCATGAGCAGGGGAGGGTCAGAGAGAGAGGGAGACACAGAATCTGAAGCAGGCTCCAGGCTCTGAGCTAGCCATCAGCACAGAGCCCGATGCGGGGCCTGAAGCCACGAACCGTGCGATCATGACCTGAGCCGAAATCGTACGCTCAACCGACTGAGCCACCCAGTGTCCCATGTTTACTTATGTTAGCTTTGCTGTCATTGATCTTAATTGTTATTCATGTATTCCTTTGTTTATTCAACAAATATTTATGTGCCCCATTTATGTGCCAAACACTTAGGATCCGGAGATGGGCCCACTTGATCCCTGGCTTCCAGGAGCTCCCATGTAGTAAGTCAATGTGGAGTAGTCAATGGCAGGTGCCCATGAAGAGCTATGCAGATACAGTCACTAGAGAACCAGGCACCTAAAGTGGTTGGTGAAGACATCCAGAGAGGCATTCAACTTGAGAGTTAAAGGAGAATAATATTCGTTGCAATTGACTAAGACTCTTCTAGGTATCAGTCACTGAGCTAGGGGGTTAATTATTTGCACGTATGCCACATAACAATCATGCAAGGTAGAGGTTATTCTTATCTTGCAGATGAGAATACTGCAAGGAAGTTCAGAAGTATGCCCACAATCTTACAACTGGTCTAGCTAGGATAACTGAAATTTCAAACCAAGTCACTGGGGTTCTCAAAGCCCATGCTTTTCCTTGCAACCTAATGGGCCAAGTCAAAAGTCACTCGCACCATAAAAAGGGAAGAGAGAGTTTTGTTACTTATAAGCACATCTTCAGTTTTGTTTTTTATTATGCAATTTTTATATATACAAAACAATTTGCCAATGTATGTAAGTTTATTACCTAGGAATGTATATTTATTTCAGAGAATATTGGAAAACATAGGTATTACATATATATATATATATATATATACATATCTGTGTGTGTATACTATCTACCTAGGTATACTAGTATACTAGGTATACTATATATATATAGTGTATATATGTATATATATATACTAGGTAGATAGCTTGCTAGGCATTCTTATACTTAGAGGAAGATGTTATATCTATTCACAAATATGATATTTTGACACATATTTATAAGTTCCTTTTTCCACTTAACAACAGATCAAGAACATGTTTCTATGTCAGCTAATATACATGTATATCAACTTTATTAATCACTGTTAAATGCTCTTTGAATGGATAGATACCATCATTTATTTAACCTATTCTCTCTTCAGAGTTAGCTTAATTTAACTTTTTAAAATTACTGTGAATAATGTTGTGATGATTATTCTTCACACAAATGTCTCTGTGTCTATGTCCAGTCACTACCGTAAGATAAATTTCTGGAAGGAGAATTGCTGCGTCAAATGTTTAAGGTCTTTGATATATGTTGCCCAATTGTATTTCATCATGTGTGAGTTTATGCTTCCATTAACAATTTGTTAAAGCAACCTGACATTTCTTTAAAGTTTAATTTGAGAGAGAGATAGAGAGAGATAGCATGAGCTAGGGAGGATCAGAAAGAGAGAGAGAGAGAGAGAGAGAGAGAGAGAGAGAATCCCAAGTAGGTTCTGCGCTGTCAGTGCGGAGCCCAATGAGGGGCTTGAACTCACAAACTGTGAGATTATGACCTGAGCCGAGATCAAGAGTCAGACACTCAACCAGTTGAGCTGTCCAGGTGCCCTGACCTGATATATTTTTTGACATTGTATCTTGCTGATTTTATAAGAGTTCTTTGTATGTCAAGGCTAGAAACCTTTGTTTTTTGTAGAGTTTGTGGTATAACTGCTATACAGAAATAAATTTAATTTTTATACAGTTAAATCTATACATTTGCTCATGGTTTTGGCTGTTGATGCAGTATTTAGGAAAGCCTTTCCTAATTGTGAATTTAAATTCTCCCTTAGATACTTTGTGGCCTCACTTTTTACATCTTATTTTTTAATCTATCCAGAATTTAATGTGGTATATGATAGGAGGAAAGAATCCAAATCAATATGTTTCTAGGTACCACATTTTGCCCAACCTCCACATATGAAATACTACTTCTATTGTATACCAATTAATAGTATGGAGGGGTTTTCTCTTCTTTCCCACTAATCTATTTGTCTATTTTCACCCACAGGACCATGCTGCTTTAATTAATACTTCCTAGTAGTATACTGCATGCCTGGCAGTGCTGGTCTGTTGTCATCATTTTTCTTTTTCAAAGCTATTTATATGATTTTTCCCCCCTGGTTTTCCTTCTTTCAAAAGTGAGAGTATGGAGTAAGGGATAACTTGTAAAAGTGTGGCAGTCATATGCATGATAAAGTGCATGTGTTTTTAAAATATCAGTCTCACAACTTTACAGCCACACTTGGTTCATTTCCACACTAAATGGGGTTATTCCGGTGCTTAGAGTCAGGCATGCTCGATGTATCAGTAGACTTATTATATTCTGTTTGCCAAGAACCTTGGTGAGAGGTTTTGCTCATTCTGTCTACATGACAAGGCAATATGGGGTCGTGGTTGAGAGCACAGGATGAAGCTGTGTGACCTTGGGAAGGGATTTAACCTCCATGTCCACACTTGCAATAGGCGGGTGACAATACATTAATTTGTAACATACAAACGCACGTGGAAGGCTCTTGGAAGAGTGGCTGGCATGAAGCAAATATTCTGTGAATGTTAACTAGTATCATCATGTCCCCATGGTCTAGTTATTCCAGCAGTTTGCTGATATGTCTTAACTTGGAAGACAGAGACTGAAAGGAAGACATTAAATTAGGAAACATGAGTTAAATAAAATTTCAGACCTTTGCAAATATTCATAGGGATGAGTAGTTGTCATGAAGTCTTTATTCCTCATGGTGCTCAAGGTGCTGGCATTTAAAGCAAATTGTGGCCTGGCCAGCGAGGGGGCCACATACTGTCAGAGGATGGCTTCCTCCATGAGGACCGGGAACCAACCAGATCATCTTCACCCACTGCAGATTCTACTTAGAGCCTTTGTCTTGGCCTTGGTCAATGCGGTCAGCTCAGAGCTCACTCTTGACTTTCCTTTCCACTTTCCTTCCTCCACTCTGTCCAGAGCAGATCTCCTCCGGGTCAGCCAGCTGAGAATCTGAGCATGGGGTTGAGCCTCAGCTCTGGAGTCAGACTGCCCTGGATCAAAATGCCAGCTCTGGTACAAGCCACTGCACTATTAGAACTGGCGATTTCTTCAGCTGAAAAATAGGGATGTTACGCTTTTCCTGCCAGGTTACCATGGGGATTAGGTAAGAATAATACACATAAGATCATTTTATGGCGTGTTCAGCATAGAATAGGTGCTCAGTAAAGGTTACTGCATCAATAAAAAAATGTTGGATTCTAAGTAACAGAAAACCCAATTCAAACTGGCTGAAAAAATAAAAGACAATTATTGGCTTATGTAACTGGAGACTGAAGATCAAGCTGGGCTTCAGGAACAGTTTGATTCAGTATGCCATCAAGGATTTTTTCATTTGTTCATTATTTCCTCTCCCTTCACCCTGCCCTTCGCAGACTCAGATTCACCTTAAGGTTGTCTCCCTCTCATGGTCCCCCAAATAGCTGTAAGTATCCAGAGAGAAAAAAAACAGGGTCACCGCCAGAAATTTCCCTAGATGCCTGAGGAAGAGCTCTTCTAGGGACCCCCAGCAAATTTCTCTTCTTGTAGCTCTGTAGTCAGAAGGGGGTCACAGTCCTGTCCCCGAAGCAATAACTACAGCCGGAAAATGAGATTGCACACACCAGCTTCAGCCTGGACCACAGGCTCTACTTACAGAGTCACCTCTTTGCTGTTGCTAGAACTGTGTACAGGCAGGAGGGTGGAAACTGGACCAAACACCAAAGTAATTACCAGGAGAAGGGGCAATGGGTTTGGGGGAACTACTGCAGCATCCCCGCTTCATGAAGAATGTAGAGCACAGATGAGCAGGTGGGCAGGTCTCCACTGAAGCCTGAGACAGGGGAAGTAGCAATAATAGTAACAATAATAATAATAACAACAATATACATAGTTTCTCTTTAAAGTTAATAGTAAAAATAGCATTTTGAAAGTACAAAAATATTCTTGTTCCACAGCACTGGAGAAGATATTTGGACGTGTGCCGAAAGCCAAGTATCGAGTCATAGGCACAACTGGTATTTTCTTTCAGACTCAGTCAGTGCCTGGGACCTTTCTCTTTAGGTGGCTCCCTTTCTCTCTGCCTCTTTTCTGCTTCCCATTCCTCCTCTGTTTACACTTTATTAGCCTCAAGAGTACCTGGGGAGAAACCTACATGGGGAGGGACAGTGGGCTCAAGGCCTGAGTGAGCCCTGGTTCCTTCTCAGCCCATCCCTGCTGCTGAGTGAAGCCTGGTCTCCCACAGGGTTCAATGGCAGAGCCCAAGTGGCCCCTTCACGCCTCCAGGTTGCTAAGCAACAAACACTTCAAGTTTGGAAATCTTCATCCACACCGGATATATTATCCTGGCAAATTGGACTTTCAGATCTGGCAGCAATGGAAAGACTAACTTTTTTTTTTTTAATTTAAATAGAGACAATTTAGATGATTTCAAAGACATCTGGTCTCTTTTTCCAGCAATGTATGACTCTTCTCTTTCACTAAGCACATTGGATCCAAACACTTCACGTGTACAAAAACACAAGGTCCCTGAAGAAACAAGTGTCCCAGTGGCAAAAGTGGACTCCCAAAAAGTGCTGCCAGTTGGAAAGGCCTGGCACTCTCTAGGGCAGCAGCGCCAGGGCACATGTCCTTTTCTCTTGCCTCTAGTTGAAGCTTTTTTTACCCTGGTTTCCTCCAAGGACTCTTTCTTCTCTCTCTTATTCTCTTGTGTGCTCCCTTCTTGTCTTCTGTCTTCTCTTCTTTATCTCTCTCTCCATTTTTCTCATTCCCACCTTTGTCTCTGCAAACTTATATCCAGCCTTCTGTTTTCCTCTCCATCCTTCCTTCTCCCAAGTCTAGATGACACAAGAACAAAAGGCACCCGAATGGCTCATGGCCAGGGGCTCTTCATCTTCTTGCTCCACCACCTCGCTGGGGCATAAAGTTGATCATTCCACTTTCCTCCCTAAACCACAGTTGGGGTAATCTCAGGGCAGAATCTCTCATCCCCAAGTCCTTCAAAAAATTTTTTTTCAAGACAAACCAAACACGAAATACCTTCTCCACCTGCTTGCTAATATCTAGAATTCCTCCAACAGAGAAAATTACATTCCACAATTAAAAACCAACTTTCAGACATAAATAATAAACAACTCACATCTGGGCAGCTCTTAACAGTTTTCCAAACATGTCCAGCTGTTTTCAACTAATTCCCTCATTTGACCCCCACAATAATTCTGAAACTGAAGCATTATTTTACTCTTATCTCCATTTAAAAATGAGGAAACTGAGGCTTGAAGATGTTAAGTAACTTTTCAAAAGTTGCTCTAGACCAGTTCTGTCTACTGCTAACATCCATATTCTTCCCCACTCCACCTCACTTCTCTGCGAGGAAGCCATAATAAGCTGACAAGAGGAGGAATATTCCTCTAATTTCTTCAGACCTAAGATGTACCACCCCTTCCCCAATTCCTAGCTCTCTGAGGTCTGTTATTTGTGGGATTGCTGTGGAACCTGTCAGTGGGGTATGCTGCCACCAGATGGCAGATGATACTCTGGTCTAATGTAAGCTCCAGCTTTTTACCATAACTATGAGAGTCAAGTGTTTCTCTATATTTTATCGTTTCATAATCAAAACTATGGTTCACTAAAAAACAGGTTAAGCATAGCAGTATCCGCACTCTATGTAGAAGATACAGAAGTGACATACATTTAGAGGAATAAGTATACAGGTTGATGATATGCCTATTAAAATACTCATTGGCTGTTAACAAGTGCAGCTCAGTCAATTTTTCTGCCCACACAGTCACAGCCTACTTCAAGTTTCCCAAGATGTTGGCCATGGCACCCGACGGTCACTGCCTTCCCATCCGGGCCATTCAATTATCCAAACACTAGCACAACAGGAGAAGTCAGAATGGTTCTCAAACCTAAAAGTACCTCTGAATCACTGGGAGGACTAGATGAAGCCTCTGGATTCCTGAGTTTCTGATTCATTAGGTATGGAGCCTGAGCTGTGAATTTGCATTTCTTTTTCTTTTTTTATATGTTTATTTTTGAACTAGAGAGAGGGTTAGTGGGGAACAGATAGAAAGAGACAGAAGATCCAAAGTGGGCTCTGTCCCAAGAGCAAAAAAGCCCCACATGGGGCTCAAACTCACAAAATTTGAGATCATGACCCGAGCCGAAGTCAGATGCTTAACTGACTGAGCCACCCAGGTGCCCCACACATTTCTAACAAATTCCCAGGTGATGCTGATGTCACTGTTCTGGGGACCACATTTTGGAAGCCACTGGACTGTGGAGAGCCACCTTGTCTGGCCCTCATCTCTTCCCTCTTTCCCCTCACCTTTGCCAGCATCCTGAGGAAGAAGTGTGAGCCCCATGGCCTCACAGCCTTGGGTCTCACTGTGAGTGACTAACCACTGGCCTTACATGCTGTTCCTGACACCAAACATTGTGCCACTTTTGATCATGTTTCTGCCACTCAGTGCCACCTCCTGATCAGATATTCTGTGGTATCAATGCCTATCAGAACTTTGTGTCCTTTGTGTCTCAATAATTATAATGATAGAAAATGCTAGCATTCATGAACACTGCCCACACTGAGGGGAGTGTTGATTCACTGCCTCATCTAATCCTCACACCAATTCTACGAGAAAGATACCATCATTACCACCCATGTACAGAAGGAAAGGCAGAGGAGCCAGATTATAAAACCACTAAGCTACAGAGCCGGGACTAAACGCCAGCTTCTCTCCAGAACATAAGTGCTCTCAGCCACTGTCGATACTGATGCCAAGTTTTCGAACTGGATACTCAAAGTTGGATTCTGACTCCCTTCAGTCAGTTTCTTCTGATTCCTACAGCTTCTAGTCCTAGTATTAGCCTCACTGGTCCATGTCTTAGCCCACCGGCCAGTCAAGATGATCCTCAGAGTCTACTGTTTAAATCCACTGCCTCAGTCCACCATACTGCCACACTGGATGCACGGGAAACAAATGCAGGCCCTAAATCTCTTCCAGGCAACAAACATAGATTCAAATGTATTCCCCAGGCGGTAGTTTCAAAGGCAGGGATATGGAATCAGACACTTTATAATGAGCTTCTACAAATGTTATGTTGGTTAGTTGAAACAGCATCACAAGAATTTCTCACTTATTTATGAAAGAGCTATACAAACATTGTGAAAGAAGAAAGTGAGGTGGGGGAGGGTGGCAGGGAGAAAGGAGGGAGGGAGGAAGGGAAGGAGGGAAGACAGAAGGAAGGAAAAGAAGGAGGAAAGGAGGCAGAGAAGGGAGGAAGGAAGGGGATGAGGGAGAGAGGGAGGAAGGGGTGGAGGGAGGAAAGGAAGTTGGAAGGGAGGGAGAGAAGGAGGGAGAGAAGAAGGAAGAAAGGAAAGGAGAGAGGGAGAAAGGGAGAGAGAAAGGAAGGAAGGAAAGCGGAGAGGAGAAAGATAAAGAACCAACCTAGGAGAAAACATAACAAAAGAACAAAAGGAAATTTTCACAGTCCTTTCAGTTTATAGAACATCTTAATAAGAGTATAAATTCAGGAACAGAAGCTCTGAGAGACAAGATAATGAGGTTGAAAACAAACAAGGAGATGGAGGATCCAGGGAAACAAATTGAGGACACAAACCACATCATTATAGTACTAATACAAAAATTAGAGCAAGTAACAGGTATATTTCACTAAAAATGAATTAGACAGATGAGAGTTTGAGATAATCACAGTAAATGCAGATTAAAACAACAACATTAGAAACAAGTAAGGGAAACTAATAGATTTTTTTTAAAGCCTAGTACATAAAAAAATAAGTTTCCAAACCTAAAAGTAAAATTTTTTAAATCATCCAAATAAATTAAAAAATTGCTTACGCAAATTGAGAGATATACCATGTTCCAAGAAAATTTAATACAGACAACTCAAGATAGAGCTATATAGGTTTAAAAAAAAATGACACTTCAAACATTCAATCAGCAAAAGCAAATCACTGCGATGGGTTAAAATCAAGCTGGCCTCAGCTCTCTCCACAGCAACATTTAAGGCCAAAAGACAGCGTTCACAATAAGAGAGAGAAAATGCACCCCAGGTGTTACAACCACACAAGAGTGCTGTTAAATATAAAAAGCAACATGCTTTTTTAAAGCTGAGAAATCAGTAATACAGTGCCAATGGGCCCTTCTTGAACAAAACTATGTGACAGTGACATTCAGGCAACTGAGAAATACAGAAAAAAATAACTCAGAAACAGAAACATCATGAAGGTGCGCTAGTGGTAAGCAGTAGTTTTAGTTAATATTTATAGTGGTAATAAACAGTATCTTCAACGAAGCCTGCCCTACCTGACTTTTTTTTCCTTTTTTTTCTTTTTAATGTTCCATCTACCCCTGAGAGATAGAGACAGCATGGGCAGGGAAGGGCCAGAGAGAGAGGGAGACACAGAATCCGAAGACAGTCTCCAGACTCTGAGCTAGCGGTCAGCACAGAGCCCGACGTGGGACTCAAACTCACAAACCATGAGATCATGACCTGAGCCGAAGTCGGATGCTCAACCGACTGAGCCACCCAGGTGCCCTTTACCTGCCTTATTTACTATGGCAATACGTGCTCACTCCCCTCCAGCATTCTGGGCCTCCTTTCGTCTGCTTTACTTTCTGCTTATATTCTATAACATGTATGATTTTCTAATATACCATGTATTCTACTCTTTTGTGGTTTAGCTGCTCCTACACGACTTACCCTAGAAGGTAAGTCAGGGGAGCTTGGATTGAACAACTGCAGGAAATATGGGAACTACTCTAGTTAGGAGACAGGGCTGTAAGGCTGAACAGTGTACAAATAATCACATAACTAACAAAATCCAAATTTTGTTGAGAGGGGAGCTGAGAGTGTGTGAGGGTGTTAACGTCCTTAACTTCCAAACACCATTGCTACGAACACTGAAATGTGGTTTCAGGAGACATAATGACTGCCATCTCTTGATGCTTTCTATAATCACTTCCATCAACCTTAAAAGGATATTTCATGAAATACCATCCTACAGTAAAGAAGCATGTATTCAATAATCTACAGTTTTACTTCGGTACATTTTATTCTGTTAAATTCCAGGAAAGCTAAAGGTAATATTTCATATTTTACAATAGTATTTAGAGTTATGATTTCCTTTTTATCAAAGTGTTTTTAGATATTTATTTTTCTATCTATGTATAAAAATACAAAGACAACAGTGAAGATGTTTACTTATTCTCAATATATGTTATGAGTAGTAGTATTTGGGTTATTTTACTACTTTCACTGCTAAACTTTTCTCTATTTAAAGAATTTTTTTAAGTTTATTAATTTATTTTGAGAGAGAGAGAAAGACAGCAGGGGAGGGGTAGAAAGAGAGAGGAAGAAAGAGAATCCCAAGCAGGTGCTTCACTGATAGCACAAAGCCCGATGTGGGGCTCTATCTCATGAACTGTGAGATCATGATCTAAGCTGAACCAAGAGTCAGATGCTTAACCAACTGAGCCACCCAGGCTCCTCTAAACTCTTCTCTAGTATTATATTAATCATTTATAAGGAGCATGAACATAACTTTTTTTTTTTCAAATACAATGGAACAGATTCCCTTTGTTTTAAAAAAGAAAAACTAGGGGCGCCTGGGTGGCTTAGTCGGTTAAGCGTCCGACTTTCGCTTGGGTCATGAGCTCGCAGTTCGTGGGTTCGAGCCCCGCGTCAGGCTCTGTGCTGACTGCCAGCTCAGAGCCTGGAGCCTATTTCAGAGTCTGTGTCTCCCTCTCTCTCTGACCCTCCCCTGCTCACGCTCTCTCTCTCTCTCCTAGAAATAAATTAAAAAAATATATAAAAAAATAAAATAAAAAAGAAAAACTAGGAGCATGTGTGTCAGGGAGATAGACATAGAGATATATTGACAGGTATAGAGACACATCAGATATAGACACGGGTACAGATGTTTAGTATCCATGGTGCTAACAGAACTTGAGCCTTAGCCTTGAGTTAACATACCTTTTTCTGTCTATCAGAACTCCTCTGTGAACTTGCCAGATGGAAGGAAGGAAATTAAAGCCGACTGGTGGACCCACTAGGTGCTTTTCCATAAACTTTTGGTTAAGTCTGGAGAGTAGGAATAATCTCATTATTTTAAAGAAAACAATGAAAAACTTGAAGCTCAGGTTGTGACTTGCCTGATGTTGTCTAGTAGGAGGGATGATTATAATAACGGCAAGAACTGCCCACTTAGTGCATGGTGTCAGGCTCCATGCTTGGCATATCTGTGAAGAATCCCTTTTAACCCTCACAACAGCCTATGATGCTAGCAATTTTTACTCTTATATTTGAAACATAATTCAGAGCAGATTATATGGCCAAATGTCACACAGCTTGGAAGAAGTGGTGTCAGGACTGGAGCTCAGGTCTGTTCCACACCCACACCCATGCCATTCCTTCTGCATGATGTTCCTTGTAGACTGGAAGAGGAATGGCCTGTGCTGGTCACCAGAATCTAATAGTCAGGCTCCCACTGGGAGGCTCTGCCGCCAGCCAGTCATGAATCCCCTTGTCCCCTCCTGGGTGTCCTTGCTGAGCTTAACAGGCAAAAGGCAGCACTGGTGATTTCCTGAGATGGTACGAGACCCAGTCTGGGAGCTCAGGCCCCATCTCAGGTCAATCTTGGATAGTGCTGACACAATAAAAACTCACCTAGGACACAGTCCTGGGTTATGGTCAGTAGGAATATAGGCAATGGCTCCTTCCAGTGAGTGTCAGGAGATCTGGATTCCAAGCCCACCTTCTACCATTTCTTTGTGGTTTGACCCTTCAGGTAATCACTTGATGTCTCTGAGCCTCATTTGCCCCACCACAATGTGAAAGGGTTTTACTACTGGACAATTCCCAAAGTCTCCAGCTCAATACTTCCCTAATTTAGTGAGAGAATAATGTCCTCTCTTTGGAAGGGTCTGCGTGGTTGGCAGCAAGCTTCCCTTTGAAGAAGTAAAATGGCAGCCAGGGAGCCATGCCAGCAAGGAGCAGGAGGGCCTAGATTATCCCCAGATGGGAAAAGAGTGACTTAAAGGAAGCAAGTCTTCGAGGCTATAGGAAGAGTCTCTGTTGTGGGCCTTCGCTTTCTCCCCAGGTGGGTCTTGGCAACTGGACCACAGGCCTTTATGAGATTATCTGCTAATCATGGCCTGGGCATGAGCACTTGAGAGACGTCACATGCAGAATGAGATGCTTTTTTATGATACAGTAAAAGAGAGGAAATCGCCTTGGCCTCTTGCCTTGTCTTGCATTCAGTAAAGAAGCAGGCAGGCTGAGCCAGCCTCCCATGGGTGAGGGCCCTGTGAACTCAGAATTTCCACCCAAGGGCTGCCATTTCATTAGAGCACTAAAGGGAGGGGCTGCAGAGAGGGGGGATAGCCACCACGCCTCCCTCCTCCTCCCCAGACGTTTAGGAGAGGCTGGGGATTGCTGAAATCCATTGACACTGAAAGTTTAGAAGAGCTAGGGTCACACACACTACATTAGTAACATTATATACTCATAACCACAGAGTAAATCACTGGCCTCACTTGGGACAGGAATTTCTCTCCAAATGCTATTATTCCAACAATCTATTATATTTTCTCTGAAAAGTAGATTGTACCCAGAACTACTGTTCCTCCCACTGACCACTCCCACTCCCTGTCAGGCTAGCTAGTGACGATTTTTATCCCAAAGATAAAACAATGGATTCAGCCACCAGGGTCATGTAAGCATCCTAAGAGTTAAAGCAATCCAGTTAACAGTGATCTGGTAACTTCACCTGTATTAACTTATTTAATCCTTATAATAATACAGATTCAATCCAACAAAAATTAAGTTGATATTATCATCCCTCCCTCATTTTGCAGATGAGAACACTGAGTCCTAGAGATGTTAAGCAACATGTTCAAGGTCACACAGCTAGTCGGCAGCAGAGCCAGGATGACTGCTGTGTGTCCACCTTTACTGCTCCCATATCTGCCTGTCATAATTTACCATTCATTCTAAGTAGGTCTCTGGGTCCTCCCTCCTTCAAGGCTGGTCTTTAATCTTAACACCTGTAGGGGGAGCCATTCTCTCTCTCCCTCAGGATGTTAGGAAGAAACCTTCTGCTCTTTGCCTCACCTTCTCCTAAGCTCCCTGCCGGGGGACTGGCGGTTTGGGTGAGAATGTTGACTTCCATTGGTCCATCCCTTTGTAACAGGAAGAGATGGGGGTCTTTACTGGTTAGGGCTCTGTATCAGTATTGTTTTCCTCATTGCAGATGAGGAATTTGAGGCTTGGAGAATGTAGACAACTTGCCCACAGTATCCATGGCAGAAACCATTAAAGTAGCAGACACAAAATCAGAATTCTCACCACCAAATTCTGCCTAGGAGACATGAACCACAACCGCAGGCCTCCTGAGAACCTAGCAAGTCCCGCCCATCCCAGCACCTTCACTGGGAGGAAAGGGGAGAGGAGGTGAAGGTGACGACGATGACGTGGTCTCCAGGACTATGACCCTGGGGTGGGGGGAGGGGCATCTCTCTCGCCTGAGACCAGAACTTCCAGACCTAGAGTTCCACAGTCCACAGATTATTCACCTTTCTCAGATGACTCCGGTATGCCCCTTGGTTTTAAGGACCAAGAGCCTTTGATCCCAAGTCGGTCATCTTGAAGCCATGGGTTATATCTTTGCCAGAGAAGCTCATATACAGCTGCTGCAGATTCCCATTCTGCTGGGGTTCCTGGGTGGCTCAGTCTGTTAGGCATCCAACTCCTGGGTTTGAGTCAACTCATGGTTCGTGGGTTTGAGTTCTGTGCCATCAGCAGGGCTGACAGAATCCTGCCTGGGATTCTCTCTCCCTCTCTCTCTGCCTCTCCCCCACTCCCTCTCTCTGCCTCTCTGTCTCTCTCAAAAATAGATAAACTTAAAAAAAATTCCCACTCTGCTAGTGTTTTTCTGAAAAAGTCAACCTGTTCCCTGTGGCTGGAGGCAGCAAGGCACAGTTTGACTTTGGAGAAGGAGAATCAGGAATTAAGAAGAACAAGGATACTTTCAGGCAATATAGAAAAGGTGACCCAGCAAGGCACATTTCTCCCTGAATTAGTTATAACTAATTCAGGCCTACGTCTGTCCTGGCCTCTCCAGCCTCCTCCCAGCCCATGGTCCACACTCTTTTTTTTTTTTCCCAAGGTTGCTGCTGCTTATCCTGCCCCTGCTCCTCCCCCTCCTCATCCTCCTCCTGTCCCTGTTCCCCTCTTCCTCTCCTCTCCCTCCTCCTCTTTTCTGGTCACCTTTCTCATTGCCTGAAATACCCTTACTTCTCCTCTTCTGGTTAATTCTTAATTTGTCATCGAAAGACCAGGTAGGCACAGGGATCACCTCCTCCAGGAAGCATTCCCTGATCCATACTGTAGTCTGCACTCCCATGGCACTCAAGGCCCATTCAGGCTTCCACTACAGCACTCCTCTGTTGCACTGCCATTCAAGCTATACTGATTCACAAAACAAAATCTTAGGATGTGTTGCTAACAGCATGGAATCTACGACTTGACATGTCTAAGCCAAGTCAGCCAGAGGGGATACTTTTTCAAAATTTCATAGGCCTCAATATTTCAAGAACTTCTCCATCATGACCTAAGGGTAAAGAGGTGTTCTCATTCACACTAACCCCTGTACCTGCTTTTAATGTTCTACATGGGTTGGCTTCCTTATCACCTCATGCCATTCATCAAACATCCTGAGTTACCTAAAACTTTATATATATAAGCATATACATTTACCATTGCAACAGCCTGGCACTGGCCAATCAGAACTGATGATGGCCTGTTAAGCACGGTCCTGGGCTCCTGGTATGACAGAGATTTCCTCTTTTCATGCTGATTTGTGGGGAGGTGCAAGCCCAGGGGGAGGCCACAGTGTCAGGTGTGAGGGGGTGGATGGGGAGGGGTCTGGTCCACGTGACAGTGGCTATTTACTAACCAGTATGGGAATATTCCAATATTTTAACCACAGTTCACCAGAAATGACAGCCTTACAGATGTTATAGGCCAGAAAGGTATTTAAATACTCATCTGATCTCACCATTATTTACTAAGGCTCTAACTGATCCCAAGTTATGGTGCCTATAGGTGCCATTAGGATCTATGGCATTTCCAGACTGTTTTCGATTTTTCTTTAAGGAGACAATGTCAGAGAAGTGGGAGAGCAGATTTTCCTCTATTTTTGTTTGCCTATTGGACTTTCTTCTTTCTTTGTTTTGAGAGAGAGTGAGAGCAAGTGCACAGGTGGGGGAGGAGCAGAGAGAGAAGAGAAAAAAAAAAAAAAAAAAAGAATCCCAAGCAGGCTCTGTGCTGTCAGGACAGAGCCAATCACAATGCAGAGCTGGATCCCAGGATCCTGAGACCATGACCTGAGCTAAAACCAAGAGTTGGAGCTTAACTGACTGAGCCACCCAGGAGCCCCTGGACTTTTTTTCCTCATATGTTCTCTTTTTCTTGGAGGAAGGATTTTCAATTCCCAAGATTACTCCGGCTACTTTATTTCCACTGATGGTAACTGTGTGCTTCAAAAACACCCATGCTTTTCATTTATTTTTTAATTAAATAGTACATGTACACATTCTTACTGTAAAAGCTAAGGCTAAATAGATAAAAAGAAACCCCCTTTAGCCATCCTTCCCACTGCCCAACTCTTCCCCCCACCCTCAAGGTAACCGTTTTGGTCTGTGTTCTTCCATATTGTCAGTAGGATCTAGACACATACATATGCATATAGAAAAACAATTGTTTTGCTGTATTGTGTGCCTTTGTGTTGTTTTTACCTGGCACTACACTAACTATTCTGCAATTTGTTTTGTTTACCTAAAAATATGTTTTGAAAATCTTCCCATCTACCTCACTTTTGTTATCTCCAGCTTGAATCCCATGGATTAGATTTCTCATAATCAACTTAACCATCCTTATAAGTGGGCATGCCTGTGGGTTCATTTTTCACTATCACAGATACCATTTCCATGAGCAGTCTTGAACACAGGGCTTTGTGCACTTGTATTTTTGTTGCAGTAGAGTCTTAGAAGTTCTCTTGTTGGGTAAAGAATCACCACATTCTATATCAATATTCTCTTCACCAGGACTGCATAATAGTGCCTGTTTCCCCAAACCCTTACTCAAATAGATGTCATCAGTATTTAATTTCCCTTAATGTGATGGATAAAGCATGATTTCTCTTTATTATTTTCATTTTCATTATTAGTGAAGTTGAGCATCTTTTCATGAGTTCATAGGTCATTTCTCTGTCTCTAGACTACCCACTTGTAACCTGTGGTAGGCAGACTTCTAAATGGCCCCCAGTGGTCCTCATCTCTTAGTATTCACGCCTTTATATAATCTCCGTCCCTTAATGACCCCGTGACTTGTTTCTAATGAATAGAAATGGCAAAGATGATAGTTTGTCATATCCAATGTTAGGTTACAGAAGACAAGTGACTACCATCTTGTTAGCCCTCTCTCTGTCTTTTTCTGGCTCTTCCTCAGTCTGATGAAATAAGATGTCGTGTATTTAGCTGTCTTGTGGAGAAGCCCACATGGCTTCCAGCCAACATCCAGAGAGGAACAGAATCTCATCAACAATTATGTGAATGAGCTTGGAATGGTTCCTTCCCCAGTCGAGCTTACGATGACTACACTCCAGCCAGCACCTCTACTGAGCCTGGGAGAGATCTTGAGAAAGAAGCCCCAGCAAAGCCATGCTTGTATTCTTGACCTACACAAGCAGTGAGATAATAAATGTTTTAAGCCACTACATTTGGGGGATAATTTGTTATGTGGCAATAGATCACAAATATATATCCTTTGCCCATTTTTTTAAAAATGTTTTGATTTGTAGGCATTCTATACAACACAGCTGAAAGTCCTTCATGTGTGATACATGTGACAACTATTTTCTACCAATCTTTTGCTTACTATTAATTTTGTTTATTTGTGTATTTTATTATATAGAAGTTCAAAGTTTTGATGTCTTCAGATCATTTCTTTGAATTTCAATTCAAAGATTTCATTCAAATGTTTCCTTCTATGGCTTTTAAATTTCAAGTCTTGTCTAAAAAGATCTTTGCTCCTGACGAGTTGTAAACACATATTTGTTTACTTCTTTCTCCAGACCTCCACGGTAAGCTTCTTGAGGGAAGGGGCTCTGAGCCTTGCTCATCCTGGGTCCACAGTCCCTGCATATAATGCCTTGCAGAGAGCTGGCATTCAGGAAGGCTTGAAGGCCTTTCATGCAGACAGACTGTGCAAGTATGCATTCCTTTCTCTTAGTAAATTCTCCCTGGTGTCTAATCTCTATTCCTGGGTTGAAGTGTGCATATCTCTCCTTGCTCTTTGCTAAGACGGAGAACAGATAACCTTCCAGACCTTTCTACGGCTTTCTCCCCATCACCCCTGACAAGCACATGAGTGCACACACTTCTCTAAAACTACAGTCTTGACACTAAATATTGCTGGTGTGCTGAAGACCTCACAGTTTCTAAAAGGAAAAAAAAAGGAATAAAATAATCAAAAGATTTCACTTCAAGTGCTGGTAAGGATTTGGTGCCAAGAAATGGAAAAATGATGGCATGAATTAAATGGGCAGAGGACACAACGTGAGGAGAGGTTGTCTGTACTGCATAAACGACCTACCTACCCACTGCTACTCCAGACATGGACATGAAGTCAGAGGCTGAGAGGAGTAATGTCAGGCAGAAAGAGAATTCACAGGGGGAGAAGGAAGGCCAGCAGTGGACTTTCGACATATAGCCCAAGAAAAGTGAAGAAATGCACCAGGCTCCTGGGATATAATTTAACAGAGAAGGGGTTTGAGACCATACACTTTACTCTGCCATCAATGTGTTTGTATATATGAAACCATAAGAGACTCTTAATTATGGAGAAGAAACTGAGGTTGTTGGAATGGGGGCTGGGAGTGGGGTAAATGTGTGATGGGCATTAAGGTGGGCACTTTTCAGGATGAGCACTGGGTGTCATATGTAAGAGATGAATCACTGGCTTCTACTCTTGAAGCCAAGACTACACAATATCCTAACTTGAATATAAATTAAAAAAACATTTGAGCTGAGTCCCAGAGAGGTGAGGTGGACTGAATATGATTGGAAGCAGTGGGGGGATGAGAACCCAGGTCTCAGCTTCCCTGGTCAGGGCTCTTTCCACATCGCTGGAAGATGTCAATTCAAGAGAGTCCTGGCTCTAAGGACAGGGATGAATATCTCACCCCACATTCTAGAACATATGGTGAGATATTCCTACTCTTGAGGAAGTTGGGGGGGTGAACTGACACTGACATCTAGCATTTACTCCCTGGACTGTCCTGGGGGAAAGGAGTTTTTTGAAACCCTGTAGTTGGGAACTTTACTCAGGCTGTTTGGACGCTGAGTCCACTCTCCCCTCAGGCAGAGCTTGGCTCTACATAGGCAGGTCTGAGTCCAGTCCACTATATCTGTCACAATAGGGTCAGACATTGCTTTAAGGAGAAGAGCAACCACATATCAAACTAGGAGGAGAGGTGGGGAGTGTGTTCTGTAGCTCAGAGATGGCTGCCAGGATCAATATCTGATCAGTACCATCACCAGCCTACAGAATACTTTGTACAAGTTCAAAAAAGGCACTCCTTTATTGAGATATTTTACTACCTGCCATCTGTCAGAAAAGTAAATATACAAGTCTACAATGAATAAGGTATGAATGGCACATCCTAGAGTTGCATAATGCTCATCCAGAACAACTGTGCAAGCCAGCCTGTGAGCCACCTTATTCCCCTCAATCTAGCTGTGCAGGTGTTGTTCCTGGAACCAGTAAAGCCAAAGATATTCTAACTCCCAGGCATCCTTCATGGTGCTTCTTGCCTTCAAGTTCTCTGCCCACATGGGTACTACCTCTTATGGGACAGACAGACTTCCCTCCTACATTCCACAGGATTCAGAGATCAACAATCAGAAAACCCTGCAAAAAAATAAGCCTTGCCTTTGTGAGAGCCCAGCCCCTTGCGAAGCCATGAGTAAAAAATGGAATTCCCCCTGAGCCTGGAGTTGACCAGGAGTGACAAGATCACACTCCTATTGACCTTTGCAGAAATGGAAGTGACTGCACATGAGCCCGTGTCTGCACTTTCTCAAGTGTGCATACTGAAGGTCAAGAGAAGAAAATCACAAAAAGGATGTCCTGATTTCAAACTATGTTACAAAGCTATAGTAATCAAATCAGTATGGTGCTAGCATAAAAACAGACATATGCAGATCAATGGAACATAACAGAGATCCCAGAAACTAACCCATGCATATATAGCCCATTAATACATGATAAAGGAGGCAAGAATATACAATGGGGAAAGACAGTTTCTTCAACAAAGGTGCAGGGAAAACTGGATAGCCGCATGCAAAAGAATGAAACTAGACCCACTTTCTTACACCGCCCACAAAAATTAATTCAAAATGGATTGCAGGCTTGTATGTAAGACCTGAAACTGTAAAATTCTTCAAAGAACACATAAGCAGTAAGCTCTTTGACATAGATCTTGGTGATGATTTATCTGACACCAAAAACAAAAGTAACAAAAGCAAAAACAAACAAGTGGGATGACACCAAACCAAAAGACCCCCTTTTTCATATGAAGAAACTAAGGCTCATAGAAAGTTAACATGTCCAAGTTCAGCCAGCTGCTAAGAGGCTGAGCTAGAATTTGGACCCATGCCTGTCTCAGTCCTCGGCTTATTTCACCCAGTCACACCATACCTGGCAGGGAGGGATGTGATAGAAGGTTGTGCGATAGTACTTCCATTTTAAAAGAGAACTCTAGGTAGGGGTTCTTGTGGGCCAGGCCGGACTGACAAAAGTTCAACTCACAGGTTTTTGCAGTGAAAAAAGCCAGCCGAGACCCAATTCCCTGTCTTTCTAAACTGGTCTAAGGCAGGAAAGACTATTGGAGGTGAAGCTGGAGAAAGAGGCAGGGCCAGGGTTTGGCGAGCCTTTTCAAGTATGTTTAAGAATCTGGACCTTGATTTAAGAGCAGTGGGGAGGTTGCCATCTGTCCCCCCACCTAACAGCAGGCTCCACAGGGGTGAGCACCATGTCTGTTTTAGTCACTGACATACCACCTCTAGCCCTGTGCCCAGAGAACTGCAGGAGCTTAATAGAGATTTGCTGAACTGATTATTTCATGCTAGAGGCGAAATGATCTATTTCCTGTTTCCAAAAGCTAGCTCTGGCTGAGATGTGGAGAATCGATGAGAAGAGATGAAAGTCAGAATCTATGAGACAGACTACTTAGAAAGCTGGGGCCACAGTTCAGGCAAAAGTGCAGGGGGCTTGGGTGAGGTGGGCATCTGTGACGATGGGGGGGGGAGTTAAAGTGATCCAGGCATCAGACCTTCATTCAAATGAGGCACCCTGGCAAGCACCTGAATGTCTCTAAGTCTTGGTTTCTTTCTTCTTTTTTTGTTTTCAAAAAAATTTTAATGTTTATTTTTGAGAGAGACAGAGCAAAAGTGGAGGGGCAGAGACAGTGGGAGATACAGAATCTGAAGCAGGCTCTGGGCTCTGAGCTGTCAGCACAGAGCCCAACGCAGGGCTGGAACCCACAAACCGCAAGATCGTGACCCGAGCTAAAGTTGGAAGTTTAATGGACTGAGCCACCCAGGTGCTCCTAGCCTGGTTTCTTATGTGTAAAATGGGGATAATAATCATATGTACCTCACAGGGATGTGAGAATTCAGCGAGATTTGCCTGCCTAGTGCCTGGTGCTTAATCAGTATTCAAAAATGTTAGTTTAACATTGCAGCTGCTGTTGCTCCAAATACAGGGTTCTGGAAGGAGCCCCAGATTGCCAACCTTGACCTTCGTATCTCAGCAAAGCTCTGCCTGCCTGACCATGGGCCAGTCGACTGCCTCCAGCGGTCTCAGTTCTCCTCTCTGAAACAAGGGGTGTATCTCACTGACCTGGTAGGGCCCTCACAGCACTCACATTCTGTGAACGTTAGAGCTTTTGTCAGCCCAGACAGACAGACAAACATGCATTTACAGAAGAGGGGCAGACACTGTCAGCATGGAAATGTAGCACCTGCCAAATTTTTGGTTTGGTGCTTCTGACTTAGTGCAGTTGTCCTTCATGGGAGCAAACTGGACAACAAAGAATGTTAACTCTAATATCTATTCAAGGGTCCTTTATTAGCAGGACTATTAGTGAGGTGGGGGGTAGAGCTACACATTTCTGAAATATCTGTTTTCTTCTTGCAAGACAGGGAACAGAATTCAAGCTTTCAAAGTGTTTATAAAGTAATCAGCATTAATTTGTTCTGTTCAGGTTTTAATTATACACTGTAGGCCATTCTGACAGGACACCACCACCGCAGAGTCTGTCAGGAGATAATTTCCCGCCAGGATGACCACGCACCTCATGAATTATACATGAAACTTTGTTTCCCTGAGACTGTTTGCTAAAGGATGCTGTCAGCCTCCTGAAATCTCAAAAGATCTGCAATTGTTTTTCGATAAGTCTAATTAGCAGGAAATAGGTGGGGAGGTGTTAAGAATGACTTCCCAGGGAAGTAAGATGCTGGGAGTTGCTGAAAGGGTCCTTCCTCAGCCCGTGACCCCAGCAGGGTTGGCACAGAGTTGGCCTTGGCGGGCCGAGTCAGGTCGGGATGCTTGCTCCCACATACCCGACAGGCAGCAAGATTTACACTGGTTCTCCCTGAGACTGAACCCCAGCAAGCCAGCCAGAGACTCCAGACATAATTCTGTTATTCAAATGGGAGAAGAGTTTGATAGCTATGCTAATGACTTTTATCTGTGAAAACATAACTAATAGCTTGGTTTACATTTGCGTACATTTATGAGCATAATTTTAGCACATAATTTTATTGCACAATAAAACATAATGCAGCATTAGTCGGCTTCACCAAAAAAAAAAAGGGGGGGATACCTTGGAGTGATCTGCACGTAAACCTTCACACCGCATTTATATGACAGTATCATTTAAAATGTTGACCCGTTTGAATTAATGAAAGAGTTTCCCAGTTAACAATTAGCTGCATAAGGCCATTTCCTGTAGACATAATATTTGGGGGTGATGCTTATGATTTGCTGCATAATTCACTGCAGCATTGACTGCTAAAGATTGTTTTTCAACACCGTTATTCTTATGGCTAAACTGGACTGAATGAAGCTGCTCTTTCCTGTATTGTGCACACAATCTTTCTTGGAGTCTCGGCCGTGTGGGTCCCCTGAAAGGAATGCAGAAATATCAAACAGGCCAAAAGGATTCCTTTTGGGCTTGAGGAGGACAGGACATTGGTGACAGCACGGGGACATCCCTCTGCACAAGAGACCTGTCTAATGGAGTAGAGCCCAGAGATGGAGCGCAAGAGGCAGGGAAGGATGGGACACCCAGACTGAAGGCTGGGCTGCAAGTGACCAATGTGAAACAAGAGGACAGGAACGGTTGGGATGTCATGCATGAAGGAAGGACACTGCATGACCATGGCTGATTGCAGTCAGTGGAGGAAAGGAGGTTTGGTAATAGCTATGACCAAACACAGTATGTCCTTCCTAAGTGGCCCACAGGGGAGCGCTGGCTGCGCTGGATGTACTGGTCAACACTCCTGCTTGCAAAAGCAGCAACGTAAGGCAAACTAGATCAATCAAAGATGGAATTTTGGCATTCGCATAACTGAAAAATCCAGGGATGGGTTAGCATCAAACACAGTTGAATCCAGACACTCCAAGTATATCACCAGAGAATCAATCCCCGCCCCCCAACCTCTCTTATTTTCCACTGGGCTGGCAGCATTCTCTACTAGGGCCTCTACCATGGGTGGGAGAGGCTCAGGCTTACATAATAATAACAACACCTGATCCCAAGTGAATCCCTGCAAGAGTCATCCAGGGGTATGAGGTGCTCTGCCAGGAATCTGTACTCTCCCTGTGGTGAGAAGAATGGGACTCTTGGTCAGCCTCATCAGAATCACAGGGAGTAGGACACAGACTCTTCCCAGAAGGAAGAGAGGCAGTCAGAAGGGCAGTGGCTGACAAGCCCTTCACCCAGGGTTGTGGTGTGAGGGACCAGAGGACATCTGTCATCATCAGGAGCTATGATGGACGGGCTAGAGAAGACACCGCAGAGGAGAGTGCTGGGCCCTGAGTCCGGAAGCACATCTGGCACAAGCAACCCAGAGGAAGTGTGACAGTTCACCTGGGCACCAAGAGAGCTTAGGGATGATGACAGCAAATATTAGAGGCCTGCTTATCATATGTAACTCCAGAAGGGAAAAAGAGCAGAGGGCGCAGTTGCAGGCAAATTAACAAATTTGGTTAAATATCTGGCCAATACAATGTCTCAAAAGGTAGATGGAATCTAACCAGACAAGCTTCCCCAGGCTTGGTGAGCTCCACACCTAGAAATAAATACAAGCAGATGGCCAGGTGTTAGAAAGCCCCCCTGCCAAGTTGCCATTGCTCTAGAGGACCATCTACCATGAGCACAGGGATGGGGGAGTCACCTGTTAACTACGGCCTCAAAGCACAGGTATCTTCAGGCTGAAAGGGTGAAGCTGAGAGGCATGTATCTGAACCCCCTGAATATTAAAAGCTAAAACAAATTAAATAAAGTTGAATGCAAGGATGCCACAGACAAAGCAGTGGACGGGGAGAATCAGGGGAGCAGATGGAACATTGAGAGAACAATTTTCTGAGGTAAAGAGGAAAACTGAAAGTCAGTAGAAAGGAGATAGGAGGTAGGGACCCCAGTGTGCATATAAATCACCCTCCCCAGGTGATACCAGAGAGGATTGGGAGACCAGCCCCCAGTGAAAAGTAAGCCAGGCTGGTGTCCTGGTGTCCTAGCGCTGCAGTGACAAATTATTGCTAACTAGTGGCTTAAAACAACGTTGAATGCTTTCATATTCTGAGCCTAAAGTACCAAACCAAGGGGTCGGCAGCGCAGGGCCCCCTCTGGAGCCTCTAGGAGAGAATCCTTGTCTCTTGCAGCTCTGCTGGCTGCTTGCATTTCCTATTGTCTCTGTCTTCCCATGCCTTCCCTGTCTTTTTTGTCTTCTCTTGCCCTGTCTCTTGTAAGGATGCTTGTCATTGGATTTAGGATCCACTGAGGTAATCCAGGATCATCTTATCTCAAGATTTTTAACTTATTTATATCCGCAAAGACCCTTTTTCCAAATAAGCTCATATCCACAGGTTCTTGGTAGGTATAACTTTGGGGTGGGGGGTCACCATTCAACCCCATATACATCAGGCAACTGGACAGACTTAAGGATATCACAAGAGGACATCGTGGGTGTGGTGGGAGGTGTTGGCTGAGAAAAGAGAGGCTACTTCAGGCAGAGCTGCCTGGAGCTCCTGCCTCCTGGGGAAACTCAGAGCCTATGGTGGATGCCCAGGATGGGGGAAGAGGAAAAGTGTCTTGCATGTGTGAATGCCCATGGGAAAGGAAATAAAATGGCCATAGGTTACAAAGAAATTTTACAGACTGAAAGTCACTCAGAAATTCCCAAGGTTTATCTCTAGACTAGCCATGTAATGTTAAATATCTATTAACCACTTAATCAAATATTTAATATAACTTCTGATAAAAGCATTTATTTGTATTTCAGATTTCTCAAGGGTGTTGGTAAACGACATATGCCATGAAATTAATTAACCAGCCAATCCATGAGAAATCACGCAGAGAGAGGTGTCCGCCTATACAAACAGTGGGCATGAATGTGAACGGCCACATTCACCAGATATACGAGAGAGAGAGAGAGATGGCTCTACAACGTGCTGGTTTAATAAACCCACAGCATGTGAGGAGAGTCTCCATCTACCCTGATTGTCCCAGTTGTACAACATCCTACTTTGAGAGCTAAATCTAAGCTCGAGGCTGTGCCCCTGTCCTGGTCATCACATTCCTATGACAACATCATCATTACCATGTTTAAAGAGCTCCTTTAATGCTATGAATGTGACCAGGACACTGAAAGCAGGGGAGGACAGCTGTGACATAGAGAAAAGAGTCTCTTAGACTTGGAGCCATCTCACTGTATCATCCCATGGGCCCTTTTGGCAGCTACTATTGGTCCCATTTTACAGAGAAGAAAACAGAGGCTCTGAGAGGTGAAGTGACTACCCAAGTTCCCACAGATCATAAGTTAGCAAGGCTGAGATTTAAATCCATGTCTTTTTAGACTGTGGTATTCTTTGTATGTTAGACTTGCCTACAGTACACGGACTAATAATGATTTCAGGCAGGGCCTGTGTCCCAGAACGTAACTCAGCCTGCAGGTTCAGGCCATGGTAGGTCTGGTTGTCCCGTCCCAGGCACATGCACCAAGAGGTTGCTAAGAAAGGGTTCTGTTACAAATGTCACATACAAGCAAGCCAGGAGAGGCAATACAGTTAATTACTCTTATTAAGTTCGCTGATTTCAAGAGATGAAAAACTTACAATATTGTCCATAAATGCCAGAAGAGATAAGGGAGCCTATGGGGCATACAGAAAGAATGCTTCCAGAAGTCTGGGGGTACCCCTTTCTTTCCAGGTCTGGCTCTGCAGGATTTAGGGCCAGTCGTGGTTTGAAGATTCCTATCTTAATGTGTTTTAAAAGCTCCCTTTCCCTCCTAGCTCCCACAATTACAGAGGAGCCCAGAAACTTCCCATTGCATTGATTGTTTGGGGAACTGTGATCTGCTCCCACGTTATCTTGTCTCCACTGTGTCCTT
The DNA here is from genome assembly GCA_017311185.1 of Proteles cristata cristata. NCBI lineage: Eukaryota > Metazoa > Chordata > Mammalia > Carnivora > Hyaenidae > Proteles > Proteles cristata. Next base: position 73,565 of record JAESUZ010001774.1, on the reverse strand, counting down.
TTTTCCTACCGCTTACAATTTCTTGTCTTTGGTACTTTGTCCAGCCAGCTCCTCTTTGCAATTAACCCTTTTTTATATCTCTGGGGGGATGCAGACCAGCCCTTTAGAGGCCTCTAATGACACCCACTTTGGCTCCTGCTGCGCCCCTGGAGATAATGGCCTCGAAAGCTTTCTCAGCAGCACGTGCAGACTCTCCTGCCCAGCCCTCTGTGCCCCAGTGCCGGGCAAGGTTTGTATTAATAGATACTCAGTTTAGAAAAAGAGACAAAGAAAGATGACTTAGCCTGTTGTGTCTGAAAGACACAGCACCATATAAGTGTCTTCCTGTCCCTGAAGCCAAATGTTCAGTAAGCTCAAGGGCACTTCTCCTAGACCCCCTGGGAGGCACCGTTCAACCTTGATTAACTAGAGTGTTCAGGAAAGGGCAAGGGGATGGGGGAGAGGATTATAGGTAATTGGAAAGTTCCAGCTTACTAAAAGTTAACCAAAAAAGCTTCCCCACCCCTCCAGTCTATATTTCATCCTTTTTCCTGAAACACTTTATGAAATCACACGTTTCTATATTAGAGTGAGTTGGTGAACATGGTCGTTGTTCCCATCTTAACTTCCTGAAGAAGAGGTAGTTGAGTCTTCCTCTATGTTCCCAGACCACTGAGTTAGGTTCTGTTAGCCCTTAGCTTAGGTGATTGATGGTCTTTGTATCCATCTTTATTCCTCTATAGCTAGAGAGCATGAACCATGTCTTATATTCATGTACCCAAAGGAAGATGTTTTGGATCCCCTATTTTGGCCACAAGGATGTTTGATCCCACATGTCATGGCTTCCATTTGCTAATGGCCTAGCCAAGGGCACAATAAGAATACACCATAAGGCAAAGAGATGGGAAACAAGAGAAGGTGGCTTGGGTTCACCATACAATAGACCAGTCCAGGGCCAGAAAGCCATTCTGGAACCCCATGGGGAATTACTCAGGATTTCTCTAGGATTTGCTATAAATAATGATTACTGAGTCTTTATCCAAAGCTTAATGAATGTTATCTGTGAAAATAATTAACAAAATAAAACAGACAATGGATAAAAATGGTAACATGTAGATAAATAAAATTTGACCCAGGAAAATTGAACTTGACAGAAATAATACTGAGAAAAGAAAATTCACCAAACCCAAGTCAATGATCAATATGCTTGATATGAATCAAAACCTGATCCATAAACCAGATCTCTACTGTAAAGTTTTCATGGAAAAGGAGTGAACAAAAATAAGCATAATTTTAGTAATCTACAGTGATAACTAGAAAAGCAAAGATTCTGTAACTATTTAACAGTTTAACTACAAAAAAAAAATGACAAGTCAAGGATTTGAGTTGACCTAAGGCCTTTTGGTGCTGGAGAATAGTTTTACAATAGAAATTCATCATTATTACATAATTCTGATTTAAATAGTTATATTAAAAATGCCTGGATCAAAATGGAAGAGTTGAACATTCTCCACCTCGTGTATCTCCAGTGCTTTGAAGAACTCAATCCATGGAAACCACTTCCCTGTGTAGACCCAGAAGGTGGAAGAATATGCTATCACTCAAAGGAAGGGGGTAGGTCTGTACAGACTGACATAGTGGAGTGCCCATAAGAGCCTTTATAGTGCCCATTTTCTTAATTTAAAAATCTGAATTCACTAAGTGAATGTGAGCATGAGTCTGGGAGAAGAACAGAGATTACCATGCATATGAGACAGGGAGATTATGGATACATGCACAAGAACCTGGAAAGATATGTACCAACTACCAGCAAATGGGAAAAGGAATTTTTGCTTTTATAAATTGTTTACATTTATGTATTATTTAAAATTTTCACAGCGAATGGGTACTAGTTTTGTAATTAATCCGATAGAAGGTGTTTAAAATGTTAAAAGGGATAAAGGAATGAAAGAGTGTCAAGAACTGAGAAAGGTCTGAGATTTGATCTTACTTGTGAGCTAACAAGTTAGGAGTTGGGCTACCACTGTTCCACGGATGCTGCAGGAAGGGAAGAGACTCCAAGGGACTAGTTAGAGGATTAGCATTTGTGCATTTCCCTGAGTCTCCGTTCTCCTAAGGTAGCATAAAATGGGCCAGATGATATGTGCACACCCACCAGAGTGTGCCACAGGAGAGGAACCCTCAGTTTAGGAAACCCCAATCTTTTATAAGGGACACACACCCATCCTGCCTGACCTTGGTTCCATCCAGGAGAAGGCACTGTCTCTGTCTAACAAGGCTGTTAGCTGTACAAACACCCTTGAAAAGAGAGTCCAGAGTAAGAACAGTCATTGCTTCTACTCACCAGATCTGCAAAATTCAAGAGACCCATGGAAATTGTTTGCCTATGATGACTTAGTGAATAAACTTGAATCTCTCTGCATTAAGTATCATTCTAATGGGCTTCCAGCCTATTTCTCTAATGCCCTGATTATTAAATCTCTTGGCTCAGAGGTAAGGATGGAGAAGGAGCAAGAGACTGGCTTAAAACTTAGGGGAAAGAAGTTTTCACCTAATTTTCTAAGGCTGTGTCATCCCATTTTATTGTATTTGAATGGGGAACTCACATATAGTTATTCCATTCAACTTCTAAGAGATTTAACTATGCCAAGGATATATGGCTTATTCATACCACAGGAATCTACAAAGGACTAATAACTATGTGCCAGGGACTGTTTCAGGTAGAACCACTACATCATAGTCTACATTGTATTCTACATGAAGGGTGCCTTCTGGAATTGTGCAGTGTTTTAGCCCAGGTTCTAGATGGGAAGGGTGCAAAACTCAACAACAGGGACCAAATCCCCTTTCTAGAGCTTACATACCATTGTGCAGAGACAGACAACAGATTTCAAAAACACAAGTAAAATATATAGCATGTCAGAGCGTAATAACTGATGTGGTGAAAATAACTTAGGGAAAGAGGAGAGGGGTGGTAATGCGGGGAGTACATATAAAGAGGCTGGAGAGAAGGCCTTGTTGATAAGGTATCATTTGAACAAAGACCAGAAGGAGAAGGGATAGATCTTCACTGGTATCTGGGGTGAAAGTGTCTCAGGAAGAGGTAATAACCCTGAGCCTGGAGCATGTCTACGTGTCAAGGAACCATAAAGAGCCCAATATGGCTGAAATGGAGAGACCAAAGGACAGCAATAGCAGAGGAGGTCTGGCAGGTAGTGAGGGCCCTGTTCATTAAGTAAATTTCAGGTGAAGATGGAGGTCAATGTAGACAGCAGCAAGACCATCTGGGCAGACAGGTATTGAGCTGACTCAGTCCTTTGAGCACTGAATGTCCTTGTTGAGGACGTTCAAGGAGTGCATGGCCAGTCACTGGCTGGTAAAGAAAACCAGCCTATTCTTAAACTAGACATCTCTCCTGTTAGAGCAGGAAGGGAATTTGGGGAACTATCTTCTTGCTGCCCCCAGGTCATGAGTAGGAGCTCAGAAAACCACAGAGGAGAACCATTTGCCCAAGGCCACATCAGGATTTGTGGCAAGACAGCCCTAGATCTCAGGACTCTTAGAACACAATTCAGTGATCTTTCCTCAGTGACATTCAGCCTGCTGATTGGAGTCCATGATTTTGACCACCCAATCATACGGCCAATGTCCTCACACAGTTGTTGTCAAGAATCAGTCTAACCTATCCTGAGATTAAGTGGCATGTACCACTGGGCCTTAGAATCAGACACATCTCGGCATGTCCAAAAGCATGGGGAAAGGAACATGGAGAGAAGGAGAACATAAGCAGAAAGGCTATGACAATATGACATGTGTTGGGGACCTTGGTCACTCAGACTAGTTATGGGAACCTTGGGGTGAACCCCATAGAGAGAATAGCTGCAGGGAGAAGAAGAAAGAATGAATTTCCAGAGAGACTTGATGAAACGTGGTCCATAACCAACACAGTCTGGAACCCAATTAACACAGACTGCGGGGAAGGTATTTTTTGTGGAGTACAGTCACATTCAAGCCTCTGAAGAGTGACAAACTGAGGAGCATTTGGGGACCTGGCCCTAGTCACTAATGTCAAAACTCTAAAGACTGCCATAGGCAGGAGGGTAGGAAAGGAAAACTCTAATGCAGGCTGCATGGAAATAACAGCCAGCCAGCTGGTTCTGGAGTTGTTGTGTCACCATCCCAGGGCCCCTCCAAACAGGACCAGGGAATTCTGTAGAATGGGGCAAGAGCCAATGAAACATAAGATAAGACCACCTCAGAGACCCTCATCTAGGCTATGGGCTAAAAAGATCCCGAACAAAGTTGGAATATGCTTGTACAATGTCTGGAACATAATAGGTGCTAAACAAATGGTGTCCTTGAACCTCACACTCTTGGCATTTCCAAAGCAGGGCCCCAGCCAAAAGCCCCATTCAGTTGGAATGCCTCAGAGTGAAGTCTAGAGAAAGATTATTTTTTATGCTCATTTATTTATATATGGGGGGGATGGTCAGAGAGAGAGGGAGACACAGAATCCTAAGCAGGATGCGTGCTGTCAGCACAGAGCCCAATGCAGGGCTCGATTCACAAACTATGAGACATGACCTCAGCTGAAATCAAGAGTCAGACGTTTAACCCACTGAGCCCCCCAGGGACCCCCACAGAAAGATTTCTTTGAGGGACCTTGGCGAAGAGGAGGATTTAGGCTACAGCTAGCCCTGTTGGGAATGACCCCCACTATGAACCGTTGGCAGTGTCCAAGGTTGGAAGCTGCAGCATCTGGTGTGTGTGAGTGTGTATGTGTGCACCTGCCAAGCTCACATGATTCATAGGAGGTGGGATTAGAGAGAAAAGGTCAGGAAGAGGGAAAGATGATGGACCAAAAGGGGCAGAGCAGAGAGCCTTGAAGACTAGACTGAATTGGAGGCAGGGGGTCCATCTACCCCATGGGAAGTCCACATCCAGGCTTGAATGTGGAAGGAAGTAGAAGGAAGCTGGAGATTCTATTCAGTCTCAGGCCAGGCAGCTGATTGTTTCTGATAGGAGCCAGAGTTCTGCCAATAATTGTTAGGCTTATCCTCACATTTGAAGCAAAAAAACAAAAACAAAAACAAAACCCAAGTGTTTCCTAACTAACATCTGTTCCAGATTTCTTTTTGATTTTGGGCAAGCCTTGGTTCCATTATCTTTGAGCAATTGACACCAGTAATGGGCCTTAACAGTGAAGCAGGTCAGAGACCTGTGGAGTCACCCCTGCTTCCTAACTCTTAAGAAAGGGCCACTGAGCCCCTCTGGCCCCTCCTGCCAGGCCAAGAGAGAGACTGCCCTGCGACCAGGATGCCCATCCACGCTCACGCACCCACCTGGGAACCCGGCCCAGTGCCTCTGCTCACATCAGCAAACAGCTCCCATTTATAGACTTTGGAACCACTTCCACATGCTGTTGCCCATCTCCTCTCATCTGGTCCCCCTCCCTTCTGAGAGGCTCAGGCTGGCTTGTAAACTGCCGTCTGGGGCCAGGACAGCCGCAGAGGAGGAGGGTTCTGGGGTCGAACGGTGCAGTGGCAGCTCTGCCTCTTACTTGCTGTAGGCGCCCACCTGGGGCTGATGGTCTTTACTCCCAAGTCTTGGTTTTCTCGTCCTTATATCAGACAGGGTAGCAACCATCTTGCGAGGGTGGATGTGGAGCCTAGCACAAGGCTTAAAGATAGTAAATGCTTAATAAATGCAGTCTCCACTCGACCACGAGTGCAGGTTTTCATCTTTTACTGAGTGATGCAATCACTGCAAATCACAGGTGGAGTGGGGCCCGCTGGCTGCAGCTCAGTAAACATTTCCTACAGGAATGAAGGAACTGAGGGGGCATTCTAATGAGCTGAAGCAGAAGCCCACCCCATTCAACCTCTCTCACTACCTACTTCTGTTTTACCTACAGACTCATTTTATTTATTATTTATTTATTTTTACAAATAGTTTATTGTCAAATTAGTTTCCACATAACACCCAGTGCTCATCCCCACAAGTGTCCTCCTCCATGCCCATCCCCCTCCCCCCCACATCCATCAGTCCTCAGTTTTTGTCAGCATTCAAGAGTCTCTCATGGTTTGCCTCTCTCCCTTTCCCCCACCATTTCCGCCCTTCTTCTCCCCCTTGGTCCTCCGTCAAGTTCCTCCTAATCCTCCTCCATATGTGCAAATATATGGTACTTGTCCTTCTCTGCCTGACTTATTTTGCTCAACATAACACCCTCAAGGTCCATCCATGTTGCTACACATGGCCAGATTTCATTGTTTCTCACTGCCATGTAGTATTCCATCGTATAGATACACCACATCTTCTTGATCCATTTGTCCATTGATGGACACTTAGGCTCTTTCCATGTTTTAGCTATTGTGGAGAGTGCTGCTATGAACACTGGGGTACATATGCTCCTATGCCTCAGCATTTCTGTATCCCTTGGGTAAATTCCTAGCAGTGCTATTGCTGGGTCATAGGGGAGTTCTACTGTTAGTTTCCTTAGGAACCTCCACACTGTTTTCCAGAGGGGCTGTACCAGTTTACATTCCCACCAACAGTATAGGAGGGTGCCCATTACTCCACATCCTCGCCAGCATCTAGAGTTCTCTGATTTGCTCATTTTAGCTACTCTGACTGGTGTGAGGTGGTATCTCAGTGTGGTTTTGATTTGTATTTTCCTGATGAGGAGGGATGCTGAGCATCGTTTCATGTGCTACAGACTCATTTTAGAACCCCCTTCCTATAGAGAAACCCAAAGCTTCTCAAATAGTACTGCTTTTCCTCCTTCCCTCCTGAAGAGCCACACTCCTTCACCAAGGGGTTCTTTTTTTTTTAATGTTTTTATTGATTTCTGAGAGAGAGAGAGAGAGAGAGAGAGAGCGTGAGCAGAGGGAGGGTCAGAGAGAGAGACACAGAATCTGAAGCAGGCTCCAGGCTCTGAGCTGTCAGCCCGATGTGGGGCTCGAACCCACGAACCGTGAGATCATGACCTGAGCTGAAGTCAGATGCTAAACTGACTGAGCCACCCAGGTGCCCCCAAGGGGTTCTTACTTTCTGCCTCCAGTCCCTGCACCCTCGCCTGCCTTGAGGTGTATGGTATTATTGTCCTATGAAGACCTATGGGGAACCCAAAGCCTAGAGAAGGGAGTAGCATGATCAGAGGATAGGGAAGCTGGGATGGAACCCAGTTTAGTCAGGCTCTGGTGCTTCTCCTTTGCATCCCAGTCCTATCCTCCTGTCCTGCAGTGCTTCAAGAGACTCCTCAGGATGTGCTGGTCCCTAGCTCCATACCTCTGCCCTCAGATGGAGGCAGCCACACCTGCCGGAACCCCTTCTCTAAGCCTCTTCACCTGCGGCTTCCGTGGTTTGTCTCTCCCATACAGGGAGATCTAGGGAATTTCAATAATGATTAGCTACATCTCTTCTCCTTCTGAGTTGTAGTCAATTAACAAATAGATGCTGAAGTCAGGCAGACGGTGTGAATAGTTCAGATAATTCAGTAAATATTCGCTCCCCTCTCAGCTCATTGGAGAGGACAGAGCAGATTTCCCTGGCCTGCCAAGGTTCGGCTTGGTTACGTGACTGGCTTTAGCCAGTGGAATATTTGCAAAAGTGGTCCAAGAAGAGACCTTCATGTGCTGAGCAGTTTGGCTGGGGTCCTGTGACTCTGCTATCACCATGGCTCTTGCTCTGGGCTTTCCCCTGGCCCTGGAGGAAGGAAAAATACAGGGAGCAGATGTGAACCCACCCTACGGCCCTAGGGCCAACCACGGTGAGATCAGCCAAAACCCAGATGACCCACAAACACAGGAGGAAGAAGAAAGTGTTGTTTTAAACCACGGTTACAAGGTTTGTAGCATTATTAGAGCAACAAATGAGAAATACAAATGGAGATCCAAAAACAAAATTTCTAACGGAAAAGGCTGACTGGATTATCCTGATGTCTTCCCTCACAGCCACACCTGTCCCTGGCCACCCTCATCACCCATTACTGTGTCAGGAAAGGTGACACAGAGCCAAAGACACCCAAACCTGCAACCAGCAGCCATGCCCGGAGAAATACAAGACGCTGTGCATTTGGTTCCTAAGGGAACTGAAGGCTAAGAGCCCTTCCATTTCTACCTATGTTCCTAAAAAAATTCTGCGAAATGTGATCCTTTGCTTCCATGACTTAGTGTTGCCAAGGCCACGACATCAGGGCCGGGAATGAATGTCATGATGGGGGTCATGCTACCCTGAGGCTGGGCTGGCCCTGGGACCTCCCCTGGGTGACTCTTTCTAATAACTTCCCCTATTTTGGATGCTTCTTCTCCTGACTCCTGGATCTCAACATGATTGGTGATCATTTAACTTTCAACTTGAGAGGTAAAACATGGAAAAAAGGAGCAAATCATTAAGGAACCTGCTGTTTGTTTCTAGCACAGTGAGGTTATTCTGAGAAGGTAATATAAAGGACCCCCTTACATGGCAATGAGCTGTGGTGACATGGTCAGGAGCTTCTAGTTGCCCAAGGGTGCGTGCTCTCTGGCCCCACGCAGGTGGCCCAGCCTCTCTGAGCTTCTGCTCCACAATGCGGGAATGATGAAGTTTCCTTGCTCCCTCCCCCACCCACCCCACAGAGCCATGGTAAGCTGCAAACGACATAAAGTTGAGATGCAGAAGCACTTGGAAAATCATCACACTCTGCAAATGCAAAACAGTAAAACGGTTCTACTTCTGGCAACTTTGGTCTCATTTTAAAAGTCAACATATTTACATAAAATTTCACTGGAACACATTTCTTTAACAAGAATGTCTGTCCTGTTCTTTACTCCTTCTAAAAGAACCAGTCTCTCCCTTCTTGGCATGTTCAAAAAGAACACAGGCTTAGGAGATAGAGAAACGTGGGTTGAAATCCTGGTAGAAATAGTAATAAGCTGTGTGACCACAGGAAGTCAAGTAATTTCATTGAGCCTGAATTTCCTCATCTGCAGAATGGGTGTAACATTGAATGTCCCTTCAGATTGCTGGGATGGTCACAATGGACAGACTTTGTTATCATGGGTACTTTATGACCTGAAAAGTGTTATGTAGGTGTCAGACGTCACTAGCATTGTCAAGCATTTGTGGAGACCTATCATGGGCTTGGTGATCTGTACGATCAGGAGCAGGCAGTTTGGGCGCAATCTCTGCTGTTCTCCCCAGGATCCTCTGCTTTCCCTTTCTCGAAGCACCTTTTACACTCCAAAAGCTCCGCCTCTGTCCTCAGCAGTGGTGGCTGAAAGGAGAAAGCTGCAGGAAAGTGAGGCCTGGGAGGAGCCAGAGGCTCCAGAGGTGCCTGCAACACCACCTGGTTTTTGGAAAGCTCACAAGTACCCTGCGTCTCCTCAGGGACCGAGAAGATGAGGTGTGTAAGCTGCTGCTGGGGAACAGTCATAGTCATAAAAGTAACACCGTGAAAAACCCATTTTGCGGGTAACGATGAGAAGTTAATGCAAAGACTCATTGCCCTCCGTTAGCAGAAACTTTGGCAGTGACTTTTCCAGGCTCCCGGGAAGCCTTTGGAGAATGCTGCTTTAACCCAGAAGCACTTCATCATTTATATGAATGAAATGAGCGCAAACAGATTGTCGGGATGTCTGTTAACATCACCTCTTTTTTCTTGCAAAGAATCCCCTCCGTAATTACATTTTGCCTGTCAGTTCATAAATTTTTCTTATTACAAACTGGCCATTATTGATTGCTTTTTAAAAGTACTAAAACTGGGCCCAAAGCAGTAGATCTCTCAGTAAATTCAAAACATACTATCTCCAGTCCTGATCGTTGACGAGGAGGGAGGGGAAAAGTCTCTGAGTTTACTGTGCGCTCTGGGCCGACGCAGGCCTGCCATACGTTTTGGTTTAGAGACTTGGCTTTGGGGGCTGTGTGTTTTAAACCACGGTGAAAATAATAAATAAAGGATAAACTTATTTGGCAAATGCTGACACTCGGTGAGCCAACATCCTGTCATTGTTCATCAGCTGGGTCCCACTGCTCAGGGGGTTCTATTTGGGTTTTTGGCGTTTACGACCAAACATCATGATGATCAAGGGGGAGGGGAGCAGTGGGGCACTGGGGCAAGATGATAAAGACTTAAAAAGTTTTTAAGTAACCAGTAGAACGTTTTCCTAAATCCTTTCAAAATGAGATGCTGTGGTTTTTCTATTTTTCAACCTATCTGATTAAAATGTGAAAAGAGCAAAATTTCAAGTGATTTCTCTGTTCTGGGGGAAGAATGGGTGTTCCCTCTTGTTCCCAGTTTGAGAGATGTTCCTTGAACCTTTACGGGTCACAAGTAAGTAAGGGAAAAGAGCAGAAGGTACTTGGATTCCAGGTCTCTGCTTCGGCCCCACAATCTAACCAGAGGACACCCAGGGGACACTCCCGCCCCTCCAGCCTAGATACCTGAACACAGTCCCTTTAAAAAATCAGCTCAGGCTGCCAATGGCCAAACCCACCCCTTTAACCTGCAACTATGGAAAATGGACGGTGGGGGTGGGGGTGAGGGTGGGGGTGGGGGGGTGTAAATGAAAACCTGGATGTGTGTGATGGGCTCCCAATTGGAGCTGGAGAGAACCAAGTAATCAAAGCCACAACATGGGCTAGGTCAGGCTGCCAGTCTCGGACGGCTCGCTTCCTCCAAGCAGGCAGCAGCTACTGATCTGGCCAGGAAACAATGCCCCATTCAGCTCTCAGTATCTGTTCTTAATATCAAGATGCAAACCCGGGGTCCCCGTTGGTGAGGAAGCAAAGTCCGGGCCAACAGAGCAATTACACCTTAGCCAACCGAGTGAACAAAATGGGAGACATAAAACCATTTCTAAAGTGGAAATAATTTAAAGGCCTTCTAAATATCTTAACAGCCCACTTGGCCACACTTGGGATTAGGAAGCAGTATTTTATGTTAGGCAGCAGGGCTTTTGTTTCGTGTGTGTGCATTTTTCTTTTTAGCCAGGAATCTAAAGAGAGGACTGCATTCTGTCAAAATGTGGCATCAACCCCTCGAGCCCCCGGCAGGGCCTGGCATCCCCAGCATTTGGCAAGAAGACAGGAGGATCCCTGATGAAACAGACCTCATCGGGGGCCCTGTCTTGGCAGCTCTGAAGCATGCCCCACCCCCCCGGGCCTATCGATCCCTCCCTCACGAGGCTTGGTTTATGGGAGATGTCTGCCCTCCCAGCAAAACCCAGCAGACAGGCAAAGGTCCAGAGCACAGAGGGCTGGAGCAGGGTGGGGCTGGGGCTGGGACACCCTCTGTTTTCTGTCAGCAACCAGATAAGATGAGAAAAGGTCGGGCCTGCCGGGAGGAGCCAGTAACCCCCACAGAATCCCTCCTTCGGCCCCAGTGTTGGCCTCCAGGCCATAAATCTGCATCCTTTGAGAAGTGACCCTGCTCTGCCAGCCCATCAGTGCTCCCCACTCGACTTCTGAGCAATTTCTCTGAGCTAGGCACGGGGCTCAGAGATGAGCAAGACAGGGAGGCTGACAGGAAAAAGAAGGTGATAATGACAAAAATAATGAAGAGGATAGAACTAACATTTATAATGGGCTCACCCTGAAAGCTTTACACATAGCAATTGCTTTACTCCCCTATCCTGGGAGATAGGTATTCTCATCGGCCCCAATTTACATATGATGAAACCAAGGCACAGAGTAGTCAAGTAACTTGCCCAATGTCACACAGGCAGGGTCAGCATTTGAACTCAGAACATCTAGCTCCAGGGTTCATGTTCTTAACCACCCTGCACGCAGAGGAGCTGCAGGTGGGGAGCAGGTCAGAGAAGACTGCCTGAAGGAAGCTCCTGTGACACTGTCTGCACAGTGTGGCTCAGAGCCCAGAGCAGGAGAACGGGGTTACTGAGTGTGATCTCTGGACAGCAGCAGCAGCCTTGCCTGGCAGCTAGTTAGAAAGGCCGATGCTTAGGCCCTCTGCAGCCTTCTTGAAACAGAATCTCACTTTTAACACACAATCCCAGGCACTGTCCAGTTACAGAGGTCCTGGTACAGAAGGACGAGCTATGCATGCCCACGGAGGTGAGAGTAGGGGTGTGCCCAAGGCCACAGAGAAAGCCAGTGGAGAGCTAGTGACAGGGTCTCCCCACCTGGGCCAGGACAACCGATAAGGGTCTGTGGCTCTTCTCACCACTACAGTCAGGATGGGAGGCAGTCGCTGAGTGGCTCCCCCAGACTCTCCCACTGCTCAGTCCCCTGCACGGACCCCACTGAAAGGCAGCCGGCCTCTGGCTTCCATACCAACATTTCATGGGTCAGAGGCAGGAACAGTTCTGACACCTCACTTGCTAACCTCAATTCTCATTCTCAAGGGGGCTATCTTGTCCTGAGTCTCAAACAGAGACCTTGGGGCAGGTGCTCAGCCAGCCACACTCTGTCTCCCCATCTGTAATCTCTTCAGGGACAAAACAGGTCTTGATGCAGAGAGCACAGACTTTAAAGTTACAGAGACTCGGGTGCAAAAATCAGCTTCATTATGGCCTACCTGTGTGAGATTAGTCAGGTTGCTTAGCCTCTCTGAGCTGCGTTTTCTTCATCAGTTAAATGGAGCTGAGAATATCTATCTCATAAATTGATGAGATGATATGTGTCTGATGTCTAACACATTGTTCCCCTCTCTGACCACCTTCCACTAATGACCAACAGGGCTGAGGCTCAGGCATTTGGGAATGATGTGAATGATGCCAACCAGAACAGATCTCCTAGGGCCTGCTGACTCCAATAATGTAAGGTATCCCATGGGGATACGGGAAGTACAAAAAGAGGTTTATCACTCAGGGGCTTCAGATATCCAAGACCTAAACCAACTCATTCCTTTCACTGCATTAGTTGAAACTACCACCCAGTCTGCTTCTGAGCCCAAACTCATGCTAATGGCTGTAGGTAGGGCTCAGGAGCATATGTCTTCCAGGGTCCCAATGGCTCCAAAGGGAGCTGCCTTGTCTGGGGTGATGGTACAGATCGGACCAAAGGACACACAGAAGAGACTGAGGCCCAGAGTTCTTTGCCTCTGGGATTGGCGTCAACAGCCCCCATGTGATCTTGTTCTGGGCCGGCAGTGTCCCTGTCACTCCCAAACGCCATCCAAAGCACTGCTTCCCATATCTTGGCCCAACAGAGTGAAAAAGGCCTAAGGCTTTCAAGGGCTACACCTAAGAACAGCCCTTGCCTCCCACCCAAAGGACAAACATCACAGGCAAGCATCATGCTAGAAGAGTCAGAAGGACAAGGAGAGGCAGCAGAGCAACCCGAGAAAGCTTCTGCCCTCATAGACCAGGGGTCACCTCCCCAACACTGCCTTGTGCATTGCCCAAAGCATGGTCATTATCAGAAAGGTCCCCCCTACCCTTCTTAGTTCTGCTGCTTAACCATTAATTAAGTGGTTTTAAAAAATAATCATATCACTCTACCACTTTCTCCTTTTCATTACACTTTGTCTATATTCTATATGGGAACCACAGCCAAACAACTGAATTTCAGTGGAGCTGATCAATATGGTGGGTGGCAGGACTATCACCTCCCTCATTCAGCCACTCTACCTACAATGATATGACCCAAGACATCAGCAATCTTCCCCCAATGCTGACACACACTGAGCTAATACTAGCAAAAGAGCTGAAATGTTTTTCACCTTCACAGATTTCCAGAGGAACTCAGATCGTAGGCCTGTCCCCTTCGCTATGGGGTCTGAGTTAGAGTAGGGCAGCACAGTCTCTGGAATCTTCTTTGCCAGTTCAGGCTGTCCCCATTGCTCTTCCTTTGCCCTGAGCCTGTAAACTCCACGATCGTCAGTAATATGAGTCAATAATTGCACTTCTTCAACAAGCAAGAGTCAGACCCATCCCTAGGCACCCCAGACGCCCCAGACCTGTGTACTCTTCCAGAACTTATATTTAAAAAAAAAAAAGATGATTCCCTTTTCTGAAGAGCAGATTCATCCTCCTGACCTGTGGCTTTACTTTTTGCTCCTGAGCTCAAGTCAAAGGCCTGCAGCCAAAGGGTCTCCACATAGATTCGAAAAGTTCTCTCTGGCCTGTAAGGTAGCCCCCTCCTCATTCTTTCTCTAGCAAATGATAGGAAAGTTCTCCCTAATTAGAGTCTCCCTCTAAGTTCTGTAGACTGCTAATGAGTAAGAAAGAGGAGGCACTTGGGAGCCCTGAAGAAATTATTTGAAAGCAAAACCAAGGGGCCTCAGTAAAATACCACCATTTCAGTCAAAGGGATTTTTTCTTCTCTTCCACACGACCACCTGACACAGACCAGCTGGCAGTGTATTGAGAAATAAGTGACTGGTTTTCTTCAGAGAAAAGGGGCCTCTCTACTTTATATTTTGGGGGCTTCTTTTGCTTAACAAACTATACCCTTATCAGCTTGACCCTTCCATGACCCTGATCTCCCTCAGCCAAGGCAGAAGCTACAAGTCCCCATTTGCCCAATGCTCTCCCAGGGGCTCAGAGAGGGTAAGTTTGCTGCTTGAGGTTGCACAGTAAATGGACAACAAGGAAAGAAATGAATCCTAGGGCTATGGATTCAAAGCCATTTCATTCCATCGCTAATAATTCCGAGGGCTCACTGGATGGTGGGAACAATGCTTTGCAGGTACTCGCTCAGTCATCTGTTCCTTCACCAAACAGCTACAAAGCCAAAAGTGATCCAGTTGCTGGGCTGACAGCAGTGAGCCGAACCAAGCCCTTGCTCTCTGGAAGCCTGCATCCTAGCCTGGGAGCCAACCACAGACAAACACACAAGAAAACGGCAGCCACGGCTCAGTGCCATGAAGAAAACTGTATCTGGATTAGGGAACAGAGAGGGCTGAGAGGGCTGTGTGGACAGGGAAACCAGAGGCTTGAGGCTTGAGTGGAGATTAAGTCCAGAGACTGGCTATGCCACTGTTTGGGGGAAAGGCATTCAGGCAGTGGGAAGAGCAAGCACAGGCTCTGAGGCGGGAGCCTGGTATGATTAGGAACGGCAGGGAAGCTGCCTGCTGGCCCAGGGCACGGCAGCATCTACCCAGGGAGGAGACATGGCAAGGGGCTGATCACCCAGGACCTACCAGCCCATAGCAAGCACTGCACACTTTAAACACTCTGAATTGTGTGCTCAGGAAAACAGGCTCTGACTTCAGTTTTAAAGAGCATATCCCACCACTCTTGGGCGAACAGTCTGGAGGAGGTCATAGGCAGAAGCTGGGAGCTAAGGGGCAGATGAGAGTATCAAATCCTTGGGCAACCCTGTCAGTCCTAATACTATGAGGCAACAAGGCTCAGAGAGATTCAAGGGCTTGCTTCAGGTCTTGTACTAGGACATGGACAGCCTGGGAATGAGCCCACATCTGACCCCACGCCTGAGCTGCCCCAGGACTGAAGGCTCACAGACCAAAGGATACCAAAGACAAGGGCGCTGGCTGCTGTCTTTAAGGAACAAAACTCTCTTATTTCAGGCTTGCCCCTCACCAGCCCCCTGAGCCTCGGTTCACCTGAGAACCACCACTGATTAGGGCCTCCCTGTGTCCCAGGCATAGGCGAGAGTTTGGACATTCATGATCTCATTTAATCCTCACTGTAGCCCAGGGATCTGGGTATTATTATCCCTGTGTTACCAGATGAAAAAGATCTCATTTTCTCAGTGGAGATAGTGAAAACATTCCAAAGCTGCTTTGGGATTTAATTCACAGAAACCTCAGCATTTAATCTACTAAACCAGAAAGTAATCCTCTCTTTGGCTGGCTCCAGTAGCGCACACTTGCACATAAGTGCATGTGCACACGGTCCACCCCCTAACTCTGGCAGATGCCCTTACACATCCAAATGATGCCAGCCCTCCACGAGTCCTGGATGGCTTCCTCTCCCCCTTCCTCATCAGAGGGCTCTTAGCCACCCCCTAAGCCCCACTCTCTCTTCTCTGCACATACATCCAACGGCCTCCCTTGCGCCATCTGGCAGCACCACCAGAGATGCTACCCCTGGCCTCAGTAATGCACTCACAGACACTCCATCTCTCGTAAAAACACTGCACCCTTGGGTTTAGGCCCCTCCTGTTCTCATATCTGCTCCAAAATGTATCATATCTGTGCCTCCTTTTTTCCATGATCCGGGACAGCTAATCTGACAATCTGGGCTGGCCGGGCTCAGATGTGAATGGCTGCCAGAAAATTACTGATACCAAAATCACAGGTAGTCCCTTTGTCTTCCAAAAGAGACCTTCCTAAACAATTGTTTGGTCCAAGGCAGCAAGGATCATGGAGAATCCTGCTCAGCAGTGGCAGGCACAGAGGAAAGAGATTACAAAAGGAGGATAGGGAGATTTCCTAAAATTCTGCTGTTCCAAGACTCTTGGCCTTGGAGAGAAATTGAATCCGATCATGATCTAGGCACCTATTCTGTGCTAGACCCTCGGCTTAAGGAGCTCCCAGTCTTGCAGGGAACCAGGCACAGACAATTACAGTGACAGGGTGATCTGTGCAGCCCTAGAATTATGTACATGCTACAGCAGTGTTGAGGAGGAAGGGGTTAAGTCTATCCAGGGAGGGTTCACAATGGTTTCAGGAGCAGGTTTTGAACTATAAACACAAATGTGTTCATATGGCTGATGAAGAGAGAAGGCCTTTCCAGGCAGAAGAAACCGTGGGAACAAAGGCCAAGAGGAGTGAAGCACTAAGTGTATGGGCTGCAGGACTTTGGCACTGCTAGTGTGGACAGGGAGATGGGGAGAAACAAGTAGAGGGTACAACAGGAGCTATAAGGGCATCAGCAAGGGAATGGCTTTCTGCTGGGGTCATGACCATGCTCAGACACCTTCCTACCATGGTACCTAGGGAATCAAGTTCATATGAATGAATGAAGACCAAGGGCTCCTGCTAAGCTCCTAGCAGCCTCTCTGATCTCTTACTCTTCCCCAGATTCTCCTGTCTTCTTCATGAAGCTATCTTTGATTCTTCCCTGCTGAGAGGATACCTCCCTTGAGAGCCCCATTCTAGGGCCAGTATGGCCCAGTGGGAAAAAGCAAGTGCTCAGGGGTCATCATGATGTGTTGTGTTAGGGGTTGCTGTGGACATGAGCAGGGCTAGGGCAGTGTGGTGCAGTGGTTAAGCTCAAGGGTTCTAGAGACAAGGTTCTCAACCTGGTTGAATATATGCAGCCTTGGGGTGAAGTTAGTAAATATCAATACCTAGCCTCACCCTCAGAGAACCCAGTTTTATTGGTTTATGAAGAGATATAGATGCAGTAAGTTGTAAAAGCTCTCCAGGTGATGCACATGGGCAGCCAAGGCACAAACCACTGATCCAGAGCCTGGCTGTGGAGTTCAAGTCTCAGCTCCACCATCACTAGCTGGATGACCTCATGCAGACTAAATCACCAAGTCTCAATATTTGAAACTATCAAAGGGGATCACATAGCACCTCCTCTGAGGACTGCGGAGGACTTAAATTAGATAACGCGCATTAATTAAGCTCTGACCATAAGCATGGCGTGTGGTAAACATGAACTATTAGCTCTCGTTAGTATTGCTTGAGGCTTGGTGTGCTTGCCTCAGCTCTGTTCCCCCCACAGAGCCCACCACAAAAGAGGCACTGGGAGGCAAGGCTGTATCAGAATCAGTTAATTGAGCTCTTTGGGCAGCCAAGTGCTGCCCAGGCAGAGTCCAGCCAGGGCCAGCTCCTTCCCTGAAAACTCACCCTCATTCCTCAGCAGGTTGGCAACTTGGGTCCTCTCTGGCATCCTTTCATGACCAGTTCAAGTGCAAACAGGCAAGATCTCAGGGCAACCCCAGGACCCCTGTCTGCTCACTGCCCACCTTGTGATGGGATGGACTGCTTTGCCACAGACCCCCTGCAACAGGTTTGGGGAAACCCAAGGGTCTCCCTGATGTGTTCTCAGGACAAAACTCTGGGCATCCCAATCCTTCAAATGCTGGCCACTCTGCCCAGTGGCAGGGGAATGCCCCAAGGCCTCTCTGGCCTCCAGTCAGTTACTAGTAAGGATTAACTCTACCTAGTGGAAGAAATGGTTGAGGTGTGCTCATCTCGGCCTTTCCTGGGAGCTTGCCAATCCAAAAACCTGCATCCCAGCACCCTAGAAACAAAAACGTCACATTTTCCAGGAAGGCTGGAAGATGCCTGCAGGCCTTCTGCTGTTACATTTATCAAGAACCGTAAATTCAAGAACATGTAAGGGCTGCATAATGATTGCCAGGAATTTCTTTCACTCTTGTTGCTAAGGCTTTATAGCACAATTGAAAGACATCTTTGTAGGATCCCTCTCTTCATCTCTCTGACCAGCCTTTTCCTCACTCCAATGCTAAGAGGATGCCTCCAGCAGAGCTAGATAGGCCAAGCTTCCTAATCAGCAGGACCACTGATGGAGAGACCTGATGTCCGTGGGGCCTCTCTCCCTACTCCTGTAGGTTCTGGGCAGGGGACATGGTAGGGGACCGGCACTTGCCCCTCTGAGGGCAGATCTTGCCTCTTTTATCTCTCTGTATGCCTTACCTGAACTGTAGCACTGCTGCTGAAGTATGGTCTGCAATGAGATTAGGGGCAAGGCCGTAAATCACCTACGTCACTAAGCACGCTGTTCAGTGCAGCTGACTTTTCCCAGCAAGATTTTCTTGATGAAGGAAACAGTGTGTTGATTTACATTCTGCATATGATGCTTATCTCACTGCAGAAGCTAACAGTTCACAGAGGCCTCTGCTGTGCATCACTGTGCTACAGAACAGCCCTCACTTCGAACGGCACATGTGGCTGGTGCTATGGTTCAGATTTGAGGTTAGATGGAGGGAGAGAGGTCCCACCCATGTCCCCACCATGTCTTCCCAGGCCTCTGCAAACAGCCCAGGTGGAAGGAGAGGTGAGTGGCCAGCCAGAATGCAGGCTCAAATACAATCCTTATCTCCCCAATGCCCCTAATTGCATCAGTATTTAATATTTATTGATATGTAGTATGGCCAGTGTTACCTTGAGCAAGCCAACAGGTTTCAGAGAGATGATCTCTATTCGGCAAAATCTGTGCTTTGTACACGGACCCAAGACACCAAAATTCATGAAATATTCTGAAAAAACCTACCCAAAATATATATATCTATGGAGATACAGAGAGAACGCCACTGGTTTAGGTAACCAACCTGGTCTTCCAAGGACCACAGTTAAGCCCTGGATCAGTTACAATAGTGCTTGTTATAACCAACGATGAGGCTTCACAGCATGACAGTGATAAGCATAACACCTTACTTGTATATTGTGCTTCAGTCTCTTCACTACCAGCAAAGATAGATGAGGTTTTCTCATCTCTCAGAGTACTCACTTCAGCACTTGCCATATATATGGCCCTAGAAACTTGCCAAGACTCAGTCTCTTCCTTTGTGAAATGAAAGTGAAAGCTGCCGTCACAGGAAGCCAGATGTAGGTTCCATGCAGGGAAGTACGTTGACAGAGGTACCCTGGGAAGGGTGCCAATGCAGTGCCAACTCTCTGAGGCACTGGGACAGCAGCTGGATGTCTCCTTGAGAAGAAGGCTGGCAAGCAGAGCTGGTGGCTCCTGAAGTTCCCTCTAAAACCCAGTTGGCAATTCTCCATCTTTCCTTTCTGGATGCCAAGAGATCTCAACAGCCAGAGCTACAGGGAAAACCCATCAGATTATAACCAAACCCTCCAGCCCCATATCTCCATGATCTGGTATAGAGGGGTCCAAGTGCATGTGTGGCTATTCATTTTCATTTATGTTTACTTGACTCAGTAGCATGTTGTGTACAATGATGTCCAAGTTGCAGAGAGGCCTCCGGCCTTCATGCCTTAGCTAGAGGGAGTCCAGCACCCCAGACCCAGGTCCTGATGAGATGACTGGCCACCTCTTCCCATGCCTCCCATGTGTGTCAAGAATGAGAGGAAGGGGCCCAAGGTGTCTTCCTATCCTCCAATGCCTAGGTAGGGATGCCCAGGTAATACTTGATTAGCACCAACTGGTGAGCTCAGGACAAGAGAAATTTATTCTCTTGTGGTTCTGGATGCCAGCAGTCCAAAACCAACATGTCAGCCAGGCTGTGCTCCCTCCAAAAACAGAAACCTTTCTTCGCTTCTTCCAGCTTCTGGAGGCTCCCAGTGTCCCTTAGTTGGTGGCCACATAACTCTTGCCTCTGTCTTCAAGTGGCCTTGTCCCCTTCTCCTGCCTTTTCTTTGGTTTCTGATAAGGACGGCTGTCATTGGACTTCTAGCCCACCCAGGATGGATCTTAAGATCTTTAATGACATCTGCAAAAATCCTTTTTCCAAATAAGGTCACATTCACAGATTCTAGAGATTAGCATGAAGGCCTATCTTTTGGGAAATGGGCCACTATTCACCCACTTGACCGGCTAAATGCCATCAACAGCTAGAACAGCACCCAGCATATAGTAATGCAATAAATGCTGAACGAAAGGATGAGTCTTCTTTGGTCACTTCAAAGACCCTGAGCTAGACCCTCTGACAGTTCCTAAGGACACTGAATGCCTGGGACCCACCTCTGAACTTGAGGAGCTCGAGCTCTTGAGAGGAAGTACAGTCAGACAGAATCTTAGCTTCATCACCTACTAACTAGGCAGCTGTGAAACTCAGCCCTCCTTCCCTGGCCAAAGAATAAAGAAAATAATACTAGTGGCTAGGGAAAGGGGCTGGGGGTTCGTTGTTGCCTTACTTGTAGAGGGGCCCACAGACCCCTTCCTCTGTCCTCACTCACTTGCCGTCAAAAACCAAAAAAGGAATTATCTGACCAGTGAGTTTGGTAAGACTAATGTGTCCATGCCCCTTCAGCCCTTCTCTTTATCTGGGGAGAGCTGGCTTGCCTTCATGGGGCATGCATTTTGCTCTCTGCTAACAACTTAGACTTCTGTGCTCTCACCTGAGACAGCTTGTCCCAGTAAGGTCCCAGTAAGCGTGTATATGTCCCAGGGGAAGGAATGAGATAACTGTGAGCTTCAGCATGAGAAAGCCAGCTTCCCTGCAGATACAAGCCACCTTCTCCAATATCAGCTGTTGTATCAGTAATAAACATGGCCTGCCGTCTCTTATTTGTCTTGTTCTTTCATCTTATTTCTTAATTAGGCCAGAATAAGGGAGAAAAAGGAGGGTGTCGTCTCCTGGTGCAACAACTATTGTTAAGTGGCTACTGGAAAATTTAAATAAGATAACACATGTAAAAGTATGTCTGAGACACAGTCAAGGGCAACTAAGCCATTCTCCCCTTCAGCACACAGCACCCCTCCACACTCCCAGTAGGGGGGAAGCACCAGGCCTGACACGAGACTGCTGCCCGGCTTCTGGGCACCCTGAGCTTGCTGGTCCCAGGGCCAGGGCCCGCTTCAGATGCCGCCTGCTCCCGAGTTGCCGACAGCCTGGGTGGTAATCAGGGATTCCAGCCGAGCCTTTGATGCCACAGCCGGCGCGGCGAACTGGGCACTGTTTGAAGTGCCTGCCTGTGTAATAAGGCTTTCTAATTCACTCGAACCAAAGCAACATTTGCAGTAAAGATCATTTTTGGAATGAAAAATACATTGTGACTGGAGGGTCTGGGTTTGTTTCAAAAAGGGAGATCACCCACAAGCATCACACTCTCTAAGAAGCCACCCGCCCGCGTGTTTTAAGATGGAGAGCACACCACTCAGAATTTCAAAGTGCTGTTAATTAAGAGCAGTTTATTAAAATGTCAATCTTTTGAACCAAAACAACTCTCTTCCCTAGATTGCCACTGGGCTTCCTAGCCATTCTTCCCGTCCTGGATAATCCAGCGGGCAGCTTCACCAAGGCCCACACACAAAAAAAATACCCGTCGATACACTGCTCCTGAAGAACAGGGAAGAAGTGATCCTGCAGACATGCCCCAACACCTGCCATTCTGACAGCCCATCCCCAGGAGCCCATCTTTCAAGAGAACAGACGGCACAGCGACTAAGGGTATGGACTCAGGGGTCAGACCGCCCAGGCTGGAGTCTCAGCCCTGCCCTGCCGCTGGCTAACCTGGAGTAAAGAGTTAACCTTCTTGTGCCTCAGTTTCTTCTATAAAGTGGAGTGATTGTAATACTACCTACCATACTGGCTGCTGTGAGGGGCAAAACAGATAATACACAGAAAGCATCTGGTGTGATGGCTGGTACACAGTTAGTGCTAAATGAGCATTAGCACTATTATTTCCTAAAGTCTGTGTGAGCATGCACTAAATCTCATTTATTTCTTTACAGACCTGTCTCTTTCAAGGCAGGAAATGAGCCTATTCAGTTTGGTAATCGCAGTAATCAAGATTTAGCACCCAGTTCACTACTGGTGAGAATGCAAACTGGTGAAGCCACTGTAGAACAGAGTATAGAGATTCCTCAAAAAAATTAAAATAGAATTACTGTACAATCTAGTAATTCAACTACTACGTATTTACCCAAAGAAAATAAAAGCACTAATTTGAAAAGATATATGCACCCCAGTGTTTACTGAAGTATTGTTTACAAAAGCTATGGAAGCGACCGAAGTGTCCCTTAGTAGATAAATGTGTAAAAAAGACATGGTATGTACATACAATGAAATATTACTCAGCCATAAAAAAAAAAAAAGAATGAGATCTGGCCATTCATAACAAGATGGATGGACCTAGAGTGTATACAGACAGAAAGGTAAATATTGTATGATTTTGTTTATATATAGAATTGAGAATAAAGCAAATGAAGAAATAGGGGGTAAAAAAGAGACAAAACAAAAACAACAGACTACTAAATAAGAAAAATAAAACTAGAGGTTGCCAGAGAGGAGGAAAGGTGATGGGTGAAATAGATAAAGGGGATTAAGAGGTACAAACTACCAGTTACAAAACAAATACTTCATGGAGAGGAAAAGTACAGCATAGGGAATATAGTCAGTAAGATTTTAACGTATGGTGACAGATGGTGACTGCACTTAAGGGAGTGAGCACTGAGTAGTGCATGGAATTGTTGAATCATTATGTTGTACCCTTTAAACTAATATAACACTGTATGTTAATTATATTCCAATAAGATAAATTAGGTAAAAACATGATTAGCTGAACAGAGTTAAAATAAGTTTTTAAAAAGAAAAAAAGATTTAGCCCCAGTACGTACAGAGTAAATGTCTGTCAAATAGATGAGTCCATAAGTGAATGAATGCAGGCAGAGTCCCCACGGATATCCGTGAACAGGACAATGTCAGCTGCTGTGCAGGAACGCATGAGCAGAGAGCTGCCAGAGGGTACAGGGCTGTGCAGTGGTAGCTTCTGGCTTGACTCCCAGCGGCCCCCTCCCCTGGGTGTGGGGGGACCTGGATACATGCTCCTCATGATAGAATACGGCAAATTGTGATGGGATGTCACTTCCATGATGAAGTGATACAGACTGTGACTTCCATCTCTCTGGCTCTCTTTTGCCCTCTCAGCTTTCCTGCTTCGAGGAAGAGACTCCTGTGGCAAAGAAATGGGGATATCTTCTGCCCAACAGCCAGCAGGGAACTGCATCCTGCCAATGGCCATGTGAGCCTGGAGTGGCCCCTTCCCCATCTGAGCCTTCAGATGACTGCAGCCCCAGCCTGCACCTTGACTGCACCAGTGAGACACTATGAAGCTACACCCAGATTCCCGACTTACAGACAATTAATGCTGTTGTTCCAAGCCACCAGGTTTTGTTACACAGCAACAGATAACTAATGCAAGCTCTGAGGGAAGTGAAGAACCTGGGGTAGGGATAGGGCTGCTTCCCACCTTACCTGGAATCTATCCCGCAGCTTACTTTCTGCAAGGGATCCCAAGAAAAAGACTCAAGTCAGGAGGCCTGGGTTTGAGTCTCAGCTCTGCTGTTCTTGAGTATATAATCTTGGGAAGGTCCCATAATTTCTCTAAGCCTGATTCTTTGTCTGTAAAGAAAGATCACAATGCCTACCTCACAAGTATATTAAAAGATTGAGATTGTGTATGTGAAGATGCCTGGCAGAGCTTTTCAAGGGAGAAACAGATGAGAATGACCTGTTCCCTCACTCTAATGGCCACCTGAGGGCCCCACCTGTCCCTTCAATGATTCAACACATAATCTTGAGTAACAGGCTTTGCACTAAGCACCAGGGACACAGGAGTAAACAAAACAGCCAGTCCCTGCCCTCACAGTTTACTTTTTGGTAGAGTGATAGAAATTGACCTTGCAAGGCCAGGAGTGAGATGCAACAATGGAAGTGCAATGATCCTGGAGGGAAGATACGCCGGGGCTAAGGGAGGACATGGGTTAGTGTACGCAGGGAAGAAGGCTCTCTGAAGAAGTGGCCTTTGAGATCAGAACTAAAGGGTTAGTGGGATCATCTGAGTGAAGAAGGTGGCAGAAGGATCAGTGTGTTCAAAGGCCTAGCGATAAGAAATGGCAGAGCAAGTTCTCATTCAAGAGTTATGTATTTAGCAGATACTGTATTCCAGACACTGTTCTAGGCACTGAGGATGCAACATTGATCAAAACACAATTTCCTTCCTTTGTAAAGCTTATATTCTAGTACATAGGACACAGCAGATGGAATGGTCTCGAGGATGAGATGATAATGAATGGTCTACAGCCAGCAAGAAGGCCAGCGGGCTAGAATGGAGAAGTCAAGGAAGAAATGACCAGAAACAAGGCCAGCAAGGTGGACGGGGAACATCATGCGAGGGACTCCAGGCCAAGGGGAGAAGGTTGGAATTTTTATCCTGGGGTCAACATGACAATGTTTGAGTTCTGGAGACATATGGCATGGAGAATGAATGGGGCAATGGTGGGACAGGAGTCTGGGCAGCCAGTGGGGGGACGGGGGGGAGCTGCCACAGGACAAGTATGAGAGAGAGATGGCAGCAGTGAGGCTGAAGGGCAGAGCAGGCTTCTAGAGCCTGGGACTCCCATTGGGCTTTAACTCATCAAGCCAGAAATCCACACTTATCTCTGACCAAGTCCCCTTCCTCTAGGACTTTTCCTGCAGAGGATCTCCTCCCCAGCTGGGGAATAAGAATCAGCCCAGATCTTTAGAGGACTGCCACACTCCTCCATTATGAACCATCTATCAAAGGTCTCTGCACGAAGGATGGTAGCATAGGCTCTGGACACAAATTGCCAGGGTTCAAATGCCAACCCTACCACTTAGTAGCTGTGGACCTTTAAGTAAGTTACTTAAACTCTCCATGCTTCAGTTCCCTCAACAGTGAGACAGGCATTGTAATGCCACTTCATAGGGCTGTCACACAGATTAAGTGAGGACAAGTGCTAGAGCCCTGGCACAGTGAGTGCTCTCTAGTGTGAGTGATTAGGGGGGTAAAGGGCCCATAGGCTGCCCTTCTCTGTGACTTCCTCCTCACCAAGCTTCAAATCCCCAGGGTTTAGAAAAACAAAGGACAAATGATGTCTCCCCACACTCATTCTATGTGCTCTGGCCTGACTTAACAGGTCCCCCAAAGAACCAAAGCTTTCTTCTCTGCTCTGTCCTGCATCAGCCAGCTACACCCTACCCAGGTGTGCTCTACGACCATGCCCATAGCATGCTGCCAGCAGGTGAGTCAGGTGTGTGAGGCAGCAAGACAGTCCAGGTCCTGAAACCTGCCCTCAGTGTCCATCTTTCCAGAAAATTTCTCCCAGTTGGTTCAGGAAGGGCTGGGAATGTCCCACCCTAGTCTCTGATGGGTGCTAATGCCCACCCAATGCTCAGCATCTATGACTTAAATGAATGGATGAATACATGAATGGAGGAAATGAATGAAAGAATGAGGGTGTCTTCCCCACTGATACGTGAGTTTTGGAGGGCATTCATTCATTTATCCAACAGATTTATTGTGTGTGGAGCTTCTCAAGTGATCCTCCAAATCTAGGCTTTATTTACTCAACTCCAGGTCCCAGGGGCCTGACTTCCATGAACCACATTATCCAGGTGTCCTTGTCCTTTGGTTTCATGAGACCAAAGGACAAGAAGAGACCAAAGCAGTCTGGTAACTGTTGTCACCCACCTGGGACAAGTGAGCAGCCCTCTGTCCCTAGCCCTGGGGTGCTTCACACCCTTGTTGGTGTTCCTTAACCATGAATACAGTTGATATACAGCCCTTTTATTAAATTCCTTCAAAACTCACACTCCTCCCACCTCACCCCTCCCCCTACATTTGGCACAGTGCATCACTTGGTTTCTGCCAGGTCCTCCAGCCATACAGCCTGCTCTTCTAGGCAGCCTTCTAATCACTGAAGCAAAGGAGGAAATTCCTGCCCTCAGGGAACTTGTTGTAGTGGGAAGAGACTAACAAGAAGTGTGGTCAGTAAATAAAATATACATTAGTTAGCAATAAAAGCCAAGAGACGGGTGTTGGGAATTGTTGCGGGTAAAGACGGTTGCCATTTTAGATCAAGAGGCAAGGGAGATCTCACTGAGAGGGTAAGGCTAAAAAAAAGATCTGAGTAAGTCAAGGGGTATGGCTTCTGAAAGAAGAGAAGCAGAGGGAAGAAAAGTGCAAAGGCCCTGAGGCACAGTCCTTCTTGGTCAAGGAATTAGAGAAGGCACAGCCTAGCCTTTTGTCTCTCTCAGTACCAGACACCAGGGAGACTTTAGTGAATACCGTCATTGAAAGAGAGAGAGGGGCGCCTGGGTGGCTTAGTCGGTTAAGCATCCGACTTTCGCTTGGGTCATGATCTTGCGGTTCGTGGGTTCGAGCCCCGCGTCGGGCCCTGTGCTGACTGTCAGCTCAGAGCCTGGAGCCTGTTTCAGTCTGTGACTCCCTCTCTCTCTGACCCTCCCCTGCTCACGCTGTCTCTCTCTCTCTCTCCTAGAAATAAATAAAACATTAAAAAAAAAATTTCCTTTAAAAAAAGAAAAAAGAAAGAAAGAAAGAGACAGAAGAGAAGGAAAGACAGAGGGAACACTGGTTGGGCAATGCTCTTACCACAGTGTCAACCACAGGAGCCTCCCTCAGGCTCAGTGCCCACTGGGTGATTAGCTCAGCTTCTTACCTCAGACATGAGGGTCTCTAGGTCATCACCAGGAGTGGGGCCCACCACCACATTGCTAACCAACTCCCACCATGACCATCTCTTCTGGTACTCCTGTTGGTGGAAGCTCCCACCTCCCAGATTGTACAACCTTCCCTCAAGAGAGCTGGTTCCCAAGGTTTTCAGTGGCAGCCCCCTGCTGGGAAGGAGACAACCACACAGAGGGGCCCTGGTCCCTGGGGCCTGAGGCCTGCCCTACTCCCCAGGCTCACTGCCCTAGGGTCTCCTTGGCTGACCACAGGCAAGACCAGACCCGGCAGAAGGGAGGGGGAAGGAGAGGAAGAGAAGGGG
This sequence comes from Proteles cristata cristata, assembly GCA_017311185.1. Taxonomy (NCBI): domain Eukaryota; kingdom Metazoa; phylum Chordata; class Mammalia; order Carnivora; family Hyaenidae; genus Proteles; species Proteles cristata. Next base: position 46,272 of record JAESUZ010001774.1, on the reverse strand, counting down.
GAGTAGGCAGAAGGCAGCCCAGCCTTGTGTTTGGGGAGCCTGTCCCTGGGGAGTCTCTCTCCCTTTGGTGATTGTTTCCCAGGCTCCCTGGAGCCAGAGGACGATGGAATGTTCTTATCACTTCCCAGAGGGAAGGCTTTCTTCTTCCTTCACAAAAATGTTAAGCTTCATAATCCGATAGGGAACCTGGACAGCCTGCAGCTGGTGGCCTGGGTCCTACTTCTGGGAACTGGGGGGAGGGGAGACAGATGGGAGGGGAGGAAATGGAGGAGGGGAAGGCCTATTGAGCAAGACCAGGGAAGGAGGACTCTGAGTGAGGGCAGGGGCCTGGCAGACCCTCCCACAGCACATGAGAAACCTTGGCAATGAACCTCAGTCCCCAAGATTGTGAGAGATGCCCCCCTTCCCCAATCACACCACACCCCTGAACTATGAAGAGCAGGGTCCCAGCCAAGGCAGAGTGGACTCTGCAGCCTCTAGGTCGATGGCCTATTCACACACTTCCATGAAGAGCAGGGCCACTCTCTCTGCAGGGCAGGTTGCTGTGTCCCTCGTGGGAAGCTGGGTCTGGACCAGTCCCTGCTCACAGGGCTGCAATCACAGGTCAGAGGTCTGCACAGAAGGAGAGAGGACATGTGGCCTCAAGGGGCCACCTTCCTCAGAAAACCAGAGTTCCATGAGCCTAGGACTCTGATTTGCTAGGAACAGGTCCACGTCTTGAAGGGGCAGGGTGGGGAGGCTCCCTGAGACTCTGAAATATAGCTCGAGCCAATGAAGATTATACGAACAAGGTGACATGTCACCATTCATTCATGCATTCATTCAGCAGATATTCATTCGGTGTCTTCTGGTGAGGAAGCCAGCGAGGCACTAATGGCAAGCAGTTGCCGAACTCCCATCTTTGTCCTACCTCAGGGCCCTGAAACTCCCCAGGTTAGCATTTGGATCTGTAAATGCCCCAGAGGACCACAGCTCTGGGAGGCCAATAGGCCCTGCCACCTTCTCATGATCCCCAAGAAGGAGCAGCTCCTCCCCAGGTTGGTGTGGTCAGAGGAGAAGGTGCACTGGGGGACCCAGGGCCAGGCCTCTCAGAGCCCATGTGCCCTCTGCTCTCTTCACCTCCGTCCATAGGGGTGACCATGGCTGGCCATCCCTGGTCCTGCCGACTACTGGACTCCAGAACAATTGTGCTAAAAAGACAAGAACTTGGCCACTTGGGTCACCTTCCAGATGGATGCCTGGTTGGTGAGCTTTGGCCGCACAACTCCACTGCAGGGAGCTCCATCGCAGGGCTGGCCACTCCATTAGACAGCCCTTCCCACCTCCCCCACAGTCAGATGCTAATGCAAACTGGCTTTTCAAATCCACGCTATATTGGAATATCTTTCCACATACACACTCATTTCATCCTTAGATATACATATGAGAAGTTTTATTTGTAGACTTAAAACTTTCAGTGATGGTTATCTAAGTGGGGTTTCATATAGGAAGACTCAACCTCCTAAAATATGTATTTACATATTGCTTGCATTTGTATAGGATATGCATTACTTTTATGATAAAGAACAACATAGACATTTCTATTCTGAAAGTAAAAAATAAATTAAAGGTTGTCTAAAAAAAGAAAGCCCTTTGTGTGGTGGAGCAGTGGCATAAACTGAGTGAAAGACCATAGCAGTGGGCATTGGGGGATGAGATGGGTGTTCAATTCCACACCTGATGTGCCCTGAGGCCACACCCCCCAACACAGGGTGACGCATTCCCAACCAGCACTGACTACCCTTATGTGAGCCAGTGGAGGGAAGGGTCTACCCTGGGGGACTGCATGGGCAGGGGTAGGATCAAAGTCAAGCTAACAGGGTTAACAGCCATCCCCCACTTGACACCAGACCATGTTATCTTCAGGAAAAATGAATGGTCACCTGGGCCAGGTGTGCTATTGTCAGTGTCAACCAGGAGGGAGCCAGCTGCGATTTAGTAGACTCTGAGGGCACACCTCCTCCTTTGCTCACCAGATAGATCTCAAGGCCACCCCTGAGCTGCAGGATGGAGCAGAGGGAAGCCTCCTTCCATTTGCTCAAAGCTGGAAGGTGCTCAAATTCACAAATATTAAAAGAAGGAGAAAGAGAGGGAGAAGGAGGAGGAGAAGAAGGAGTGGAAGAGGAAGAAGGAAAGGAAAGGAAGAGAAAAGAAAGAAAAGAAGAAAGAAAAGAAAAGAGAAGAGAAGAGAAGAGAAGAGAAGAGAAGAGAAGAGAAGAGAAGAGAAGAGTACAAGAGCGAGGAGGGTTGGGGAACCTCTTCCCCCAGGTCATATGTGACTTCCAGGGTAAAGGAGGTAAGGACACCTGACTACAGGTCTTTGGGCAGAAGAGCTATGTGGAAATGAGAGGAAGGTGAGGCATCTGTGCATTCTAGGCTTACTGCCACTGTCCTTAGGAGAGAAAAAAGAAAAAAAAAGAAAGAAAAAGACCTCTGTGCTTCTCTTTTGAGATGGGCTCTGCACACCTCTGAGGTGCTCATCTGTCACTTTTGAAGAGCCCTCCCCACTGCCTTCTGCTTTTGGGGAAACCCCCTCTTCGAGTCTTGGCTGGAGGCAGAGACCACCTCTTTGTATGGAAGCCAGACCACTGCCTTCCCAGCCTCCTTGCAGCCAAAGCTCAAGCCCATGACCTCACTCTGGTGACCCAACTCACCCACATCAAACCTGGAATGGAAAGGAAATGACGTAACCAAGCAGATGTGTCCTGGAGTCCATTTCGGTGAGAGTACAGCAGCTCCTACACCAGATTCTAGAAGAACCAGGACTAATGTTCTGAGCATCCAGTACCAAGCGCTGGCAGTGACAGTGCCCACTGCAGTGTCAGCACCCTGCAGTGACAGCCATAGAGCTCTCCTCAGGCCCATCAGTTCTACAAAGTGATTCCAGTGTTGTTTCTGGCTGGGAGGCCTCTAGGCCAGGAGCCCTGGCCCTTCCAGAGATTCTGCAAGTACCCAGCACCCTTTTAATAAACTGTCACTTTAATCAAATTGGCCAGAGCTGTTTTCTGTATTTGCAAGGCAGAAGCCACGCCTGAATAAAAGGCCTGTCTGGGTTTGGTTTGAGGAGGGTCAGGAAGCCAGGAGGTTCTCAGGAAGGAACAAGCCGTCATGGACATGTCACCCTGTGGAGAACTGAGTAGTGTCCATTGGTTATCAGCATCAATGGGCAAGACCCCCCACTTCACCCCCTTTCTCCTGCACCATACATAATAAAACAACTTCCTGACTTCCTGACTTTTATCTGCAGGATGGTATAGAAGCCCCAGGATTTGAAGCCCAGGGAAAGCTAGTGTTCCCTTCCCTATAGCAGCCTTTCTCCATGCCACCATGTTGCGCAGCCCAGCCCAGGGGGAATATTTACAGCTCATTCTATGAAAATAGCACCTTTACTCTTGGTGACATGATTCCACAGAGCAGGATGAATGCCACCCCAGAGCTGTATAGTGCAAGCCAGTGGCCTGGCCATCACAGGGCAGTTGAGAAAAGAGTTCTGAGTCAAGGCCATAGAGCACTGGGAGGTACACGCTGGCTGGGAGTGTGAAAGGGCTTCTCTATAATCAGAGTGTTCCCACCCTCCCAAACCCTCTTGCCTGCCAGCGTCCACATCTCTGCTGCCCACCCCAGATGCCACAGTCCAAGAGACTCCCCTGGCCTGGACACATATTCCTTGCACACACCCCTTTCCTTAACACCTTCTCCTTCACTGGAATGTGTGCGTGTAAGTTCGTTTGAGGGCCAGCTTGAGAAGGGGGCTGATGGGTGAACACTGTGTGTGCGTGCACCCACCCGTGCTAGGGAAGCACAAGCACAATCTCTCTGGAGACTGGCTGGACCCTGAGATGCTATCGGCACCTCCTCACTCTTGCTCTGCTGGCGCCAACACAAACAGAGCCGCAGAGCCGCCCCCAGGCTGGCCGCCCGAGAAGGCCCACGCCTCTGTCCCACCCTCTTGGGCAGCTACCCATGGAGCCAGGAGCCAGGTATCAGGCTTCAGCTGGCCAGGCTCCCAGCAGCTCCTGCTGGCCCTCGCTGGCCTGCAGCCCAGCCTGCCCACAGGCGCTGGCCGCAGCCTGAGTGTGGGGCCTCGGAGCTCAGCCCCACTAGCACCCACCAGCCACCAGCCCATCCAGCCACTGGCCCCTCCAGCCCCTGGGGTGCTAGCTTGGCAGAGAAGCAGGGCGTGTGGATGAGGGTGCCCTGACTCACTGAGTTTCCCTGAGACCTCCAAATCTGCCCCAGGGCCATTTCCATGAGGCAACAGGAAACCCAAGCACTCGGGCCAGAAACAGAACATTTTGAACAATTTGAGGGGAAAAAATTATTCAGACCAATTTGAAGACATCTGAGAGCTCGAGGGGAAAATTGCAGCCACCTCTTCAGGCACTATTGTGTGTTCACGCCAAACCCCAAACAGTTTGGACCAAAGTAGCACAAAGGCTGCAAGTCCCCACATCCCTCCAGCAGGGTACTGGCCTGATGCCTGGGGCTTTCGTCCTCTGGACCACTGGGCACATTCTCTCCTCCATGACTCTACTTTTCTGGACTCCCATTGTGTGTGGTTGATGCTATGGTACCACCCACCAACTGGAGCCATCTCCCTGTCCTTTAGAACTCAGCTCAGATACTGCTCCCTCTGTAAAGCTTCCCTAGTCCTCTGGGACACCTACTACGTGTCCTGATACATTCATTGTGCCATGGGCTCCTTAAGACTACTGTTTGCTGAGCTTCAGATAGGTCACCCCATTTAAAGGCACCACTACCTTATGAGTGTCATCATGCAAATCATCACTTCAAAGATGAAGACACTGAGGCTCAGAGATTTAAGTCGCTTGCTTTAAGTCACAGTTACTAGGTACCAGAGCTGGGATTTAGAACCAGGGAGTGGCCAGTGTGGGGGCATAGACTTTTCTCTGAACCATTCCTCCTATCTCTCTAGGAGCTTCCCAGGAAAGGAGAGGCCAGCTCTGTTTGGGGAGGGGGAAGAGTCAGGAAGCACAGAATGGAAATTTCCACAGAGGATCCAGGTAGTAAAGGATGCACAGATATTAACCAGGTAAGCACAAAAAGCTTTCCCAATGGAAAGCACAGCAGGTAAAAAAGCCTAGAAAGGCAAAATGGCAGAGGGCCCTGGCTCTGGGTTCCTGTATGCGGGGTGTGAGAAAGATATGAGGAACAGTGCTGGAAAGTTGGGTCGGACTCTGGCAGCATCACTGAGCCACAACTCCCTTAGAGATATACACACACACACACACACACACACACACACACACAAGGCCTGGGCTCTCAGCCTCTGTTCTGTAGGCGGGAAAATGCCAGAGCTGTGATATAGGAGGGAGAGGGAATGTGCATATCTGACTGGAGACCCATCCCTCACCATCATTCAGAGACCTCCTGGAGCCAGGTCAGGGCAGGTCAAGGCCAAGTCTAGTCACCACTTATGGGGGTGGGAAAAGGAACAATGATGAAGGACAGAAGGACACCTCTGGGAGGCATTACAGAAACATAATTTTTTAAAAATATTTTTTTTGCCTAGTTTCTCTGATCATATTCAATTAGAAAAACTTTTTATTTATTTTCAAGTTCTTTCCTTCAAAAAAAGGCTATACATGCTTATAACCAAAAAAATTGTTTTAAACAAATTTTTAAGTGTATGAGGTAAAAAGAGGAAGTCACCTTTTTGTATATCCCCATCTACTTCCCTTCCTAGAGGTCATTCCGGCAATAAATTTGATTCTTCTAAATTTGAATTCTTCTAGTGGCTTAAACATACCTGGCTATTCACACGTACAGGAGCTTTTCTTACTTTAAGAGCTACATTTTTAGCATTGTGCTTTTTTTTTTTTTAACATTTATTTATATTTGTGTGAGAGAGAGACACGGAGAGACAGATTGTGAGGGGGGAGGGACAGAGAGAGAGAGGGAGACACAGAATCCAAAGTAGGCTCCAGACTCCAAGCAGTCAGCACAGAGACTGGTGTGGGGCTCAAACTCACAGACTGCAAGATCATGACTTGAGGCAAAGTTGGACATTTCACCAACTGAGCCACCCAGGTGCCCCAGCATGTGCTCTTTTTTTCACTCAGTAATATATGGTGAATATCATCATTCGCCCAAATAAATATTCACTGAGGTTCTATAGCGTGCCAGGCCCAGGGCCAGGAGGCTGAGCAGAGCACAGCATAGCATAGGGAGGTCTGGCTCTTGCCATCAGGGCTTCCACAGGCCAACACGAAATAATTATAGACCGTGAATAGGGTTGTGATGGGCGCTGCATGCAACAATAATGGGTATGCTTCAGCCACAGGTAAGGGGAGTATTTTCTCAAAACATTTAAACTGCGACTTAAAATGTGAGAGACAGAGAAGGAGCCAGAGGAAAGAACCCAGTACCAAGTCACCCCCAGGAGCTCAGGCCCTGCAGGGAGTCCATGTGAGCAAGGGGAAGGAAGGCAGATGAGGGGGTGGAAAGGGCAGAGGGCTGGGTCTGCCAGGCCATGCAGGTAGAGGTTCTGACTTCTGATCTTGTTCTAAGCACAGCAAGAGGGTTTTAGGCAGGAGAACGGTATTACCTGACTTGTGTTTTTGAAAGATCCCTCTGCACTTCCTCACCAACACTTGTTATTTCTTATCTTGTTTATTTTAGCCATTCTGACAGACGTGAGGTGATATCTCATTATGGTTTGATTTCATTTATTTCCTTGATGATGACTGACGTTGAGCATCTTTTTGTGTGTTGTTGGCCATCTGTCTGTCCTCTTTGGAAAATTATTTATTGGGGTCCTCTATTTCTTAATCAGATTGATTTATGTTGAGTTTTGTAACTTCTTTACATAGTTTGAATATTAACCCCTTATCATATATATCATTTGCAAATGTCTTCTCCCATTTGGTACACTGCCTTTTTGCTTTGTTGGTAGTTTCTTTTGCTGAGCAAAGCTTTTTATTTTGATGTGGTCTCAACAGTTTATTCTTGCTTTTGTTTTCCTTGTCTTAGGAAACATATGTGGAACATGTTGCTATGGCCAGTGTCAAAGAAATTATTGCTTGTGCTCTCTTCTAGGATTTTTATGGTTTGAAGTTTCATATTTAGGCCTTTTATCAATTTGAGTTTATTTTTGTATCTGATGTTACAAAGGGGACCAGTTTCATTCTTGTGTATGTAGCTGTCCAATACTCCCAGCACCACTTACTGAAGAGACTATCTTTTCCCCAATGTATATGCTTGTCTCCTTTATTGCAGCATTTTTTATAAGAGCCAAGATATGGAACCAACCCAAGTGTCCATCAATAGATGAATGGAGAAAGGAGAAAGAGGATGTGGGGCATATGTATACAGACACACACACACACACACAACTAGAATATTACACAGCCACTAAAAAAGATGAGATCCTGCCATTTGCAATCACATGATGAACCTAGAAGGGGCTACACTAAGTGAAACAAGTTGGACTGGGACAGACAAATACTGTATCATTTTACTCATGTGTAGAATCTAAAAAAGGCAAAGGAGATTATTAAACATACAGCTAAAAAATAGAGTCAGACCTTCAAATGCAGATAACAAACTGATGGTTGCTAAAGGAAAGGAAGTTGGGGAGGATGGGGGAAGTGTGTGAAGGGGAGTGGAAGGTACAGGTTTGCAGTATGGAATGAATATGTCATGGGGATAAAAGGCACAGCACAGGAAATACAGTCAATGATACTGAAATGGCACTGGATATGGTGACATATGGTGGCTACGCTTGTGGTAAACACAGAATAATGCATAGAGATGTTGAGCCACTATGTTGTATACCTGACACTAATGTACCAGTGGGTGTCAGCTATACTCAAATAAAAATATTAATAAAAACAAAAGATCCTTTTGCCTACTCTTTGGAATGTGGATTACAGGGAATAAGATGAAAGGTAGTTTCAAAGACCAGTTCAAAGGTAGAAGAGACAAAGTAACTACCCCCACCCCCAAGATGTCCACATTTCATCCCTGTACCTATGAATTTGTTAGGTTATATGGCAAAGGAGACATAAGGTTGCAGATGGAATTACGGTTACCAATCAGCTAACCTTAAGAGATGGAGATTACCCTGGATTACATGCAGGTGTCCAATGTAATCACAAAGATTCTTACTTTATTCTGCAGGCCCTGTGAGGGCAGGGCTGTCTCATTCACTGCTGTGTCCCCAGCATCCATCAGAATGCCTGGAACATAGTAGTTGCTCAGTAAATATTTGTTGAATGAATTATTAATTAAACACAAGGGAGAATCTAGGAAGGCCAAGTTTGGGGAAAGACAATGAATTCAAAGGTCAGCGCTATGTCTTCCAAGCGGCTCTGCGGCCCACTGTACCCATCAGAAAGATATGGTGGGAGCAGTGAACGACACGTGGCTGGGGTAGGAAAAATGAGGCCCCTGCTGGGAGGGGCTCCCAACTGCCCCTTGCCTGTGAGGCAGCGCTCAGAGAATGTGGCAGGCCAGGGTTCCCCAAGGCAGGCAGGCCGCCTGGAGGTGGCTCAGCTGACATTATCCACTAATAGGAGGTCCTTATCACCTGGGATAGAGCTGGGCGCTCTCCTTAATTCAGAAGAAAGCTACTCTCTGGGAAACAGGTGCCAATTTGCAGCAATCACAATAAGAAACATCCTCTCTCTGGCTGATGCAAGCCAACAAGGTAATAGGGCATTGTGCAGTGCTGTGAGATCAAAAGATTTTTTTTTTCCAAGCCCAAGGTGGGCACTTAATCCATCTTTGCTCTCTCTCTCTCCCTCCATTACAGCCCTCGAATGTACTATTTACAGGGCCTACATTAGCTGCCTTTTCAGATATCGTGCTTCCTCAAAACCACTCCAGAAGGAAAAGTGAATTAGAAATGAATTTGAGACGCTAGCAGAGGCCTTCACCACCTCCTCCCTGCCCCCAGGCCAGCAAGCAACAGCTTCTAGCCTGGATGTGGGAGCCCCGGGCCCACAGGCTCCCTGGGACACCACTGTCCTCCACAGTGGATGCGCTGGCTCTGGCCCCTGGGCTCGTGTAGGAGCCACGGGGCTGAGGGAGGGCTGAGCACGAGATGTGGGTAAGGAGATGGGGCAGGAAATGCCAAGACTGGGCAAGGACGGGGGAAGCCAGGCTGAGATAAAGAAGCAAATCTGGGATGTGGCTCCTGGGGAAGGAGGCCATTTTGGACGACCCCTGACCTCTGGAGGGTCTCCTGGCAGGGCTGGATGCCGGCCTTCCGCACACAGCTTCCCACTTTTCTTTGCCTGGACCCCTCCCTGACAAGGACTCCCCTCCAGGGACCCCAGGCACCATTGCTAGGTTCAGGCAGCTGCCTGGGTGGGCACTATCTTTTTACAGATCCAGGCCCAGCTTCCAGCACCTTCTCCACCCTGCCACGGCCGCCTCCCTCTTTCCAGACTCAGTTACCAATGCAACAATCCCTGACACACAGGCATACCCCTGGTGTGGCATTCCAGGAAGGGTAAGAGAGGGCAGCAATGTGGGAATTTCTGTCCCGAGAGTGAGAGGAAGTTTCAACATAAGAATGCTCCATCAGAAATTCCCCATCCTGGCTCCTCCTTTCACAGGTAAGAACTAATACTAATACTGGTAAACTAATACTAGGGATCAGACGTTTCTGACCCATATCCAAATGCTCTGGCATTTATTTGAACAAACTTGGACTTCATCTCAGCTGAGGCTCTGGACCCAGAGTTGGGACATGGAGAAGAGAGGAGGATCCCAACACAGCTCCAGCTCCACCTAAATCATCATATTCATTGGGACTTCACCTAGGAGTTTGAAAGTTAAGTGAATAACTAGGGGAGAAGTCGAGGGCCCACATCAGGCCAGTGGGTTTTCTCTCCCCACCATGAGGGAAGCAGGCTCTCAAACAGCTTCCAGTGATCCTGGCCTCCTGCCTTCACACCCTTGTGTAAATCCCCCCCACCCCCCACCACTTACAATGTGGGTTGGACCTCATGACTCACTTCTAACAAATAGAATGTGGCAAAAATGATGAGATGCCATTCCAAGTTTTGGTTATAAAAAAGGAGATTCTAAGCAACTATGGAAAACAGTCATAAAAAGGAATGAAATCTTGCCATTCATGACAACATGGATGGACCTAGAAGGCATTATGCTAAGTGAAATATGTCATATCGAAAAAGACAAATGGCACATGATTTCGCTTATATGTGAAATCTAAAAACCAAAACAAATGAGCAAACAAAAACAAACAACAATAACAATCAACAGAAACAGACTCATAAATACAGAGAACTGGTGGTTGCCAGAGGGGAGGAGGAGGATGAGGAGATAGAAAAATAGGTGGCGGGGATTAAGAGGCACAAAATTCTGAAATGAGTCATGGAGATGAAAGTATGGCATATGGAATAAATAATTAAAAAATTAATAAAGTTTTCAAAGATCCTATTTCTGGCTTGCCCATCCTCTCTCGCTTGCTCTCTCTCCACTCTGCCTCTGAGGGACCATACTGTGAGCTTTCCTGTGCCAAGAGCCCTTCTTGGCAAGGATGTCTCTGGCCAACAACCAGCAGGGACCTAAGGTCTATCAGCAACCACGTGAGTGAGGTTGAAGGAGATCTTCAGCCTCCCCTCCCCAGCCCCACCATTGAGGCTTGAAAGGACTGCAACCCCAGCTGGCATGCCAATAGCATCCTTGTGAGAGATTTTGATTCCTAGGTAAGCTCTGCCCACCTGGTTTTCTGATCCACAGGAACTGAATGATAAGAAATGTTATTGTTTTAAGCTGCTAAGTTTGTGGAATAATTTGTTACAGTGCAGTAGACAGCTATTAACACTGAGTCCCTTCTGGAAGGCTGCTTTTCATGGGAAGGATGAGCAGAGGCAGCCGTAAGACTGTCACACTCTAGTGTTGGACTCAAGTCAGGAGTCCTAGGCACCATTACTAGCCCTGCCACTGACCCCACTCTATGGCCTCAGGCAAGACCCTAACCACTTGTGGGTCTTAATTTCCCCAGCTGTAACCGTACTGCTGGAGGGGACTCTGTGGCCTCTCTAACTGCCTGTGAGTCGAGAACCAGGAAAGGGAAATGCAGTCTGAGGCCCTGGATGTCAGAAGAGGAAGGAGGTAAAGGGAAGATACCTCTCCACCCCACACCACACTTTCTGCTCTTTTTTCCAGACCTTACCTGATCTCCTCCAGTTCCTGTCCCCTCAGGGATCACCTGGAACCCCCAACTCAGCCACCCTCAAGGTGAGTACCCCTCAGGGGGCCGAGGTGCCACGAGGAGGCTCCAGGGACAAATATCCACTCCCTTCTTTCCCCAGAGACCCCAGCAGCATTACAGCCCTCCTGCAAAGCAACAGGAATGCTATGGGCCTCTAGCTCTGTACCTCAGGTGGGGGATGGGTGCCCTTCTCTCCACACCAGGCCTGGGATGGTCCCCAAGGTCCTACTTCTCTCCTTTGAGCAGCAGGAAAGCCTGGGAAAGGCCAGGCAGCTCCAAAGCCTCTGGGGGATTAAAAACAAGCCCAAATAAGGGTCCATTTCTACAACATTCCTTCAGGCTGCAAGGGAATGCCAGACCAGGGCAGCCTCACACCACAGCGGCATCCTCCCACAGGGCCAGCCCAGGCCTGGAAGGGCTGTCTAGTGGCCGACCCGTCTGCAGCACAGCTGGCAGGGCTGTTCTGAGCAAATCTGTCCTCTTTAGGTCTGTTTTTCCTCTCATGGGCCTAGGGCAGGGCCTCCTGGGAAGCCAGGACCAGCGGGGTCCCTCAGAGGTTCCCAAACCCTAATCAGGAGGTTCTCTGATAACCCCAGAGGGTGCCCTGGCTGATTCAGCCATTCTACACTTTCAATCCTCCTAAATCAGGCTTTTCAACCTCAGCACTATTGACACTTAGGGCTGGATACTTCTCTGTTATCAGCAGCTGTCTTGTGTATTCGAGAATGTTTAAGAAACATCCCTGGCTTCCACCCACTAGATGTCAGTAGACCACCCCCAGCCCCACTCATTATTAACAACCAAAAAGGTATCCAGACGTGCCAACTATCACCCCCAGTTAAGAACCACTGTCCTAAGTGGATTTAAAGGCCTTTGGCTAGTCTGGCTGCAGGGCTTTGGCAAGAGGAAGGCAGGTGGCAGACAAGAAGAAAATCTCACTGGACACAGGACCACAAATCTCTAACACACACTCTCTCTCTCGCCCTCTCTCTCGCTCTCGCTTACTCATACACACACAAGGGTCATCAGAGCTGATAATCTATCCTTCCTAAAACTTGAGAGGCCAGTATTAGTATGAACCTCAGGGGGCTAAGGGGCTGGTCCAAGGCCACACAGCTCAGCTGGGACTCTTGCCCAGGTCTGTGGGCCTCCAAACCCACACTCTATGCCTGTTCCCTTCACCATTCTACAGGAGAGACTGCACTTCTCTCACTGGTCACACTTCTTCACGGGGCACGCCACCCACCCCCATGCCAGGGTGCCAGGTACCCATACTCCCCGGCTCAGGCTGGGTTTCCTTGAGCCTCCTCCACTGACTTCCACCTTCCAGTTGCTGAATTGCCCTGATCGAGGACGATCGATTTGCATACTGTATCGATCTCAAGGGCTATGTAATGTGTTTGACTTGTGGCACTTTGCATAATTTTCTGATTAAGTTACTTATTTAACCTATTGACCTTTTCTCTTAATTAGAGTATCTGGGTACCGCAAATGTTGAGTAGTAATCAAGTGCATTTCTCTGAGCGGAATGCATGTCCTTGCTGTTTCCCTGCTTCTTTGTGACTCTGCTTCCTCTGCAATGGTTTGTGTTGAACAAGCTGCCCCCCACTTTCGCCAAAGGGAGTGAGAGGGGTGCACGTGGGGCCAGGTCCTCTCTGGCCTCTACTGTGCAAAAAGTTCTCAGAACCTAGGAAAGGGTCAAGACAGGGGACAGCATTAGCTGAAATAAGTGTTCACAGCTGAGTGATGGAGACAGGGGCGTGGCGCAGAGCTTTGGTCCCTTTTATTCCTCAGCTATTGTGTGTAACAAAACACCTCCACATGTGCTAGCCTGGAACAACACCCTTTTGGTACTTCTTAGCAATCTATGGGTTGGCTAGACAGTGCTGAGAATCTGGGCCAGGCTCCAGTGAGTCAAGGAGATGGCAGAGAGACCTGCCCACAATGGGAGGAGCAAAGAACTGAGACAGGTGAGACTTCTCTGTCCGTTTCCAAGGAGAGGTGTCCAGTTAAATGTTGAGTCTTGACACAAGTGCAAAACAAAGGTGACTTTCCCCCTCTCCCCCCCGAGCACCCACCTCAAACTCCAAAACCAAATGTTGTGAGCTTGGAGCCCAGGGAAATGAGGGTGTAGTGTGCTACCACCTCTTGTCTTCACATCTATTTCTTGGAGGGTCTGGATTAAGATACCCTTTTGAGGGTTCATAGAAATCTTCCTGCCTAATTAACAATAGAACTCCCCTATGACCCAGCAATAGCACTGCTAGGAATTTACCCAAGGGATACAGAAATCTGATGCATAGGAGCACGTGTACCCCAATGTTCATAGCAGCACTCTCCACAGTAGCTAAAACATGGAAAGAGCCTAAGTGTCCATCAACGGACGAATGGATCAAGAAGATGTGATTTATCTATACCATGGAATACTACATGGCAATGAGAAACAATGAAATCTGGCCATGTGTAGCAACATGGATGGACCTTGAGGGTGTTAAGCTGAGCGAAATAAGTTAGGCAGAGAAGGACAAATATCATATGTTTGCACGTATAGGAGGATTAGGAGGAACTTAATGGAGGACAATGGGGGAGAAGAAGGGGGGAAATAATAGGGGAAAGGGGGAGAGGCAAACCATGAGAAACTCTTGAATGCTGACAAAAACTGAGGACTGATGGATGTGGGGGGGGAGGGGGGAAGGGCACGGAGGGGGGCACTTGTGGGGATGAGCACTGGGTGTTATATGGAAACCAACTTGACAATAAACTATTTAAAAAATAAAAATAAAAAATAAAACAAAAACAAACAAACAAATCTTCCTGCCTTTCCAGTCACATGGAAGTGGGGGAAGACTGAGAGCCCTGGGTGGCTCTGACCACCACCCTCTCCCTTCTGCAGCCACATTTTTTCCACTCTTCCTCCACTGGCCCCAGGAACTCCAATAATGCCCCTGACCCCCAAGGCTCTAATACAGAATGGACATAGGACTCTCTTAACCCCCAAACCTGTCCAAAAGGGCAGAGTTAGGCCCCAGGGAAGACTCAAGATCATTTTTCAGAGACCCCCACCAGCATCTAAATATGCTCTGACCCCTCCATAGGGGACACTGCCAGTTGTTCTCCAAGATCCACCCTCTCTTCCTCCCATAGTAAGAGCTCTCATTTTTGTTTTCCAGCTTTGAGATATTCTTGACATACAACAAACTGCATATATTTAAAGTGCACAATTTGGTGAGTTTGACACATGCATAGAACCATCACCACAGTCTAGACAGTGATCATGTATCACTCCAAAAGACGTTTTATGCCCTTTTGTAGACTCTTCCTTGCCCTCCCTTCCCATGTCTCTCATCCCCAGGCAGCAAATGATCTTTCTTTTACTACAGATTAGACTGTGTTTTCTAAAAGTTTATGTAAGTGGAATCGTTAAGTATATAGTTTTCTTGTCTGACTTCTTTCACTCAGTATAACTACTCTGAGAGTCATCCACATTGTTGAATGTACAAATGGTTCATTCCTTTTTATTGGTAAATAACATTCCATCGTATGGACATACCACTGTCTATTTATCTATTCATTCTTGAAGGATCACTTTAACTGTTTCATCTGGAACTAATACAAATATTACAAATAATGCTGCTACATTCACATACCAGTCTTTGTTCATTCTCTTGGTTAAATACGTAGAAGTGGATTACTTGGATCATATGAGAGATGTATGTTTAACCATCTAATAAACTGCCAAGCTGTTTTCCAAAACGATTGTATGTTTTACAATCCCACAAGTGGTGTGTGAGAATTCCTCGTCAACACAGTCTGATAAATCCTTTTTATTTTAGCAGTTCTAGTGGGAGTTTAGTAGCACCTCATTATGGTGTTAATTTGCATTTAACTACTGATTAGTGAGCATGTGTCATTGCCATCTGTATATCCTTTTTATACTGGGAACAGGACTGATCAACTACAGACTGTCTTCCAGCCTCCCTTGCAGCTATGTATAGTCACATGATTAATAAAATGTGAGAGCAATTCATTTTTTTGAGTTTCACCCATGCTTGTTTAAAACAAAAGTGCCTGCCTTCAATCCATACATTGTTATCCATCTGTTTTTGCTGCAATAATACTTCATACAGCCACCCCCAAACTCAGAGGCAAACAAACATGAATATTATTTATTTCTTGCTCACAAGCTCTGAGCAGCTGCTCTGTTCCCAGCCAGGGGACGGGCTCCAGAGACACCAGCTACCGTGGGCAGATTCTGCTCACAGGCTCCCAGAAAAACAAACAGAAACTCAAGAAGCTTCTTAAGGCCTAAACTTGGAACGGGGGAGAGGAAGTCTACTGCCCCCTGTGGAGGAGATCAAAAAGAAGGGAAATTTTGTGAACAATCTAATCTCCCAGTGTGCTCTTGCCCTTTCCACAAGCTGGGACATCGTGTGCCTGTGCCCACACCTGACTGTGCAGCGAGGTGACTATTCTATGGGTTTTGGAGCAACAGGATGGAGGGCACTTGGGTCCCTGGAGTCTTCCTGAAACAGAAGTGTCCCCACACTTTCAGCTGAGGACTGTTACGTGAGAATGAAATCACCTCCAGCTTCTTTATGACACTGCATTTTTAATCCTCTTTGTTTCCCCAACCCAGACTTTCCCCTAACAGATGCTCCAGCATTTCCTTTTCCAGCCCAAGGAAACTTGTTTTTATTTTGCTTTGCTTTAATCTCTTCTCAGGTGGCGGGGGGGGGGGGGGATAATTACCCAGCAGGCATTCCTTCATGTCTAGCAGCCCAGAAGAGGGAAGGTCCCAAGGTCAAAATGTAGAAGCAAATACTTCACATTACCACCCTGCCACATGAGCTACTCTGCTGGGTGTTTCCAAGAATTCTGGGAACCGACTTGTCAGGTTCAGAACACTGCCTTCCCCACTCTCCAGTCCAGTATGTTCACCTTCCTCTTGCGCAGAGCTCCTGGCTCTGGTACTGCTTCCAGTCCCCCCTTCCCTAGGCCTGTGGCTGGTCTCGCAGAGCCAGGTGCCAGACCTGGCCCTGGCATCCGGGCCTCCCTCTAACTGGCAGCGCCTCCATCTAATCTCGCTCCACTCAACAAACAGCGAGGAGTAACAGGCTCTGGCATCTCCTGAGGCTCGACGCTCATTAGCATGCTGGGAGGTAAGTGCAGACAACCAGGAAGAATCTTCTCTCAGCAACAGGCTTCTCACATAGAAGCCAAACACACCCCAGCAGGTATGGAGTGCAGAAGTTGGGGCCTCCAAATGCCCCTGAATGTGCTCCTCCTCCCGCTTTGCAGTCTGCCTCTTCCTCTCCTGAGTGTCTCCCGCAGCACCAGCCCTGCTTCTGTGCCCCTTTGCAGGTACAGTTGTCAGGCTCTTCTCCAGGACACTGCCCCAGCCTCACCTACCACTCCTCCCTGCACACACTCTCTGGCCGCTAGCAACTCCATGCAACTCCAAGAAAGCCCCGATCTCACAGCCTATTCTCTTGTCTGCCCTCAAAGCTCGCACCCTCGTCTTGGCCTGGCAACCTCCTGCCCATCCTCCAGGTCCTGGTTAAATGACACCTCCTCCAGGAAGCCTGACCATCAGCCCTCTCACACAGTGGCTGTTTCTTCTTCTGGCTTCCAGTGATCCCCGAGCATCTCTGCTCTGGTTCCAGCGCCTCTGCATCACTGTTAGATATTTATCTATTTCCTCCCACCCATCATTCTGTGCCTGTGTCAAGGGAGGGGTCAAGGTCTTTTTTGTATTTGGGTCTCCAATGCCTGGCCTGGTGCCAAACACATGATAAGTGTTGAGTCAGTATTTGCTGATGACTGGAGGGATGAACAAAAAGAGACAAGGGAAGAAATAAATAGCCAGTTAGATGGAAGTCTGTTTGGGTGCACTTTCCCTTTCCAGCACTTATTTCTGTTCAAATATTCATTATATATTAATTTACTATCTCCTCTTCCACTCTCTTGTGAGCTCCATGAAGACTCAGCCGCTTTGGTTTTATTCACAGCTATGTCCTCAGTACCCGGTTCAGAGCCGGGACCTTAGAAGACGCATAGTAAATATTTGTTGTAGAAACGAAAAACTGGGTGAATACTGAAAGGGAAGACAAAAAGATGTGTGAGTGGGGAGCAGGGTAAAAGCAAGAAGGGTGTAGTCAGTTTTGTAATCTAGAGAGACCAGGCCAATTCTTCTTATGTAGAGACTCCTCTTTTCTTGGAGGAAAAAACCCACAAAACTTTGTCTTTTGGTTTTACAAAGGCAAGGCCCCCAGGGTTCATCTAATACTCTCAGTTAAGGAATTTCAGCATTTTTACAAAAAATTTCTTTACAAAATACGTATTAAGAATCTGCCCCATGGACAAGGACATACGCCTGTACTTAGTTTTTTAAGGTTAAAAGCGGTAGAGGTTTCATGGTCTTAGGTCCAGAGAGGGGAAGGGGAGGAGAGAAGACCCTGGGCTGAGTGGAAGCAGCAACCCCCCTCTTCGGCCCCTGCCCACAATGGCAGGCCACCAGCACCAGGGAGAGAGGCAGAGAAAGGGCTTCTGAGGATGAGCCGTACATAGCGGGCCATGTGGATTTTGACATAGGAGGCCTAATTTTACATTTTCTCTGTGTGCCACACTTTCCTTAGAATATCCTCAATGTAATCCGTTTCCTGATGACAACTTGATGTCAGTGGGGCCTCGGAGAGTAGGGAAGGCTTCTGTGTCCATGCCTAGGACCATGCTGTTGGGGGAGGAAAGGTATCTGGAGAAGCAAGGATTGCTGGGGAGTATGAGGGGACAAGCCTGCAAGTCCAGCTCACAGAAGGGGGTGACAAGCAACAACCACCCCAAGTATACACACCCCAGAAAGCCTCTGGGAAATTCAGGTAGGGCAGAGATTTCCTCTCCTATTCCTAGAATACCATTCCCAGAATAGTAAGGGAAAGAATGACTCTAGGAGTCCGAGAAGAACAGATTATTAATGGATGGATGGATGGGTGGGTGGATGAGGGTTGATGGATAAGTGGGCAGGTGGATGGATGGATATGTGCATGGGCAGATGGGCGGATCATGGGATGCATGGATAGGAGAAGAGATGGATGAGGTGGTGGATGGACAGAAAAATGGATGAATTACTGGCCACTCTCCTTCCACCTACAGTTAGGTCAGCCCAAACACAGTGACTTGGATGTCTGAATTATAAAGGAAACGGGTGAATGTACTGCCCATCTGGGACTCCCTTCACTGCTTAAAATCCTAAAAACAAGTCTATCTCTCATGCTTCCTGGCAACCCCTGTCCCATGCTGATGCGTGGATATGCCTCAAGCAGCCCAAGGGAAGAAAGCTCCTAGTTAAAATATTCAACTGCAGAGCTAAGAATGCACGCTGATTAGCCGAGTGCGTCCCAGGCCCAGCTACTCCACTCCACAGCAGCAGCCTGATTAGTGAAGGAGGCAGTTCAATCAGCACAGTCTTCAGCACGCATGCAGGGCCTCAGCACGGCTACCATCTCCCAGGCTGGCCCTCCTGAATACACAGGGCAGGCAGATGGATGTGGCTATTGCTGACCCTCAGGAAGTCACCACTGCCCCTGGTTTCCTGCTCGCCTCTCTAGATCCTGGATTCTGTTAGCACCTCACAGCCAGCCAAACTGAGGCTCCCTGCTGACCACCTACCATTGAATCATCTAATCATCACAGTAACTGATTTTGTTACTATTCCCATTTTACAGATGAGGAGACTGAGGCTCAGTGAAGTCAAGTAAGCTGTAGAGTTCTAATTCGATCCCAGGTTCTCAGTGCCTGGGTAATACTGCCCCTACTGCAAGAATCTGACAGTAAGGAAGCCCCATCAAGGGTCTACAGGGACTCCTGTCCAGAAAGGCTGGACAGGTGGGATGAGACTCAGCAGGGAGCCACTCCTTTTGTGGGCTGATTTTGCTTCCCAAAGTACCAGTCCTCACATGCCTCCATCCACAGACCCACCTGCAGCTTCCAGACACCCCATCAGACCCCCAGACCACAAGAACTGGCCCTTCACCCTGGCCTCGCAGCCCTACCCTCTTCCTGCAGCCCTTACACCTAGGCCCAGGGACCTGGCCTCCTGCTTGCCCTGAGCTGGCACTGCTGGCTCTGGGGGCCCCCACACATCCCAACCTCTCTTCTTTGTCAGAGCTCTCTGCGCCCCTGATTTCCTGCCCAGGTCCAAAAGGTCCTCCTCAGTCCTCTCAGCATCCCTTTCCTGTCCTGCCTCTCACTGTCCCCAGCCTGCATCACTCCTGTGCCCCAGCCATACCCAAATGCTACAGAATTCACCCAGGCTGCTCCCACTGCAACGATGCCATCCATTTCCCTCTTTTTCCTCCTCCTCAGCCACCCAGGAAATGTCAACACCTCTCTCCTGTCCCAACTTGGGTGTCAGTTTCTTGATGGAGCCTTTGAAGCTCCTCTCCTCCTCCTGTCCTAAGACTCAAATAAGATTCTGTCCTTTGAGTCCTCCTGGGTTTCCCTTCTCCTTAGAGGCTCAATAATACTTGAGTGTTCTTTTCTCCTCTCATGTTTGGCTCTTCTGTCAGTCTGTCACATTGTGAAGGTTGAGGTTCTGTCTTCTCCTTTATTCCCCCAGTGCCCAGCTCAGAGTAGGGGCTTAGTAATGTTTGATCAACCACCGAATGATTGTCAGAACCAAACCACACCTGTCCAGCCTAGCACACTGCCTGGCACACTGCAGTTGATTAATAAGTGCAATGCGGAGGGTGGGTAGGGACTGGGGAGGAGCCAAATGTTCAGCATAGGTTCAAATTTTTGCAGAGTGAACACAAGCCTTGAATCCTCCTCCCCGCCAAGTGAGACATTTTGAGAGCCTCCTCTCATCCACCAGTGAGCTACAACAGGTCCAACATAGCTTTGCTAGAGCTTCTGGGGTCTTGTCCTGTTCAATGCGCACAGCTTGTGCTTGTCTCCAGGCAGAATAGACAATGAATTATGGCCATAAGGTCAATCAGATGAGACCTGATGACTGAAGTACATCATAGGCCTGGGAAGAGAGATTATTAAGCAATAGAATGAAAGCTCTGTTCCCTGGGTATTTGGCCAACTACGAATTGCTCCAAGGCACACATTCTGGGATCCTCCATGCATCAAACCAGTTCACAGGTCCAAAGCCAAGGCCAACGGATGACAAAGTTACCCCATAGCCGCATAAGAATTTCTCCAGTGAGCTTGTTTTCCAGAAACAGAGACTAATTTGATCTATTCGCATGTGTATCCCCTGTCCTTTGACAGGCAGAGAATCACATGAGAGCTACAACTTCCTCAATTTCTTCTTGAACCACAGCAGTAGAGCAAGAACATTGTTATAGATATGGCAAAAGATTCAGTGCTAATTCTCTAAGTTATCTGTACGTCATCTTATTTCCCATAAAGATGAGAAACATTTTTGGGGAACCCAAAGGATAAGACTCTCTGTCATTGGGTTACTCTGAATCTCTCTCTCTCATTTTTAAGTGTAAAGCATTAAGCTCCATTAGGAAATTTCCTCCTCTCCTTCTCTCCCTTCGTCCTTCCTCCTGAGATCCAGGTACTCCTGAGAAAACGTGTTATGCCCTGAAACGAAGCTCTGACCAACAGGATGTAAAGCAGAAGGATAACAACTTCCTTAAACCTTTTTTAAAAGATAGCTGGGATGTACCCTTTCCCTCTTTATTCACTCCTTCCTTTGTCCTCTGCCTGAATGCAGATACGCTGTCCAGAGCTCGAGCTGTCATCTTGGTTCATTCCAATAAGAACCACATTCTAGGGATGGAGAAGCATGAACTGGTAGGAACATAAAGGAGCAGAAAATTTTATTAGCAAATGCCTTTCCTACCTCTAACGTTTGTACATGAGAGTGAAATAACAATTTCTCTGCCTTTCTATGTTTTTTAAATTACCACTTGTCTGGGTCCCTGTCATTGTGCAGCAGGGTCCCATCCCTGCCCACTAATCTCAGTTGGCATCATCTCCAGCAGCCCTCAAATGGAACGTGGTCAGATTCTCCATCCTTTCCTCCTCTCTCAATAGGCTCCATGGTCTTTATGCATATTGCTCCACACCTACCTCAGTACCCTTTGAGGACCAAAGAAATGTACAAGGTATAACCTTTGTCAAGTCGAAAATGCGTGCAATAAACAACCTAAGTATTGAATACAGCAATAGTAATTAACTCTCATTCATAGGACAGTCGGTGATTTTATGCCCTCCCTTTTCTACATGTTCTTGTTTCCTTCAATGAACATCTACTACTGTTAATAAAAATAAATAACCTAATAGAAAAAATAATCTGGGACAGCCCAAATTTTTAAATAATGTAGAAATGCCTCTGAGGACAACTCAAAGTCCAGAGGATAACTGGGATTGCCAGAATGGGCAAAGAAAGGACAAATGGCTGGCTTCACGTGCAATGTGGGCAAGGCATATTTGGTCAGTCACCAGGCTATCTCTGGTATTCATATACCCCAAACGCAGGTATCACCTCCATGTCATAAACGAGAAAACTGAGACTCAGAAAAATTCAGTACTTTCCCCCCAAGTCACACAGCTGACGGATAATAGCTGTTAATTTGAATCCGGGTCTCCTCAACGACACAGCTTGCACTATTTTACTATATGAAACTATTTCATTTACCCGGATTTTGTTGTAACTGGACCTACATCATCATCCTTATTAATAGTCAAGCCTCTAGTTGTTGGTTATAAATGAAAGAAACTCCAACCCAAATTAACATAAGAAAAGGGAATTACCTGGCTCAGGAAACTGCAAAGTCTGAGGGTAGTTACAGGTGCAGCTTCACGGGAGCTCAGACCTTATCAGCACGGCTCGTTTTTCTGTCTTTCGGCCTCTTCTTAGACTTCTCAGGGTAGCAACCGGGAAACCGCTCCAATCTACATGCACTCAGGACTGCAAAGAGAAAAAGCGGACATCTTTGTCCCAGAATTCTCCGCAAAAGTGTCTTTTCTCTCATTGGTTCTGGGCGGGTCACATGCCCACTCCTGAACCAATCACAGTGGCTTCAGGAGTGCTGCCGGTGGGGTTACATTCCCTCGAACAGGGCTGGAAGTTGAGGTGAGGTTTCCGAAGGGATATTCCGCGGCTCCGTCCACAGAAGAAAAGGGCAAGGATGTCGGGGCACAGCAGCAGCATCCCCGAGTTCCCAGCGCGTGCAGTGAGCCTCCAACTGCCCTCAGCCGTGGGCACCATAGGAACCACTTCTTTATGTAAAGTCACCACAAAGCCGCCCCACCACTGACAAGTGCACAGCCTGTGGAAAAATGGCTTCTGTGGGACCCACTTATTCTTTTCCCAAATGGATTTTGTTCTTCTGGAAATCCTTTAATGAGGAGCAAACAGGCATCACGCATATATCTGGATGTGGACTCAGGGCCAGAGGCATTTGATGATTTATTAATTGACCCACCAAATCTAGTTCGTCTCTATGGGCCGGTGCTAACAGACCATTTCATTCATTCCTCGGCAAAGTTTGACTCCATGAAGCAGATCCCTTTTCAATTACTTCTGAGGAATTTCCTTTGGCAATTCAAGTCAACAAGCATTTATTAAACACCAACTATGTGTCAGACACCCTGGGGCTGGGAATGCAGTGATGGAGATGACCCAAATCATGTTCACAGCCTAGTGGATGGGACAGGCCTATAAGCAAATATCTTCAGTGTTGTGCAGAAAATACTGTATTGATTTCATAGGGGTGCTGTAGCAAATCAGCACAAAACTGGATGGTTTCAAGCAATAAAAAAAACATATTCTCTTACAGTTCTGGAGGCCAGAAGTCTGAAATCCAGATGTTGGCAGAGTTTATTCCTTCTGGAAGCTCCAAGGAAGTAACCATTCCCTGGCTCTCTCCTATCTCCTGGTGGTTGCTGGATATCGTTGGCATTCCTTGGCTTATGGGCACATCCAAGATACAGGGTCATCCCCTCTCTGTACATGTCAAATCTCCCCCTGCCTTTTCTCTTATAAGGACAACTGCCATTGGATTTAGACCAGATGATATTTAAATCAGGATGACATCCCCACAGGACCCTAACTTAATTTCATCTGCCAAGACTCTTTTTCTAAATGAGACCACATTCATAGGGAATATTCCAGAAGTAGCAGTGCTGATGTAAAACCAAGAGAATAAACCATCACCTTCATGAGACTAACAACAGTGTGGCATGGCTGGGGCATGGAAGGGAGATTGACGGAAAATGAGGCTGGAGACAGCAGTGGAACCAGGCTTGAGAACCAAGCCAAGGAACCTAGACTTGATCCTATGGGCAACATGAAGCCACCAAAGAGAGAACCAGTTTGTTCTGTGTGGGTGAGTGCTCAGTTTCACTTTCTTATGAGTGTTTGCATTTCCTTTGCAATCTTGGAAATAATTGTGAGCTACTTAATGGCAAGATTCACATTTGATTCACCTTTGCATGATGCTCATGTCTAACACATAGTATGTGCTCAGCAAACATGTTCTGTTTAATGAATGATCTGAAAAGGCAATTACTAAGGGCAGGTGGCCTCCAGCTCTCACCCACGAGAGGCAGTGTGGGAATGAAGTACAGAATTCATGTTTATGAGACTGTGTCCAAATTGCAGTTCTGCCACTTGTGAGCTCTGTGACCTCAGGCAGCCTCTTCACTTTCTGCTTCTCAGTTTGCTTCTCTAAATGATAGAAATAATCATCACCATCATAAACACCACAGGTTAATGCCTGAACCTCAGGCAGTGCGTGGCCTGCCATATGCAGTCTCCAATAAACAGGAGTAGGATCTGAAGAGGCTTAAGTGCTGAAGGAGTAGGGGCCCGGAGCTGGGTTGGCTGTGTTAGCATCTTCAGCAGCTTGGAGGCCAGAGGCTCAGTGGGACGCCAATGACGCATCTGGCATTAGAGCAGCTGCTGGCTGCGGCGGTGTTGGGGATGATGCTTCCGTGACAAGTCACGAAGCTGCCTTCACAGCTGCTCACACACGGTGTGGTTGTCCCTCTGAGGAAAGTAGGGGGTTTTCATTCCCAAAGCTGGTAGGTGGAGGTAAGTGGGCTCCAGAAAGTCCATGGTGGAACCCTGCCCCAACACAAAGTACTTTGAGGTCTTCCCTCCCTGACCCAGATCTACCAGGCCTGCCTGCCTTTCAGCTCTCAGCTCCCATTGCCCACCCTGGGAGTCCCAGGAATAGAGCTTACATGGTGCTTTGTGCTCCACTGCCTTTTCTAAGGTGGGGCTCTGGCTCTGAGCCCATGAGCATGCTTTCCTTCTGTCAGTTAGGAGTCCCCACAGGGGTGTCCCTGACAACATCCACCTTCTACCTCCCTGTGCCGTTTGAGCACCAGGTTAACACCACCCTCTTCTCCCTGGCATCAGCTCACTCAGAGCTGCAGTGCCTGAGGCAAACTAGGACGATCAGAATATGTCCCTTGAGAATTTGATTTGGGACACTGAGCCTATTAGCTGTGGGGTCAGGCTACAGGACTCTAGCATCCATTGGCAGTGGACTTCACACCAGAGCCAGCTACAAGCCCCCAATATGGGAGGTAGAAACAAGTGGACCTTCAGAGAGGGGAATGAGGCCCAAGCATGAAACAAAGATGAGAGAAAGCAACTGGGGAGGGGCTGTGGGATCTCGCACCCTCTACATCCTGCAAGCCCAGCTGTCCTTTGTGAGGAACCCTCCTTGTATTCTAACTAGATTAGGTGGGTTTCAGTTTCATGCACCTTGAAAATCCTTTCCAGCAATGTGCTTCCCCTCCAGGTAAACGTGATCTGTCTTAAAGGACTGATTCAAGTTTTTCATTCCTGTGTCCATGCCAAGCTCTGTGTACTCAGTGCTAATGCAGGATGATGACAGGCAACATGTACTAAGCACCTCCTATGTGCTGAGCAGGCTCTCACTGTTAGTTCTTCAAAATGTTGTAGCAGTGCTTTGAGGAAATGCTAATTTATGTCCAGGTTTCTGATGAGAAGTTTGAAGTACATGCAGAGTGGTTAAGCAATTGTGCCAAGGTGGCCCAGCATTAAATAGAGGGGTTGTTCTCTGACTGCAGAGTTTGCACTCATAACCCCAGGCCACACTGGTCTGGGACCTAGAAGTCAATAAGCCTGGTTTCTGCCCCAGAGTCCAGTGATGAGATGGCAGAGCAGGAAGTACTTGATAACCATTGAGATAAGCAGAGAAGAGAAATGCTGCAAGTGCGGTGAGTCACACAAAAAGGGGCCACCAACTCCCTGAAACATCACAGAAGTGTTCACTAAAGGGTTGGCATTGAGCTGGACCTTAAAGGATGTATAGGGGATCATCAAGGTAGAAATGAAGGAGAAATCATCATAGACAGAGGGAACAAAGGTGTGCAAAGACGAAAGCCTAGCATGCCTTTTCCATCCCATGTGGATTCATTCTCTTCTGAAATGCTATTGCACTGACTGGGGATGCCACAGGCTAATCAAATGCCCAAGGAACAGGTACTGTGCTTATCGCCTCTGTATCTACAGAGACACATTTATGTGGCTGGTGTCTGCTTCTTTAAACCAAGCACTCCACCCCAGCGCTGTGCAACAGAGCCTATACCCGGGAGACCAACTATTATAACCTCAAAGCCTTTCTGTCTTTCTGTATCCCAGTTCCAGGGATATCAACCCCTTTGGCAGGTTCTGCCTTCAACCCCTCTGTCTTCCTCCAGGCTTGCCATCTGATCCTTTCCTCATTGCTGACCTCACCCAGCAAGTACCTCTGTCCACACCAGTAAGGCCTATGCCTGAACCACCCAGCGTCCGGGACCCTGCCCTGCCTCTCAGCCATGTGGTTCCTAATGCCCTGGCCTACTTGTCTCTCCTTTTCCCACCAAAGGGACTCAGAGTGCAGAATGTTTGTGCTGCTTCTTTGCCTGACAGTAAGGCCCTAATAAACTCTGAAAAGTCCTCCCATTGGATCCTGCACTAATTACAACAAACAGAATTCTTAATGTATTGCTGGGCTCCCTAGAAAAAAAAAGAAAATTTTCATGGGCAGACATGGCCAAAAAAAGAGCAAGATCAGCAAACTGAAACTCACATGTAAAAGGCAGGTTTTCTTGAAGGCGAATGTCAATGCTAATAAGGAGACTAAACCCTGTGTAGAAGGCAAGGTCAAAGACCTGAGCCTAAGACTCCGCCCTTAATCAGGGGGCTTTTGAAGGGGCTGAAATGGGGGTCCAGATCTCTAAATCTCCTTTTCTCTCAACAAAAGTATATATCAATTTTCCTTGAAATAGTCACCTACCAACCTAGGTCTGACAAGATAAGTTCAATTCAAAATGAGCTCACAATAGAAACTACTATACAGATATGAAATAAGTGAGAATCAGCAAAATGACAAACATATTTAGACCTTCAAAACCTTTAGATATTGGAATTGTAATATATCGAATACAAAATAACTCTATATTAAATAAAGAACTAAAATATAGAGCTAAAAATGTGTAAGGTTCAAGCGACTATCGAAAATAGCCAGGAAAATATGAAAATGAGTAACTTAGAACTTGTAAAAGTGAAAAATAAAATTGTTGAAATTAAACATTCAGTGGATAGGTTAAACAGCAAATTAGACACAATTTGAATTTGAATAGAGAATTAGTGATCTGGAATATAGAACTGAAGAAATTTGTGAGAATGTAGTTCAGATGGGTAGATGGAAGATATAAGAAAGTAAGTAATATGAAGGATAAAATGAGGAGTAATAAGAAATGAAAGAGACAATATTCAAAGAAGTAATGGCTGAGAAATTTCCCAGAACTGTTGAAAAGCTGTAAATCTACAGATGCAGAAACATAAACATATTAAGTAACACTAAATAAATAAGTCTACATCTATACTATTGTATGGGCATGCAGAAAGACACTGAAAAAAAGATCTTGAAGCAGCAAAAGAATAAAGGCAGGTCATCCCCCCAAATGACAATTAGATTGACAGCAAAATTCTCAACAGTAATGGAAGCCAGAATATAGTAGAATGCAATCATGAAAGTGCTGGGAGAAAATAAGTAGCCAAGAACAAACAAAACAAAACAAACTCATACTTTCAAGGATGAAGGCAAATTATTTCAGATAAACAAAAAATGAGTTTACAATGTGCCGACCTTCACTAAAATAACTTCTTTTTTTTAAATGTTTATTTATTTTTGAGAGAGAGACAGAGCACAAGTGGGAGAGGGGCAGAGAGAGAGAGAGGGAGATACAGAATCCAAAGCAGGTTCCAGGCTCAGGGCTCAAAATCACACAGTGTGAGATCATGACCTGAGCCGAAGTCAGACAGTTAACTGATTGAGCCACCCAGGTGCCCATAAAATAACTTCTTTTATTTTTTTAATGTTTTATTTATTTGAGAGAGAGAGAGAGAGAGAGAGAGAGAGAGAGAGAGAGACAGTGTGAGCAGGGGAGGATCAGAGAGAGAGGGAGATACAGAATCTGAAACAGGCTCCAGGCTCTGAGCTAGCTGTCAGCACAGAGTCCGACATGGGGCTCAAACCCACGAACTGTGAGATCATGACCTGAGCCGAAGTCGGACGCCCAACCAACTGAGCCACCCAGGCACCTCTAAAATAACTTCTAAGTAATGAATGTCGGGAAAAAGGAAGATGACCTCCAAAGAAGTTAACAAAGTACAAAGAAATTGGTAAACATGTAGGTAACATCGTCTCTATGGAAAATATAATACTAATCAGGACAACAATAACAATATAAGAATAATAAAAAATGAGATGAAGAAAGGGCAGACCTAAAATATTCAATGACGATGCCATGTCAATCAGGAGTAGGGCAACTGTATTAAAACATTTGAACATTTTTGTGTTGTGTCTTGTACTACTGAAGAGAAACATTTAGGTATTGCTTAACAATGTGAAGTATGTAAGGTAAAAAGCAAATACAAAAACTAATGAATAGAAATTCAATGTATAACTTGCAAAAAGGTAGAAGTAAAAAAATAAAAAGTTAAAGCAGCAATAACCATAAAAATCAATTAAAAAAACAAAGTACAGAAAAACAGGGAAAGAAAATATACAGGGTAAACTGTAAGAAACACATACAGATATATCAATTGCCACAACAAATATAAAAGGACTAAAATCATCAATTAACATATAGAACTCACCAGATTGAATAAAAAATATAACACCATGCTGTTTGAAAAAAATAGATCTGAGACAAAAATACAAAAAGTTGAAAGTGAAAGGATGGAAAAAGATACTAGAACAAGTTTAAATAAATCTGGGGTAGCCATACTAATATAAAAATATAGTTGAATACAAAAAGCACTGGAGTCATTACATTAGAACAGATTCAATCTCCAGAAAGCTATAAAGGCTTATATTTCCCTAATAAAATAAACTTGTTAGAAATAGAGAGAGAAAATGAAAAATTACCTTCCTAGTGGATAAGTCCAACTAATTATTGACAGATCAAGCAGACAAAAATTTAGGAAAGATACAGATATTTGAACGACCGAATAAACTAACTTAGTTAAAACTCTATACCCAGTAACTAGTTAGAGCACATATTTTCAAACACATAGAAAACACTCAAAAAATCAACCACATATTAAGCCAGAAAGTCGTTTTCAACCTATTTCCAACATATCTCTCTTGTACTGAGGAGTTAGGTCAGTAACAAAAAGATAACCAAACAAAACTGTCACCACCAATAGGCTGGCTAGGCAGCTCTGTTCTACCAACCTATTCAGGAACTGCAATTTCTTTCATTTTGATTCCTGGTCATTCCTTAGAATATTGTCTTCATCTGCACAGTTGAGGCTTAGTAATGGACACATTTGTCTGCCAGCTTGCAGAAAGAGAAAGAAAGAGTCGGGGACAAGCAATTTTATTTTAAACTCGCATTGCTTTGCTGCTAATTTAATCACATGGATGGGCCACACTCAGCTCAATATAGGCTGAAAAATGTAGTCTCTGACTCTGCATCGTGTCCAGGAAAATGTATAGATCAGAGCTGGAGGACAAACCAGCTGTTTGCTACAGGCCCAGACTCATTCTGTGAAGTATAATGTTGTTACCACAACCACAAAAGAATAGTAGGAAGAAAAGAAAATTGGTGATCAATCTCACTCGTGAAAAGAGAGATAGAAATCTGAAACAGAAATAGGGAAAAATCTTATTCCAATAATTGAGAAAATATATAAACAGAATTAAGCATTCTAACAGACTTTTTTAATGATCACCTCAGAGTGGATCTACAGTCAGTGGACTCTCCAGGATGAGAAAATGAAGACAAAGAGAAGCTAAATGACTCATTCAAGGTCACATAGCAATCTGAAGGCTCCAAGTTCCCACCTCCACCCTACCCCCTTGGATGCTGCCCAGACATGTAAACCAGCCAGGATGCTTAGAGGGGCCACACCCTTTACAGTTACACATCAATTATTTCCATTTTTCTGAGTTGAGTAGAAACCAGACAAGCCCTTGATTTTCTCGTCTTACTAACTTCACGAGCATGTGGACAGCCCTTCCTTTGCATAGCTCCCTGACACGCGTTAGTCCTGTATTTTCACAGAGGCCCAGTGAGGTAGGTAGTATGATTGAAACGTGCAAAAGAAGCCAGAATTGGCCTCTTGGATTACTTTGGCCAACTACTCATCTCTAGAGATCCCAGCCACACTGTTGGGTCCCTAGACATATTTCCTGCAGAATCATACCACTAGTTGCCTTTGGGGAATCTTCATGTTTCTGAACATGTCTCTGGGACCAGGAAATAGCTTTGTTCTGAGAAGCTCCAGGAGGGTGAAGGGCAGCAGGCTGGGTTCAGCAAGTTTGATTCCTCCAGCTGTCCCTGGAAGGAGCCCCTAGTGTGCTACTTTGATGTTCTCATTTAAAGACCAGAGCAGGATTATAGCTCTCCTTTTCTCCCCTCCCTACACCACACACACACACACACACACACACACACACACACACACACACACTTCACACATTATTTATAGATTTATAGATGAACAGGAAGCTCTGCTGTAGGGAAAGAGGACTGGATTAGGAATCAGACACCCTGAGTTCTGATTTTGGCTCTGTCACTCACTCACTGTGATCTTGAGCAAACTACACCCTTCTGGAGTCTCAGCCACAAGGCAGGCCCTGAGGCACCATGAAGTGCTAGATGTAGAGAGACATGTTGGTGTCAAGGTAAGAAGATGCTTCTGGCAGCATTAGTATTTTTCATTCCAGGAGTTAGGTCTGTTCTCTTGCCTTGCCATTCTTGTTAATGCCGTTCTTGAGCATTAGCTTTTTGAGGGGATGGCCAGGAGACCCATAAATCCTCTCTGTATTAAGTAGGATAGGAGTTCAGCGGCTATAACAAAATCTTGAAATAACAGTAGCTTAAAGAAGCTAGAAGTGTACTGCTTTTCGTGCAACAAGCAATACAGGCTTGAGGTCATGGTTTTGAGTCAGCGGCCAGGGATTCTGGCATCTGTTGTTCTGCTATGCCTTGGGTGTCACCCTCACTATAAGGTTCACATGGCTGCAACCACTGCCACATTACAGGAAGCAGCCTGACAGACCCAGAGCTCCTCCTTCCCCTTAATCACATAATGCAGAAATTGTTCACAGCACTTCCATTGGACAAGACTTAGCTGATGACCACACCTAGTTCCGGCGGCAACTGGGGCATACTGCCTTTAGGTTAGCAGCCATATAAAAAAGTCTATTAGTATTGAAAATGAGGAACAGACACTGGGATATGATTCTTAGCCTGTTCCATACCATGTGTCTCTCCACACTTAAAGCGAGTGAGGAATTTCTTGGACTGAAAATGGGCATTCTAGCACTGTTCTTGATTGGTACCATTTTGAATTTGCAATGACCTTTAGAGGCTCTATCTGGAGACAGTAAGAGAATTCAGCAAAGAAACACATTCCCTCTCAAATCATCTCCAGAGTACAATTAGGAAAACCCTGCTCCCTGCTCTCAGATGAAAATCCTGCTACAGGACAGAGGCAAAGATTAACACAGAGTGCCAGTGAGGGTGGCCTCCTAACAGCTAGAGGTGCATCCACCCAGCAGGACCCCCTAGCTCCTGGATGTTCTGCCCTCAGACAACCCACCTTTTACCAACTGGGAGCAGAAATGAGGATCTGGACACTTTACTAGTCTTTGCCACCAGCTGCTTTCCTGTCTGAAAAAGGAAATGACTGAAAACTCTCTGTGAATAAGGCACAAAGCTCCAAGCTGGGGTCAGGGAGTTTCCACTCTCTGTGAGAGACTGTGCCATCAAAGTCATTGGAGATACAGGGCCTCTGGGACACCAGAGCTGGTAAAGTTTGTGTCTAGGTGGATGTAGCCAGGAGTGCAGGAGTCCCTCGGGAAGTTGCAGAGCCCTGTGGAAGACTGACTGCCCAAAGCCAAGGGCAAAGTGGAGCTTCTGGCACCAGGGGAGCTGGGCAAACACTCTGCTGTTCAGGGCCCTCATGCATAGGAGGAATTTAGAAGGCTAATATTAGTTTAGCCATTGATAGGGGGAGGCCTCTTGTGCCAGGCATCATGTTAAGAGCTCTATGCATATATTTTATAGAAAAATATTTATTGTTCACAAAAACCCTATGAGGCATGAAGAAGCAGGAGCTAAAAAGGAAGAGAAATAATGTTCTGCAAACCACATAGCCAGCAAGAGGTGGGGAGCAGGACTCAAAGCTGGCTCTGCCAGTCTCCAAGGCTAGCAAGCTTCACCACCACCACGGTTAGAAGCAAACTCAGAGCTGTGTGAGGCCACAGGCATTAGGGTCGGTGGGCCTCAGTGCAAATCTCAGCCCACCCCTCCCACCAGCTGCCTCTCTGAGCCTTGATTTCCTCCTTTGTCTCAAGGGCCTGATAACAGCCTCCCTCACTTGGCTTCCTGACTCGATCTTAATGTACAGAACATGTAAGGTGCCCAGTGTCTTCCCCATCATTCAAGGAATAACATGTACTGGACAAACATGGCCTTCCTTTATTTCTCTGCCATCAGGACTGTGAGCTCCACATGGCCGGGAGACCTTGAGTATCTTGTTCACTGCTCTAACCCTGGCATCTCCCACCTCCCTAGCTCCACCTTTTACCCTGCTTTATCCATCCTCTTAGCCCTTCTCATTGGCTGGTGCATTACCTATCCATGCATTTATCTGTACTTCGGCTGTTGCGGTGTGCTAGAATGTAGGCTCAGTGAAGACGGGGTTTTTTGTTTGTTTGTTGTTCTCTGGTTTGATTCTCTGCTTTGTCCTCAGTGTTCACATAAGAACCTGGCACGGAGTGGGCACCCAGTAAATTTAATGAATGAATCAATCAGTCAATCGATCAATATCTAGCTGATTGTACAAATGCCTTATTTTTTTCTCCACCCCTAGGGATAAGCTGAACAAAGTCTCTGGTATCTTTGTACACAGACACACATCCCCTGTCAGGGGAAGACAGCTCAGCACCTTAGCCCCTTCAGGCTAGTGGGTTGGCTTACAGCCCCCTTGAGAACCTGAGAAGTGACATGCTCAGAGGGACACAGCTCAAGCAAAAGAGGAAACGTGCCCGACGCCACAGTTCAGGTACATCCTCTCATTCCCTTCCACAAGAGCTTCACCCTGGGGAAAACATTCTCTCCCAGCAGATCTAATCATGCTTCCGGTTCCAGCCCCCACACCCTAGCTGCCGAGGCCACGAGACCCCCAGGTGACAGCTTCCTCGGGTTCCCCAAAGCAGGACACCCAGGCTCTTGGCATTCTGAACAGGCTTCTACTCCTTCCATAGTACACTGGGTTCTGGAACATTCTGAGGAATGGGCTCTTTTGGCCAGTGAGGGCAAACCCCAAGAATCAGATAAACACCAGCGGCCCGGCCTCCACCCCTCTGGGGGCTGATTCATGAGGCCCAGGCGTGCCCATTAACTGCCAGGCAGGCCCTGTGTGCTCAGAAAAATATTGCTGCCGCTCTCAGGCGGCTGCAGCGTTCCTCAGAAGAGCCGCGGCCATAATAACAAGGCGTCCGCCTCCCCGCCCGGGAGCCCATCAGTTATTATCTGCAGCACAAACACCTACCACTTTGTACTAACATTTTGGCAGTTTCGTACAAACAGAGCACTTAGCGCTGCCCCATAACTCTGCGCTCTTGCTGGGCCCCGGCTCCCAGCTGGCACGGCCGGCCAAGTGGTCTGAAACCAAAAAGCAAAAAGCAAATGAAACGTTCGGGGGTGTTTTTATGGGCCTCGGCAGCCCCCGCGCCCCGCTCCCCCTGCTCCCGTGGCAGACACACAAGTATGAGTTCAGACCGTACACGACACACTTGTCGGACAGGCCCCGGTGACGCCAGCCCTGGGGATCACAACAGGACGGATTGTGCGGCCCCAGTGGCATTTTCCGTCCTCCGCCGGGGGCTTCCGCTGGAGGCGCCACGGAGCCGCAGACGCCGCGCCGCCCGCCACCTACCCTCGCAGCTGCGCAGCCCTGGCGCATGCCATGCCGCTCCTCCGGCAGGCACCAAGGACAGAAAGCCCACACGCGGCCCGAGGGCTGCCCACTTATTTGCCTCCCCAGCCCTTGCCCAGCAAGGAGCCCAGAGCCTGCGCAGTTCAAAGGCCTTGTCGCTTTTCCTGCCAGAGCCACGGGGTTCTGGAGGCAGCGGGAGACGACGGAGAGGGACTTCTAGGACCCCGAGCCTGGTCCGCTGCCCACTGCGTGGGATATTCCAGCCTCCGGACTAGAGAGAGGACTCCAGGGCCAGGTCAACGGTCTGGCTGCCTCCTGTCCCCTTTCTGGGCCCCTCCCCTCTGGCCCATCCAACAAGCTATTGATTCTTTCTAGTGATCGCTGGATTCCTCCAAAGCTAAATATGTTTAAGAGAGATATCTTGAAGACTCGGCCAGGTTCCAGGTGCTGAACTGGGAATTTTAATGGCAATTACCTCATTAAATCCTCCAAAAAGTCCTGTGAGAGGGTAGCATTGTCTCCATCTGAAAGGCAAAATCACTTATGCTCAGAGAGGTTAAGTGACCTGTACAGGGTCACACAGCTAGTGAATAGGACAGAAGTGGAGAACTGCCTCACCCCAAGCTCAGGGTTTTGCCTCCTGTTGCCTCCTGGGGGGAAATGAGGGAGCTCAAGAGGTTCTTAAGAAGCCCAAACACTGGCTGACTTAAGGATGGCACCGTGCATATGCCCAGTAACACTGGGCAGTTGTCTTCACCTCTCTGATCTAGAGTGTCATCATCTGTTCAGTGAAGGGCATGGATCTGATGTTCCTTAAGTCTCCCTTGTCTCTTACACTTGACCATGGTGAGTTCTGCCCTTCAGAACACGCTCACCTCTTCACTCAGGCTCCCTCTTCCATCCCAAGGTCGCTGCCCTGGCCTCCAGCTGCTTCCTTGTCTGCAGTAAGCACAGTCCCAGTGCACCCACGGGAGCCCACACGGCTTTGTATCAGTCCACACTCTATGGCTCAGTCTTCAAGGCCTCTCAGAGCCTGACCCCTGCTCTTCAGCACAAAGCATGCTGGGCACCACACCCAAAAGACTAGAGGAGGGGGACGGAAGCTAGATCCAAGAGAATGGGGGCTTACCTGGGTCAGGCTGCAGCTGGGGTTGGTCGAGGGTCCAGCTCTTGGGAGCTCTGGGCATTGGGGTGGTGGGCGTATGTCAGACATTCAAAACCAAGGTCAGGCATGATTGGAGAAGCAGTAGAAACAGGAGCGTGGCTCGGTCCTGGGGTTCAGGCGAGGGCCTAGATCCTGAGGGATCTTAAGGGCTAATCAGGGAAACTAAGGCAGTCATGAGTTGCTAAGACAGAGAGGGGTAGAAAACTTCCCGGTAGTCCTTACCTGGGCCTCGTTTGCTGCCTCCCTTACCTTCTTCCTCCCAGGATGGGTTGGGGTCTGAGGCCTCTCAAATGCAGCCTGCCCACCCTAACACAGGAGCCTGTGGGAACACTGACTGGAGCCTACATGCTGGAGATTCCTGCTTCATTCCCTGCCCCCAGCTGCAATGCCTCCACCTGACCCCTCACCAGATGGCACTCATTTTTCAGGACTCGATCTGTTCTTCCTATTACCACCTTTCTGCTCCTCCTCCTCCAGGCAGCCCTCTCCCCCATCAATAGGCCTAGTTGGCAGGTCACTCACACTGCCTTGCCTTATTTTAGACAGTCTTTTCTCAAAGAAGACCTCAGCATCCTCAAAAATTCACACAAAATCTTCTTGTCTTGAGTCCACTCCACTCCACACGGGGCTGAGCAGCTGGGAAGTCTTCACATATTCGCTCACTCACTGAACAACAGCAAAGCCTTTTCTGAGCCAGGCCTAAGCTAAGAGGAACAAAGATGACCTTAGTTAAGGGACTATCAGACCTGGAATCAGATGATAAGTTTTTTTGAGATCAGGACCCATTGAGGCGGTGGCAAGGGCAAAGAGAATCCCAAGAAAGAATTCATGAGAAAGTTCTCAATGGCAGTGATACAGAGCTGGCACAAGTCTGGGCTGTCTTAAGATCAAGTGGGAGAGGGAGAGACAGAGGGGGACAGTCAGGCTGTAAGGCAGGCCCAGGGTCTCATTGGACAAATTAAATAGCCCTGAGGGGCTTTGGTCCCGAAAGTGAACCGACGCCATGAAAGGCAGTCTATCTGGTCAGATTCCCCTGTTGAAAAAATCTAAAACACCCCAGACCTCAGTGCCTAGGTGACTTTCGGTGAGTATCTCAGTGGCTCTGAGTTTCAGCTCCCTCATTATCAAAATGGGGAAAATCATGCTTATCTTTTTATAAAGCGCTACTGCTAGGCAAATGTTGTTGACACCAATGATGATAATAATTAAAGAGACTAGGAAGAGGCTTTTCTCTCCCACCTTCATCTCTCCAAGTCATCCAGAGGCCTCTTAGAGACTAGCTAGGGCCCAGAGTCTCCTTGCTGAGTAGAAACCTCAACCTCAGGGTGGCCCGTTGGCCCTCGCCCTGCCCAGCTGCCCAGGCCTGGGAATAGACAGGCCCAGCCCACCCTAATTACTCCCATTCTGGCATCTGCCTTTGGTTAAATGCACAGCAACTCTCACAGACTTGGAACATCAGCCATAAACAGAGCATCTGCATGGTGGATGCTGACGTTTAAAAATAGCCTAGCCTTGGGAACCACATTTCCCAGCCCCAGGGAGTTCCTGGAATGGGAGGAAGGCCATTTTTTGCGGGTTTAGCCCTCCAGTAACAGGGTAGGTCCGAGTCCCCAGGCCAGGGCATAAGAGGGGCTGCCATGCTAGTGCAGTTCCCCATACAACCACCAGGTGGCGTTAGGGCTGCCACCTGGGGGGCGGGCGTGGGGAGAGGGGGCCGGGAGGGGCCCCAGGACGTGCTGCCCGCCGCGGTGCCCTGCTTTCCCACCACTTGGCCCTGGGAGTTGGCTGCGGGCAGCGGCTTGGCAGCCTGTGGCTGGGGGCGGACGGTGGGGCTGGTGTGGGGTTTCAGCCTCCCCGGAGGGCCCTCTCCGCTGTGTGCTGAGCAAACGTTCGGCCTGATGTCGGCAACATGCAGAACCAATTTTCGGGGAACTCGGCAGCCAAACCATCCACCTTTGGGCGGGGAAGCAGGATCTCTGTTGGCCCTGGGGGCTGAGAGAGTTTCTCGTTTGGAAAATCAGAGCGGTCTCCTCACAGTGGGAGGCAAGGCCAGCCTGGCTGTGCAGGGCTTGTGAGTACAGAACCCAGGACAAGGTCGGAACGACTTGCCTCTGGACTGGGAAAATTACACTCTAGCCTCAATTCCCCTCCCCCCCACCCCCGCCTTTTTTTAAATGAAGCATCTACTGTGTGCCCAGAACTGCCCTGCATTTTCCATGCATCTTCTTAGCTAATCTTCACAGCTATCAAGTCTCCGTGAAGTTCAGGCAGGCCACAGCCCAGGACCCCCATCTTTAAGGGACACTAAACAGTTATTAGAATAAACCAGAAATGTAAAGCTAATTGAGGTCCCCACACAGAAAGAGGTGTAAACTTTTTCTTCTGTCACTCAAGTGCCCACCTCCCAAACCTCCCTGAGAAATACCAGAGGGGTCTGGAGACCAGAGCCCTGCAGAGCACCAGCCAAAGCCCAGAATTTCCTTGCCAACGGAAATCTTAGCATCATCTATTACACTATCTCCATCCCATAAACTACCTCCACCAAATGAATATATGTTTAAACAATGTTTAAAGCACAAATATTTAAAGCACATACCTTTGAAACACAAATTTACCAACTTTTCTGGGTTTCCCGTCATCTGGCCATGGATACCATTATAATAGCTCCCATTTTACAGATGAGAAAACATACCCAGGTGCTAGGCAGTAGTAGACCAAGTCTCTAAGAAGGTGAAGGGCTGTAGACTGGAAGAAGAGTAGACGGTATGGTCATAGACCGATCGGTGGCAACAACATCAGTAGATGTTCTCTCTACTGTTTGAGCTTGTACAGGGCAGTTCGCTGATCAGAGACCATCTCCGTATCTCTGTGAGACTCAAGTGAGGCTCAGAAACTCTAAAGTGATGTGCATGTAAGTGAACTCCAGAATGGACTGTGGTGCAGGCTGTGGTATAAAGGAATCAGGGAAGGAAACTGAAGGGGAAGCAGAACCCTTGGAAGAGCAAGTCTTTCATGGAAGTTGTTCCATGACTACATAGGAAGAAGCAAAAGAGAAAAGGTAAAACAAGACAGTGGCCTCCAATAAAAACAAAAACAAAAACAAAACTGATAGAACTTCCCTGAGACAGGAAACAAGTCCCTAAGAAAATGAGGGTCCTCTCCTCACCGACTGCCCCTGCCTGCCCCCATCCTGAGCACCTCAGTCATGGAGTTTGCCCCCCCTCCCCGAACATGAATGGCAATGAGTATAGGTGGCATCGAGCAAGTGTGGAACGTCTCACTGGGTGCCCGCATGAATGAGCAATCTAATATCTGAGTGTGTCACACCAGGATGTGTGTGACAACTGAATGAAGCCTGAGTAACACCTTAGGGGGGATGCTGGTAACACACCAGTGGCTGTGCAGAGCTAGTGGAGGTCAACACATTTGCTCTAATTGCTCACTGTACCTATGATGATTTGTTGCAACTCTTGCTGAATCATCCATGGCGTCTGTCTCCTTTCTGAGAAACCAGGAGGGTGTATCCCGCTCCCCTTGCCCCACTGCACTGTCTGGCTGTTCCTGTAGGCATGGCATCATGGTGATGGAACCTATGGAGGTTGGGTGCTGGGACTAGGTTCTAGGGACCGTCACGACACATGGAGAAGGCTGGGGAGGATGTTTGGGAGCAAGAAGGGAAAAGGGGAAAGTAGTACTGCTTCTTAGCACCCTGCTAGCTATGGCTGTCTTCTCTTCCCCTTTCAGTTTGGTGAAGTTGGTTTTTCAGGGTCATTGCAATGGCTTCCCCATCTGATATGAACTTTTATGCAGAGGTCTTCTCAAAATCAGCAACAGTATGGAATAATCATGGAATGGGAGGGAATCTTATTATGTAATGGCTCACCAGGACACTTACAGATTCCAGATTTGCACAGTCACCATTTCACTCAGTTCTTCCAGAGGAGGTTATAATTTACATCATATGATCTTGGAAACTGAGGCTAAGGCAGTGTGCTCTGCAGAGATCATTTCCTCAAATGCCTCTGGGCATGCTTTCAGCTACTGTTGAAAGCTGTGGGCCTTTACCAGTGCTTTCCAAGCCCACCAGAACTGGACTTCCACACTGAGCCACCTCATCTGTCACAAGCCCCTCCACCCATCCTGGTTCTAGCCATGCAGAATATCTTGCTGGTTTCCAAAATATTTTTCTGGAAGACCCTTCCCCCTTTTCTGCCTGACAGACTCCTACTCTGTCTTCAGTACTTGCTCAAATATCATGAACTCTCCTTGTTCCCCAAGGCAGAGTTGGGACCCATACCGTGGGGGCTTCCCCTGCACCACTCACTTAGCCCGACTTAAATTATGGCAATGAGCTGCTTTTCATTGATGCCTGTTCTGAGTCCCATACTTTGCTGGACACTTTACACATACTTTATCTGTGCATTCCCTAAGGGATGGGACTAGCTGAGGCAGATGAAGCACTCACTTTAGGTGTGAGATTTAAGAGGGTGTCTAAAAAACTCAGTAATCAAGATAAATAATGTTTGAATGCAGTATTTTTAAAAATCAAAAACAGCACCTGTTTAAACCATGCAGAACCCTCATACACATATAAGCCAATATTTGCCTTTCTGATGCATTTGACTTCTTCCTTAGTGAGGACCCTTTGTGACCAGGGAAAGGATATATTGAAATTAATCCAGAGATATTAGAAAGATGTCTTAAAAGCAAATAAATAAATAAAATCAACAAAAACAAGGAAATGGGTACCATTTAAAATGCTTCCCAGGTGGATCGTGGGGATTCTAGTGTTGGCTAGCCAGCCCTAAAATAGTCTGCTCCTTGGGCTTCTAAAGAACTACTTCTATCCATCCCTACTTCTATCCATGCCAGCAAAATGACAGCCAAAGTTGCCATAGATGCAGCCAGTCCCAGCCTGTCTCTTTTGCAGAAGAGCCTTTCAAAATCTTCCCTTAGAAAATGATGATTAGGTCTCTCTGAAGGGCAGGTAAGAATGAAATACAGAAGATTTGGGGAAGAGGGTCCCATTAAGAGGGAACCACATATGTAAAATTTGAAAAGCTTTTAGCCCAAAGTAAGAAGAAGGAAGGAAATAGTAAAAATGAGAGTGGAAATCAATGAAATACAAAACAGACAAGCAATTGAGAAATATCAATAAAACCAAAAGCTGATTCTTGAAAAGATCAATAAAAGTGATAAACTTCTAGTTAGACTGAACAAGAAAAACAAAAGCAAAAGCTACAGATAATCAAGAATGAAAGAGGGGAGGATAATAAGGAAATGTGACAAGACACTGACCTTTGATCAGTAATATACATTTCAACAGGCACATGCAAAAGAATGAAACTGGACCACCATTGTACACCATAATCAACTCAAAAAGGATTAAAGACAGAATGAAAGACATAAAACCTTAAAACTCCTAGGAGAAAATATAAGTAGTAGACAGCATAGATCTTGACAATGATTTTTGTAATCGGACACCCAAACCAAAAACAACAAAAGCAAGAATAAAAAAGTGAGACCACATCAAACTAAAAAGCTTTGCACAGCAAAAGGAAACCATCCCTAAGTGAAAAGCCAGCCTACTAATGGGAGAAAATAATTATGAATCATATACCTGGTAAAGAGCTAATATCCAAAATATATAAAGAGCTCATACAACTTCACAGCAAAAAATAAAAAAACAAAAACAAAAACAAACCCCATCCAATCTGATAAAAAAAAAATTGAGCAGAAGATCTGAGTAGACATTTTTCCAAAGAAGACATACAGATCAAACCCACAAACCCGTGAGATCATGACCTGAGGCGAAGTCGGATGCTTAACTGACTGAGCCACCCAGGTACCCCCAGGGACATCTTTTCATAAAGGTGGTCAACATCATTAATCACAAGAGAAATGCAAATAAAACCCATAAGAGATACCATTTCACTCATATTAAATTGGTTATTAACAAAAGGCAAGAATCAACAAGTGTTGGTGAGGATGTGGCGATAAGGGAACCCTCATGCACTGTTTGTAGGAATGTAAATTGGTACAGCCATAATGGAAAACAATATGGGAGTTTTTCAAAAACTAAAAATAGAATTACCATTGATTTAACAATTCTACTTCTAGGTATTTATCCAAAGAAAATGAAAACACTAACTGAAAAGATATATGCACCTCTGGGTTCACTGCAGCTCTATTTATAAGAGCCAAGATATGGAAACAACCTCAGTGTCTGTTGATGGATAGATGGAAATAAATGGAATATGACTGAGCCATAAAAAAGAATGAAATTTTGTCATTTGCAATAACATGAATAGATCTTGAGGGCATTACGCTAAGTGAATTAAATCAGACAGAAAGACCAAATATCATATGATCTCTCTTATAGGCAGAATTTTACAAAATACCAAGCTCATAGATACAAGAGAATAGATTGGTGGTTGCCAGAGGTGAGGAGTGGGGGTGAGGAGGAGAAATGGGTAAACTGAGTTTTTTAATTTTAGTTTACGTGAATTGAATAAACACACACACACATACACACACAAAAAAATAATATAAATTTGAAAAAGATGAAGAGGACAAATTCATCAAAAAATACAAATTATCAAACTTACTCAAAAAGAGCAGAACGTATGACTAGTTCCCTGTCTTTTAAATTAATTGATTTGTAATGAAAAATGTTTCCCAAAGAAAATTCCAGGGCCAGAAGTGTCATTATTAAATTCTCTCAAATATTTTTTAAAAAGATAAAACCAAACAAGCTTATACCTAAGCTCATTCTTAAGAGTTTGGCACTACCCTGATACTAAAACCAGAGAAGACGTTACAAGAAAAGAAAAATCACAGACTGATATCCTTTACGGATATGGCCACAAAAATCTTTAACATGTTATTAGCAAATCAGGTCTAACAACATATAAAAAGAAAAACACATCATTATCAAGTGAGGTTTGTTCTAGGAATGCAAGGTTGGCTTAAGTTTTGGAAACAATGAATATAACTCACATTTCTCATATACACCCCCCCACAAGCTACTATTTTACTTAGTGACCTATAAGAACTGGCATTTGTTTTCCCTCACTCAGGTCTTGTACCGTCACCATCTTATATCACACATACATCCATTGTCAGCTCCTAGATCACTTGAGCTTGCCTCCCAGACCCCTGCATCTAGGCTTTACCCACCTTTAGTTCCAGTTTCCCCCACCCATACATCTGTCAGCTCCTTGTTCTCCATTAGCCCCTATTGGCTTCGCAGTTCTCAGCTTGGCTGTTCACCTTCCCACTTTGCTCAACCTCGTGGCTGTCAGAAGGTGAGCCCCATCCTCCAGCCCCATCTAAGGAACCCAGTCCAGACAGGTCAGGCCCTCCCCATGGAGGGTGAGGAAGAATCAGACACTGGCTTCTGTTGGTATAGATGGCTGAGAGGCCTTGCTGGGAAAAGTGCCTCTCAAAGGACCCTTCTTGCTTTCTCTATTTACCTGTTTTAAGGAGTCCCAACAAGACACTCAGACTAGATAGCTTCCCATCCACCAGCCCTCCAGGAGCCTATCGCTACCTTCAGACTCCACTGAGCACATCTCACACAGATTCTTCCTGAAGTGTTTGCCTCTGTGGATTTCCAAGTTCGTACAGAGCCTATAAAAGGGAATACTACCCAAGAAAAATGTTTTAGCACCTTTGTAACACACAATCCCCCTTGGATTTTCCTGGGATGGGGGCACAGATTCTTAAGGGGAAGGAGAGAATGGATATCTCTTGGCATAATTCATCTTATTCCAATTCAGCCCCAGAGGATGCCTTTAGACTTGATTATTGAATCCAGCTTCCAAGTCTCTGTGGGCACCTGCTGTGTAACTTGATGCGGAGAACCTGGCAGCTGCAGGGCACTGAGGGCAGAATTAGGAGGCAGGCAGCCCCTGAGCCTGCTTCGGAGGTTGCAGCTAGGGTTGCCTCAAGCTTCCAGAACATGCTTCAGTAGTATATGCTGCTACTTCTAGAATAACCTCTCACTCCCCTTTTCACCACATTATGCTAAGTCACCCTTGATGTCTGCAAAGTCCTATATGGTAGCTAATGGCTCTGGATGGCCGTTTACATTTAAGTAAAATTAAATAAAATTTCAAATTCGGCTCCTCAGTCTTGCTGATCACATTTCGAGGGCCCCTTGGCCACACGTGGCCAGTGGCCGCCACATGGGGAAGCACAGGTAAGAGAATGTTTCCATAACTGCCGAAACTTCTGTCGGACAGTGTTGTTCAAGTCTAGATAATTGCTGAGTCTCTTCAAACTGCTGTTGAGCTCACTGACCTTCTGGGAGTTCCACAGAGACTGCAGGCTAATGGCCTGTACCTTTCACTGTGTCCTGCACAGGGTTAAGCTTGACCTTCCACTGATACCCACAATTCTGAGAAGGGTCAGTTGAGTTCGATATGATTTGTTAAACATCTGCATTGTGCTGGGCCCTATGCCAGGCGGGGGCTAGAAGTTTTTAAATGATGAGACAAGGGCTGTGCCCTCAAAAAGCTCACTGTCCAGGGTGGAAGGCTGATCATATAAACACATACTGGCCCCATGGACCCCAGCAAGAGGAAAGAGCCCATGCTAGGAGCCTTGGGAGCACAGTGAATGGAGGTGTTGGCTGGTAGGAAAGCTGAGGAAAGCTTTAGAAAGTAGTCTCTGTCCAAGTCATTTGCGAATGATAAATGGGAGTTCCCCAACAGTCTTGAACAAAAAGGGCAATTCAGAAAAAAATGCACAACACGTTCAAACACAAGGAGGTAGGACATAGCACACAGTGTGTTGGGGAATTACAAGTCAGTTAATATAGGCAAAGAGGGGAGCGGCTTAATATCATGTCTCAACACCCACACAATGCTTGACAGGGGCTAGCTGCTCAGTAAACATGTAACAGATATGAATATTGACAAACTGAGATAGGCATGAACTGTAGCTTGAGACCTCACCTGAATCTCCTGTTTGAGCCCTCTTTATGCTAGAATGTCAGGAACTCAAAATAAAGGAACCCGGGGTACACTGAGGTGCTGGAGCAAGCCCCATGGGAATGTAGTTCCAACTCTGAATTTTTGGTTATGTGTATCATTGAAGTCTTATTCTTTTCAAGATATTTGGTGTTGGGTTTTCTGC
This sequence comes from Proteles cristata cristata, assembly GCA_017311185.1. Classification (NCBI taxonomy): domain Eukaryota; kingdom Metazoa; phylum Chordata; class Mammalia; order Carnivora; family Hyaenidae; genus Proteles; species Proteles cristata. Next base: position 2,277 of record JAESUZ010001774.1, on the reverse strand, counting down.
CATAAAGGACCCATTTACAGGGAAGGAAATGGAGACTTTGATAATTGAAGGGAGTAGCTCCCATTCTTAGTGTTTGGAATCATTTGGAGGCCTTGCTTAAACACAGATTCCTGGTCTCCACCAACAGAGTCTCAGGGGTGGTGCCTTTGAATTTTGAATTTCTGGGAAGCCCCCAGATGATAATGCTGGTTCAAGGACCACATTCTGAGTATCACTGGCTTAGCCAATTACCCAAGGTCACTTTGCTAGTAAGTGGCAATCTGCGATTTGAACCTAGCTCTGATTCCAAGCTCAGAACATTTTCTGCTCACCACTTTTAGTAAACAGTGTGGGAGAGTATTTTAGCAGAAGGATATTGAATGTATTTGTCTTGCTTACAACCAGAAGACTAGCTTTAAGGGGAAAAGAAATCCATCAAGTTTAAGTTGTTTATAGAATGAAGTGCAATAATTTTTAGCCACCATTGCCTGATTATTCTCCCTTTAAAATGCTAGTGTTGTTCCTGCCCCAGCTATCTTTCACCTACAAAAAGCATCTACTTCTTTGCACACACAGTACTTCATTATGTGGGCCACTTAATTACATGTATAAAATGGAATGAAATTTCATATGTCCATATGGAGTCGTGTTAGGTAATATTTTTATAATGTTGTTTCCAGCCATCGTGTGAAAGTTATAACGTCATTGCCACATAATTTCTTGGAAATTCCCACCTAATACTGTATGGGTAATGCTAAAACCAAATAAACTTTTTCTACCCTTCCCTGTCCCCTGACAATCTAATCAAGTGCTCCTAGGGTGGAGGTTAAATGCATGGATGACTCTAGAAGATCCAGGAGATGAAATTGAGCTGAGCCTCCAAGTCCACTCCAAGATTCAGGGGATGGATTTCCTCCTGTATCCAAGGGGAAGAATCATGGCTCCTTCTTTCTTATCCTCCTGGAATTTGGATAAATTATCAGGCTCAGTACTTTGCTTTCTCTCTAGGGATGGAGGAGGAGAAGGGCAAGGATGTGAGAAGAGGAAGGCCTAGAGGGCAGTGGGACAGACCTCAATGAAAGCATCCAAAGAGTGGGAAGAGGAAAGACTAGAAGTCATGGGGTCCCACAGTTGGGCTCAACAAGGAACCCATCTGGAGACCTGGAGTCATTGGATCTGGGTTAGAATCCCAGTGGATTCCAATCCACGTAAGGGGTGGAGTGTAAGCTCATGATGTCTTGAATTATTATGTCTTGTCCAGTACAGTGAACATTTATGAATGCTCATTAGGATGCTAGGCCCTGCAGTAAGTGCAGAGGACTCAGAGATAAATTTGGTTCTTCCCTGAGTGCAGATGACTGGCAGGCAGTTTTGTTGGACACTGGCACATGGTAGCACTGTCCATGGTGTTTAGGTTTTAGGCAAAAGAGTTATATGATCAGACTTCGCAGTTTAAAAAGGCCACTTTGGCTGCAGATGGAATGGCAGGATTGGAAGCATGAAGTCCAGGTAGTATATCACTGTGAGGTCCAGAAAAGAGATCTTAAAGCCCTGAACCAAGGCAGCACTCTCTGGGAAGCAATGGAAGGCACAGGTGAGAAATACTGAGAAAGTAAAAGCAGTAGGATATGGAAAAGACAATGGTGAGAGTCTAGGATGCTCCCAACTTCAGGTTCAGATGACTGAATGTCAACATTATTCCAAGTTCAGGTTCAGATGACTGAATATCAATATTATTCCTTCATCTTTGCACCTGGTACAGTTTGAGGCATGTAATAGTTGTTTAACCAACTATCTCTAGGTTGAATTAAATAGATCATCATCAAATGAATTAATCTCCCTGAGCCTTTCTTCCCATTGCCAAAGAATTCATTGTCATGGAGATTGAACTCAATAATGTAAGTAAAATTGCCCAGCTCTAGGTGGGTTTGGGGATGGGTGATGGGGCTTAAGGAGTGCACTTATTGAGACGAGCACTGGGTGTTGTATGAAGTACTGAGACACTGTAACATATGCCTGAAACTAAATATAACACTGTAGATGTAAACTACCCGGAATTTAAATAAATACGTTAAAAAATGTCCAGAGTGGCTAAAATGAGCAAATCAGAGAACTCTAGATGCTGGCGAGGATGTGGAGAAACAGGCACCCTCCTACACTGTTGGTGGGAATGTAAACTGGTACAGCCCCTCTGGAAAACAGTGTGGAGGTTCCTAAGGAAACTAACAATAGAACTCCCCTATGACCCAGCAATAGCACTGCTAGGAATTTACCCAAGGGATACAGAAATGTTGATGC